>CM056206.1:50169650-50769650 GCA_029692085.1 Gymnothorax javanicus | reverse complement strand
CTCTCCTTCATCTCTCCATTTCTCTGTCTCGCACACGTGCAAGCACATCTAGCCTCGGGTTCCGCTATGTTTTTGTTTCTTCGCCCTCGAGATGCCGCAGGTATTAAGTAATTTATGCAGAGGAAAATAATTCACTCCAACATTGTGAACTGCCTCGTTTTTCGATTTTGGTGAAGGAAGACTGAACTCTAAATCAGTGCAGATGCCTCATAGTTCCTCGAGCATGGACAGAAGTTTATTCAAATATTCATTAGCTTTGAAAAACCATTTTCTCTCAGTTTTAAGTGGAGGATAAATGTGTAGTTGTTAAAAACACGTAGGACCCGATACAAAAGTACACAATGCGCATCCAACTGCCAATGCTCGTTACAGTCAGTCTCATCTTCCAGCTCTCTGGCTCCACTTCCTTTCATATTTTTACACTCGGTCACGCACCCGTTCCCTCTACAGATGGGACATGATCTCTTCCACCACTTGTCATCTCTTTTCATATTCATATGCATGATGTTTCACTACTATGAACGCATCACTGTGTTCAGTGTCAGACCGATTACGCAGCAATTGCAGCAAAATAAAACTGCATTAATATTTTTTATTGAGTTACTGATTACTGTGGCAGCTGCTTGGACTGGCTATGCTATGGAGCCGATTGCGACGGTGCGGAGTCATAACAGCGATATGTCCTGGAATGGCAGCATTCACTTTCTGCCAAATGCCGGGGGAAGTTGGAGGGCGGGGGGGGGGATGGTTTTGGTGAAGCTGAAGAAGGGTTGTTGAATGAGCTCTTATTTGGTTGCCATGAACTCTTCATCCAGGGGTTTTCAGAGAACAGAGGAGAGGGTTGAGGAAAGGGGCGACCAGCCGCGGATGTATTTTTGGGCGGCTGAGACCGATCGGGTTGCAGCGTTTCAAATGAGATGAAGTGCTTTTGGGTGGCGGGGGAGGCCTGTCAGCGGAGAGCAGCTGCACTGTAAGCCGATTGGCCGGATGGGGGCTGGACATGACGCTTTGAGGAAAAACCGACGGGGTATTCTTTGTAAGAACATGATTCTTTGTGAGAACATGCAGGAGCATGTTGCCCAACCAATTTATTCTGTCTCAGTGAGGATATTTGAGGTCACTTTACAGTGTATAGTGTAAAAATATGTCTCAGGGTAAAGAATATCCAGCAGTTTATTAGATGAAGGTGGAGTACTGATTTTTCTGGCTGACTGTTCTGTAAAGTTAATGATATAGCTGGATGACTGCACTGTAAAATTATTGATATGGCTGGATGACTGCCGTGTAAAATTACTGATATAGCTGAATTGATCTACTGCAAAATTACTGATATAGCTGGATGACTGCACTGTAAAATCACTGATTTAGCCAGATGCCTGCACTGTAAAAAAATCCAGAGCAGAGATGAGTAAAGAGAGCCGTATCTATTCCTGATTTTCAGTCCAACATCTGGCCTTAAATTACTAATCAGTCAAACCATATTTGACTTTGTATACTCAACAAAACTGAGAATGTAAAATGTACAAACTGAATGTAAATCTGAGGTGTTGTTTATGTCATTGGTGTTAATCCAAGACACAAATTGCATCAAAACATTTGATCAGATGACTTTACCACCCCAAAACAGGGTATACACGGGGAAGATGAGAATCACACCAAGTTCTGACCATTAATTCAAAACTTCAAATAATGTCAAAAGTCGTTTCAAAATCTTGTGTAAAAACCATGTGTTCTCACCACGGCTTGACAGCATCTTGGTTGGCTCAGAACAAGAGAAAATAATAGCAAAAAGATTCAGTAGTCCTTAACTTTTTTGCTGAGTATACATTTCAGCTGCATGTCTTGAAATACTCATAAATTACCACCAAAGATTGTTCTTGTCCCAGAATGAGACCTTTTACTGTGATCTTAGCACTGAGTAAACCCATTTTGTGCATATAGCCAAATAGCTATCTTATTTAGCCATGGTAATTGGCGAAGACAAAATCCTATATGCACTCTGGCTCTCCACAACTGGTATTATGCATTTCTGATCCAGAGCAACCCTTTTTACCCCAGTCCAGGTTTCTGATATAGGCCGGTTTCCAGGTTTTACTCTGTGCTGTAATCCCTCTAACTCATTAACCCCTCAATAAACAGGACCTGGGACTAGGGCAGAGGTAAGAACAGATTTGTTATTGCAGAGATCAGTGTGTAAGAGCATTTTGATCTACAGGCCCTTCTGCCCGAAAAA
This sequence comes from Gymnothorax javanicus, assembly GCA_029692085.1. NCBI lineage: Eukaryota > Metazoa > Chordata > Actinopteri > Anguilliformes > Muraenidae > Gymnothorax > Gymnothorax javanicus. The sequence goes on along the minus strand of CM056206.1, from coordinate 50,767,417 downwards.
GTGAAGATACATCGGTTATTCAGGGTCTATGCTAATTTTCTCTCCCACTGCTGAATGCTGGCTGTAATTTTGCTGAGACTATTAAAAATGAAGCCACATCTGCCATCAATTTTCACTACCCAAAAAATAAGTTAGCCTCTCCATCACATTTATATAATTGGTACACAGAAGACAGCGTAGCAAGACTTATGTTAGGACAAATATGAAATGCCTTGTCTCTGAAAACACATTATTTTGTGTTATTTGTTTTATTAATGAGCAAGATGTGCTGAATGCAATTAGAGAATGTTACTGTCAAACATTACATGTCAACTGTGCATTCATTAATTTCACACATCTATTAGTAATATCCTTATTTGGATTTTAAGTACCGATTGTATCCATAGAATGTAAGATCACTGATAATTTAATCAGATTTTGACAATTTCTTGAATGTTATTCAGCTTTGAACAATGTTCTCTAAATAATTCACTCAGCCCAAAATTACACCGTGATTGCTACCCAAAAAAATAGAGCCATGGGCACTGTAGCTCGCTTGGTTTATTTCAGGCTTTAGTGTTATGTAAGCTCACAAGTGGTAGTATTTTTTATGTTTGGGTCGAACACTGAGATAATGAAGATACCTTTTGTAATTTGTGTTGGAAAAAAACAAATATAACCGCAAGTGGTAATTACGGGGTCCAAGTAAAATGAGGTCATCATTAGTTTTGAGTCCAGTGAGGACTCAAATTGTAAAAGTTTTTCAAACAATTTCCAGTTCATGGCACATAACTGCGCATGGTATACTTTGCCCTGCAAATTTCAGGTTGGTTAGTCATTGCCATGTCTTTGAAATAGCAGCTGTTACCCGACTGACAAATAGCAGCCGATAATTAAAGATTTATTTTGCTCATTGAAAAGACTATTGGAGATGCAATATGCAAAATTTGAACTATTGAGTCAAATGGTCGAAAACAAATATGCAATTTTACTTTTTTTTTTCTTACTAGAGTGCCACATATTGGCCAATTGGAGTCAAATTTGTTGAACCTCTTTATCACGCCACTATCTGACCAATCAAAATGATTTGCATTAAGACTGCCCTTTTACACATCCAGAACAATAATGCAAAGTTTCATGATTGATGACAGTTCAAGTGAGTATAGGGGCTAATGAGATTTAATTGGCTGATGTCAGCTATCTTGTTTGAACTATCATCTTGTTCTTAGAGGTTTTCGTGGCAACCTTCACCATTAATAAGCATGCAAAATCTAAAGTTGCTCGCAAAACTGGTTTAAGAGTTCTGACTATTTGTTTGTTATTGCAACACCTATGAGCGAATTTAAAGCAAATTCGGTGCATTGAAGTTGCATGGCCTGTAAATGTGCGATCTCAAGTTTTGTGATGATTGGATATTGCATTAAGGAGTCACAGCTCTTTAGATCAATATAGGTCATGCCTTTAAATTTTGTGCGAATTGATCTCACTATCGAGGAGAAGATTAAATTAAACGTCTCTCAAACAATTCAAAATTGTGGAAAGTTTTCTAATACAGAACTGGGTGTGGCTTACATGGATTGATTCGTCTTGACCCAAAGAATCAAACAAAAAACAATTTTGTTTATACAACCTATGGTTTAGAAGTTATTGCCCGGGACAGACTGTACCTCTCATTAGTGCTGCTATTTGGCCAATCAAATTAATTTCAATAAAAATGGCTGTTTTCCACATCCTTAACAGGAATATAAAGTTTCATGATGACAAGTGACAGCTAAAGTGAGTATAAGGGCTACTGAAATTTGATCGGCTGGTGTTGGCCATGTTGTTTCATTTATCACTTTGTTCTTATAGATTTTCATAGCAACCCTCACTAACATGAAGCATGCAAAATTTCAAGTTGATAGGACAAACGATTTAAGAGTTATGACTATTTCTTTGCTATAGCGCCATCTATGGACGCATTTACACCAATCGAAAAATTTATAATCTGTCCATCCATATATAACTCCCCACCAAATTTCACATTGATCCCTTCAGTGGTTTGGCAGAAGATGATCAAAGTTAACGTAGTCGCTGATGCCGCTGTTTGATCGCATTAGCTTCCTTTGATCAATTGGACCAAGTGAGCTAAAAAATTATAATCCTTGTGGCCAAATGCAAGTATCCAGATTTAAGTCACAAACTATGCTATATTAGATTAAGTACGACAATGTTGCAGGGCTATTCAAATCTGCTTGATTACGCAAACAAGGCCTGCGTGGTGTTAGTTGAGTTTTTCCAATTAGCAAATTCTTTTGAGTATTTTTATGCTACATGAAGTACATTGGCATGATAGAGATTTCATTTGTAATGGTTGCATATCATTGTGATACACTTCACCAAATGCTGGACCCTTGTGCTGCCCATGGTAGAACCAGGGAATTGACAATGTCACAATTATTAATATGGAAAATAAGCTGATAATGTACACACATTAACACAATAAATGCATGCAAACACACTTTTGTAAATACACACACACACACACACACACACACACACACACACACACACACACACTTTGCATCTCAGTCTTCAGCTGTCCCTGTGCATACCAGTTTTCATTGACCCTGACAACATTATGTAATTGGCTTGTAAGTTCTAATTATTACACTTTAAACACAATTTGTCCCTCAAGGTCAAACGGGATCTGAAATAGGTTTGCATGCTTTGAATGAAAAATATTTCATATTCATTTTTTTTTTTTTTTTTTGGATAAAATCGGACCAGCTCTCAGCCAACTAATGCATTAAATCTCCATACTTTGCAAACTGGGACATAATATGGGGGCTGAATTTGCCTCATGCATTAAATATATTAAATTGCACTGAAAGAGTGGACACCTGGTCGCTGAAACCAAACACCTGTCTAAGTGAAATTAAGCTCGCAATTGACAACAGATGTGACTGCATGCCAAACTTGTGTTCTGCCAAAAACCAACTTTAATTTAACACCAATGCTCCCTATTTTTGTTGCTTGTTCTGGATAAGAGCGCATTCTAAATGACTGCAATGTAAGGCAGTTTATTTTGAAAGCCACGAAGAGACTTATTCCCCTTACGTAAGCGTGTGTGCGTGCATACGTGCGTGTGTGTGTGTATGTTGTGCAGGGGGGCGGTTGCTGTTAATCCCACTCTGGTATGATAGGACTCAAATAGACATTTTGCAGTGTACATGTCTAATGAGGTTCGGGGCACATCCCCGTGAATTTCGCCCTTGCTACTTCATTACTCGAGGGCGAACAGTTGGACATCTCTGAGCTCTTTTGAGTGTCCCAGTTGTGAAGGCCAAAGGGTCTGTCTTCCAGCAGGACCAGTTTAGTGGCACCTGGCCGGCAGGTTTCAGCCCTGCCGATAGTGGATGGGGCCGTGAGAGAAATGAGAGGGGGGACAGTTGGAACAGGTGTTCAGCAGTGCCTGATCCAAGGTGACATATGCAGACTGGTAAATTTTCAGTCTAATTCTCGCGCATTGGACATTATGGTTGAGTCCTCCATTTCCTGACATGTCATTTTTTTCTTGCCTCCAGAATGTTTTGCATGGTGAACATCACACTATGTTTGTAATAAACTGATGCATATTAAAATTGGATATCTGATATAAAAACAGTTTGAACAATTGAAGCGGAAATAAAAACAGCATGGTACAAAGCTCTTGAATAATTAACAAATTTATATTCTTTGCACTCTCTTAGGGCTTCAAGTGAAGACTTTTTAACGTGATAGATTGCCAGTGTACCTTGCAAAAAAAAAAAAAAAAATTAAATTAAATCCTTCATGTTGGAGCTGTGGTGTAACTTCTGTTTTGGCCTCGTAGTACTTCAGCACATTTCCCAAAACTAGAGGATGTGGCCTTTCAGATGAAGCCTTGTACATGCATTCAGGCCATACAGTTAGTCTGTTGTGAGCTTCTCATCTGGGAACATCAAAAAGACAAAATAAAAATAGTTGGCTTTGAAGATTAAAACACTTTTTTTGCAGTCCTGTGAAGCTGACATTCTCTGGTACATTAATGTCATTACCTGCCATTTTTCTATGTGCCAAGTACTCAGCGATTCTATAAATACTTCTTGCTTGAACTTGACAAAAAATTGGTGTGGATTTTAGAAATTATTACAAGGGTTGATTATCGAAGGCCAATCAAAAGTGAAAATCAAATGGATGTCACCACCGTAAAAAAAAAAGAGCAAGATGTTACGAAATTACTCCTTAATATCAGAAATGCATTCACATATCTGCAAGAAAGTGAGACAAAAATCATTTATCTCAGTTATAAAGGACATACAGCACTATCAGCTGGCAACAGGGCAAAGCTATATTCGTTGTACATCCAAAATACAAGAACAATGTAAAAGACAAGTTTCAATGACTGAAATGGATGAACAATTTCATTCATTTTATAATAATGAGGGAATAAATGGAATACAATGTTTTTGTTTTTTTTTTTTTTTTTTACACGTTCTCAGATAATCATAAAGCTATACAAGGCTGCAATCTTCTGTCCAAAATTGAGAAAACTGTAAAATCTACAAGTCATCAGACAGGAAGGGATGAAAAAAATTTACTCAATGTGAAGGAGTAAATGGACAACAGTGTAGTTTTTTTTTTTTTTTAAATTTAAACAAACATTTTGTCAGATGATTGGCAAAATATGTAAGATTATTATCTTGTGTCCAAATCGCGAGAAAAATGCAAGAATATACCATTTTAAATTTGTTGCGACAATAGAGGAAGAATTTACATGGTGTATGTATGAAGAAATAAATTCAGGGGATTTTATTAATGAATTCATGGAAACATTTTTCTGAGATGATTGGCAAAATATACATGACTAAATCATTATGTCAAAGAATGTGACAAAAAATGCAAAAATTTTCAAGTTTGAATTTATGACGGGAATGGATGGAGAACAATATTAGTTTAATTTATAATTGAATACAAAGGGTTTCCTTTGGTTTCCGTAAAAAAAAAAAAAATTAGCAGGTTTTGCTGTCAAAATATGACAAAAATCTTCGCGTCTGAATTTATGACTACAATGGATGAAGAACATCATTAATGGAATGCAGTTGGTTGTATTTCATTGCTATTGACCTCCAGAGGCGGTGCTTTCAGCACCTTATTGTCCCATGGAGCACATGCGCGGGATTGCTCAGAGTTTTCGAGATACGTTTACCCAAAAAGTAATTCCCTACTACCTTCTCGCGATTGTTGGTCCAGTTCCAACGTTTGGATCAGCAACACAGGGCTCTCACTGTTGTAGTTACGGCTATTTCGTCCTACGAAAACTGAGATCAGCCCTTTCACTTGCTGTCTGTTTTTAATTTCGCTCTTTTATGCAATGTACATTGAGTTAGAGTCCCGTTGGATATTCCGGTAACAGGTGCGTAGTAGTAGTAGTATTTATTTTGGTATCTTGTAAAAAAAAGGTAACTAGAGGCACTCATAGAGTGCAAACCTTCGCCAAGGCAGCACAGTCCAAATCTTCATGAGTGGGAGCAAAGTTGAGTTATCGCGTTATACGATTTCAAGATGGCTGCCATGGCGGCCATATTGTTTCACTGATCGCGGCGAAAATCAATAGGGTTCTTCCTTGATGTAATAGCAATGCACCCACTAAATTTCAGACAAATCCGTGCATTACTTTTTGAGTTATGTTGTTCACAAACAGACAGACAGACAGACAGACAGGGGCGAAAACATAACCTCCGCCCCAACTTCGTTGGCGGAGGTAATAAATATAAAACCAATACATGAAAGTACATTTACAAAAAATACCGAGGATAGCACAATAAAGCGCCTAAGCACTTGTTTCCATTGTGGTCCTCTGGATGGATGGAACAAGAAAGTGGACGGCAAGGAAAGCGGATATAACTATAAATATAAACATATAAAAACAAACAAACCACTATAATTTACATGAAATATACATGAAAGACTACATAATGAAATTACGCAAACAGAACACATAATACCCGACGAGAAACCATACAATAGCCAATATATTAAATCCACAGACAAAAATAGTATACAACATAGCCCAAAGATGTATAACTAGTGCAAGTAAAAATGGCAAACATATAAGACATACTGATGACGACCACAATTATGCGGGGTTACAAATAGACATGAGATTAAAAATACAAAAATTCATTCCGACTAACCCTAGCATGTTGTGTTTGTAGCAACAATTTAACTTGTTTTTTAAACACACTTTTCATTGAAAACATTTTAATTGAAAGTGGTAAACTGTTCCACAGTTTGGCCCCTGTATAATAGAAGGAATTGCATCCAAATGTTTTTACATGAGGAATAAGTGGACTGATTATTTCTGGTGGTGCGGTTGTTGTTGGACAATTCAAATTGACTTCTCAGATACTCCGGAGAGGAGTTGTTAAAAACACTATACATATGATTAAGTTTGATTTGTCAGACCCTATACTCAACTGGTAGCATACCAGCATGAAGAAACTCTTCATGGCCAATATGAGACCTTGGTGGTAAATTTAACATGAACCTTATAACTTTATTTTGAGCAACTTGAAGTTTTGACTTGGACCCCTTGCTAAGGCCACTATACCACGCAGAACATGAATAATCAAAGTGGCACTGGATAAGTGAAAACACAAGTTGTTTCTTTGTATACAACTTAAGGCCTCTGGCATTTCTGTACAAGAATTTTACCTTATTTGCACACTTAGCTACAACCTTATTTGCAATTATATTTCCGGACAAAGTCTGGGCAAGGTCAACCCGTAAATATGAAACACAGTCACTCGATAGAATGGTCGTACCCTTGCACTGAATAGTTAATTTATTGACATTAGATAGTTTACGTTTTTAGCCAAACAAAATTGATTCAGTTTTACCCAAATGTAATGAAAGGCGATTATCTACCAGCCAGTCATGGATGGCCTCAAGGTCCATAGTCAAAGCCGCCTCAATTCCTGGTACATCCTTTCCAGAGAATATATGAGCAGAGTCATCCACATAAAGCATAAGTTTACACTGGACAATTGCTGACATGTCATTTACGTAGAAAAGAAGTGGCCCAAGTATGGAACCCTGAGGCAGACCACAGGTAATACATTTCTCATCAGATATTGTTCCACCGACATCAACCACCTGTTTTCTTTCAGACAGGTAAGACACAAACTATTTAACTGATACATCCAGACAAGCCTAGTGCTTTGAGTTTGTTCAGTAACACACCATGATCGACCGTGTCAAATGCTTTTCTTGAACCGAGCAAGACCATGCCTGTACAATTGTCCCAATCAAACTGGCTCCTACTGTAATCGCACAAATGGACAAGGCACGTTTCAGTTGAAAAGGATTGCCGAAAACCTGACTGTAAATTGTACAACAAGTTATTCTGACTCAAATAATTATTTAACTGATTGTATACAACTTTCACAACAACTTTGAAGATTACACTAAGAACGGACACAGGCATACATAGGACACAGGCACCTTGCACACTCGTACAATTTAGCACTTTTGACCAGTATACCATACCAAGTTTTTCAAGCCACAACTCCTTGCTATAATTTCTCAAGGAACGCATTGTCACAATGTTATGTCTATTCACAACTACCTTTTTAACCTTTCTAGAGCAAAAGATTGGCAAATGATCACTAAAACCTAACGACAACACCCCTGACTGATATACCTTGCCAGAATCTGTGACCATAATCAGGTCAATAGCAGAGGCACTAGTACCAGTGACCCTAGTGGCTTCGATAATTAACTGAACCAATCCACAAGATTTAACAAAACCATTCATAGCTCTAACCAAAGCATTGTTTTCCATACCACTAAGAACATTTGTATTGAAATCACCCATTATAATTGATTCTGTAGCAATCACATAATTACCACATGCACGGAATAAATGTTCATAAAAGTCCATCTGCTTAGGGGGCCTGTAACATACAATAGTCAAAACTGGACGAGTCCGCGGCAAGAGTATCTCCATCCAGATGGATTTAATCTTTGCTGTGTTGATGTTGAACCGAGGATTGAATGCAATGTCCTGGTGCACATAAATACGCACCCCGCCACTGTTGCGAGTGCGATCATTACGATGTACGGCGTAACCAGGGATTCCCACTTCCGAATTTTCCACCGACCCATCCAACCATGTTTCTGATTTACCAATGATGGCTGTCCTAGACCGGGACGCGAACGCACGAACTTCATCCATGTTTGGTAACAGGCTCCAAATGTTCATATGTATACTGGACAAAGAAAGTTAGGGATCACTCTGATTTTTAATATTGAAATATGATATGGAACATAATTTGAACTATCAAATATTTCAAATTCGAAAATTGGGGTGATCCCTAATTTTCTTTGTCCAGTATACTAAGTGAATACCCTTGGCTTCGAAGCACCTGTATAGTTCCTCGTTGTCTTCCATTAAATGATCAGCATCATCACGTGTTCTGTAGTTCTTGATCAACAGTACAAACACTATCATGCCCCTCATCAAAGAAGTTGGGTCCCACCAAACTAGCTACGGAACATCTGACACAGGTGAAAGCGATCGGTTCACCTGCCTCCACTGCTGTGTTGTAAGTATCCACAAGTATGCCACCGCACTTTATGTGAGTCCATTCAGCGCAACTGTCACATACAACAGCCTTGCTGTTTGAACGCACTGCCTTGTTGCAGGTGTAAGGAATTGTGAATCATTTTGCTGGAGAGCGGGAGACTCATAATTTAATTAGCCCCGGCAATCAACAAGCATGTAATCGCCACATGCTCTGAAAAGGTAATCTTGTCAATATAACAACCAGAAGGCCCACACCCTGGCCTCATGCTAACGCCTGAAAACAGGAAAAGCCAACGACGGCCATCAACTGTCGGAGGAGGCATACTGTGAGCTTCCTAAGTCAATCAGAGACCATCCAAACGCAATTAGCACCCACACGGCTATACTGCTGAGTAAACAATGGTCTTCTGACCATTTAACTTAATCATGATACACCTCACCATTATACATTGAAGACCAGTTTCACCCAAAGAGACCGTGATCAGCATTATTTAAATAATGAATGCACTCAACATGCCTGGCCAACTTCAAAGGTTTTTTCATGTAGAAGAAATGTACGTTGGGGAGGCTCGGGGTTCACTTTGACTCCGCTGAACCCAGAGTACGTTACCCGTATTTCTGTTCACTGCCGTTTTTACTGGAAATAAACACCATTTTTCATTCGAAGATTGGAATTGTCCCTTCCTTTTTTTTCTTACACAGGTGACACATGGAAACTTAGGCACATGTTTCTTTGCGGGGCCTGGACATGGATGAACATCTCCACAAAGTAGAAGAGTAACAGTCATTACTCTCAAAATGTTATTTCCCCTGGAACCCGCTCCAGCTACTGCCTGACCTCGACCTTGATTGTTACCTCGTATCCGACTGGGCGATAATAGGCGCTGGTAAAGAATTTCCTCACCATAGCTGAAACATTTGCAGCAATTGCCGACGAGAAAGTTTTCACAATGATCCCTGATGTTTTCACAGTGATATTCCATATGCACATTGTTAAAAAAGTTCTGAACCTTGACGAAACGCACAAAAACGATGACTAACAAAAACAAGCTTTCCTTGGCGGCTGCCATGTTCAATTACCATGTAAGCACATAATCTCGTGCTTGTTTGCCTCGCGCAGGAGAGAGTCTTCGCTCTGTGCGACGAGCATATTTTTGATCAGGAAGCATTTTTGCTATTATTCACCCCACCCGCAACGAAAGTTGCAGAAGGGTGTATGTGGTTGTCTCGTTTTTTTATTTGTGTGTGTGTGTGTGTGTCTGTTTGCGCTCTACAGGCCACAATTCTGGACAGATTGGCTTCAAATTTGGTAGGGACAATCCTTAGGCGGAAGGGAAGAAATGATTCGTTTTTGGTGAAGATCCGGATCAAATCCTAGATTCTGGATCAGTTTGAAGACTTTTTTAACACTGGGAGATAGGGCAGATTTTCCACTGCTTATAACTTGAAATTGGTTGGAGATAGGCCTGTAGTTACTATTAATTACTAATAGGAAGTTGGGTATGGAGATTCTTTTACCACCAAATGTTATGACCTCCAGCAACCTTGAAAGGTCAAACTCTGCATCACCACTTTTCTGACTGCTCCAGCAGCCAAACGGTGCAAGATAGACCCATACTTAGTATTGAACACTAATAGGAAGTCATATATGGGAAATCTAATACCACTGTGAGCTTGACCTTCAAGTGACCTTGAAAGGTCAAAATGGCCAAGGCTCTGTAACTGAGAGACCGCCAGAGATAGGGCCTATGTTATGCTCAATCACAAATAGGAAACCATATATGGGGACACCAATTCCACCATGACACTGACCTTCACGTGGTGTTGAGGGCGCGGGCGGGGTGATGTGGCCTTCTGGACGCGCCCTTTAGTTTAGGTTGAAGTGCAAGGCCGCTTGCCCAGTAATATTGGTAAAATTGTAACTTCAAAGTGAAGTGAAGGTTATTCCCGAAGATTTCTTTTTCGGCCGTAGCTGACTTAAAATGCACTAAAAGTGCTCCCCTTACCGCATATCTAGACATTAGGGTTTGTCCCCATGATTTGTGTTTTCGGATCCACCATGTTAATGGATGTACTTAACCTTGATACATTTATGATTTTGTGTGACGACGCAGAAAGCGAGTGGTTTCCCCCGCGATTGCAACTGCTCTGTTATGTATGGACCTTCAATTTACACGTTGCGATAATTTGTTCGCATTATTACTGTAATACAGGTGTTTTTTCCATTAATGTTTGTCGCTGGAATTGGTGTACTATCCTTGACTTGTTGGAATAATTCTTTTGGACAATCAGCCTAACTTTAAAGCGGATGCTTTCTCCCCATCACGTTTGTCTCTGAGGGACACAATGCATATAAACGCCTTATGCATTGAAGGTTTTTTTTTTTTTTTTTGTAATTAACTTCAAAACGAGCGTTTTTCCCGCCGTGTGTTCTGTAATATGCAGTGCATGGGTGTGCTCGCCTTGACACCTTGGAAATGGACAAATATCGAGACTGGTGTTCTGCCTTCGCGCTTTGTTTCAGAAGGCCAATTTTGCTCAAGCCTAATCACTAGTGAACTGTGTCTCACTTGATATTAGGTGAAACTGGCTGTTAAAGGAAGTACTGGTGTGATGTCCATGTTTGTCACATGGTATATCCCACGCCCTTAGGTTGACAAAAGCAACAGGGAAGGCAATAGAAGTAATTTAAACAGCGCAAACGATGCAGCATACTTATGATTATTTAAAGTTTCATCTGGTGTAAGATGGTTATTTCTTGTGCAGTTGTTGGCTGCACAAATTGACTCAAACAGGGGTCAGGCTTGACATTTCACAGAATGCCCACTGAGGCAGAGAGGTGACGCAAGTAGCTTGAGGCGAACAACCGCAAGAACTGGGCACCAGTGTCATGGCCCAACAGGTTTCCAAGCGAACTGGATCCCTTGTGTGTGCATGCAATGTATTCACCTAACGGCAGCAGTTGCGGTGTGCCTTGCCTATCAGCTGGCAGTGCATGTGCTGGAACAATGGTTATGATCTGGCCAAACCCTTTTCTTTCAAATATGTTTTTGAGCCTTGCACAGACTCTTGGGTCCTGTATTGAAATGACGGCTGGTTTTCGGCAGTCAGATTCATGATTTATATGGACGTCGATGTGGGTATGCCTTGTCTAAATTGCGATTTTTAAAATGGATTGTTTAAACTATTGTCTATGCTTATAAGAACAGTGGACATCAGTCCCCGCTGATGTCCAAGCTACTCGACAAGAAGTGTTTCTACCTCATTGGCTGCTTTAAGGGGCGTTTCCCCCTTGTGCGTCTGTGAAGCAGCATTCTGTTCCTCCACTAGCACATCTGCACTGTTTCTGCAGGGTTAATGTGGTCTCGTATAAACCCTTTGGCCACAGCCTGTTTGCATGCTCCTTCACAGCTCTCTAAATGGGGTGATGAGGCTTATTCGCAGTCTTGTTGGTGTTAGTCATCCTCATGTTGGAAGCACCGCCTGACAGCCAGTAGAAATGATACAGAATGATGGTTGTGCATGTGACTACAGTCCTATGAATTTTGGATGACTGCCAGAGCCTGGCAGTCGATGGGAATCTTTGTGAGAAAACTGCAAAGGAATTAATTTCAGGACGAACTTGCCTTTAGTACTGGGGGCATAGGCATGCATCAAAGGTGACTTTGTTGGCACAGTTAATCAAACTGCATACGCATGCGATGGGATATCAAGGTCCAGAAAGCACTGCCCCTGGTGGTCATCCGAGATTCACAGTTGAATATATGACTCTTTTCAACCATTAGGGGAATATTTTCTCTGATTGGGAAAATAAAAAGCACTCTAGTCTAATAACGAATGTGAGAAAAAATGCAAAAATCTACATGTTTAAATTCAGGAATGGGTGTGGAATATCATACATTTTTTGAATATGAAGGAGTATATGGGGGAAAGAGGGGGTTTTAATACGTGGCCACACATTTCCTCATATGGTAGACAACATATAAGAGCATGGCCTCATGTCCAAAATGTGAAAGAACAGAAGTGTGAACTTCTAACCAGAATGGATGGAGGTTTTTCCACAAATATGAAAGCATAAATGGAATACAGCTGGTTTTCATGTTTATTCATGCAAACATTTTCTAAGATGAGCAAAACATGTTTAATTTTATGTACAATGTGATTGAAATGCAAAAATATACAACTGTGAATGTATAACTGGGATGAAGAACATTAATATTTCATACAGAGGGAAAAAACAGAATGCAGTGGTTTTTCATGTTTACTCGTGAAATGATTTTCTCAGATGATCAACAGAAAATATAAAACTATAATCTTATGTCCAAAATTTGGAAAAAAATGCAAAAATCTTCAAATGTGAATCAATGAATAAAGAAAATTAAATTCAAAAATATGATGGGGGAAAAAAAGGAAAACAGATGGTTTTATACTTGTCTCTGTGTTCTCAGTCCCTCTGGTGGAGAGACCTTAACTACTGCGGCCACTAGAGGGCATCTGTTACTTCACTGGAAACAGGTTGGGTCGCTTTCCACACTTGCATTGATGACCTATCTGGCCGTTTTCCAGGGAGGCAAAATATGTAATTCCATATTCTAATGCCCAAAACATGAGAATAACACAGAAATTCACAAGTGTGCATTTATGACTGGAAATAATGACGATCACATATTTAATTGACATGAAGGAAACGCCAAATGACATTTTCGAGAAATACAAAATTCTACATTTAGAATTTTTTTGTCCCAGGCAAGGAGCACTAAAATTCCATGTGTTTTGCATTATCTACAAATTGTAGATTCCTATAGTCAGCAAAAAAAAGTGATAACAGTCACATCTGTACATGTTGAACAATATACTACACTGAACAAAAATATAAACGCCCCATGTCAAATATTGATGCCACATGGAGTTGACTCTAAGTGAGCATATGCTGACTTTTACTTGTACAATTTGGATATTTCTCTTGATTTGTGTACCATTTTTAATCCATCTCTCTGTCAGTGAGCATTTGCTTAGTGATGCAGTGATTTCACTCAGTACATGGGTGTGTGGCATTTCCAGACGGTGATCAGACAGAATGAGCAGTACCCAGACACTCCTTATACTGGGAACAATGAAAGGCCACCCCAAAATGTCAAATTTTGTCAAAAGTCATCATGCCTCAGATGTCTCAGGTCATGCGGGAACGTGCCATTGGCATGCTGGATGCAGGGATGTCCACCAGAGCGGTCTGCATGCAGTTCCTTGAAGCAGAGCACATTCCAGAGCTGGACTGGCCTGCGTATTCGCCGGACATGTCGCCCATAGAGCATCTTTGGGATGTTCTGGATCGACGTGTCTGCGACCGTGTTCCAGTTCCGGATAATGTGCGCCAGCTCCGTGTGGCCCTCCGGGAAGAATGGAATAACATTCCACAGGCCACGATAGACAACCTGATCAACTCCATGTGAAGGAGATGTGTTGCTCTGAGAGACGCAAATGGTGGACACACAAGATATTGAACATTCAATTTCTTCAACCTGACCCCCAACGTGTTCAAAGGATTGTCTCTCCTTTGCAGATGCCAATATCAAGATGTAATGGATGGTGATTTGAAGATTAGTCATTAACAAAAATGAATTTTGATTCGCTTCATATATTGCATAACCCTAATGTTAGTAAAAACTCAAATTTGACATGGGGGGTTTACATTTTTGTTCAGTGTAATTTATCACTGGGATGGTGGACATATATTTGATAAATATGAAGAGATACACTGAGTAATGTCATTTTTATCTTCATTTCCAAATATATTTCCCTGAGAATCCAGAAAATTTGTAACACAAAGCCCTTTTTCAAAATGTGAGAAAGGTCATTATGACTATGATTGTATCCCAGGGATGGAGGAACAAGGCAATTGAATGTGAAGAAATAAATTTGATTCAGCGTGTTTTATTAAAATTTCCCCGAAATGTTAGCAAATGATCCAAGACAATGCCATCAAGTTCAAAAACTGTGAGGAAATAATCACTGATCTGTTAAATTTTGAAGGGATCATTAAAGTTCTTTGATCCTGTACAAAGTTTGGTTCCATAGATAGCAAGGTGCTTTTTTTAAATTAAATATTTCCAGCCCTTTTCACATTTAGAGCATGTAATCTGCTGAACGCCTCTGCAAGGTTCTGCCCTACAGTCACGAATTCAGCAACATAAATGCAAGGAAATCAATTTTTTAAAGAATTATTTCAGCTAAAATAGCTTAAATAGCACTGTAATTGAAGGCTTTCGCAAGCTGGTTACATTCAATTTAAGTCAATACAAACTTTGTGCTGCCATGTTCACCAGTGAATGGTACAGCCCCTTCCTACCTGACACAACATTACGCACATCAACTGCAGTTTCTCATTCAGGCTCCCCTTACCAGTTGACTGTCCCAATTATTTTGGGGCACTCTTGCCACCCCTCACAGCCCTGACTCTTCGCTGCCCTCAGTCTGACGGAACCGTCCTAAATCGCTCAGTGCTGCAGATTCACCTGCTGTTTCCACAAAGATGCACCAACTCAGACCGACCCCTCATTCAACTGCGAAACAGGAAGTGTGGGAGTGACAATATGATTCCCAGGCCCTGAGATGCATCCATCCATAATAAAATCGCTTCTTCCTCACAAGGGTTGTGGTGGAGCTGGAGCCAATCCCAGCCAACTATGGGTGAAAGGCTGGGAACACGCCCTGGACAGCTCGCCAGTTCTTCGCTGGGTGTGCGCACTGTTCACACATTCTTCACTCGCACACTCATACAAGTCTGAATCTCCAGTTAGCCTGACATGCATGTCTTCGGAATGCAAGAGGAAACTGGAGTACCTGGAAGAAACCCACGCAATTACAAAAAGAACTTGCAACCTCCACACAGAAAGGCCCCAGGCTGGATTCAAACCCATGACCTTCTTACTGTGAAACAACAGCGCCACTGAGCTGCCCTGAAATGAACTTAATAATAAAAAAAAACATTCAATAGTTTTTTTATCATTATTTACAGTAGTTGTCAGGGGTGCCAATAATAAAGGAGCCCATGGTTTTGATAAAGCAACAAGAAATAATTACAGCACATTTTAAAAAATGCACAGTGCATGCATAGTATTTTCATATGTTTGACATAAACATTGATTAGTGTATTGACTTTTTCTTTATCATCATCACAGGCATCAATATTTCTGGACTCAACTGTGTACATGCATCGCTATGACTAAAACTGCAGTGAAGTCCGAAAGTTTTGCACGGAGAAACAAAACCTTTAATATCTGCTTTGAAATAGGGGTATTTTGTTCCACAACAAGTCAACTGTGTATGAATTGCCACCCTTTAAAAATGTGTTATTGTCCAAACATTTGCAGACCTCAGCATCAGTTCAACCCAATACAACAAATCTTTGAAAGCTAGCTAACAATGGCAGGCAGTTGGCCATTCAAGGTGCATCTGACCGTGTGCAAATGCTGGCAGTTGACGTGGCCAATCGGACTTTGCTAAAGGCTACGCACAGTTGGAGGAACATCTGTCACGGGAAACGTCCAGCGACCTCTGGGATGGCTACACTGGCTCCTGACCAAAGCAGCACTGCTGGGGGAAATGTACTGCAGCTTTCCAGCAGAAACATTTGGAGCACAAAGATTACTGGTAGTCTTTTGATTACAGCACATCTAACGATATTTCAGTTTCCAATACACACACAAGGACACAAGAATGCATATTGTAGAGAACAGACAATTCTAACTATCAAGAACATACTGACAATTGAGGAGATTAACAGACTATTCAACTAATCTACATGTAGGGCCATCATAACTTGTCCACAAATTAGTGTTCAGTCATTTTTGCTTCCACTCCATTTCCTTTTTTTACAGTACATCTGCACACTGTATTTAACAGTCAGATATAGACCAGGATATACATGCCAAATTATTACTGCATACATACTCAACAAAAAAGTTACGTAACACTTGATTTTGACCCGTGTATGTGAAATGTAAAAATTGGATGTAAATCCCATTGTTGTTTACGTCATTGGCGTTAATCCAAGAGACAAAATGCAAATCAAACTTTGATCAGACAACTTTATTCCCTCAAAACAGGGTACCCATAGGGAGATCAGAATCACACCAAGTTCTGACCATCAAATCAAAACATCACACAATGTCCTAAGTCATTTCCATATACTGCGTGACCACCACCTGCTCCCACCACAGCTTGACAGCATCTTGGGAAGCCTGGAACTAGAGACAATAATAAAGAAAAAACTCCGAGGCTTTCAACTTTTTTTTGTTGAGTATACATAAAATTTTAATGTCACATTTGTTTGCTTCTTTGTTACTTCAATGGTAAGTTTTTGTATGTGCTTCCTTGTACACAATCTGTCTGCTTTGTAAGTGTAAAATTTATATTTCTAAATGTGAAAGTTTTCTCTTTGTATTCCTACGAATATGATAAATGAGAGTGGGTTAAATCCACTCAGATTCCAAAAATCGAAAACTACTTGGGCAAATGATGCATTCGGCCTGAGAATTGAAGTCGCCTGGCAACACTTACGTTCAGTGGAAAATGGTTTCGGTCCTGGTTGATTAACTGCCTGATCGACTGACGCATTAATAATAATTAAAAAGGCATTTCTCATAGACAATGAATACGGGCAATTAGTTTCATTGTCCACAGCATTTCGACAGCTGCAGCTTTTTAAAAAGTCAGAGCTGTATTTGGAAGTAACTGCAGTTTATAAAGTTGGCCCTCCATCAATGCTAAGTAATCATGGACAATGACATGCTTATATGATAATAATATTAGTAAACCACATTAGATGAAACGGTATTTCAGATTCAAGGCATATGCTTATTCACATACATCAGTGATATTCATTGATATGACCAGAATGTACATTAACATCTGCATCCAGACCACCTGCAATGAAATTCAACATCATCAACCATGTCTTTAGTTCAGCATCACACACAAGCGAGGATCCATCCGTAAAACAACACAATAGTAACCCGCATAAAATCAAACCCCACGGTGAATTCCAATATGCTATATTTTTCACAAATGCAAAATTTAACTGGTGGTATTAAACCACATTTTGCAACGGGACATGTATAATTCAACAGCCTGAAGAAAATATTTATTATTTTTGAATATTTTAAAGTTCGGAGATGACATAAAACGAAACTATCAGGTTTTGAAAAAGCAGGAGTGGCTTATTTAAGATGAACAGAGACTAGACAGACTGCACACTAACCTGAACTTAAATTGTGCATATGGGGAGAATCTCTTAAGTGCACAGAAGGGAAAAAACTAAATAAAATAAAAGTCTGATTCGATGATGTTTCCCATTTGTTGATTAATGTCAGTGTTACTGGGTTCAGACAGGTCCATACTCAAGCTCTGGGTACCGAGCGAGGAGTCGGCAAGAGACCAGAGGGAGAGTAGGTGAGACAGATATCGCTGAGAATGAAGTATGCTCACACTAAACACACAGACACACACATACACGCTCACACACTATGGGAGAAATAAGCCCCAAGTTATTTGGTTTAAACCTCTTTAGAGTAAGTTGTGCTCTGGGGTCTCATTTCGCACGGGGGTAATCTCTGACATAATGACCTCTCGCTTTATCACCGCCCAATTCCACTCATTCACTGTTTCTCCATCACCCCATTCCCCGTCTCTATTGTCATCCTAATTCTCTCCCTCTCTTTATCATCACCCCATTCCCACTTCTCTCCTTTACTCTCTGACTCTTATTACCCAATTCCAGCTCTTCTTCTGTCCATTATCACTCCATTCCCCCCTTTTATCATTCCCGCTCTCTCATCATCTCATTCTCTTTCTTCCTTTATCAACACCCACATTTCCCATGGCAGTCGCTCCCCTTCCTGC
Source organism: Gymnothorax javanicus (assembly GCA_029692085.1). Classification (NCBI taxonomy): domain Eukaryota; kingdom Metazoa; phylum Chordata; class Actinopteri; order Anguilliformes; family Muraenidae; genus Gymnothorax; species Gymnothorax javanicus. Next base: position 50,748,948 of record CM056206.1, on the reverse strand, counting down.
CTGGTGATTCAGTGCTCTGGCCCCCCTCTGTGACAATGATCGCACGATGCCCTAAAGTGAGGCTGGAGTACAGTTAGTTTAACAGGGAGACACTGGCTGGCTGGGCCCATTACACGGTGCCACCGCAAAGGCAGTGCAAGACAGACAGTGAGAAGGAGCTTAACGTATGCATCAAATCCAGAGTATTCTCCAAACAGAATTACACTACTCCCAGAAAAAGAGAGAGAGAGAGAGAGAGTATGAGGATGGATAGTCCGACAGATGAGTCTGAACAACACATTCTCATCCCAACTCGTCAAATAGTGACGCTACCTGACCAAGCGTTAATATTCGACGAAAATGTGGCATCTGGAGTCCTTATTTGACTTTTAGGGTTAGGGGTTTGGGGGTAGCGTTAGTTTGAAACAGGCGTCAAATAAGGACGCCAAAAGCCTCCTTTTGTGTCACATATCAACGCTTGGTTAGGTAGCGTCACTATACGACGGGTCAGTATGAGACTGGGCTCGTCTCAATCAAGGCAGAGAGAACAGTTTTGACCGATGGAGCGATAGGTTAAGTATTATTTAGAGAAGTAATGGATGTATTAGCCTATTTGCTACCTGCAGAGAGAGGAGATAAATTCAATTTTATTTTAGTGGTGATGAAAAGGAGGAAAGACGACGCTGACAGGAAGACAAATGGAGCAGGAGGTTAGAAGTGAAAGAAGGTTAAATGAGGGAAGTCAGTTATGCTAAATTGCAGGTGCTTCATACAAACTCTTCTCACTCAGATGAGCTACAGATTGGCAAATTCTGCATGTTCTAGCACTGAGCATCAAAAGGGTATTTAGATAAAGACAAAAGCAAAATCCAAGTTCAAACAGATCACCACAAATCCCATTCAAACAAGCATGAAATACCAAGATGCCCCGCCACGGTTTTGACGTTCTGGCCGGGAAACAAAACGCGACGGAGGGGTCATGGACAGATCGATGGATGGAGGTATGAAAAGGCGCTTCTCTACACTATAAGACGCGTCTATACATTAGATTTCGTGGGAAAATGTTGATCAGTTCAGACGTTGAGAAGCATTTCGGGCAGACACGCAAAAGGACAATCCTCATTCCTAAATCCCCCTTCTTCTTCATGAAGGGGCAGAACAAAGTGCGGTTTCCAAACATGAAAATGATGCCGAAAATTCTCAAAATCGATTCCATTTTATACTCCCTCACAAGAACTAATCCTCCTCTCCTCGGTCTTTTCTGCAGTTTCTCTGTGCTCTTACGGGGGCCAGGATTTCACTTTCCTGAAACAGATTCTCTGCCGGCCCTGGCATCTGTCTGAATCCCGTCAAACTGAGCATCGCATTATTCCAGGCGGCCGCAGAGAGACGAGCCCCAGACTTGCTGAATCGGCTGAAGGCTCGGCTCAGCGGCGATGATCGCCTATCACGGTGCATTCACATGACAGAGTGTCTATTTAAATGGCCTCACCTATCCGTTTGCCATTCTCCCCCAGCGACTGCCAGTATAAAACCCCCTTCTCCAGTTTCATCCCTCATGCGCTTATAAGACAATAATACTGTCCTCACCGCTGGCTAATCTGGTCAGCAAACATTTCTCTGATTGGCAGGGTTAGAGGTGGGTACTCTTCACGGTAGACATACCCGTTTATCCCTTTAACTGCCTGCAAAACCTTTTGGTAAAGCACATTTTTTTGAGTCACTGTCTCTAACTGAAAGATGTGTTGAACTTAACTGATTAGATTTTTTTCAGCACAACATGCCTCAACCGAGAAATAGAGATGGCTCAATCAGGTTAAGTTCAACACATCTCTCAATCAGATACAGGGGCGTTACCAAGGGGGGGGCAGGGGGTGGGCACTGGCAGTGCCCACCTTGAGAAAAGCTCTGCCCACCCGATGAAAACTCAAGATAAAAAACTGATTTACTACTATTTGACAGCAAACATGCGTATCCCACCTGATTCACAGCCGGAGGAAGACAGCCATTAAGAGAGAGTTTTACGTATGCTTCATCTATCTATCACTATGTGTGATTGGTGGATTCCTTAGCCAGTCTATTCGGATGTGAAACTAACCAATGGGTACTCTCGAATTACTAGGAACCCTCCCATTCTCTTAGACTGCCGTCTTCACTCAGTCTGAGGTCACGTCTACGCTGCTCATATCCACCCTGAACGTTCTATCTCCCCTGATTCATCGAGGTTCAACGGACTCGTCGGTCTCCTTCTTGTCGAACTGTTGCTTACATCCGTTTTCATCGAACCGAGTAGTAGCTTGCGGCTAGCGTCAGTGGTACAGTGGGATGTGTACATAATACATACGCATACATATAGTGTATATTCAAATGCAGAGGCTAGCTAACCTATTTTGTATTCGGCCAAAACATTCTTTAGCTTGACAAAGACGTGATATCTATTTGGGTGGCTACACACGTTCCTACAGCCAAAGTAAAAAAAAGGAAAAAAAAGCGTGACAAGACGGCAGGTTGCAATTCATATGCAGGAACTGATTTAGCTAGCAAACTGCGTATCAAAATGCTTTTGATTCAGCAAATAGGCTGGCGAGCAGTTTCTTTGTTCTGCACAAGGGTAAAACCCAGCCGTCACCCGCTCCACTACTGAATGATATCACATTAGCTGTGGGCAACAATCATTATTCAGAGCACGAAAGTGCAGTTCTCAAGCTTCACTTCGCATGCTGGAAATCACCAATGATCTCAGTCCAATCCTTCACAACTGCTGTAGCTGACAAGCGAAATATTTGCCACAAGAATATAGTCGACTAAAGCTGAGGTTTTTTACAAAAGCCAGGATTACGATTAGGCACCTTTCAATATTCACTAACGCTACTGGTAAGCACCTCCACTGCTCAATGTCAACTTGTTCAAAAGTGCTAACGTTAGCCTGTATAACTGCTAAATGTGTGGGTTTCAGTATGCATCCCGCGTGTGACCGTAGATGGCCACTAATTGCATGGCAAACGCTGGTTACTTCACCGGAAAACTAAACTGACCACTGGCTGACAATACTGCTTTTTGTTTGAAAAAAGGATACTTGTTGGACGGATCTTTGAATTGACATATCAGGGGACTGTATAATGTATAATACAGTGGGATCAGGATGATCATCCCGTTCATCCGTCGGGCGCTTTTTTATGAAATGGTGTGAGCATACATATGTCCTCCTGGGTGGATACTTCAATCTTAGCGCGGCCAGCCACTCCAAGCGCCTACTCGCTGGCATTGTGTGTAGACTGTAAGGTGCTGGGCAAGGGCAATCTTTCCAAATCACCTTGTAAATAAGGTTATTTTAAGTTATATAGAAACAATATACCAACATGTGTGAAATCATGACAATAATTTAATGCAAAATAAATTTCAACAAAATCAAGGTATTTAGTATTAAGTGCGACCATCTCTGGCAAGGATAACAGCATCCAGTCTTTTCCTGTAATTTTTGACAAGGTTAAGGCACACATTTAGGGGGGGATTCTGGACCATTCCTCTCAGCAGCTCCTTTCAGGATCCTTCACATTCTTGGGTTTGCATTTATCAGCTGCCCTCTTCAGCTCCGCCCACAGGTTTTCGATTGGATTGAGGTCTGGCGACTGAGATGGCCATTGCAGAACGTTGATTTTGTTGTCACAGAACCATTTCTGTGTGGATCTTAAGGTATACTTTGGGTCATTTGGCGGACACAACCAGTCAGCCAAAATATTTGATGGAAATCATTATGTCATTAATCTTAACCAGTGCCCCTGGACCTCTTGAATTAAAACGGCCCCAAACATGACTGACCACCATCATATTTCACCGGGGGTTTGATGTGCTTCTCCTTGTATGCATCTCTGTCTCTACGTCAAACATGCCGATGCTGTATCTGACCGAAACATGCAATTTTGGTCTCATCTGACCAAAGCACCTTGTTCCAGTCACAGTTTAAATGACTTTAGACAAACTTTTGGTCAGAAAAGACCTTCCTCTTGCAATCCTTCCATATAGCCTGTGGTTGTAGACGTGGCGCCTGATGGTGCTTTTGGAAATCTGGTGACCCCAAAATGCCACCAAGGCCTGCAATTCCTTCACAGTGATTCTAGGGGATTTTGTTGCCTCTCTCACCATCCTCCTCAGTATCCTGGTGGGTAAAAGGCAGTTGCATCCGCTATCCTTGAGGTTTTCAATAGCTCCATATCTTTGGAATTTTTTAATAATTTCCCTGACAGTGCTCAGTGGCATATTCAATTGTTTGTAAATCTTCTTGTAGCCATTACCAGATTTATGAAGGTCTATGACCACCTGCCTCTTTTGAACAGACAGTTGTTTGGTTTCCTTTATGGTGTTGGATGACAATCGGATATCGCATTTGTGTTACTTCATTTTTGTACCCTCGTGAAAAAGGAAGCGGTGTAATGGCTAAATGTACAGTGCCTTAACACTAAGATAAAAAAATAAGTGAAATTTAATACCTTGTTTAATTTGGTAGATGTTATTTGCAATAATCTTTAAGGATGCTGTTAACTGTGAAACCTTGATTTGGAGGAAACTGATTTTCAATTAAATCAGAAAATTATTTTGGTTGGTTCCGTTAGAACATTAATATTGTTCAGTATTTCTCACATGTTGGTATTTACAGTTGGTCTATAAATATATTTTTCAGAATTTTATGAAGCATTGCTTGTGCTTCCAGTCAGGGGTGCCTGTAATTTTGGAGCCCAACGTAGCTCCTAATTTCGCAGTACTATTTCAAGTTCTATTCCTCGTCTTACCGCAACAAAGAAAACTGGCTACACTGGATAGCGTTAAGTGTTTTGGAGTTGACACATTGTTAATCTAAGAAAATTACTGAAAATAGGTCAAGGCTACTTATCATTTAAAAGTTATTTTTTGAACCTCCTCCATTTTCAGTTCAGTAGTTCACTGCACTTAGCGCGGCCCCTTTTTTCTTAATACAAAGTACCACATATTCTAGTTTGCCAGAACTTACATTACCAGGGGTATTCAATAGAAATAAAACAGATATTTCCAGAAATATTTACACTAGAGTCCAGTGAGGATATACACAGTCGTTTATCTGCAGTACTCCTAAATCACTCGCAGAGAACAGGCAGTAGAAGGACAGCTAAAAACACCAACAAACAGGCATGTCCTTCAGCACGTATTTTTACAGCCAATAAAACATCAAAGAGATTTATAACCTTCATGTGCTCTACATCACTTAGTGGATTAGCATATGAGGAATGTGCCCATTCTGGAGAAGCTGTTTTTATTTAGGAACATCAGCAGACTGTGAATTAATTACGCGCACACAGGGACAGACATGAAGAAACGCCTCACATACAATAATGCGTATGGAAATATATGCTTTGGATGTTCACATACAGTACCAGTCAAAAATTTGGACATACCCATATTTTTCTTACAACACATGCTGAATAAAGAAACAAGCACCCTTCATCTCGAAAAAAAAAAATCTAATTCTTAAATCAATCAAACTAACCAGCATTTTTGTCATAATTTCTGAGTATATTGACACTTGCTTTTCTTTTACTAGAGCAGTTATATGGCTATAATCAGTTTGCAGCTGAGCAGCCATCTAAATTCCCAAAGATATACTACACTTGTGGTTATTTGCTTTTCATTGACCTTTTTGCCCAATAAGTCCCAAAACAGCTTAATTTTAATTTGGCTGTTGGAAAATGGAAGGCGCTTGTTATTTCTTCACTTTGAAAAATATGGCTTCTTTGAGAGTTCCAAATTTTTGGACACTATTCAAACAAGAAAATTATTCTCTTTTAACTTCTGAATGTTTACCTCTTACCAGATTCCCTTTGAGATTATATAGAGAAGTTAAGCCTTCTAAACTTCTCTAAAAACAGAGTGCTGTGACATTAGCAAAGTGTGTCCACACTTTTGACTGGTACTGTACTAGCACAGATGCACTTCCTTTATAACTTTAAACTCATTATTGGTACTTAAAATTCATGCATATTCTCAACAAGGCAAAGTGTGCAAGACCAAATTAACATGCTAAACATAGTAATATAAAATTTCAATCACATTCCATAAAATTTTAGGTGAAAATTCAAACCGTAGTCCTTATTTCTAAGGTTTTTTTTTTTTTTTTTTACAATTGAACATTGGTGATTGTCCTGTTAAAGGTGCACTATGCAAGTTTGTTTACTTTCTGCGCGATTATATTTTTGTCTCAATTCGCCGACATCTCTCCACGATCCGCTAGCTGCCTGCCCCTAAATTCACTGTAAAAAAAAAAAAAAAACCCGGGTTCTGGAGACAGCACAGGCGTCACAAACTGCAAATAAACACAAAGGGCACAGGCTGTGCCCCATAACATAACAAGCTGTCCCGGCCAATCACCGACAAGAGTTGACAGTCATGGAAGCATGGGAAGGAGGGAACTATGGGAGGGAGGGGCGGGCTACCTCTGTTTTGTTTGAGTTCGAATGTCAACAGAAGTGAAAGTAAACAAACTTGCATAGTGCATCTTTAAGGTCTTCCACGGCTTTACATTCCCGCCCTACCCCCTTTCTTGTTCAACCCCATTGACAGTTGTCATGTACATACAAACACTGACAGTCACCTGTACTTTTGCAGTGTTACATCTGAATTGACCTCTAGCCCTTATAATGGTCGATTTCCATCATCCATTCGAGGGTGGGCCCAGACATGATTGACAGACCATTTGTTATTACAGCATCCTGCAGAAAGCCCAAGCCAGGGGTGCACTTCCTGAGATGACAAATGCCAACTTACATAGTTGGACCCAGTGACTGTGAATGGACAAACTATGTAAGTTGCTAACTTAGTTAGCAAGAACGCTTTTGGGAAACGCACCCCAGGCTGTTATCATACCTGTCTCCCAGGAAAAGAGAGGGTGGAAAACCAGCAGCCCTCCGCCTTCAAGGACCATGATTTGGGGAGCCCTGCCGTATAGATGTTAAATTATGATATATTTTAACAGAATTTTCTTTTAGCTATGAATGTGCATTGACAAACATATCCTTTTGACACAGCACAAAAAAGTTCAAGTATCTCAATTTTATTTATTATTTGCTTAAAAGATGTGTCAAGGGTGATGAAAAAAAAATGTGCGAATAAAATATTTTCAAAAGTGTACTACATTTTTATGAAATGTCACTTGTACCCACATGGAAAGAATCTATATGAACATATATGCGCATATATGCAACCTATATACTGCATATATGCGCATATATGCCATATATATGCCGCATATATACAGCATATATACGCATATATGCCGCATTTAGGCCGCATATAGGCCAAATTCAGGTACATATATGTGCATATACAGGGCATATAGGTCTCCTATATCGCTTCTTTATATCCACATATAGGTCCTATATATATGTATATATATATGTACCTATAATACATGAAAACGGCCAATTTTATGTATGTCGCATATATGCGAAACCTATATGTGGCCCTATACTAAAACCTATATGTTTATATAGGTTCTTTCCATGTAGGTAGAATAGGTTTCTGCATCACAATGTATATGTTTTTTTTTTTTTGAGGAAGTTTCTTGAGTTTTAAAGAGGAATAAATTCACTGGCATGTTTTAAAGGGTTTGAGATCTTCGAACTACAATGGCAGACAGCCACTAACTCCTCAGGACAAAGTATTTGTCCGACTGAGATGTGGAGTGTGTTTAATAGCACAAATAACTGAAAAACTGTCTTAATTAACATGTGAAAGTTAATGAAAACTTTAAAAATTTGTGCAGTTTTTTCATTCAGCTCCAAAACACGTCCCACATTTTGGGAAGCAAAGCCCCACAGCTATGAAACTGTGCTGAGATGCTAGTGAACATCCTTAAATTTGCCCCTCAGCCATGGAGTCATTTTAGGGTGCCGTGGAACATCTTAAGTAAAGCTCACTGGCTATGAAACCATTTTATCATGCCAGAGACCATCCTTGAGAAAATACATTTGATTCAGTTTAAAACATGTGACACGTCAAAAGTGTAGTCATACAACAACAACAAAAAAAAAGAGAGAAGCTGCTTCAGCTCCAAACTAAAACTGACAATGCTGCACACATTGTGTCTCCTCCATCTTGCTACACCTGTCCTTAAACTATTTGAAATCTCACACTCGTCAACTACATACTGCATCAGTATACACTGGATACTACATGTTACTCTCCATGGTAGTTTATGGGGTATATCGAGGGTTTGGAGCACAATGGTTATATGTCCAAGATTTGTGGTTTTGAGATTTTTACCCCCTGTCACAGCTTTCTATCAGCTAATCCTTGGAGCACAATAACTGTATGTCCATCTGCATTCATTTTTAATCAGAATTCACATTTTCATTTTGTGGTATGTCCAACAAAATCTGCTTAAATGAATTTAACATTAACATTTTGATGAATAAACATGAATTTTATTACAGAATAGTCTGTCTTCCATTGCAAACGAACTTACCTTCAACCAATCACCATTGTGTTATGTCACATCATGTGCTAGAATTGTTGGAGCTCTTAGGTGACATGTCCATTTTTGGCAATTTTGACCATGATGTTGCGGTTACACTCCTATGAAAACTTAGGTGTTCAATATACTTCTGAACCATGCAGCAAAAGAGTGACTGGTAAAAAAAAAAAGATATAAAATACCTGATTTAACATAACACATGGAAACCTAAAAATCAATTTTTCTCAAAACCTCTAAAATGGACACACAACCATTGCGCTCCAAACCCTCGATATATGCCTTATTACGTATTCACATGGCCATTAGGTTACTAAGATCACTGTGGGTCTTGATGGGACCCCCCCCTTCCCTGCTTTACTAAAAAAAAAAAACAAAAACTTCCTGCTCAAATGTTTGTCTCCATTTGCTTTGTTTCTTTTCCCTCTGTGTGCTACTGCCTTCTGTATAGTCTGTGCTCTACATATTCATGACTTCAGGTGACTAATGCTTGATATGAATTGTACCTTGTCCAGCCTGTTGGGCTACAGTGTCAGTGACCTAACTGTATGCACTAGCAGTAAGTCACTTTTGATAAAAGCATCTGCTAAAAAAATGTAATGTCATGTAATATTACCATTGAAAGTGTTACATTATGGAATGCATTACACAATGAAGACACCTCAGGCTGTGTACTGCAAAATTTGACCAGTTTAGTGATTTATCTGGGTATTTTTGGCATGCTGGTAAATTTCACGTGGGTCACATACTGTATACTACTTGCCACCCTTGGCCACGATCAGTAATCTTGCACTAAGTAGTCGACAATTCCAAACGCACCCTTCGACATTTGCACCATTCCCATCCTGCAGTACATCCAAGCTCCAAAACCCATTTCTGAAATGAAAGCACTTCAGAAAAGAACTTACCCCATGGTAAAATTTAAACGATTAAAATACAATGATGTTAACAATATGATTTGAAAGAAACCAGATGACCTATCTACACAAGGGGAAAATAAACACACCCCCTGGCGAGGTCAATGAAGAAGAAATGCAGGCCTGCGAACGCAAAACAACTGAAATGTAACCGGCGCACACAAATAATAAATGCGAGAGTCAACCGTGACTTTTCGCATTTCGCCGCTCAAAGCCAGTCTCCCTCTCTCATCCTGCGTCTGTGTTTCAACTGACGAATCAGAGGAATGTTAGCAAGCCAGCGGCATCAATCACTCAAGCTGACAGCTGGCCACATCTGGGAACAGAACTCGCTTCATTTAAATTCATTATTTTTTATTTTTATCTTATGTCTCGCTCACGGTGGCTGGTACAGGTCCAGGCAGCTGGTCATTAAAGTTTTGTTTGACTTCAGTCATTGCAATCATTTCCATTCAACAGCATGAGCATTCTCTCTCTCTCTCTCTCTCTCTCTCTCTCTCTCTCTCTCTCTCCCCCCTTTACATTGATAGACAGTTCGGTCGCACGTGCTGCCTGTTTCCACCAAATTTCATGCGACTAAATTTGGAGATGGGAGAACGGGAGAGAAACAGGAAAAAACAAAAAGAGTGAGATTTTAATGAAAGAAAGAGAGAGGGGGAGAGAGAAAGAAAGGCGGCGGGGTCAACGGACAGAAAGCAAAAAAAAAAAAAAAAAAAGCGAGGCTTCAGCAGGCATGAGGGTGCACTTAAGGGAAAGGACTTTACATTTTGTTGCTCATCATTTCAGACAATGTTACAGGGGCAAATTAAATCATTGCATTCTGTAAAACCTTTTAATTTAATCACTGTGTCAAGGAATTAGGAGCATAATAAAAGGAAGAAAAACGCCCCGGTGCCGTTCTGAACATTTCGTCCTTCCCTTCTCCTCTCGACACCGTTAACGAAATCAAATAAAACAAGCATTTCCAGGGCATATTAGGCAGGGCGGAGGAGAAGGGGGGTCCCTCATGCTTATAAATCAGGAGAAGAAATAAACAGCGATGAAACTGCAGAGAAAACATGACCGCAGCAGACTGAGGTCTCATAAACCTTCCCTCTGCTATCAGCCTGAATATCGCTCTCTCTCATCTGTCCATTTCCCATCAGGCCTCGCTGTCCTATCCTACCTTCCTTACACCCTCCCGCAACCACGTCCCGCTCGGTAGATATATGTGAAAAGCCGACTGCATTCTTGTCAATATGCCAATAGTTCTTTGTCGCGTGTGCAATATATTTATCACGGTCTCTACTCCGGCTGCAGCCAGTGTTTGACAACACGATTTTTCTGGTGGTAAAATAAATAAATAAATAAATAAACAATTCTGCAGTGTGTGTGTGTGGTGGTGGCGGGGGGGGGGGGAGGAATTTGGCATGCGGCCAATATGGAGAGAGCAGAGAGAGTAAGGAATGGGGTGATTCAGGATGGCGAGATGGAGATGGAGAGTTAAAGGATGGGAGGAACTGTGGAAATGCAGAGGGAGAGGAAGGATGGATGGGAGTGTGTTAAGAAGAGAGGAAGAGTGGCCGTGAGTGTGTGCGATAGAGAGAGAGTGTGTGTCAGAGTGTGTGTGTAAGAGAGAGATGAGACACTTGCATAATGCCAGGAAATTCTTTCTGAATTCAGGCTAAGAAGGGGTGACAGGCAGACAGGGCAGTGAGAAGAGCGAGAGAGAAGAATGGAGGGAGCGAATCAGAGGAGAGATATAACAGTGTAACAGAGCTGCACACATTGTGCCTCCCTCACTCCATAAAAAGAAAGAAAAAAACATCTGCAAAAGATGAATATTCAACAGGAGTTTAATGTCGACGATTCCGTGGCGGGATGAAATATTTAGCGGTAGCTCTGTAAGCCCAGACAGAGTGCTGATAAGGGGGGTGGGGGCTCTTTCTGAGTCCAGACCCAAAGGCGCTTCTCACACTAAATCTAGTTCATGTTCAACATTAAACTGGGGATTATGCTAAATTCATAGCAGGTAACATTACCCCTCTCCAGATACCGTCTCTCTCTCTCTCACTCTCTCCCTCCTTCACTCTCTCACTTTTCTCTTAGTCCCATAGTAACACTTGTCCCATGTCATCTCTCCCTCTCTCTGCCTCTTTCCTTCTATCCTTCACTCATTCTCTTTTACCCCCTCTTCTTCTCGCTCACTTTTTTCTACTTTTCACCTCCGTCCCTCAGAAACACTTCTCTCCATCTCTTTTTCTCTCTCAGCCTCTATCTCTCTTTTCCTGCTCACTCTTTCCCTCTCACTCAATCACTTTTCTCTTGCTTTTCTCCTTTGTCCCACAGAAACACTTGCTCCCAATAATCTCTCTCTCTCCCTGTCGATATTTTCCTCCTCTAAAATAACCTGCTCTTAAATCACTCCACCTCTCCATGAGTCCCGCAACTCATTCCTTCTAAATCCCTCCTTCCATTGCCCATTTCAACACTCCCATGCTCTGCTAATGCGGCTGTCGCCTTCCCTCTCTCTCTCTCTCTCTCTCTCAACCACAAATCACACTCACCTCTCCTCTAAACCCCCACTTTTCCCCCCCTACATCGCCGCCTTCCCACAATGCCCCCCGTGACTGCTCATTGTCTCCCCGTCAGACTCGGGCTCCAGTCTCAGGCGAACACTAGGGGGGGCGTCTGACACGCGGCCAGCCGGCGCAGTCAGCTCTATGCAGCAGTCAACTGTTGAACTGCAGGGGGATTTAAAGGACGGATCGCAAGAGAAAGCGCTGGAAGAAGGGGGGACAAATAGCAGGAGAAGAGACCCACCGGTGATGGAGGAGGGAAAAAGAGATGGGGTAGAAGGAGAGGAAGAGAGGAGTGAGAACGACAGATTTGGGAGTGAAGGAAGAGCATCGGTTGGTACAAGCAAGGGGGCAGTCAGTAAGTGAAGTTCGCTCATTCGCTTGTGAGAGAGGGAGGGAGGGAGAGAGGAGAGACAGGGAGGGCGAGAGGGGAGGGGAGGGGAGAGAGAGAGAGAGAAAGAGAGAGAGAGTGTGTGTGTATGTGAGACATTAGCATTTGGTCCTGCCAGTTTACTATTGTGAAGCTCCAGGAGAGGACAGAGCAGGGGCTGGAGAAGAGAGGAATTCACAGGGACCCACCACGAGAAAAAATACAATAAAGTCATACTTTTTTTTGGTGAAAAACGCACACATATAGATATATATATAATTCACAAAACCCTATATATATATATCATTATATGCCTGTTTTTCTAAAAATCTGCAGAGGGAAAAAAGATTTCATTTCTCTCAGACAATAAATTGTGAGACTGTTTAGCGTATTTCATCTCACCAATTTATTGCATTTTACTGCTTTTATCTGCTATGGAATATACAGCTGCTTGCCAGAAACTGACTGCATGAGAGAAACACACGACAAAGATATTACAATTGCCTTTGTTCCATCTTTGTCTGTGTTGTCATTTTTGGAAGCATTTTTTAGGATTAAATTTTTTTGTCTTTTCTTTGTTCTTGTTGTGAGGGGGTAAGGCAGAATGGGCTCTCAGCGCGCTTCGAGCAGATCGGGAGCACGTGAGTGAAACGTGAAAGGGCGGCTGAAGTTAGTTAATGAACGCAATCTCCCGCACGTACCAAGTCCATCAGAATTCTCGGCAAACGCGTTTCTTCTCCGTGCTCAAGGACAGAGTTACGGCAGGAGGGACAACATGAAGGAAAACCGAGAGAGGGAATAAACAGGAAGACAAGAGAGAACAAAAGAGCGCTAGAATCAAAGTATAACTGGAGAGACAAACAGTAGCTGGCGGAGCAACAGTAATGAGAAGCGAAAATAACGGCGCTCGCAGACGGCAAGCTCGGACACACGCGCGCGCACGGACGCGCGAGGCTGCAGCATTTCCTCTCCCGCTAGTGTGAGAGGAGAAGGGGAGGGCAGGAGACCGTCGGAAGACCCAAAGAGATTTTACACGGCAAACTTTCACCTGGGTAGCACCTGTCACCTGCCAATAGCTTGTGTGTGGACGTCCTGGGCAGGGTAGGAGCTTATATAGGCAAACTGAGGGAGTAGCACCTGAACAATAACTAACTGGACCATTATCAAACACCGACTGACTTATATGGACTTCTTCCAGGACATTAAGTGTATAAACTGGACCAACTAGGATTAAACGTGGAAAATAAAGATGGAATTTCAGTTTCTTAATGCAAATTTAGATTTAATTTCTAAATAAAACACCATACACCCTCAAAAAAGGGAAACTTTAATCATCTCTTTGTTGGCCTTACCAAGCTTTCAGGGTTAAGAAAAGGGCAAAGGATTCTTGGAACGGAAAACCCAAAAAGGACCCAATGATGGCAGGATGAGGGGGGACTTAATCTGATAAGGAAGATGGTATTATCTGACCTGGAGCTTTCCGTCTTTAAACATTTCAGGAGAAATCCCTGCTCATTCCCGGAGGACCAGCCATCCACAGAAACCAAGGATAACGCAAACAACAGCCAGTAAAACAGTCAAATTGTAAGCGGATTAATGATAATGCTATATTATGTAAATCAATTTATTAACATACAAAACATATCTGGCAATCCCTTCCTTTGCTTCTCGCAAAAAAAACAAATGATGTCAGTTTTTTTCTCTCGTGATCTTATCTGAAAGAATAGATCCAACACAAATCTTTTTTGTCAGCCGTCTCCAACAGGAACCCAAATTGTTGGTTAATGACAACTTTACCATTTCAGGAATATAACAAATGAAAGAGCATCACTTGTTGCCAGACGACACCCACTAAACTGGTCACTCTGCACCTTGCTGGATGTACTGTTTTTTGTTGGGATGACCAATTCTGAGCAGGAACCATACTACCCTTTATGATCCTGCATTATGAACTTACAGAGATTTATCACCATCCTGGATGGATCAGTTCTATTGTCTCCCATCTGTCCGTCCCAAAGCCTGATAATTACTTTATGAGTATTGCACTGCAGGCATGACGGTATTTTAGTGGCTATCAAAATTTAATGGAATGTTCATTATTGCCTCAGTTGATACAGCTTTTGCCCTGGGGCTCTTCAGAGCGACAATTTTCTTTCATGGAGACATGCTTTTGAATCACATTTTTTCTCCATTTTTAAATTTTGTGTTATAGGAGGCTAACTCTTTCCACATCCAACACATATTTTTAACGCTCAAGCTCCACTAGTGGGACCTGCCACCATCCCCGCCTTTGCTGCGCGAAAACTTTGTTGACGCTCCCTGGAGGGCAGCACAATATGGCTGCCCTTTCCATCCCGTTTAGCTTGGTCCTGGCCTTGCTTTTGGGTCCCGCCACGCTGGCCCAAACCGGCAAGCAGGCGGAGCTGGACGGCCAGATGGCCAATCAGACCGCAGTACCCTCCAGTGAGACCGAGGTCACGTTGACCACACCCGCGAACGAGGCGGAGGATCAGACTATCTCGTCCATGGGCAGCCGATGCTGGGGCTACTATGATGTGATGGGGCAGTGGGACCCGCCATTCAACTGCAACGTGGGCATTTACCTCTTCTGCTGCGGCTCCTGCTTCTACCGGTTCTGCTGCCAGTTCACACAGCACCGCCTGGACCAGACGTCCTGCTCCAACTACGACACGCCAGTCTGGGCCAACACTGGAAAGCCCGCCTCGCCCATCACCGAGGTCCACGAGGAGCCGGACCGGGACCGGACCCACATGATCGTCTACATAATCTGTGGAGTGGTGGCTGTCATGGTGCTGGTTGGCATTTTCACCAAGTTGGGTCTGGAGAAGAGTCAAGGAGGGCAGGCGGACATGACCAACTCAAGGTGAGGCTGGAGGGATTTGTGGAGGGGGCGGAGAAAGGGTTAAAATGTGATAGTGGGTGGGAGGAAGGGTGGCTGTATCTGGTACCCAACGAATGTCCTTCCCTCAGTGAGGACTCGTTGAAACTGCAAGCCGGGTACCCTTGTGGCAGGTTGTTTGACTGCCTACTGTAGAGATGCTGGTTTGAGCCCCTGGTGGGGGTTAGAATTCTGACTACATCTAGAGAGATGAACTTGGACAGAACTCTTCCATTGGGCCCTTGAGCAAGGCCCTTAACTACAAAAATATGTCTAGGGGGATTCACCCCTCTTTTTCTTTATTCCACTTCACTTGGGACTGTTATAACTGCCATTTCTGCTACAAAGTCCATGAAAAAAGCAACATGTTCTCAATGGAACTTTCTGCAGATGAATTATGGTTAAAAAACCCATGGGTTTAGCTCGGCTAACCAGAGAGTCAGTTTCCATATCTCCACGCAGGCAGTTTTTTTTTTTATTTTGGTAGGTCGTTTTACTATTTTTACTTCACCGAACGGAGTGGGCATGAAGTACTGTTTTTAGCGGCTCTGTGTGTTTTTTTGTTTGTCTGTCTGTCTGTCCGTGTTTCCGCACTTGCCAATATTTGCGTGAATGGGTGAAGTCTGCCATCTAGTGGCTCTTCGTGTTTGTGTTTCCGCACTTGCCAATATTTGCGTGAATGGGGTGAAGTCTGCCATCTCTGATTGCCTTCTTTTTTAGTGTTTTTGCTAGTTTTGCTAGTCTGTCGCTGTTGGTTCACCACTTCTCGAAAGCACCTGCCTTCTTTTCCTCGCTGCGGGTGGGAAAAGTTAGGTGTTGAGCGATGGGTTTGGAGAAACAAACTTTCGGGAGGTGAGAAGGTTACCTGGGGATGGGAGTCTATTTATGGAGATGCTTTTCGAGAGCGGAGAGGAAACAAGCCAGTGATTCGGGTTTCAGTATCGGAGCAACGGGGGATCAGAGGAACTAATTTTCGCAAAGGGGGGGGAGTGGGTGCTGCTCCTCATATAAATGTGAGTTTATTTTTGGAGTTGCTTTTGGATCAAGGAGATTGGGTGAGCTGCAGTGGATCATTGATTCTGGTTCTGGAGCACTGCCACGGCCTTTATTGGGTCCAGGGGGCGGGCAGTCGTGTTGGACAGCAGTTGGGATGCGCGTCAGTGAGCAAAGCCGCTGGTACGAAAGCAATAAAGTTATCAACATAGAGGTCAAATGAGGAACCAAACCACAGGGAGTGAGACGAGGGGTGTGTAAGCTGGCTGCAATGCTGAGGCTCCCCCCTCCACTGTCGTCGTTTTTGGGGTGAAAGAGGAAGAACAACAGTGGCAGTTGAATTCACAGTTTTACTGTAGCGTTGACAGGCAATGGCAGAATGAATGGGAACATGCTGATACATCCAGCTGCAGGGTAGATAATAATTTTCCCCTCATTTACTACGGCACAGCGCCGTTCCCAGCAGCCAAATCTGCCTGGCCGCGGCCTGGCGCAGGAGGATGGTGACCCATCGATCAGCGAGCGAAACACAATCACGCCGCTGGGACTCGTTGGAAGTCGTCTGGCCCATCGATTGACAGGGACCCCAATCTGAAGGTTGTAAAAGAGATAGAACGGCGCTCTTCGTCTCTATAGCTCGACACAGAGCAAGGTCGCTGTGTTCCTCTATCTGATATACAGTCACAGAATAAGTGGAGGTCGACTCTCCTTCACAACAAGGGAGGGGGGAGGTGGGCTTTTGTCTCTTGCTGTCTCTCTTGAACTTCAGACCTGAGTGAATGATGAAGCTAATGTGTCTGTGCCAAGAAAAGTTATGCCAGGAATCCAAAACAACTCGGCTATGCAGGCTGTTTTGCTAAATTTTTGCAAATAAAACGTTTCCCTCAGGTGTTGTAGTGTAAACCATAGATTTGATTCCACAGCAGGTATTTTGATATGTCCTCCAGACATTTTTTTTTTCTTTTGCTAAACAGGTAATCCCAAGAGGAGGTTTGAGCGCTGACACCTGAGGGTGGGACAGTAACCGAACATCCCAGTTTTGTGTTCACATCACTTCCTGTCGGTCATGATGCATATGAGAATATGTTCCTACCACACTGCATCCGTGCATTGTCTAGTTTATTAGGCAAGAGTGCTCATATCAGGGTACGATTGTCTGCAAGAAGTGCGACGTACACATGTGCCTGTGTGTGCGCTTTGTGCATGGGTGGTGTATGTGTGTGTCACTTCGGCAAATATGGCATTTTGAAGGCAAAACTGCGCAGCCAGGATACAGACAAGAGGGTATTAACACTTACCAAGGAAATAAATCATAATTGTCGGACTATGAATGGCATTTGGTTTGCACTTGGGTTTAGTGGCTGGCTTTGGCTCTGAGAACAGATGTGCTCATCTGCACCACAGCAGTTATTATATCTGTGCGCAAACACATTGCTGCCCTTTACACCACTAACTGAGCGAGGGAGAGTGTAAGAGAGGGAGAGAGAGAGAGACTGAGAGACAAAGACAGAGAGGGAGGGAGAGAGAGCTGGAGAGGTGAAAAAGAGGAAAAGAGAAGAGAGGGAGAGAGAGTGGTGTGTCTGTGTCCGTGAGAGAGAGTGTGTAAGCGTGGAGTGCGTCTCTGTGCCTGAGTATTGTGTGAGTGCGTATGCACGTGTGCCAGTGTGGCCTGAGTGTGGAGCGTGCGTACGCGTGATGTGTCAGCATGCGAGGGGTGTGAGTATGTGTGTGTGTGTGTGTGTGTGTGTGTGTGTGTGCGTATGGTGTGCCTGTGGAAGCATATGCACTTTGTTTGAGGTATGTCTGTCCCTGTGTGTGTGGTGTGTGTGCGCACCTTAGTGTGTGCCAGGTGCTAGGGTGTGTGTGTGTGTGTGTGTGTGTGTATGTGTAGCCCTATATGTGTGGCAAGCGCTTGTGAGTGTGGTTTGAGCAACCATTAACACAGCTACTCCTCTCAGCAACATTATCCAGCGCATATCAAACAAACCTCAATGCATCAATATTAAATATGCAGGCCACTCTTCGATAGGCTGATTTGCCAAACTTGTTTCGCGAAGTATTGATCGTCAGACCAGCATAACACATTTAATTGCCTGTATAGACCTACATCTGATACGGCCAGATGGAAAAGTGTGGCCGTCTGTGAAATGAAAATAAAATGCAATCGAAGGGAAACTGCAACCAAACGGGCGCATTATGGCACGTATAGCTCAGTAAATCGTCACGCAAATACAGACTTCATTTCGCGCAGAGCCGCAAATATTCTCCCGCTTCTCTTTCAGCGAACGAAGGCAGATTTAAATAATGTAATTTAAAGACACACACAGAGTCCATTTCGGTAATACCTTACTTAAATCAACATCAATCCGACTGGAACGCAATGCCCCAAGTCCTCATCCTTCTCATTTTCTTTAGCTGAGGCAGAATAGGTTCATGCTTTAGAGATCTAATTTTCTCTGATCTTCGAATAAAGACTTCTGCGGTGCCTTGGGATAACTCGCAGGATAGGTTTAATAAAGGAATGCGAGCTCATAAATGTATTTACTAAAGATGCTATTCGTAGCAGATGGTGCGTCTCTGTTGAACTCGCCACCAACAGGGCGTGAAAACTTGTTTTGTGTATTTGTTTATTACAGCATACATGGCCTGGTATCTCGATACTTTTTCTATGCCAATTTTTCCCCCTCCTTCACATATGATTCAAAGTAAAATACGACAAATTAATGACTGGATAATTGACATGGAAGATGATCTGACAACAGCCACTCTCAGAGTGAAAAGAGAGTGCATCATTTCCTCTTTGGCTTTGCAAGTCTGACAGAAAAAGGTGGCCGATGTGGTGATACTGACACCTAAACTGCTTTACATCACCTCATTCATTATAACGGATACTCCTAGTGCCAATTGGTGAACCTTACAAAGTGAATTCTATATTATTCAGCCCTAACTATAAAGGCCAATCTGCACATTCCCAGTAGTAAATTGATTTGGCTCAATTTCAGCAGGTCAGACATTGGTAACTAATGATTGCTCTGCCCATTTAGAGAGTTCATGACCCCGGAAAGCCCTCATCATTCTTTTGAAAATGAGTTTTTGCTGCTCGTTTGTCTTTAATTTCTTTTTAGAAGTGATCCTAAGCACTTGCACGCAATTAACTTGTACTCTCACATCCCCCAGTCAGTCTCCTTGAAGTTCATCCATCTATAGGCTCCACAAGTGCTACACCACACAGGCCAGTGCAGAATGGACCACATCGGAGTTAGCTTGCAATACACCCATTAACCATTGCACGTGACGTCACGCATTTTCGGCTGGGGGTATGAACTCCGCCGTATCCCTTATAGATTTCCATTGACAACCACCTGCACAACGTTCAACCCTACCATTTATTTGCGATGTTTGCACCCTTTTGTCAGAAGTTGGAGAGCAACGACGACATGGAAAGTACACAATTTGGTGGTGTTTGATTTATAAAGTTTTAGGGAGTTTAAAAGGTTGAAGTACGGGATGAATGCATTCACTTTAATTTTGTAATACGGCTATGGGCTGTGAACCATACAGCGAGATGTGAATGAAAATTTTAGCCTATGTAAACAGTGGGGCTTACATTAAAAAGAAATTGTAACGACTGTAGGAAAATAGGAAATAGGAAAAATGGAAAATAACCTCTCGAAAAGCAAAAAATTTTTTCTTTCCTTTTATTTTAAACTGGCCATGCTGCCAGTACATATACAAATTCATAGCAGTAAAGCTTATCTTTTCTCTCTTAAGGGGAGGAGAAACCTTTTGGAAAAAAAATTGTCATTTTTGGATAGAAATCATTCATACTTGGTGTATTGACAGTATATGACCTGTAATACACAAAATATGAATTTGACCTAATTTGCATAATTAGGTCATGTGATTCAAGATGGACGCCACCCCGATTTCACCATTATTTCTTTGCCTTATATCTCAGGACTGAAGCAAGATATTTGAATCAGGTTTTTTTTATTAGATTTAGTTATGTTTACACCTTCTTCTGAACTAGAATGAAGCATTTATACATAATACTAGAGATTTAGTGGGGTAAAAGAGGATTTTGCCATTTTTCGCCCCCTCGATATGAAATATAAATCACCACAACTCACAGACCCAAAGTGCTCAACCAAAACTTTTAGTTCAGTAGACCTCCTGATATGTACACAGACTTCTGTCAAAATTTCATGAGAAAAGCTCCACAAATAAGTGAGATATAGTGCCTTAAATGATAGCAATCGGGGCAAAAATCAGGTTTTGAGAAAATCCAGGTTAAAGTCAAAGTACACCAACAAATCATTGTAACAGTCAACTTAGAACAGTAAAATGCCCCTGAAGCATAAACTTCTCCCTCCTGCTCCCTCTGATTGATTGTCCTGTTCTTGAGCAGATTGAAGAGATTTTTGGGTTTCTCCTCCCCTTAATTAGATGCCAACTACATGGTGTGCTGTCAAGGGCTGCAAATGGCACATGCTATCTTCGTAAGTGGAAAAGGAAGATCTGCCTAAAACATGCTGGCCTGTTTGGTCAAGGCACATGCGATTTCCCTCCACCACTCTGAATGTTACGCTTCCTAGCTGACAACGAGCTAAGACGAGACTAGGTAAAGGCAGTCAACAGAGTTGATGTCAGAACTGGTATGTGTCCGGATTTTTAGCTCGATCCGAGCTTCATTCATAGATATAGTGGTTTCTGTCGGGCTATGAAAATTAACTCTTCTTTGCTTTTCAAAGTGGTTATTTTCCATTTTTCTGCCAACAGTCATGACAATTTCTTTTTAACGTAAGCCCCACTGGTTACATACACTATAATTTTCATTCCCATCCCGCTGTATGGTTTGCAGCCCATAGTCGTATTACAAAATGAAAGCGAATGTATGCAGCCTATTCATTCATCACGTAATTCAACCTTTTGAACTCCCTATAACTTTATAAAACAAACACCACAAAATCGCGTACTTTCCATGTTGTTGCCCTGCAACTTCTGACAAAAGTCTGCAAATATCACGTATAAATGGTAGGAATGAATGTTGTGTAGGTGGTTGTCAATGGATATCTACAGAGCCCTCCATAATTATTGGCACCCCTGGTTAAGATGTGTTAAAAGCCTTAAAATAAATTCAATTTTTATTGCAGAAGCATACTCTCACTCTGAAAATTGTAGAAAAATGTAACCTTCAACTCAAGTGAATTTTAAGGGAAAAAAAAATCCCTGACTAAGAAATAATTATTTTTCATAAAATCACCTGTTCCACAATTATTGGCACCCCTCACAATTCCTAGGAAATAAATGTAATTGAAGTATTTCTGTCATTTCTACAGTAGTTTACAAAGTTTATCAGAGTATCTAGGAACATTTAATTAGTAATTCATCACTTCCTGTTTCCCTGGGGTATAAATATGACATGACACAGAGGCCATTTCTCTTATCCACTCTTCAACATGGGAAAGACAAAGGAACACACCATTCAAGTAAGGCAGATGTGTGTCGACCTTCACAAGTCAGGCAATGGCTACAAGAAAATAGCCACTCGCCTGCACCTGCCCATATCTACTGTCAGAGGAATCATTAAGAAGTTTAAAACAACTGGAACAGTGGTAAACAAGCCTGGACGAGGCGCTTAAAGGTTATTTTACCACCACGCACAGTGAGGAGGATGGTAAGAGAAATAAAAAGTTCTCCAAAGCTCACTGTTAAAGAATTGCAACAAATGGTAGCATCTTGGGGTCACAAAGTCTCCAAAACAACCTTCAGGCGCTATCTACATGCCAACAAGCTGTTTGGGAGGCATGCACGGAAAAAACCTTTTCTCACTCACAATCATAAACGCAAACGTCTGGAGTTCGCTAAGCGGTACTGGGACTTCAACTGGGACCGTGTGCTTTGGTCAGATGAGACCAAGATAGAGCTTTTTGGCAACAAACACTCTAAGTGAGTCTGGTGGAACACAAAAGATGAGTATGCAGAAAAGCACCTCATGCCCACTGTGAAGTATGGGGGAGGATCGGTGATGCTGTGGGCCTGTTTCTCTTCCAGAGGCCCTGGGAACCTTGTTAGGGTGCATGGCATCATGAACGCTTTGAAATACCAGGACATTTTAAATCAAAATCGGGTGGCCTCTGCCCGAAAGCTGAAGATGGGTCGTCACTGGATCTTTCAGCAAGATAATGACCCTAAACATGTGGCCAAATCTACACAGAAATGGTTCACCAGACACAGAATAAAGCTCCTCCCATGGCCATCTCAGTCCCCAGACCTCAACCCCATTGAAAACCTGTGGAGTGAGCTGAAGAGGAGAGTGCAGAGGAGAGGACCCAGGTCGCTGGATGATTTAGAGAGATTGTGCAAAGTGGAATGGTCGAAGATCCCTCTTTCTGTATTCTCCCATCTTGTGAAACATTATAGGAGAAGATTAGGTGCTGTTTTGTTGGCAAAAGGGGGTTGTATAAAGTATTAACATCAGGGGTGCTAATAATTGTGGCACACATGATTTGATGTAAAAGAATTATTTCTTAATGTGGGATTCTTTTCCCACTAAATAAATGCACTTTAATTAAAGGTTGGATTTTCCTCTTTTTTTCATTTTGGTCCTATATTATTTAGAAAAAAACTTAATTTATTAGAAGCTAAAGAACACATCTTAACCAGGGGTGCCAATAATTATGGAGGGCAGTGTATATGAGATATGGCAGAGTTTATACCCCCAGCCGAAAACGAGTGACGTCACGCGCAATGGATAATGGGTATTGCAAGCTAACTCCGATGGGGTCTTTAGCAGGTGAAATGTGGAGCACAGGCTAACATAGGCCAGACCAATTGAACACATAGCGTCTCAGACTAGAGCAGACCAAAGCAGTCAAGCATAGAACAACACAGGCTAGTGCAGGCCAACGAACCACAACAGCAACCACTATTTTAAAGAACAGTGATTTTTTTTTTTAACTGGGTCCTATCGTTTTTAAAGTGACTATTTATCCTGTTTAGCGAAACAGCAATAGCAGTAGGTCATGTAGTCATGTAGTCAAAATGTTGTCTTTTTGCATACATTGGCCAAAAAAAAAAGGTAGGCATTTTTAAGCCAACCGAATTGAAGGCAACGCTGAATCAACTGGGTCCTAATTGCATTGCAGAATGAGACTTTTATCACCTTTTACCCAATGCAGGTTTGAATTGTTTTCATTTGCACTGTCTTTAAATAGAAAATCGCTATTTTTTACTGCCTCCACAATTCCTCCACTTAGAAGGCAAGTGATTCTTCAGTCTAATTCATTTTATCCCCATTTAATTTCCCCTCTTTTTATGCCATAATAGAACATTTGCAATTGTATACAACATGAATGCAGAAGTCTTCAAAGCATGATTAGCTATTTCTGACATAATACGGCTTTGAAGGGTAAATAATCCTTATAAACATGAATAACACAATTCAGAAAAATGAACACCGTTTAAAAATTTCTGGATGCAATTGTGGTCAGAACAAAACCAGCATACACCGTGGGTCCCCAGGACTAACGTTGAAAACTGCTTGACAACAGCAGTTGAATATATGAGCGGCACCAAAGACTGCAGACCAGAGCAGTTAAATGTAGAGGAGCGTAGACAAGCGCAGACCAGAGCACTCAAACACGGAGTCGAGTCAAACACAGAGGTGGCAGGGTCGTGTGTGGGGGTAGAGGGTACACTAAACTATCTGTCTGTATGGGACACCACAGTCCCATACTGTAATCTTGTAGAAAATTATGTCAACAAAATGTGACCTGCAGCCTTAGCTTTGGTTCAGTGATATAGTGTAGGTAATAACTGCTACAAGTGCCCCTGTGACAGCTTTTTAAAGACTTATGACAGCCCTTGGGGAGTTTAGGATATTTCAAATAAAGTCAATAGCGAACATGATAGGGATGCTACATCACTGCCCTGATGTCAGTTAGAGATAGAGCCAGCACTGCTGTGCACTGACTGGCCCGCTCTCGCCAATATGCTACACTGCGCTACGCTCGGTTAGATTCCGCATTGTTCTGTTAAATTATATGAAAAACATAGCAAATGAGTGGCAAATAATAAACTTTACACAGATTCATTGATTGATTCATAGCCAAGCAGTTAATCAACGGAAACCGGCGATGTAGATGACTGAAAAGAGCAGTGTACGCTCAAATTCAAGGAGTGAACACTACATCATATTCACGGGCAAAAGTGCCCAAAAGGGGAGCCTGCCCCAGTTTACACCGCAAAAAAAAGAAATAAAAGTCCATCTCACCAAACATTTTAATCTTGTATTTAGACTTGAAACACTTATTTCTATTACCTTTCTTCTCAGTAAGAAAAAAATGCTGCCAATGAGGTGAAATAATTTAAACTCATTTCAATTTGGTACGAAAATTACACCTGTCAAGCACATGGTAAGTTCTAATAAGCTAATGTTTTCTGCTTGAGAGAAAAAACTAAGACGGCAAAGTCTCATAAAAAGATTTTTAAAAACTTGTAAAAGAGACACTTTTTGCCGAGTTGTGGTGCTGGTATGGCAGGGGGTGCGCGAGACAGGACAGTGAGGTCAGGACAGGAGTGTGTGACGGGGACGGGACGCCGGCGTGCTGTGGATTCAGGACACGTTCGGAGAGGGAACACGATGAGCTCTTGCTCCAGCCTCGTCTTTGTTTCACTCCACTGCTCTGCCTAATAGGCCTGGCCTGGATTGGCACTCCGCACCCAACGGAGTGACGGAAACACAGCCACTCACATGTAGCAATTTACGAGAGACATATCAGTAACATTTCTCTAATTCTCAAAAAAAAAAACCCAGCCAACCCAGCCCAGCACCCTCGATCCTCCCAAAACTTCACCACCCCAGTGGCCCCATCCTCCAGTCCTTGGTTTGGTCCCTGCCGCTAAGGTCCATGCCATCACATTGCATCATTATCTCATTTAACAAATCCACAGTAGAAGAAGAAACTGAATAGGACAGCAGAGTGCTCATTGGAGCCCGGACTCACTGACTGGAGTCCAGTTGTGCCGGAGGGCAAGTCTTAATGGGTCTGGAAGTGATGAGATGATTTAGTCCGGAGTTGGGTGAGGTAGAATGGGGTTGGAATGCGACATGCCAAACGCAAGCAAAGTACAGCAGGCGAGGACCTCCGTTTTCCAAATCCTCATAACAGAAACATACTGCACCCCTACCCCTCTCTAGCTTTGCTTTTCGACAATCAGGCCCAAGCAAGACATCACTCTTCCACAAAAATTTGAATCAACATCAATTTAGTGAACTTTCCTTTTTCAGTTTTTCATGAGTTCTTCGAAAACTCCCTCGCACTCCCGCTCGCTCATCTTCCCTCTCTACCCTTTGGATCGATGTCAGTAATGAGACCTGATACACAGAGGTCCCTGGTTCTAATCCCAGAGTCGTTCCTCCGTTAGTCTACCCTTGAAGAATCGCTTAACCTGAACAGCATCAGTAAAACCAGTCAGTCGTAAAATTGGATGGCATGTACAGAGAAAACATGCGAGCCCTCCATAAAGCAGATGGAGTACACTAAGTAAATAAAGAGGGAAAAAAAAAAAATAATGACAGCGAGCAGTGTGTAGGTGCATACTAAATGGCAGTCAGCTGCTTGGGTAAGATGGAGAATATTTTTGGGTGGTTTTTTTCTTGCTTGGGGTGTCGAGGGGCGGCGATGGGTGGTGTTGGGGTTAGCGGGGTGTCTTAATACCACAGAAACTATGCTTCTGGTGAGGTGTGAGATCGACGCACTTGTCGGGGTTTGGGTACCCCAGGAAGACCCGTGATTTGTGGATTAGTTTCAAATTTCTTAGCGTTTAAAGACAATCATGCTCCATTAGCGAGTTGCGCGCATCCTCGTCACCCTGGGCTAGCGGAAGGAGCGGCACTCTATAAAGTATTAAAGGAGATCTAACAGAATCTAATTAACATTCTGCGGCAGCAATCGGGCCGCGTGTCACGGGCAGCGGCGAACACGGCGGGGACGAGGAGCGATCAAAGAACAGATGTCAGAGGCCTCGTCTACTCGGCGACAGAGCACCGCTCTGAGCTCTCGGGAGCGGCGAGGTGTCACGACGTACTCCGTCAAGTCTGACTGCAGAGAGGCGACAAAGGCGAAATGCCGCAATACCAAACTTTAAAAACACGGCGAACGTTAACAAGCGGGCCTCAGCCACATGCGTACGCTTCTGTCGTGTCCTCGAATGCAGAGAGGGCATCGAGATAATGCGCACATTATATAACGCAAGGCTTCGGCTTCACTAATGTTTTGGGATGGATAGTGAGTCTGCAAAGAGATAGAGGGAGAGAGAAGGAGGAAGAGAGAGGGGGAGCGTGCACTAAGGGCAGGAGAGAGGTTTCGAAAATTTTATGCCTCAAATGCTTGGCACGTCCCTAAATGAGTTGGCTGCAGCCTCTCTACAACTAAGCAACAAAACAACTTCCCCTGTTTCTGAAAAACCTCGCTATGGGACTCTGTGGCACCAAGTAAATAAAGCACTCAGAAGCATCATACACGCAGTTTTATCTGGTGTGGATACATGTTGCATTGCATGCAATTTGCGTACCATACTGTAGAGTGCTGAGTCATCAGTCTCGCTTTAGTGAGCCCAAGTTTCCAGTCAGCCATTCAGATGTAAGAAGCGCAAACTGACTTTTAAGTTCAAATTTATTTATTTACAGAGCACATTTAAATATAAAACGGGTTGACTAGAGTGCCGCACAACATACAAAGGCACGCAAGCAGTACAGTTACCATGAAGTATATGAACACTCCCATTTGAATTAAATAAATGGATATGAATAAATAAAAAGGATATAAATAAGAGATTAAACTATTTAGTGCAAACCAGTTGAACGCACCCAAAAGCCACACACCATCTAACAGTCAAGACTGAGACTCACCGCAACATTGGGGCTTGTATTCATAAAACAGTTCAGAAAAAGTGCTGATCTGGGATCTCTTATGCCTTTTTTAGCTTCAAATGAATTAAGTTAGGTTAAACAACAGGAAAAACTGATCCTGGAGTCGCATTTCCTCACTGAGAGGATTTGAGAACGTGGCTCCACAGATCCTCAAATGTCGCTCACGAATCCATATTCGGCTCTAATTTCCTTCCTCTCTGTTAATTAACAGAACGATTATTGCTACTGACTGGCTGTGCACCAAACTCCCAGGTAAACAGAGGGTGAAAACTCAGCAGTTGTTGGCCTTTTGGGCCTGAGATTTGAGGAGCAGGGCCCAACATGTTCCCTCTTCAGGAATATCGCACTTCATCCAGCTCCTTTAACACCCCCAGGGCCCAGCAGTGGAGCGGAGGAGTGTGGGTGACGAGATGACTCCCTTGTGTAGTACACTGACGCACTACAGGTTCTACCCGCGTCCCTCAAGTTTTCCTCATGTGCACACCCACAACTGAGATTATTTTTCTTTCGTCACTGGCGTAGCCCCAGGAACACATATTACCGTGTTTTCAAATTTTAACTGCGCCAAAAACTGGCTTCGTCATTAAAGTTCATTTTTCAGTACTGTTTTGCAATTTTCAATTGCGCCACTGCGATTGGCTCTAGCATAAGCGTTTTAGCAACCCTTTTCAATATAAACGAGCGGTCGCAATACAGTGAAAATATAAAGTCAATTGTTCTTCTCCCGCAATAACATTTAGTCGGAAAAAGGTATTTTTTCATCAACATTTTTTCCGCCATCTGTGTTTGAAATGCAGGGCATTCTTCCGGAAACCTCCAGGCTTTAGCATCCTGATAGCGCAAATATAGCACTTTAACGGATTGGATAAAAGAGAAATGTTTTTTCCTCCTTAAATTTCCATACCAGCTGCACAGGGAATCGACCAACAACGCCATATTGCTTTAAGCAAGTAGTGGCCTGGGAACCTGACGCATAAATAGAAATTGATTGCGAGTTTGAGGAATCTACAACGCTCTCAGCAAAAGTGGTGATAAATCCTCCGAATGATGGTATTTATTATCAAAAGCTGAGCAGGAGGGGCAAACATTACTTTGAGAGAGATGGAGAGAGAGGGCAGTAGAGCAAGGCCAGAGAAGAAGGGAGCAGAATGCTTGTTTAAAAACAGGGGTCCGCACATATGTTTGCTGACTGAGTGGTGAATGGTTTGTTGTTCATGCATATTAGCACTTAACTCCAACTGTGCAAATGTATTGATGTGTTATGTCCATATAGGAGTGTATGGACGTGCCTTGGCTTTAAAAGGAGTGATTGATTACATGGGTTACATGTGTCTCTCCACGTGTGTGTGTGTGTGTGTGTGTGTGTGTGCGTGTTTGTCAAGATGATTGATTGCGCTTCTGAGTATACAGATCTCTTTGATTCAGGGCATTTGTGTTTCTTTTTATCTCTGCAAGTGTTTTTCATTTGGGTGGGAGTAAATGGCTGTGTGTGTGTGCGTGTGTGTGTGTATATACGTGCACGCCTGTGTGTGTTCCATGAATCAGAAGACTTTGTCATTTCGCTGCTTCAAAACCCTGATCCTAGCTGACAGGTGTATCTGAGCGCGGCTAAGCAGAAAAAGAGAGAGAGGGAGGGATGGAGAGAGAGAGCGAGAAAGACGGAGAGAGAAAGAGAGGCTATTTTATTGTCTTTGTACAATACACTCATCTTCAAGCCTCATTCGGTCTCATTATAAAATGTAACAATAGAAGTTTGACACAATACTTCCTCTGAAAGTCACCCAACAAAAGTGCACTCTCACAGTCAACACACACACACACACACACAGGCATACTCACACACAGACACGGCTCAACACCCCAAACATAAACAAACAGGTGCCCACCACCGTACAGTCCAGTGATAAATACCAAACTCTTCGCACCATTACAGCACACATTTCCCGAGCAAAGAATTGGGAGGCCGAGCCAAACATTTAATTTCACAAAAGAATACCATCCATGCTAAATGTATTTAATGTTTAGTGTTATGCGATTATGTATCGAGAGTGTATGCGT
This sequence comes from Gymnothorax javanicus, assembly GCA_029692085.1. NCBI lineage: Eukaryota > Metazoa > Chordata > Actinopteri > Anguilliformes > Muraenidae > Gymnothorax > Gymnothorax javanicus. Next base: position 50,719,741 of record CM056206.1, on the reverse strand, counting down.
GTTAGCATACCCCAATAGCTCAGTCCAGCGGTACACAGTGATTCATTGTGTATGGAAGCAGCAAACAGACAGGCTGAGGACTAAAAGCTTTTTAGCGAGCCAGTGATGGAGAATGCCAATGTTTGTAAGAGCGGATTGCATGCCTGGCAGCATATGCTTGTAACGCAGGTCACACATCTCCAGCTCTTTCCGCGCGCTCTTCCGAATGTCAGTGTCTATTCAAAGCATTGAATCAATTCGTAAAACCAGGAAAAATGCATTACTGTCCCATCATGTTTTCATCTGTCCACCCAAAGGGAAATCTGACTACTTTTTTGCGTGTATATTTCAATTTGTTTACACTCATGCACACTGTCCACCAAGATTTCGATGCCATGAGTGCTAACTATTGAAGGCTATTTAGTTACGTGTATGCAAATGGTATTTATCCGAATTTTAACATGCTAAAATAACCTCGGTAAGATATGCTAATGGAGTCATTGCAAAGAATGGTGAGTGACAGTAGGGAGATGGAATGATGGAAAAAAAAGAGGTAAAGGAGGAGAGAGACGTGAGTCATCTTGACTTAACACTGACTTTTAAAAGACATTTAAAAAAAAATGGTTAAAGACAACACTCCAGAAATCATAAAATGACCTCAACTTGAAAATCATTAGAAAAACTAATCACATCTAGACTTGCAGTCTGGAGACTTATGAAGTCAAGTAAGAACGTTTTCCTGTATACGGTACAGGTTTCCTCATTTACTGGCTACTTGGATGATAGCCATTAAGGCTGACTGTAAATTCTGAGACTTCTGCAAATTTCGCTCGGAGAGCCAAAAAAATGGAGCTCGGTAGAAAGAGACGGAGATTAAGGCTGAACGAGGCGAGATTAACAGACCTCATAAAAAGGTCACCTGCGGACATTTATATTTCAAGCATACTTTTCTCATGTCTGCCCTTGTGTCTGCCACCGTTGTATCATCTCAGAAGACACAGACTAGGGAATTGTAGTTCCACAGAATATAATACTATTATTGCTCCTACTAATACTACAACTACTAATGATAGTGATGACAGTGATGCAGATGATAATCGCCTTAATAAATGGCTCGAAGCGAAAAATAAAGAAGACAAGACAAGCAAATCACAGTTTTAACCACGGCTTCATTGGTTAAGGAATTGGTGCAGTAGAGTGACAGACTTAAGCCGCTTTCACACTGGACGCGAAACGAATTTTTTGCACGACAGATTACATTCAAAGTCAATGCAAAGACGCGAATACACGCGTTTCGCGTGTGTTCGCGTCTTTGCATTGACTTTGAATGTAATCTGTCGTGCGGAAAATTCGTTTCGCGTCCGGTCTGAAAGCAGCTTCACACACTGACAGAAGTCAAAACAGGCCAAGAATGTGTATTATTACAGAGTTAGTTTGAGTGATTGTCATTTAGGCATTCAGGCAATTATCCAGATATATGGATACAAGAACTCAAGTCCACAGTCACAAGGAAACATTTGATCATAACAACTACTGTCAAATCCGTACAAACAGTAATCAGAGAATGACTCTCTGTACTCCTATCAGAGCAAGACCCCTACAATTTAATGCTCACAATACAGAGTGAAAGTCAACATTATGTTTTCCTAAAAGGACTTTTTTAAAATGTTTTTTGAAGCAAATACTGGCCTACCAAAATAATACATTCTGTAGCGAGGGAATGTGAGAGGGAAAGAGTTATTTAGACCGGGAGAATTACACAGTCTACCTCAAACGATGGATGGATCTCCACGCCGGCAAAGTGAAACAATCTTAAAACATTTTTATAGAGGTGACCCATCACGCTCACTTCTAAACCCAGGCGCAACTTTATGAGCAGGCGCCGAGAAGACACTTCCGCAGATGTAAACTGATTCTGAGGCTCTTATAGGAAACCAGCCAACCTGCTTCAGCAGCTGAAAGAAAAGGAACCCACTCTTGACGGAGATAAAGTCGGATATATCTGGCAACAGCCCACCTCCGCTACTCCTCCTCTCCTCTCCGGATCCCCTCCTAATTATGTCTCAGGGGTGTTCGGCAGCCGTGGCCTGAACCGAGGCAGAAACGCCACCCAAAAAACTCACAGCTAATGAAGTCACATGACCAGTAATCATTCATGCTGCAGCGGTCCCCAGGTATTTAACCGACCCCAAAAGGGAACATCGCGGTGGAATCACATCAAAGTCGAGATTTTACTCTGTGCCTGGTGTTGAGAAAATTGCACGCGACGGAGAACAACGCCTCGGCATATAGGGACACATAGAGCTAAGCGCTGAAATAAAATGCGTGGTCTGTCTCCAAAATTGTGTGCATCGCGAAAAATAACACTGTGCTATATGTCATTGTGACTCAACTGTCCCCCGTGGTAAAAAATGAGCCTTGCTTGTCTACTTGAGATAATGGTTCAAATTTCCATCTTCTTTAGATAAAGCGTCACACACTTTACTTGTCTTTATATGAAGGGTGAAATTTTGTCTGATTTGGGTAAGGTAGGCTCAGGACTGCTCCCATTTTTAGAGCGTTGGCAAATTTTGATGAGTGCTAACTGGATACATAATTTAGGAGCGCACGTTATATTCGGGATACATTTGTGTGCTCCTGAAATTCTCAACTTTTGAGCAGATGTGGGCCCTGAAATAAACTCCAGGCATCGTCCGATTTAAACAAGGTAGACTTAACTGTGTTCCCCTTTTAAGAGCAACTATGAAATGTAATAATACTTATTGACTGAATAAATAACTTAGAGGTGTACACAGAGGATTCTGTAGTCTCCATGAGGCACCACAAAGGCAGTTTATCCACACAAAATTAAATGGCTTTTTTTCAGCGTTGAGTAAATATAGTCTTTGTCTGCTGCAGAAAATGGAAAATAAAGTCGCCAGCCCCTCATTGTGGCTGAACAATCTGTCTTCATGAAAGAGGTTGTAAAGGCTTCTTCCATGTCGGATTATGAGCCAGAAGTTGTTTCAGTGAAAATGGGGCTAAAGGTGTGGTTAAACTTAGTTTTGTTTCCAGAATTGCTCTGTGTATGGCTGGGCTGTGTATGTCTTCATATTTGTAGACATTAAATCGTGCAAAAACTACAAGAAGACCGTGTATACATGCATGTAAATATGCTTACTCTCGTGTATTAGCTCATAATCATGTGTGCAGCAAGACAAGCTGGGAGATCAAATAACATGGAACACGATAAATTATGTGGCAATACTTTACAAGAAGGGTACAATAATTAACATTAGTTAATGCAGTAATAAGCATTTACTAAAAGCTAATTAACATTTTACTGATGCATCTGGTAATCATTTACAAATGATGTTCACATCAACTACGGGATTCATTTATACATTATGGTTTAACAGTTTGAGTGCTGCACAAGGAATACTTTAGGGATGTTTTTAACTTCACAATAAGGGAACCACAGATGATTAATAAATGGTCAATTATGGTTGCATAATGCATTTTCAGCTAACAAACGCATTAGTTGCCTGCTAATTACCTGATAGTTAATGAACTAATGTTAATGTTAATTATTGTACCCTTAATGTTAAGTGTTACCAATTATGTTAGACATTTTGACATGGAAGGACAAGTTAATTATTTTGCATTGTGGTGGACAATGATCACATGCTTTCAATTCAGTATGCAGAAGGGCGATATGAGAGATTGCAGGATTGTGGTCCAGGATTACAGGAGGGCGAGTTCATATCCGGCGTAACTGCAGGGGGAACAGCACCAAACATGTGATTACATCGCTTCCTTCGGTGGACCAATCAGAGTATGAGTCACAGTGAGATTAAAATGCACTAACAGCCTCTGGAGCAGGACGATCATTATTGCTAACACAGCTCACAGTGACTGATTAGAAACGGTGTTATCATAAGCCCAATATGGACATTATTGGAGAGAGGAGGAACGAGCAGACCTTGGCTGACTCAACTCTGATCTGAGCCACACAGCATTGTGATGTGGACGTAAGGCCGGCTATATCCAGGTTCTCTTGCTTAGCAGTTCAGAGGGGGAGAGATCATTTGTCTAAAACCCTGGGGGTCCTATTTATGGAGGAATAGGAGGCTCCGTTTTCCCTGCAAACCAAAAGGAGGGAGTTAACACTCTTTGAAGAGAGAGCATTTTGGAATTTTCATCCCAAATTCGAAGTCAGTGTTCTATAACTCCATTGTTCTCAAGTGGTTGTTACATCAGCATTAGAATGTTTAGGTGAGATCATTCTTATTTGTGACCTCACACCATGAAGGGTTCTAGATCTCTAGAAGTAAGGAAGTGCTGAGCAATGGCTATCTTTCACTAAACAGCATATGATGAGGCTAACTGGACCTGGCTTCAGATGAGGGCATTTGCCCAACTAGGCAAATTTTCAACCGCGGAGAAGCAAATGTATTTATACAAGCGGACGCACACAAACTAGCAGTGAGGGAATTTTCCAGCTAAAAGTCAACATTCATCACTGCCATTGCAAAACAATGAACAAACAAACGTGCGTACGTACGCGCACATACACACACCCTGCATGGTCGTGCAGTACTGCCAGGGGACATTATTTGACAGCTGTCGAGTCAGATATGAACATGGTAGATACTCAGCTACACTGCTGGAGGGCTAGAACAACTGCCTGGGGGTGGGGCCTTATTTGGCAGCTGCAATATCAGGCCCTCCTGGTTGCTTCTCAAATATGGCTCTGGGTGCCAAAAAGGCTGGAGAGAGGAGGCGTTAGGCGGAAGAGTCACTTTCTGGTAGGGACACAAGCAGGCATATTACACTAGCAGCAGAGAGGCGTCAGTATGAATTATGGGCTGTGGAGACATTAAGAGACAACTGCCAGCAGCCAAAACCTTATCAAAACACTTAGAGGGACACATAAGACAACAAACAACTGACAGCATACAAAATGCCAACCAACAAAACAACTGACAACAACCAAAACAATGGACAATCAACAAAACAGCAGACAACAAACAACTGACCGACAACCAGCAAAACTGCAGACAACAAAGGAAACAACTGGCGACAATCAAAACAGACAACAATCAAACAACAGACAACACAACAGCAGACAACAATCAAAACAACAAACAACTGACAAAACAACTGACAACAATCAAAACCATAGAAAACAAACAAAACTGACAATTAAAACTGCAGAGAACAAACAAAACAGCAAACAAAACCACAGACTGCAAACAAAAAAAACAAGCACTGCTATAAATGTACATCAGTCAGGGTGAATGCTCTGGGGGTGCAAAGCCCTACAATTAATACAATACAATGAAATCATTGGTAATTAAAATTAAACTGAAAAAGTTGCTTTAGGGAGTCAATTACTTTTTGTCACACATTAACAGCACAGATTCAGCGTTCCATCTCCACAGGGGGGTGGGTCTGGCTTGGTGGGGAGGGTGGGGATTGGGGTGGGCGAGAGATGCGCTTAGGCGCTATAATGGGAGCCAGATAGGGAACCAACAGGGGGCGCCGAGCGACGGAGCGAGCGGAAGCAGGGAGACATGTAATGAGGTAGCAGTGAAATGGCTTGTGAATGAGGCTCCAGCTGTCAGAGTAGCACAAAGTTTAGTGCGTGTGATCCTGCCCTTCCCCCGTCAAAATTACAGGCTTACTGCCACGTCGTCGCACTCCCCCCTGACTCCAACGTCGTTTCGGCCTGGGGTTCGAGAGGAGCTCAAAGGCAAGCTATCAAAGGCCTATTTATACGCGCGCAGCATCCAGCAGCCACGGCCCATTGACGGTCCTGAAAGCCTTTGGGGGTCGATGGGTGGGCATTGTAGGTGCTGAGGAGCTCTCCGGAATATAAATGCGAGAACTGGATCCATATGCCGATGGTAGCGTGAATACCAGTCTTTAATATGACTGCAGGCAAAGATGTCAGAGTAGAGGGATGGGTGGGGAAGGGGGGTGGAGTGCTTTGCGATTGACAGGTCTGACCCTGAACCGCACAGTCATCCATATTCCACGCTTCCAACTCGCAACAATCAATCGACTTCACACTGAATCCGCTTACCGTGTTTCACAAAGGATTTCGCACAATGTCCATTTGCGTATACCCTGGCTCAAATCACCCCATAGAACAAATGAGAGACATCAATGGTCAGGAAAACTCTGGATGAAGGCACACAGGAAGAAGCAGAATCGTTCCCAGGAGCCCACCCTCCTCGGGGGGGCTGTGAGTGGGGGTGTGGAGGGGCAAGCAAAGGGTGTGTCCGAAATCATTCCCTATTCGCTACTTAGCTCTCCATTTAGAGCAGAGATGTCAAGCTCCAGCCCTAGAGGGCCTCCATGTCCGCAAGCTTTAGAGCTCTCCTTTCAATTAGTGACTAATTAGTGCCTTGAGAACAACGTTTGCAAACCCTTTAGCCAATCAGTGACTTAAATGTATTACTACAGCAGAAACACAGCAAAAACCATCGGACACTGCAGCCATCCAGGAGGGCAGTTTTACTCCCCTGATTTAGAGAGTTAGCTGTAACGTTATTGTAGTGTGGTCCAAATTCTCCCTGGACATTTCTCATTCCCAAGATAGTTCACTATAATATTACCGTAAATGTAGTCAACAGCTGATGTACAGTAACTGGACGTCAAAAGCAGATTCTTAAAATCATGATAGTGTGCGGTAGTGGAGCCAGAATTGTTTTGTTGAACTTTGTTTTCAAAAGTAACTGCAATAGTTTTTTTTTTATTGATTAAAATACTACATGTAGGTATAGTATTACATAGAGCACAACATACACATTTGAAGGATTGAAATCATCGCTGAAATGATGGCACCAACTAATGGTAGCCCTGAATCGTAGCATAGCCACTGTAGTGATGAGGTTTCAGAATATTTATGAGACAATATTTGCCAGCGCATATTACAGTTTGCCAAGTAGTGCCGTCCTAATTTGGTCCGTTATTCCCCTCACTGCTGCCCAGTATAGTGTTACATTTAGAATTGTCCATGTTGGAAATAGCGAACGAGTGATTCGTGGAAAACTTTGGACACCAGTATAGTCAAGTGAATTGTCTATTTGTATGACACAGCTAGAGGTTATATTTCTTTAGTTTACCCTCTGGATCTCTCAGTCTCTCCATACTGTTCTACTCCTTCACTCTCTCTTCACTTTGCTCACTGTTCTACCTTTTTATTCCCCCCTCTCTCTTTCTTGTTCTCGTTCTCTCGCTCTCTCTGCTTCTCCCATTCTTACCCACTTATTCTTTCGCTCTTGCTCATCCACACTTTTTTCTAGGTTTCAAAACAAACAGTGGATGAGGCTGCATAAAAAAAAGATAAAATTCAGGTTATATTTTATTCATAAATTAGTTCCAAAAATAAAATAATAAATTCAGTGCAACGTCTATTTCCGAAGGCGGAACAGTACGATATTGATGTCTGTTGACAGGAAAGCCGCGACCAATCCGTAATCCCGTCAGCAGGTGCCTCCTCATTGCCGCACCGCTGTTCCAAACATTGGTTTGATTAGAGGTCAAATCGCCCTGGTGTTATCGCTGTTCATTGGCTGGGAAGAGCAAGCCACAACACCCCTTTGGCCGTGTTTGGATGCACCGACTACTTATTTTGCAATTATTGACTATAACGAAAAGTAGTATACCATATGTGACTGAAGTGAAATTCTGCAGCATGCCATAGACACGTGGATGAAATTCTACACTGGTCTGATATCACAGTACAAAGCCAAAGCCAATTTCGCGGTGTACCGTATCCCACAAAGCAGTGCGGTTAAAGACATTGTCCCACGGAGACCCAGGTAATCGTAATAGCCAGGTGGACTCATAACTCATATGTTGTCACATACTAGCTACTACACTGCATACCAGTATGGAAAGTAGCATGTAGTATCTCTATACGCACCAGTGCAGTAACCAGTGTATAATAAACAAGTATGTGATTCCGAGCACGGCCTCCTGCATCGGGACAGAAGTTGGGACAGGGATTGTTATGTCCCGGGACATCTGTGCTTGGCGAGTCAAACGGTCGAGGACTCCCCTGATGCTAGTAGCCGTTCTTATTTTGGCAGGAGGCACTGGCTGGATGGTTGGCTGTGTTCCTGCTGGTTGGCGGGATTAGGAGGACCAAAGGTTAGCCTGGCGCTAACGGCGAATCTGTTATTGGCGATTGTCATACCCATGGGGACATTAAACAGACCCCTGCTTTATGGGGATGGTGGAGCAAGGCCTGTGGGGCATGTGGGGACTCTATATTTCGACTGCGTCCCTGTCGCTCAAAGCGGCGTTAATGCGTCGTGGTGTTCGCTCGGTCCATCGGTGCATGAAAAGCATTAACCCCTCTCACAAGGATATCGACAAGCTGCGCCTAATGTCTAGCCGGCGAGCTGCATAGCGGGTGTACATACGCTCCCTTATCCACGGTTTCTGAGTGTTATTGATGTACTGCATAATGCACTGTCCAATTAGCATGGATCCCTCTACACTACCCTTCGCAATGTCAGAGGTTAGAGGGTAACCTCTGGATCAAGTGAGTCTATACCATATGTGTGCTGATCAGTGTATATTCAAATGAGCTTAAACTCTGTAAATTCTGGTTTAAGGGAAAAAAAAATCTGCTGTCTTGAAGCCCAAGAGCATGGGTGATTGACACAATATTGTGTGTGTGTGTGCGCGCACATGTGTGTACATTTTTTTTGACAATGCACAGTCTGTGTGAGAGTCAGATAAATGAGAGCTCTCTGGTTTTAGTGGAATACCTTTGTTTATTGATGTGTCTACATACACCTGTGTGTGTTTGTTTGACTTCTCTGGTTTTGAGTCTGTGCATATCTCCTTTTCCGCAGGACGTTGACAGAACTGATGAAACAGCCGGAGTCAGGCATGGATGGATCAGGGGGCCACGCCCCCATAGGCAGCAATGGAATTTCTACCAGAGGGCTGCGCAATAGCAGCGGTGAGTTGGGTTTGAATATTCAACCAATGACCATCCTGCTACAATTTCACCTTTAAATAATGGACTAATCGATACCCAATCACCTTTAACTGATTGACTAGCTCCTATAAGATTCCCTTTGAGCTAAAAAAAAAAACTTCTAGTTGAAATATAGTCCGGGACCAATAAGTTGACTGCAAATCTCAAACCCCCAGAGTTGACTGCGCATCTTGCATTGCCTTGCAGGAAAGTTTTCGCTAAACCCAGCCACGCCATAACTGGAGGTGTGCTAATCTGACAGGCATTTAACCTTTCCCAGTGAGCAAAGTTTTTCCTCTTGCTAATTCCCCCGAATGTTATCAGGAAGAGAATTCTGCTGATTGCGCGTTCATTCCGCCCCTGCACAATTTTGAGCCTCAAGAAAAAAGCGACAGGTAGACGTGACTGGATAAAGCTAACGACTGATCGCGGAGTTGGATTACCCAAAGCCTCAGAAGCATGTGACTCAAGCTTACGACTGAGACTTTGATTTAGCTTTCAGCTTTGTACTAAAATCAGCCTTGATACTGTAAGCACAGGGACAAAATCCCAAATGGGGTCCAAGCTAACTGTAAATACATCCACCCCTTCAGACTCAGTCAGACTGCATGATTAGCGCAGGGAATTCTACAGGAAAGCACTGTAGGATGCGCTCATAGCAGATTTCTGACATTCCACATCTCAAGTGCCACCATGACAAAAATGTACCTTTTATTTTTGACTTTTTCTGACTTCAAGTTAACATATAGTGCTACATTCATACAGTTTGGTTGAATTTATAGCAATGGGAGCAAAACTAGCTGGAAAAATAGCTTGAAAATGGTTACTTTTCCCCAAAATATAGGGAAAAAAGTCCACCAATGCTAATCTCTCAAAAATGAAGACAGAGGATTGTATGATATGCAAAGCACACCTAGAAGTGAGCCATTTTGTCTCGTCATACTCATATAAAGAGTCGCACTCAAGTTGAGTGTTGAAAAGTAAAAGTAGAATGTGTTTTGGAATCTTAAGATGTCCTCATCATCAAATTAGTCTTCCAGTTTGATGACAAAAACTGATCAAACTCTCAAAGTCTGTTTTCTTAGGATGCTAATATGACATCGCTTCCCACCATGACTTTACTTCCCAGTTCCTTTGGTTGCGTCCGGGTATTTTTAAATTCGGCAAGCCAAAGTTTTAAATTATGCTTGATTTATTGCATTTGCTGTTGGAATCACCTAAAATTTACCATGGATACTGCTTGAAACCTTAACTTTTGAGTACGGAAGAAAAAAGTGGAGGTACATTTGAAATCATAACGGCTTTTTAACAGAGGGACATGGGTTTGATTCCCATCAAACTGAGACTCAGGTCTCAGCTTCAGGCCCAAATTTCACAGACATTTGATATGAAATGGACTGAAGCGGTATAGAGAATCATTTACTGTGCACATGGAGTCTCGAATTCAGTTTCTCTCGTTCTTACCTCCTCTAATCCATTTATTAACGGAGTACTCCACAACTGGAAAGAATGGTCTTTTCATAAAACTTTGCTGAATATGCGGTAGAAAGGTGAAAAATATTTTTTTGAAATTGGTGCCTCATGACCTGAGAAAACAGAGAATAAAGGGCTGTGGAACTTAGTTTTACACACAAGGTAGAAAACCTACAATAACCAGAATGCACTGGGCCCTTTGCTTTCCCAGAGCTGAAAATTGGGTGGGCACGGAACATCCCTTTACAACAATTATTAGTGCCAACTTGTTCTAGGTCATTTTCCTTTATCAGCACGTTTTCCAGTGATAAGAATAATCCATCGGCAATTAAAGACAGCTTTCCTTTTAATACGATCTAAGGGCGATTAAGTAACAGGCTAAATTCAGTCCAGAAAGATAATTTACTCATAATGAGACCTACGCTGTATGAAGGCAAACTGCTAAAGAACTTTGGTGCTACCTTATTGGCAGATCAGGCAATCTAATCTGCGCTTTATGACTGTTAAAATTGAATCAATGACAAAGATTTGAAACACATTTGCATAATTTCGAATGGCTAATTTAAATGCTCCAAATTTTGCATCCAAATGAATGATTATCATCTTACCACAACGAGGAGAACTTGCAATAACTGATGGTGTGGACTGTTTTAGGAGTGAACATATTGTTAATTACAAAAAAATGACAGGACCGATAACGATAATTGTTTCAAAGGGATGTTCTGTGCCAACCCAATCTTCAGTTCTCATTACGCCAATGTTACAAAGTACTAAGATAGTTTGGGTCTCATAAACAGAAATGTGTATTGCATGATTTCATAGACTACTGTAATACTGCCATGTTAGTAAGAAAACACTAACGCTACTGTCCTTACTCCACCAGCAATATCAGTTTCACCCAGCCAGCTTCAGTGGTTTATTCTAGTTTCTATTCGAGATCCTAAAGTTTCCAAAAATGGGGAAGAAGAATCTGTTGTTCGATCAACCTCCCAGGAGCCAGAAATTGTCTGCCAGATGACACGAAATACATCATCCAGCAGATAATTTCTGATGAATAAACATAAAATTCTCGGGCCAGGCAACATTGGTGAAAATTAAACATCTTTCATTTGCATTAACTAACCACAATGTAATTATATAAAGCCGGATGAAAATTGGAAAAGTATCCCTTTAATCCTCACTCCAATCAAATTTTTTCCCCCATCTTCACTGGTTCTCTTCTCAGTGATGCCCCCGGTGTTCACCTCTCTCTGTCCTCGTCATACATCCCTCTCTTCCTCTGTGCGCTGGAGTCTGAGCTCCAGACTTTAATTAGTCCTTAATTAAACGCTCATTAGCAGAGATCTGCTGATGAAGCGAGCCAGGCGGGGGGCCGAGTGAGGTCAGTCCATCGACATCACGCTCGGCAACCCAAACCGCCCCCAGCGCCTGACTACACTACACACTGCAGAGAGAGAGAGAGACAGAGAGAGAGAGAGAGAGAGAGAGAGCGTGTGAGGGAGAGGAGAGAGAGAATGAGTTAGAGATGGATGGAGACAGAAGGAAAGATGGAGAGAAGAAGTGAGAGGAGGTGAAGCATGGCATAAAAGATGGAAAGAGGTGTAGAGAAGGGGGAAAGATGGAGAGAAGGGGGAATAATTGAGAGAGAGAGGGGAAAGATGGGGAGAGAGAGGGTCAAAAGATGGAGAGTGAGGGTGAAAGAGAGAGGGTGAAAGATGGGGATAGGCAGATAAAGGAAAATGCAGAGAAAGAGAGGACAAGATATCGAGAAGATGGTGAAATACGGAAAGCGGGAGGAGAGTGATGGAGAGAGTGATAGTGAAAAAGAGATGTGCAGATTGAAAGAGCAGAGGGAGGACAGGGGCAGTGTTTGAGGTGGGAGCTCCCCCAGTTAATCCCCCCTGCCCCCCAAAAATGAAAGATGCCCGCATCAGTGTGCAACACACACTGTGTGCTCCTGTCTGTACTGCAGTTCCCACAGTCACCGCCATAACAGTGATTACAGAGGGGCTGGACTCTGCGATGCCACAGGGTCACACTGCTGTACAGCAGTGCAAAATAATATAAACAACACAACACATGTGATCGGCCTGAAGACAACAGCCTGATTACATTCAAACACAAAGTGATATCACCACTCGAAATGGAGGCATGTCCCAGCCTCTTCGGCGCACTGGCGTGCTCATGTTCGCGTGCACGTACATGCGTGCGCGTGTAATCTAGCAAAACATACACGCCAAAAATGCTGCACAAGCTTAGTTCGTTTTAATTTACCATTTGTTCAACAAGCCAAATTTTCATACCCCATTAGCGACCCTAGAATTGAGTCAAAGTGACTGATGTCTTTGTTATATTTTTGCTCGTTTTTGTTTTACGAAGTGACAAAGTAATAGATAAAAAGTTTTATTAGAAAAAAAGTACGACTAAAACAATTGTTCTGACTATTGAAAAGCTCATTATATGTTCTCGTGGTATATCTGGGTATTCACAGTCTAATCCTTCCAAATGGAGTTAAGAGGACGGTATTAGTCAAAAATATTCAGCACCACGGACAGTTCTAATGCATAAGCTCCAGAACTTAGCTGCAGAACTGAGCGTTAAGCAAGAAATTCCTTCTCAATTTTACAACCCTTGCGACGATGGAGCAGATATTTTACACCTTTTAAGGTAATGAAAATTTTTTGCTGATATGTTATGGCAAGCACTCGACAGGAAGGAATACAGATTTTATATGTACTAGATATACAATGTAGCACGACCCAGAGGAATTCCATTTTTGCGTAGTGTTGTTTGTTGTGTGTGTGTGTGTGTGTGTGTGTGTGTGTGTGTGTGTGTTTGCATGCACGTGTGTGTTGTGCATATGTGCGTGTATCTGTGTTTGTGTATGTTAGTGTTTATGTGTGTGTCTGTGTTTGTATTGTGTGTATGTGAGAGAGTGTGTATGTGTGCATGTATGTGTGAGTGCATTTGTTTGTGTATTTGTGAGTGTGTGTGTAAGTGTATGCTTGTATGTTTGAGTGTGTGTGTGTTGTGTATGAGTGAGTTTATCTGTGTGTGTGTGTGTGTGTGTGGTTTCTGTGCAGTGGAAGTGTTTAATCACAGCTCCATCGGCCTACACCCCTCCTCTTGACCTCCCCATCTGTCTTTACAAAGCACATGCACAAACAAACAAACACACACACACACACACACACACACACACACACACAGGGGTGTCCGTATGTTCCAGCTGCAGCAGGGATTGGTCTGTCTGTAAACACTCCTCCTGCTGTGTCTGCAGGTTTACCGCAAAGCCCAGATGTGCACAGTGCAGCTATCAGTCCAAAGCCTTTAAACAGAAACTCACTCAGAGGCTGTGAGAGGGAAGCGCAGTAAGCCCTGCCATGCTGACACCCATCAAACCCCCGTCTCTACGTTTGTAAAGATCCAGCCTGATCATCCATTACCACAGATTATGCCCATAACTGATGCGCACTCTGAACATCGATGAAAACTCACGGCATAAAAGCTGGACATCGACAACTCTGATGAGCTGCCATAAAACGTTTGGGCTCAATGGCGACAGACAGGCGGTAAGGACATTTTTATCGACCCGGACGAGCTCTGATGAGACTGTGCCGCTCCGATCAGAGCGCGATCGCGCAAATATCGCAGGCAGTATGCAGTGATGTCCCTGGTGCCATAATCGCAGAATAATGAGCTGCATCCCCTCAGCTGATGCCCATAACAACAGCCCAACCGCTGGCTCTGACCCAATGACAACCCAACAAGACAGGGCAAAAAAAAGTCACCCTACAGCCCTGGGTTAATAGGGGATTGTTCTGCACGTAAATGCAGAACAGCTGGTGGGGAACCATGACCACATCTGAAATTGTGAAAAAAAAGAAAGTTTTTGGCTTCTCTCCATTAAACAACCCATTTTAGTTCTGTAAAGTGTAAATTCAAATAAGTTTCAATTTTGTCAGTTCTGGTGAGGTCGCTTGTGCAAAGACCTGCAGTCTAAGTTAATTGGCAGCTTTCCCAAATAGTGTCGTCTTCTTGTTTACAATGTAGTATTTGTATAAGTGCAGGTGCATGAGAACTCCCTAGTTCTCAAGACAGACGCGAACTGATCCACATAGATGCAGAAAGATAGACACAGACCGACACACAGAGACGCAGATCGATCCACATAGAAAAGACACACACAGGTATTGACGCACCCACTCAGGCAAAGATGGACCCAAACAGACAAACAGACCCACACAGGTACAGACAGACCCACAGACACAGAGACGATTCACACAGACAGGGATAGACACACACAGGCCCATAAAGATCCACACAGACAGTCCCACATACACACAGACAAAGTGGCACGGGCACAGACAAACCCTCAAAGGCACAGACAGACCAACACATACATGGACAGACCCTTATACATAAAGAAAAACCCATTCAGATGGAGCTGTACAGACACACAGACGCAGAGAGATCCACACAAACTCAGACAGACCCATACAGACACACACAAGCACAGACAGCCATAAACAAGCACAGAAAGATGCACTCAGACACATACAAACACAGACAGACCCACACAGACACAGTCAGACCCACACAGACACTGACAGACAAGACAGACTGGGAGAGGGAGGTGTAGCGAGTAAAATCAGGGGGGCTGATGCGCCATTTGATGGTTCAGCAGGTTTAGCCAGGCATGGCATCCATTAAAGCAGCAGAGCTGGGAATGCTAATTCTGCCGCAGAGGCAAGCAGCAGGTGATCCGCGAATCCAGACTCAAGCCCGTCAGTCGTGAAGCACGTTTCAATGACAACGACAAGAGCCTGCGCGTCTCCGAGCCTCAAGGCCTCAGAAGATGGCCCATTTCGGTTTATCTCGTAGAAAAAAGTCACAGCGTGATGGACGGGAACGGCTGTACTATCGATGGCGACTCAAAGACTGCTCAGAATGTCAATCAGAGCGCCGCTGCTGTGGTAGAAGCTTTGAAATCGAAGATGACATCGAAGCCGTCAGTAACAAAAAAAGGCCAGTCTAACTTAAAGAAACAAGAGAGAAAGTGACCTTTCATTGCAGGTTATTGACAATTAAGCCACCAAAAAAGACAATGCCTTGTCACAAACAAAAAAAAAAAAAAAAAAAGTCAGCCTCAGTTAGAATTTTAATCTCGCTTATAGACTTAAAAAATATTTCCAATGGGATGACACTTTTCTGCTCATTTCCATATTTGCTGATCACTGATGAAAATTTCACTTGTCAAAAAATATGTTAAAAAAGCCTAATATTTTTCAAATCAAAAAAACAAGATTTAAAATCTCTTCATGAGACTGTAGTTCAGATAAACTTTTTCCGAACTTCAAGCAACTGACCCACGCGTCACAATGAGAGCGTCAATTGAGCTGCATGCTTAGCTCCGGATGTTTCCGAGAGAAGGGTGGAGCTACGCTAAAATGCTAATTTGAGCTAAGAGGTGCTGCTCACGTCTTCACCAGAAGACAAATGACAGCTAGCACAAACAAACAGCGCCCCTTTACCTCCCGCTTTGAAATTGCAAAACAACGTGTTGCAGAGGAGGTGCTTTATTCGTCAATTTCACCTGCTTAGTCCACAGACAGGGGAGGGAGAGAGAGATAAATAAAAGAGAGATAAAAAGGGGAGGTGCAGCAGGGAAGAGAGGGAGGGAAGGGGAGAGAAAGAGAGATGAAAACAAGATAAACCGAAGGTGCAGGAATGGAGAGAGAGAGAGAGAGAGAGAGAGAGAGGAAGGTTTGGACTGAATGCTGATAAAGAAATAAGAGGTGAGAAGGAAAACTGATTTTCACTCCTCCCTGTACAGACTCGCACTCTTTCGTTCCCTCTCTCAGTCAACCTTTGAGCGCTTCCTCTTTCTTTTCGTCTCCTGAAGTGAAACGGAAAGGTCAGACAGCTTACATACAGGGGGGTGAAATGCCCAGCAGGTCACAGGGCTATGAGTCTGCCTTGTGTCACAGTGTGCATGTGTGTGTGTGTGTGTGTGTGTGCAGCCAAGCATGTGCAGAGTACGCATGTCCGCGCATGAGGGGTGCGCGAACGCGCGTATAGTGTGTTTCAGCCTGTATGTGCGCGTGCGTGAATGTGCTCAAAAGTACCGAGCGTCAGACTGGCAGTAAATTAGCCGCAGTGCTACATCAGCTCGTATGCATTCTTCGTGTAACCCAACTTCAGTCAGTCCCACTCAACAACGCTTACAATATGAGGTGCATACAACAGTGAGAGCACGTGAGCTTCGGTTTTGCCAGCGCGCGCCAGATAAATTCGGCGCGAGTTCGTCTCTGCGCTTCGCTCTCATGGAGGGGTCCTGTCGATGAGGCGGGCAGAAGCTTCATTAAATAATGATGGAGGATTACGGCCCGGAGAGGAGAGGACGGGACAGTGCATTACACCTGACGCACACAGAGAGGCACTCAAACACAAAGACCAGGGCTGGTCCCCCAGCTTAGCATCGCCACTGCGTATTACAGAGGCTCCGAGCAGCGCAGACGGGCGACGGCCACAAATCACGGGCCCCAATGCAGCAGGAGGAGGGAGGGAGGAAGGGAGGGAGAGATTAACAGGGAGAGATGGAAGCAGCCGAGAGACGGAGGGAGATTAAAAACAGGGAGAGTGAGAGAGCGAGCGAGAGAGGGAGAGAGGGAATGAGAAAGGGCGAGAAAGAGTGCGGAGGGAGGGGAGAGAGAAAATGGGAAAAGGGAGAGATGGAAGCAAATGAGATAGAGAGATGTTAAAAAGAGGGAGAGCACAAGAGAATGAAAAGCAGAGGGGGGGAGATAAAGCAAAACAGAGTAGAATAAAGAGAAGGAGGAAAAAAGTAACAGAGAGGAGGAGAGATTAAAAAGAGGGAGTGATGGAATGAGAGGGCAGAAGAGGAGAAGAGGAGGAGAAAAAGAGGGGAAAGTAATGAGATGGAGAGCAAGAGAGAAGGAGGGAGAGAGAGCAATACAGAAAATACAGAAATAGAGGACGAGAGAGATATTAAAGAGAGCGATTGAGAATGTGAGAGAGGGAGTGATAGAGGAGGGATAAGGGAATAGAGGGAATAACAGGACGAAGATGGAGGAGACAGAGGAGAGAGATATAAAAACAGGAGAGGGAGAGAGCCTGAGAACATTTGCGCGCGAGAGAGAGAGAACGGATCCATCTGACAAAAAGAAAAAGTGACTGTTATTCTTTTTGACAGGAGAGCAGCTGGTCACTGTGATATACTTTTCTCCCGCACTCACCTCTGTATTCTTTCGCTCCACATCTCTCTCTCTCTCACTCTCTCCCTCCCTCCCTCCCTCCCTCCCTCAGGTCTTTACAGATACACGCATTTTGACTGTTACAGTTGTCAATTACAAACCAGCGAAAGGACTTCTTAACCCGAGGCTCCCTACCCCTCATCCCTCACACAGCCCCCAGGTGGAACATCCCAGTCTGTTACACTGAAAATAAGGTTTTTGCTGGGAGATACCATCTAAGGAAGAAAAATGGGGGAGGGGAAAGTGGGCGGGTTTGAGCGGGTTTGGCTCGCGTTTGAAGGTCAAAAGATAGCGGCGGTTTAATGGGGCTGCTGCAGCTGAATCGATCAGCGTTTGAAATGGGGCAGTGGTTTGAGCCCCCCTGTGTGGGCACTGTCTGCTACAGCTGGATCTCTGGAATGAATGAAAGTAGCCTGCCGTCCTCTCGGTTCCCAAGCTCAAAGCGGATGCAGACCAAAGCTCTCCCTGGGGGAATGTTATGACCAGGGAGCACTGGAACCACACTCACTCTCTGCGTTTAACCCGCATTCGCTACTTTACAGTATGACAGCATTTTAGGATGCTAGCATGCAGTCATGGAAGCATAGCACTGGCTAGCATGCTAACTCTATTCACAGCTTCAGGAGGAAATATGGACTCTTGAGCGGGCTAATGCGCTAACACAAGTGCTACCACCAGCTATAGCTTCAGCGGGGAATGAAGACGTTGAACAGCCTAATACGCTAACACTAGCACAAACACCAGCCATAGCATCAGCATGAAATATGGACTTTGAGCAGACGAATAAGCTAGCACAAGTGCTACAACCAGCCACAGCTTCAGCAGGGAATGAAGAATCTGAGCAGTTTAGTACCATAGACTGTATAAAAAGATGGACGCAGCACCCTGGTCTGAAAAATGAAGCCCATGTGGAAGTACCGTAAAATGGCATTCTATTTAATGACCAGCAGATGGCGACGTCGGTGGTTGCAGAAAGAAGTTCAATGCTATAGAAGTCTATGAGAAAATGACCCTACTTTCCCACCTGATTTTTCATATAAATAATGCTTTTTCACATTATTTAATGGTAGCTATAGCTAGTTTCAAGTCTCCTTCGATATATCATGATGTTCATTTTTGTAAATTATGGTCCCATATAGACTAGAATAAAGGATAAAGCCAGAATATGCTTTAGGGGCGTGGCTATCCTCTGGTCCTCGTCCAACACGGTCAGATCCAGAGCCACGGTCCTCCCCGGATCTTCAATGCACGCTCTTGTCCAATAGAAATCACATCTGGTTTCAAAATGACAACATGGCGCAATTCAAATTGCCAAAATCGAGGCTTCCTTTATGGTATGCTGAAACCAATGGGTGACGTTACGGTAGCTTTGTCCATCTTTTTATACAGTCTATGTTTAGTACACTAACACCAGCGCGAACACCAGCCATAGCGTCGACATGAAATGTGGACTTTGAGCAGACAGATGTGCTAATACAAGTGCTACCACCACCTATAGCTTCAGCAGGGAATGAAGACTAAACAGTTTAAAGCACTAACACCAGCACAAACACCAGCCATAACATCAACATGGAGCACAGATTTCGAGCAGGTTAACGCGCTAACACAAATGCTATCACCAGCTATAGCTTCAGCAGGGAATGAAGACGCTTAGCAGCCTAATACGCTAACACTAGCACAAACACCAGCCACAGCATCAACATGAAATATGGACTTCGAGCAGACAAATGTGCTTGCACAAGTGTTACCACCACCTATAGCTTCAGCAGGGAATGAAGACGCTTAACGGCCGCTAACACTAGCGCAAACATCAGCCATAGCCTCAACACAGAACATGGACTCTGAGCAGGCTAACGTGCTAACACATGCATTACGATCAGCTGCATCTACAGCAGGGAAGACGAATTGCGATACAGGGACCACACTCGAAACCTCCTCATTAGTGCTACAGCACGCATTCAAGGAACCCACTCACCTTTTACAAGAGGGTCTCAAAATTTCAGGGCCCCATATACACATTTATGAATGTATTTTCTGTATCCCATCCCTCATTTTAATTAGGTCATATGTCACACAAACTATTTTTAAATATGCAAACTAAGCAGTTTTTCTATACAGGAAAAGCCTGCTTGTATGCCGAGTGCAATGATTGGTTTGACTGACTGAATGGGAAACAGTGGAAAACATTATAAATTTTCTCAACACTTTCAACCTCCCATCTCCAAACCTCCGCGTTATCGTTTTTCATGTCACGAGAGGAAAATTAGATGCAGCGAATCTCATAGTAGTATGCGGCAAATGCAAAACAGAGCAGTACTTGCTACTTAGGGGGGGGAAAAAAAATAGAATGCAATTAAACACTGGGAGCAGTGACCTCTTTCTCAAACAGGCTCCAACCGTTGCCTCGCAGAGGAGGAAAACAGAATCTCTTTCCGATTTGATGGCGGTTTGGCTGGCGGTACCATTCCCGCCTCCCCTTACAACCATGGCAGGAATCCCAAACTACTCTGCCAGCCGGGACAGAGATCTATACCAGCATTCCTCGAGCTGAAGTCCGGAGATTTGTGCCAAGCATTTCAAAGAACGGGCTGAGTTAGAGAAAATTAAGCTGAGGGGCAAGGATATGATTACGCAAATGTATTCCCAAGCAGAAATTAAAATGCATGTAGCCTACATACATATGAATGCGAAATGGGAAGTCACACGGGACGCGCTAATACAGTTTATTCTGTTTCCAAGTGCCCTATCTAGACTTATGAAGGCCCAAACTGCAAGGAGCATAAGTATTTGGACAGAAGCACAAGCTGTAATTCTCACACACATTGTTAGATATGGATGTGAATATCCTCGAAGTAATGCTGGCAGTCTGCATTTTAGTTTTTAGGCAGTTGCATCCCCACAGAGTGAACGGTGCAGGAATTTTATCTCTGAATATAAATAGTATCCTTGTCAAAATACTTACAGACTTTGCCACTAACTGGAGAATCTGCAGGTTATCTAAGTATATTCATCTTAATTTTGTCATTTTACACATGCTCTTGTGAGGAGTGACTTATGCAGTTAATATTCTTTGCAGACAACTGACTTAAACAGCAGACGTACATTGCTTAGGGATTGAATAGCGGTACCCAACACTCAACAACTGACACTTACAAGCTTAGTTACAAGGGAAAATCTCTGGCCACTACAATGTATAATGTCCCATCCCTCATTCTTAACCAGCAGCCAATTTCAGCATTGACAGCAAAATGAGTGGACTCACCCCAGTGAATAACTCCAATTCATCACTTGGACACTGAAGCTCTTTTAAAAACACAACACGATGTGGCCCTTAACGACTACAGTCGAGCACCCTTCCTGTACACCACCCCTACAGGGCTGGAAGAAGCCAACTCAAAACAAACGTGAGATAGTCAGATCTACCGCCATGGGATGGCTGATATCTGGCCCGGAAACAAATCATGGAGGACGGACCGACAGATGGACAGGATGAAGGACAAAAGCATGAAAAAGGCGCACCTACACAATAAGGTGTATTCATGTATGAAATTTTGTGGAGAATATTGAACAGTTTAGGAGTTCTGGTCCGATAAGAAGAGTGATGGATAGACACAAGGTCGGACGGACAGACGGACATGCAGAAAGACAACATTCATTCCACTTTGTGGCCGTGGGTAAAAACTAAGGAGGGTCCTCATTCACAAGGTCTTCCTTCTCGCTCACGAGCACCAAATCTGGCACCCCAAGCCAGCAGTTCAGCTGGCTTTCACTGTCAATCTTTAAAGCGCGAGATCACAATCGAGTCATTTTAATGTTCTTTAATCGAGCATTCTAATGACGACGTACACAATTTCTATGGGCAAGTGAAAGCAATGGAGATCATTGGTTTACAGTTCTTCAAATGTCACAGAAACGCTACACAGAAAAGATGATTATCATTTATCTAACTGAATCGCAGCCTTGGACTTGTGGTTCAGATGTGACTGTCTAGGACTTGATGTATCTCCTGTAAGTGCTGCAGTCAGCCTGTGTGTATGGAGGAAGCATTTCATCATACGTGAATTTGTGTGTCACCATGAAGGCCATGCATTCATGGATGTGTGTGTCTCTGTGTGTGCACATCGCAGTGCGTGTGTGTCCCGTAAGCTGGCCTGTGCCCAGATCAGTGTCAGAGATACAGGATCTGGGGTGGCTGGTGGTGCGCTGCAGTGACAGCGCCGTCAAAGAGCAAGAATACTTGCCGGCAGCAATGCAGCCTAACGATGGAGGTTCACTGAAGGGGGTGGGGGGGGGGACCAATGCTAAACTGTAGGTAATGCCCCCCCCAGTGTCATCCTTTATAAAGTATCAAGTTACATCATAAACGAAACTCAGCCCATATCGAAGCGGCTTAGGGATCGCTCAAGGCTAATAGAACGGACAGTGATTGCACAAAGCCACAGCGATTGCTAAGGCTCAATATCCACCGCTGCTTCGGTGCGGTCCGCAGAGGGAGCCGTTCCCGAGTTGTGTAACGGGGCTTGCGTTTCTATTCTCGCCCATGAGTGGGTCATGTCGCTAAAAGGCTGGTAGGTCAATGCAAAATTAGCGAGCGCTTCGGTAGCTATTCCGCTGCCGTCCACAGCTAATAATTTATCACGCGGAGTTGTGCTTCAGCAACTTTTTTGTGGAGTAATAAAAAACTGAATTGGGGTGAAAAAGGTCCACAACCCTGAGTGACCGCTCTGTCATATTCTTAATGTCTTGTATTATCAGGAAATGTTTGGCTGACATTCAAAAAGAGACAGGAGCATGAGAAATTAGCTAGCAAAGTTAGCATTAGACAGTAATTAGCAGTAGGCTTTTCCACTTTGGGATCATACAGAGCTAGTGTAGCAGGGTTTGCTAGGCTGGTTTGCCTGTGAAAATGAAGAAACCCTTGATTTAGTGCTGTTTCCCTTAGCTTGGGGCTATTTTTCTTCAGCAGACTGGAACAGCGCTACCCTGATAATCGGATAATAGTGAGAGGCTGGGGTTCAGATCCCACCTCAGACTTAGTAAATGTCTGACTCATTAGGCAAGAAAGACTTGATGGCACCATTCAGTGTGCAGGAAAGCTTTTCTCTGCCACTCACTCACACGCACATGTGCACACCCACGCATACACACACACACACACACACACACACACACACGTTTGCTCAGCTATCCTTATTAGGACATTGCATTGACTTCCATTCATTGTGGGCAGCCTAACCCTAACCCTAACCCTAACCATAACCAAATAATGCCTAACCCTAACCTTAACTTTACCTCAATTCACACCCAACCCCCTAACTTTAACCACGACCTCATGAATCACGTTTGCCACATTAGGACCATGCTTTGGTCCCTGTAAGGACAACTGGTATCGACAAGGTCAGTGTTTATACCAGTAAAGCTACCCAATAGGTAACAAAAACGCCAACACACACACAAAAACACACACACACACACACACACACACACGCTCAAGAGATGACGTCAGGCCTCACACCTATGCAGCAGACGTTAAATGCCTGGGTTAATATCCTGATATGCGAACCCATAACTGGGAGAAATTGTTCACGTGCCTTCCCTTCTCAGAACAGCTCATAATTAATCCATCATCCATGATAAATTTTTAACCATTTCTCTGGAAGATGATTTTTTGAAGATGCTAAAATATGCAGAATGAACAATCATCAAGTGTTTTAATGGTTATTACACCCTTTGAAGCAATCAACTCTTTTAAAAAATACAGTGTTTTGTTTTTAACCGATTTCTTGAAACAAATTTTACTGTCCACCAAATTTTACTGTCCACCAAAATTGCCAATCTCGAATTCATATAATTATCATTCCCCAAGTCAAACACAAGGGATAAGGGTGACTACCGGTAATAGCCAATGCTGTGCAGGCTCTGGAACCAAGCTCTTCTTGATAATTTGTGTGCGTTTGTACGTTTGCAACTATTAATTAAAGCTAGATACCATTGAGTCATTGAGTATCTGAAGTGATATATTCACAATAGTTAAAAGAAACTGGCGAGCCTAGTTGGGCTGAATGGCCTGTTCTCGCCACTCATGTTGTTATGTTATGTTATTACTTTTGGCAATTGTGTAGACCGTACCTCGTTCTATACAGTTGATGATATGTACGCATGTGTAGTAGAAGCTTCAGAAAGTGGTTCACTTTGGCCAAAGACAAATCGTTGTGCTACGAAAACATGCCTCCGGTTGTTGTATGTTTACCGCGGTGTGTGTTCATGTGCTCTTTCACTGTTGTCATAGCCTCCAGGAACTAATATTTCGAACAACGTAAAAAAAAAAAAAAAAAAAAAAATCTGTAAAACTTTATTGATACGTCTATGAGGAAAATCTGCATAACTTACTGGTATTCCGTAGAAGTTAACATGTTTGTGCTGACTGCATTATCCTCCAATGGCATAGGCAGTGTGTGATTCATGGAGCACCTACATAGCAGAAAGAGGGAAGGGACAGTCATCACATGAGTCAGAGGGATTACATACCAGGGCTTCCGTCTCCTGAATAAATGGAAGTAGGTCGCTTCGGTGGACTAGGCAGACTGGCACTGTTCAGGGTGGGGGGGGGGGGGAAATCCTTCCATCCCAAAAAAATGAAGAGAGACCCTTTTTACAAATCAGTCGGCCCAACACCATCATCTGGAATCCAACTAGCCATTAGTGGACAGAAGGGGGTAGGAGGTTGAGGACGGGACAACATTTGTTAAAACCCTCAAACTGCATCGACAAAATTCCATGGCACCCATCCAAGCAACCACGACAGGCCGCAGCGGTGAAATTGGGGCGCCCAAGGCAGTTAGCGCACTGTCCATTGGCGGGCCCATCGATTGGCGGGCTCAAAGTACACCCCCCGCCGCGGCAGCATTGTGACATCACACCAAATGGTGTTTTTGTCCGTGCTCAGGAAGAGAAAGAGGTTAAGAAACGGAGTTGTCAGGGACAATTTGTTCTATTGTGTCGCAGCAAAGCAAGACCTCGCTATCGCCAGACGAACAGCGCAGCCTATAAAGGAAAAAAACGCACTTCTTTTCTGGCCGCGGATCTTTGCCTCTCTGCCTCCATCTAATGCAATTCAATTTAATGGAGTTGCACTGGCAGCGCAAATGGAGAAGGCTTGCCACGCGAAGAGCATATACATATCACAGGGGCAGTAAACATTTAGTTTGGAAAACCTACAAAAAAATTATATTAGCACTGTTATCTTCAATATACGATAATAACGTGCTTTCATTATATCCATTTCTCTAAATCCTGCTTCTCTCCCCCCTTCCCTCTTTCCATACTCTTCTTCATTTCATCCCGTAGACCTCTTTTTCGCCAAACCCGCCTCTCAGAGCAGTTTGGTGCAGTAAGCTGCTTATGTCCAGAAAGTGCTCAAATGCTCTCTCACACTGAGGATTACGGCACCTCACTGCAGACATGAGTACACTCAACAAATTGCCTTCTAATTTTACAAATTACGCTCGGTCCTGAGTACTCACACACACACACACACACACACACGCAGGCAAGTGTGCACACACACAACACATACACGCAAACACAAATACACAAAGGTACATTCATGCATGAATGCACACACCAAAACGCAGTAGCAAAACCAAAACTCAAACACGGAAACACTCGCACACGAGTATAAACATAAGTACGCGCACACGCATGCACACACAAACACTCACACACATGCGCACTCTCTCTCTCTCTCTCTCTCTCTCTCTCTCTCTCACAGAGAGCTTAAATTATGGCCCATATAAATACAAGCTATACCCTGTCAGAGCTCTGACTCTTGCTCTCTCTCTCTCTCTCTCTCTCTCACTGCACCAGCGCAAGTCAGAAGTGATCAGGGCTGATTCTTGCCCAGGGATCCATCCACCACACAAACATCCCTGCAGGACTGGCCCTTTACATCCTTCTCCGGTGCGCACGCACACACACACACACACACACACACACGTGTGCGCATGCGGACACGCGCGCACATACACGCCCACGTGTGCATTCTCACACACTCACAAACACACATACACACACACTCACAAAGAGGGTGGTGAAAAGAGAGTGAGAATAAGAGAGAGAAAAAAAAGAGCGTGATATATGCTACAGCAGGATTAAGAAATCAGCCCGTCTGAAATCTGGGACAGGTTGGCGACAGCTAACGCACGGCACACCATTCCCAACAGCGTCTGCCAGCTCTGGAATATAAAATCACCGAGCTTTCGCAGAAAAGCCGACGCTGCACTTTCTTTTTCTGAATCAGAAGTGAACTGTTTCCACACCCCACTAAACCGCCCACACTTCCCTCAACGTCTCACTGCCTTCAGGGTCAGAAAAAATAGCACAGGTTGGCCACAAACATCCGTGCACAGGCTCATGAGCCGACTTGATACAATGCATCCAACTCAGTGGAACAGCAACTTATAAGACTAGCCCCCGCCGCAAGATGGACGCCAGACCAGCTAGGACGAGGCCACGGCACGGCTCGTGCCCATTTTACAGGCCATCTGAATAATCGGCGGACACTATGAAGAAGAGAGAGCACAGAGTTAAATAAGAAATTGTCAAAAAACTGGGAGCGGTTGGAAAACCGTCGGCTTAGGAAGGAGCGAAAATGAGAATCGCTGGTGATTTTAGCCTTTTGATATCGCTGCTTTGGAGGTTTGCGGTTCCAGCTTTGACGCACAGTATGCGCGCGTCACAGAACTAAAACTGCATGCTGTAAGCCCCCCTGACATCACGCGCTGAAAAGCGGCGGTAGATTTCTCGAGCGCACTAATCCCTTTTCCCGATTTTCTCCTTCCCTTAGATCACAACCACCTGAACAACGCAGCTCTCCCGCCGCTCGGCCCAGCGATGGCGCTCTCTCACCCGCACAACAACCTCAATATGCCAGGCCTGGGCTTCAACAAGTACACCTCCCTCAAGACAATGGGTAAGAACTGAAGCTCACACAGCAACCCTTCATACACATATTACCTCGTTTCCAGAAAAGCTGGGACATTGTGTAAACTGTAAATAAAAACAAACTGCAATGATTGGCCGATCATTTAACACTATAATAAATTGAAAATAGTACAAAATAGTACAAAGACAACATATCAAATGTTGAAGTTTATTATTTTTGTAAATTATCTGCTCATTTTGAATTTGATGCCAGCAACACTTGGGACTGGGCCATGCTTACCACTGTGTTTAATCATTTCTTCTCTTAACAACACCCTGTTAGTGTTTTGAAACTGAGGAGACCAATCACTGTAGTTCTGGAGCAAAATGTTTTCTCATTCTTACTTGACTGTAGATTTCAGCTTCTCAACACTTTTGCAGACTTTTTTGTCACATTTGTTGTTTCATAACGCACCAAATTTTTTAATGGTTGACCTGTGTGGACTGCAGGCAGGCCAGTTTAGCACTCAGACTCTTTTACTATGGATCCAAGATGCTGTAATACACGTACAATATGGTTTGGCATTCTCTTGCAGAAATAAAAAAAGCCTTTCCAGAAAAAAGATGTCTGGATGGCTGTATATGTTGCTACAGAACCTGTATATTGTTCAGCATTAATGCTGTCTTCACAGATGTGAAAGTTACCCATGTCACGTGCACTAACCATACTATCCCCCATACTATCATGGATGCTGGATTTGAACTGTGCACTGATAAAAAGCTGGATTTTCCTTTCCTTCTTAGCCTAGAGGATGTGGCATTCTTGAGTTCCAAAAAAAAGAAATTCAGATTTTTGTTGGTCAGACCATAGGATAGTATTCTACTTTGCCTCAGGCCATCATAAATGAGCTTAGGCCCAGATACAGCGGCAGCATTTCAGGATCTTGTTTATTTATGGTTTTTTTCTTTACATTGCAAAGTTTTAACTTGCATTTGTTGATGCAGTCACAAATTGTGCTCGCTAAGAATGGTTTTCAGAAGTGTTCCTGAGCCCATGCATTGATTTCCACTGCAGAATCTTGTTTGTTTTTAATGCTGTGCCACCTGAGGGCCTGAAGATAACAGCCATTCAATACTGGTTTTTTGCCTTGTCTCTTGCATACAGAGATTTTTCTGAATTCTCTGAATAATATTATGATATTACATGCTATAGATGATTAAATCCCCGGTTTCTGTGCAATTTCATTCTTAAACTATTAAACAATTTTCCCACGCAGTCTGTCACAGAGTGGTGAAGCCCTCACCATCTTCTAAAAGACTCCACCTCTCTGAGATGCTCTTTTCATACCCATTCATGTCACTGACCCATTGCCAATTAATCTATTTAGCAGTGAGATGTCCCACCAGGTGCATTTTTTCGCATTATAAAACATTTCCAATCTCTTGTTGCCCCTGTCCCAAGTTTTTTGAAACATGTTGCTGGCATCAAATTCAAAACGAGCAAATATTTTTTTAAACAATACATTTATCAGTTTCAACATTTGATATAATGTCTTTGAACCATTTTCGATTAAAAATAGGGTTTAAATAATTGCATTCTGTAGCCTATTTATTTACTTTTTACAAAGCGTCCCAACTTTTTTTGGAAATGGGTTTGTACACGTCCCACACACACATGCTGTAAAAACAAATGTGGACACATGATCACATTATAACCGTGCTTAAAGAGTACAAACACGTATACTTATAGAATACGTGCGCACATGAACGATAGATGACAGCCAAGACCTTCAACTGGAGACAGTTTTCTGCCAAAGCGACTGAGTGACATTGCTTCCTTCAGTGTGCAATCCTGTGCAGTGACATGCACATAAATAGTACACATCAGCGATATCTCAACAACCGGCAAAGGTGCTTATCAACAGGGGCATGCGTGCACCGATCATTATCAAGGGCACATTAGCGCTTGTTCAAAGATATTCAATACCCATACCACAAACGTCGATTAAAAAAGCTAGGAACCGCTAGGATGTCAGAATCCATATTTAAATATTACAATATCAGGCGAATAAATGGCCTACATCATTACATAATTCTATCAATTTTACGATAAAATAGAACGCCTAGGGACCCGAATACAGTTGTTGTGCCCTTTATAACCAAACATCAAAAACTGCAAGCCTAATCGCAACCAATCAGGCTACACTATGCTGGAAAGAAAAGACGAAATGTGCTTAAGACATTGCTCACTTTTCTGATATTAAAATGATGAACTTGGGAAAAAAAAAAAAAAAAAAAGCTTTATCGTGCCGAAAACGTTTCAGCTTTATTCTTCGGAGTAAAACATTTGGCTAATCTCATAACGGCCAGTGAGGCATCAAAATGCTTTTGTTTAAACAGAATTTCACAGTTTATAAATTCAGACGGCCCCTCCTCTTTGATGTCTAAGCAGAAGCAAACCAACTGCTGTTCAAGCGCTAATAACGATCACGTTGCTCAGTACTAAAAAGAC
Source organism: Gymnothorax javanicus (assembly GCA_029692085.1). Taxonomy (NCBI): domain Eukaryota; kingdom Metazoa; phylum Chordata; class Actinopteri; order Anguilliformes; family Muraenidae; genus Gymnothorax; species Gymnothorax javanicus. The sequence continues at coordinate 50,690,595 of CM056206.1, read as the reverse complement.
AGGCTCGCTTAAGATAGATTTTATGATACCACATTTTAGGGGAAAAAACACAAACAAATAAAAGCTTTGGCCTTCTTCAGAGTAAAGAAAGTGCTAATCTGATTAGGGGCACAGAGGCTTCAAAAGGTTTATTTTTACATTCCTGACGGCCCCTCCCTCTTTGTCTTCTACGCACAAACAAACCAACTTCTGTTTGATGGCTAATATTAGAAACGCACAACTCTCTGAGCTGGAGGTGTTAGAGGTGGGAAAAACGAGAGACGTCATTGTATCTGACTTAACCTCATCGTGTAACGCAACTTTCGAATATTCACTCAATTAGGACAGAGACAATGAGATGCACGGCAAGAAACCGTAAATTTTCCGCTCGAAACACCACGTGATTCGTATTTGTTTTCTTAAAAATCGACTCGGTAAAACAGCGACAGTGATGGCGCAGAGACATATCTATGAAAAGACAGGTTCATTCACAGTGCAGTGAGCTTTTCTGCCACTGTCAGAGATGAAGAGAAAACAGTATCTTGTACTATAGCCAGGGTAGAGAAATGCAAACTCTCTTCTGCTCTAGGGTTATTCCCAAGGCTCATGAAGTACTGACACTTCATGTTGACATTTGTGCAATGTGCATGTCAATCTATTGCTGGAAATCCTGGTGACTTCTAGTGGAGATTGCGGTGCGTTGTGGGAACAGTTGGTCGATAAAGTGCGGTAACTTCCATCCTCTGCTGAATACGTGTGAACATACGGACACTAATTGGGATGACAGGTTCAAACACACATGCACTTGTGTACATAGGATGGACAGACACACGCGTGCACGCACACACACACAAATGCACATGCACTTGTTCCACATTCATGCACAACCACCCACTTGCACGTACAGTACATAACCCAAACACGCTCAGATACGCACACTTTTTCACATACACAAGCACACATTCTCTCTATCATATGCACAAACATATTTTCTACATTTAAATGCACCAACACACATGCAGGTACATATGTGCACATATCCATGCATGCACTCATTCTCACACATTCTCTCTCCACACGCACACAGACACGGGCTAACATTCTCCCTCTCACACTCATACACACGCAAACACACACATCTCGTCTCGACCTTTTGCCTGTCCCCTGGAATACCTAACAAAGGTCGGCGATAGACAGAACTGCGCGGGCAAAGTCACAGGAAGGGCAGCTGGGAGCGGGCGGGGGGAGGAGGAGAGAAAAACAGAGGGAACGTGCCAACTTCTGCCAGGTGCAGCAGCAGGGCCTGGATCAGGACGGACATAATTAAATCTTAATCAAATGCTAACGACCTGCGAATTTCCGCTTGGGCACGGGCACGAGAGAGAGAGCGAAGGAGAAACTGGTGAAGTAGAGGTGGTGAGAAATGAGACTGAGGGAGTGTGACTAGTGACCTGCTGTCTGACACACACACACTTACACACACTCACCCCGTGGGAACTTCCTGTACTATTGCCACAGATCAGCTTCAGGAGTCATTGTAAGAAGTACTATTTCCATATCCTTAAAAGTCCTCTAAAGCCAACTTTTGACCAGAATTACAGAGAACGCTCGATCTTTGCGGTTGTAATTTCTGACCGCAGTGAAGGTGCCATTACCGCTTGTGTGATATATATTCTCGCGGTGCAGCCCAACGCATATGGGTGCAGTTAATCTACCCGCCACCATTCACTTCCACTCAAATAAACATATGTGGAACACCAGCTGCCCTGCCCTGATGACAGCTGCTGTGGCCACTCCGGAGCTGACTACGAGAGCTGCGTCCAAAGTCACAAAATTACATCCCATCATCTAATTCCTAACCGCTTTTCTTTAACCTTGAGGGAAAACGTCATGAGGTTAAGCGAGGGTGTAAAGGGGTGTTAAAAACATCTTCGGAAGACGACCATGTTGCTTGGAGAATCCGAATGCTCTTGCATCAGGCAGCGTGATCACGAGTCTCTCGCCCGTCATGTTAGTTTGCTTTCGTGATTGGCTGGATAGATGGTCATCGCTTTAAATATTGCTGCCGCATGGAACTGCGAGTCGGCGTTGTCTGCTGTCTATTCATAAAGTTCAGTGTACCGTATGCCTAAGGTGATAAGTTAGGAATTGCACTGAGGCACCTTTCCTCCACATTCACAGAATTCAAACACTCTTATCTTGGCTGCCACATAAATACTTTCGGGTCATTTTCAAGGAGTTATGAACTTAAAAAGGCAAAAAAGCCTATTTGAACATAGCCTCGAGTCTGTCTCAGGGACTGACGTCAGTCCCAGCATGCTTTGGGGCCGAGGCAGGGATACATAAACTCTGGTCGTCAATCCGTCACGGGGCGCACAGCATACTCCCACTCCAGAGAAAAACGTAAGGGGGGGGGATGGTGGGGAATAAAACCTGTTAAATTATTTAATAATCATAAATGACAAGAACAGGCAGCCAAACAAGGTTCTTCATGACCAAAAGCTTTAGGCTGGAGGGCTTGACCTCAAGAGAGCAAATCCTCACAGCCCATCTACTAATTTGACAAGACACTTCAGCCCAAGACCATTCTCGCTCTGAACACAAACAAAAAAAAAAAATCCCGGTTCTTGGCATGACGCAGTTGTTGCTTCTTCTCATTTCTCCCTATCCAGAGATGGTTATTCAGAAATGTCTTATCTATTTTTCCTCTTCTTTTTGAGAGCAGGGCTTTTTCAGATGCCTACTGGCATGCCACGCTCTGTGTTGCTATCTTTAGCAGTCCAGCTTTCCTTGCACCCAAAAAATGATGCAAGACGTTACAGCGCTTCAGACCAAGTATAGACAAACCTCCCTAATAAAAATATTCAACTGCAAATATGCATATAGGCTTTAAAGGGAAAAAAAATGCAGGATTTTAATTTTGCATGTAATTGAAGCATTTTCATTGTTGTGGTCACACTAGTATACACATTTTGCTCATGTATTGTAAATTGTGGCAATGGCGTGCCAATAAATTTTATTTTAAAGTATTTCCAGCTCTCCGCCCTTCTGGAAGCACTACAGAGCATATTTTTTGAGTAAGTAGAGATTAAGCAAAAAAATAGTTGGACATCTTAACAAGCAGAAATTTCATTATTTTCATTAAATATTCGATCACAAAAGAACATACAGTCAATGTACAAGGCGTCCCTCAGCAGCATATTTTCTAAACACAAAACTAATGACTAATTTCTAACATGCAGCTCTATTTACATCCACCAAGGATGTATGTGTTTACCCATGTCTGTTTGTTTGTTTGTGCAGACAATATCTTTCAAATTTCTCAATTAATTTCAATTACATGGTTTCAATGTGAGCCATGGTCCAAGGAACTATTGATTAATTTTTGGATGGATGCAAATTCAAAGATAGCCACCATGGCCATATTAGTTCACTGCTTAGTGACAAATGCATTGATGTAGGTATGTGCTCTCCAAGTGCTTTTCAGCTATAACTAAAACTATAGCCTGCAGCAGGTATAATGTGGACTTTTTTCTGCTTAAACAGGAAGACAGCTGCTTGTTGTGAGATGTTTGGGTTTCTAAGATTGCCCAGGAGACAGGAAGCTAAGAGGTGCTTTGACTTGAAAACAGAATTGCTCAGCACTAACATCTGCCCATCTTTCTTTTCTCTTTTTGAACTCTTCCTGCATAGATGCCAGCTCTCGAGACTACTACAAGAGTTACCCCATAATCAACTACTCCCACCATCAAGCTCCACCTCCTACCTTCCAGCCAATTGCCTTCCACCCCAAGGACAAGCCCTTCTTCCCGCCGCCTGACATCCACGCCCCACTGGCTATCACTATACCCCCAAGCCAGCTGGCCAAGCCCAAGATCTCCAAGACCAACACGCACCCACTCACCTCCAGCTCGGCCTTCAAAGCCTGGGACCCCAGTAAAAGTCATGCCCCGCAGCCAGTCGCGAACTTGGGGCAGTCCTCCAACCGTCACCAGTCGTTTTTCGGCAAGAGGCAGTACAGCGTAGAGACCCTGCCCGAGCTGTTCACTCAGCCACTCGGGTACGGGCACTCATCGCACCAGAAAAACAAGGGGCTCGCCACCAACAGCAAAACCGAGGTGACAGTGTGAGGACTGGAGAAAGAAAGAAAAACAGCATAAGGGGTGTTAAACAGAAGATACAGAGGAGCGCGACTCCCCTCCACCTTCAATTTTTTTACCAGTATTTATTCCTGAGCAATGCCTCTCCTCTCCCTTCGCAAGCCGAGCAGGTTTTTAGCCTTGTCCTACATTGCCCTACCACTTCATGTCCTTATTTGCTCCCTCTCAGTCTTACCCTCATTTATCTTCAGTTTTATTTCATAGCACCCCCATGCATCCCTCTGCCACATTCCCACCCCACGCAGTGAAAGTGGTGCTTTCATGAGTCTGTCATAGCTGAAGACCACCCCCCCAACCCTAATCTTGCCCCTGGGACCCTTAATCACCATACCGGCAGAGACGGCATCATGTTCCTCCAGTCTGCCCCGATCAGCTTCCAGAGGTGACACTAGTGAAGGATCACCCCGGTAAATCATGTAGGAGAAGATATAAACAAATGCATATAGGTCTGTTGAGGGAGGAGCTTTCTAGCTAAAAGGGAAGAAGTTGTTCTGGATTCACACCACATAGAAATAAGGCAAACTGTCTCCGGGAGGAATGGTTATGTCCTGCCGTTTTCCGACCAGTCAGATCGTAGATCCGCGATAAGATTACACCATTTTCCCCCCTCCTTCAGTTTGTGACGCATGAATGGTGAAGGACATTCCGCACAGGTATGACCAAGGTCACGGAGCTCAGCTTTAATTTAAGCCGTCGCGGCTGCTAGGGGTGAAACAATTGGGGAATCGCCCACGGGCCACTGCGGATGAGGGTGAAGGGGAATGATTGATGGAGGTTTGTGAGTCAGGAATAAGTAAAAGTATACAATACTAAAGGCTATTACTGAGCTTGTTCTTTGAACTGAGGCTTTGTGACTAACTGTTGACATTCATCAGCATCCAAGTCAGAGAAATCTGAACTGAGGCCTATGGATTTTATGGAGTCAACAAATGACAAACAGTTTGAAGCTTGCAACATTGTATGTATGATGCATGTACTTTGCCCAGTTGATTATGACTATAATATTGACTTTATGAGGTTATATGTTCAACCAATGTATTGTTCTTTTGTATATAAATATTCCTCTTTTTTATGTGTAAGACTCAGGAGGTGGAAGCACTCTCTCTAAAAAAAAAAGTATGACATTTAAGAAGCAGGGAGGTGTGTAATGGTCGAATTCCCTGACACCAATGAAACTTTTCAGCAACCAGCACCCTTTCACGTGCATGGCACTTTTAGTTAACATGTTTGTGGTTACACAAATTGCATGTGTAGTTACTGTGGCTCAAGACAGCTTGGGGATCAAAAGTTCGCCTCAGTCCAGTCTTTCCAGCAATCAACAATGGCCTGCTTTTCGCTTTGCTGTGACTTTCTGCAGTCAACGTCCCTTTTTTTTTTTTTTTTTTTTTTTTTTTTGCTCAGATAGCAGAGCTGGAGCCAGAGGAGTATCCCAGGCAGTTTATGCAAACCAAATGGCATACTTTCGAACTCATATACCTGACCCTCCCATTTTGTAGATGGCGTGCCCCATTCTCAGAATCTTCTGGCACCTTGCACTCAAACCCACGTTGTCTTCCAAGCTGCTCTCAGGCCCTGCCCCTGTGAGGGGTGGGGGGGGAGAGGGTGCACAGAGGGAGGCTGGTATAATTAATGACGGTCGATAGACAGCATGGCAGACAACTGTCTGATGCAGCAGTCTGCACGGTCAGGGTTTTTGTTCTCTCATCTTGCCTGCCGCACGCTTCTGGTGACATTTTGCGGTTTGTAACCTTCAAAGTGCCACAGGCTGGGTGGAGAATTTGAGGACTGTTGTAGGCTGATTATAGAGCACATGATGCATGATTCAAATGGCACTGTACTGCACCAGTCAAGATTTCATTCAGTTTCCATGAAAGGCATTAATTATTTTATTAAGTGCTTGGGGCTAAAGGATGGGATTTTCCATTGCGGGTCCATCCAGAGTCTTCAAATGCCAATTCAGTGTGGACTAGGAGGTCTCGTCAGCGAGGAACCACCTAAAATTAAAGTTCTTGCAAGCCTCCATGGTGAATGCCCCTGTTCCTTCGTCCAATCCCTTTGTGGATAGTTCTGCATAGGATGTTAGTGGCAGAGGCTGGCCTGGACACAAAGCAATACATTGCACTTTTAAAGCAATAAGGACACCTCTGTCTGGTCTTTCCAGGAGAGTTTGTATCAGTCCTTCAATGATGAGATGGGAAAGCATTTGGTGGACTCCTGACAGAAGAAAGGAAGAGTATAGCCCAGAGCTCCTGTTGATTTGCTGCCTGGAATTTTGGGATGCTTAAAGCAGAAACTATCTCCATTACCAGGCACAAAAGACAGCCTCATTTGCAGTGGATACTCTGGACCATAGCCAGTAGAGGACTGTCATAAGTCAAAATGGGACAATTGTCACGCCCCGCTAGCCCTGAGCCCTTAAGCCATTGCAGAGGGAATGTCCTCTTTTAATCACTGTCTGTTTTGAAACAAAATCTGCTATCCCATTCCTTCAAAACTCCCTGACTAATGAGTCAGCATGCCATTAGCTAAACTAGGAATGTAGAGGATTTTTTTTTTTTTTTGAAAAAAGGACCAGAGAAATGTGCAAGACAGTGGTGGTTATTTTAGAAAACATTGGTTACTTTGGTTTTTGTGTAGAATACGCTTATCAAAAAAGGGTTGCTGAGCAGGGAGAGAAGTCAAAGTCCAGACTGAAGGGCAAACTGTGGTCAGTAAGAAACAGGAAATGAAATCATAGCCAATACAGGAAACAGCCATGTCTTCCTTTAAAAGGGAACTATTTGATTGGTCACGCGACTTCCTCTTCATGTACTGCGCCATAGGCAGTGTGGGCTTCCCATCCATGTAAAAAGGGATGGTAATACTGACCAGTAACACCAATATGTCTTATCAGTCCATCCATCGGGTCATGGTTGCAAACTGCCTCATTTTGAGACCCTGAAAGAAAGAGCGTTGTAAAAGTCAATGATTGCATTGAATTCCCAAAGGAGCAGACTGGTTTTTCATTGTTCTGAATGAGCATAGCTCAGCCCTAAACTCTTAAATCTTAACCCTTTCAGCGCCGTGGGCAACTATAGTTGCCCAGTGATGTAAGATATCAAAATCAGACGCTGTTGAAAACCTATCTTGTGGCAACTTGTTTAAAAGAGCTCCCGCAGGGGAGCTCTTTTAAACAAGTTGCCACATGTTAGGTTTTCAACAGCTCAGGATGACTACATTTTTAATTCCTTGAAAATGTATTCAGCGCTTAAAGGGTTAAGTACAGGGAGTCAAGAAAGTAATCAAGCAATCTGGTAGGACCTGGGCAAGTTTTTGTCTCTAGCAATATGAATAAATATATTTTTTTCTATATTTCATTTAAAGTTTGCAATGAAAGCCAAACAGTGACTGATTACAATTGAAATTCTTCCAGCTTCTGAAGTTTATCCCACCGTGTTTGATGTCTGTGAATTTCCCCTCTCATCCAGCTAAAGTAGACTCACAAAACTTGTTTATGGACACAGAAAATGAGTTCCAAGCCTTGTGGAAGACCATCAGTGACTGATGAAACAAAATTTTGAGTTTCTGTACAGCTGTAATACTGTTTGCGGTAAATCCTGCATTTCCAGTGCTTTTGGTTGTACGTTTGATCGTTGTTAACTAATGTACATAGTACTATACCATTTGCTAGCGAATTAACTTTGTTAAATACCTGGTTTATATAAGGGCTTTTTAACTATGTGAATGCAACTAATGTGTATTTTCTTTATGGAAAAGAAGAAAATACTGTCGATGTTTAGGGTCAGTCAGATTGTAGTGTCAGAAAATGTTGGCTGAAAGCTTTGTTTCAGATTTGATTGGAACGGTAGTGGGGTGTTATCGGGCAAAAAGGTTTGGTCCTGAAAAAAAATGTAACATGACAACAGCAGGGAATACACCCTGATGCGATAAAAGAAGTCTTCCCCTGTCAGAGAATAGATACGGGAAAGAGCTTTGAAATACAAGTTTCGATTGAGGCAGCTCTTGCTCTGTGAGAATTTAAAATGCATGAAACAGACGAACAAAGAACAAATGAACAATTTAAACATCAAAAAGGCTCGAAGGCGTACACATCAATCCAAATGCAGACATTCCAAAAAAAAATCAAGGCATTTGATGCTGAATTTTTTGAGGGGGCAGTATAATTCAAACAGCAGTGTGTTTTGTAACGATGAAAACTGCAGATAATGCCTCATGCAGCTCTTAAAAACACTTTCTGTTTACATGCACATTTGACTATGCCATTCCTTGTCGCCAGTTCAGGGTAAGAATAGTGCAAAAAAGGTTTAATATTTACATGTGTAAAAATGTGTTTATTAATCACTATAAATAAACATGTTTACACTCATAGGCCCTGGGGTTTTCAGTATGACAACATCCTGCTGCGGAAGAAACCAATTCAAATTAAAACACTGCTAAGGGTAAAATTAATAACAAGGGATAAGTTGTAATACATCATAATAAATTCTTCAGATTTAAAAAGTCATATTGTCGCTATATTATGTGTTTACACACGTACTTTGGTACAGTAACATGATATGTATATAAATACAATGCTTTGTTGAATCTGCCCATTATTGATTGGGCTTTGTAATGATTAATGTTATATTTTGACGTACTGAAACCATTTGTTTCACAGCATGAAATGACCTTTCCCATAGAAAAATTATCCAATATAATGATGGAATTTCCCGTCATTGCCATGTTAGGTGTGACCACGGCTTCAAGCACTGCAAATTCAACGGCAGACCATACTGCAGATATAGAAATATATCTCATTGGGCATCTATCGTCTGGACAGTCTGCAAATGTAACATCGCTGAAGCATAGCTTTGTATAATGTACATTACGACCACAACTACATGAGCGATCAATTTTGAAGGACTCCCAGTGAGTTGCGAAACCAAATATGCAACCAAATTACGACAAATACATTCTTCATAACAAGCAAAACAATCCGGAGAACCATTGCTGTTGGTAGGAGATAAAAAGATGGAAACTTTGTGACATACAAGGAGACATGTAGGTTGGGCTGATTTCCTTTTGGAGACAACACGGGTCAGTAGAGGCTTGCACCTGTGGTATAAAAAAGCAAAACCAACTAGAGAATAAATTGCATATACCGGTCTAATTTGATTGGCATATTACTAACAATAAAGTGGGTTAAAAGCAGATAATTCATCAAATTAAATGGCTACCTTGGAGCAGTCAAATCAACTGTAAGCATGGCAGCGTGGACCCATGGGACGAACAAAACCACGGATATAAGTTGGTACGGGCTATACGGGCACCAGCATCAGCCTCAGTGCTGACAGCGCAATGAGACGCTCAGGCCGCGTATGGCCATGAGCGTGACCGACCGCACCGACAGATGGTTCTTTCGTCCTCTCCGGTGGCGTTTTCGTCGCAACCTTGAACAAATGAGATTCACCTGAGGCACTTCAGTTGAACAGTTCCAGCAAAAATGCTAATTTAAAAAAAATGTCGAAGAAAATAAATAATTTTCAGTGGTAGATATAATGCGATGCTTTTCAGTATGCCATTTCAGTTAAAGTTATACAATTTTTTTATAAGGACCTTTTTGAGGCTGAGAAATGCCTAAAAATTAAGAACGTGTTCAGAACATCCTGAGGCTGCGAATGAGTATTTAAGTAACTCGTATTGAGACAATAGAACTGAAGGACTCATCACTACACTGTAATGTTCCTGTGAGTGCTTTATCAGTTGCTTCAAATGATAATTAGACAAAACTACAATGTCTTACGGCAAAATTAATGACAAATGATATTTTCGACAGATTTCCAAATTGAAAAAATAGGAACACTTTAAGCACAAATGAGGCTGAAATCCTCGGAAAAATTTAACAAAATTTAGGTTCCACCGCCAAAATAGTCGCTCTTATTCATAGTTCCTGTCAAAAAGCAAGTACAGCGAAAGAGTGCAGTATAAATGTCCGTAAACCACTCCATCTCACACTGTAAATTATCTTTTACGGGCACATCAGTGACCTGGGCAGTTCTCAGGATGAGGTCACTGTTCCCATACTGCAATCTGGGCGATGGGGTTTGGGTAATGAATAGGCTCGGTTTCGCTCTTATCGATAGGCCTACTCCCCATACGCTTAAGAATTATTGCAGCACCTATAATGACTGGGGCTTCGGTCAACATTTAATTAATCACCATATGCAGTGTTTTGCCGCTCTAAACATACAAGCGCGCATCCGCAGTAGCCGCATCAAAACTGACATAGAGTGCAGACCGAAAAAAATCTATTTCATTGATAGTTTAATCTTATTCGCCTGATGGTGCAGTGCGGGGAGAACACACGCAGGCCCATAAAGCAACCGAGAGGCGAGTTTCAGGGTTTACAAAATTCGCTTGAAGGAGCAGGGCAAAGAACACATTTGGGATTCTAGGGCTAGGCGGCTAAAGCTCATTGGACGTTCAAATGCTTTTAAAAATTCACCGCTGGGAATTCAGATAATGCAATGCATATGTTCGCAGAAGAATCGCGAACTGGAGAGACATACGACATAAGTTTTCAGAGTAAAGCTGCTTTCACACCGGTCGCGAAACGAATTTTTCGCACGACAGACTGCATTCAAAGTCTGTGCAAAGACACGAATACACGCGAAACGCGTGAATTCCCGTCTTTGCATTGACTTTGAATGTAATCTGTCGTTCGAAAAATTCGTTTCGCGTTCGGTGTGAAAGCGGCTTAATTCTGAGGCGCAGTTGTAACCCTATTTCATGAGTTCTATCACCCTGTAAGGCTTTCACTCCATCCCTAAATATGGCAGAGCAGACTCTATCAAATAGCAGCAAAACCTGCAGGACAGAGGCACTCCAGCTATTGGGTTGGTTATCACAGCTGTGGGACATCAGTACTCAGTATAGCACCTCATACCTTTTACAATATGACAACACCAACCAGAGATCCCACAGGGGATTTGGCCCCCAGAAAATATCTCATTGGGCCCAAACTTTCCAGAATACTATGCTGAATTGTCAGTCTGGACAACTGGAACTGTCAGAACCTTTTCTCTCCATACAGTACCCTTAGCACAAATAGTGGGCTTGACATCTCCTGACAGCATCCCCATCATTGCACAGGAAAATTGTGTTAAATTACAAGGCGAATAATGGCAATCCTCTCTCTGGACCAACAACCTCAGCCGCAGACCAACTCAACCATTGCAACCTAGCCTTAGCGCTGATTATACTGAGACCAGTTTAGCTTCAGTTAGCTCCTGAGATTTCTAGTTGCCAAACTATATTGGGAAAAGGCCATTAATGATGATTATGATGATGATGCTAATGATTGTTTGAGTTGATATTGTACCGATTATTATTTTTGAGATAACAAGGCAGGTTTGTTTGACTTTTTAAGCATCTCTTTTTAGATGAAACCTTACTAAGTGTTCTTTGTATAACTTGATAAAAAAAAATTAAAGTGTTATGAGGAAAAATGATGCCACGTTTTTGTTGGTTTTTGTAGACAGGTGCGTGTTCTCACTTGATTTAATATAAGTGTGCATGTACTAGTGTGGGCATCTGTCCGAATAAAGCCAACTCCTACATATGGTTTTAGCCAAGCTGGCTAAATAGACTGGTATGGATATGTAGCCATTTTTAGCCCTTTTCTGTCAAGGCAAGAATGAGTGCCCGTATAATGGTGCTCCAGTGTACATATGTTTGTGCATGAGAGCGAGTGAGTTTGTATGCCTGAGAGATTGTCTTGTCTTCACAAGCTGAATAGAATGTATGAGCAAATGTGTGCATGATATATCAACCCTTTAAGTCCCACGAGTGCCATATGGCTCTCTTGACTTTGTGTGATTCACACCAATCAAAATCATTGTTATATTCATCCGAGTGCCTTCTACTGTACTTTAGCCACCAGGAGAGGGCCTAAGGTTTGTTTTGACTCTAAAATCTCGCCATGCGTCCTTACAACCTTTTTCAGCAATCAACGATCGAAATTACGTATCAAGTACCACACTGGTGACCTTGCGTAATTGGTAGACTGTCATGACGGCGCAAAATTTGAAATTGACTCTGAATAGTTTGTATTATAAATTTTGTGTGAGTGTGTGTATATATATATATATATATATATATATATATAATATACAACCCCAATTCCGAAATAGTTGGGACGAAGCGTAAATTGTGAATAAAATCAAAATGCAATGTCTTTAAGATCACACGAGCCAATATGTTATTTACAATAGAACATAGATAACATTTCAAATGTTGAAACTGAGACATTTTAGATTTTTATCCACAAAATGAGCTTATTTAAAATTTTCTGGCTGCAACAGATCTCAAAAAAGTTGGGACACAGGCAAAAAAGGCTGATTAAGCAATTAATATATAAGAGAATCAACTGAAATAACATTTAGCAAGTAATTAAGTTAACTGGCATCAGTTGCGTAACATGATTGGCTATAAAAGGGATGTCTTAAAGAGGCTGTGTCTCTCAGAAGTAAAGATGGCCAGAGGCTCTCCAACCTGTGAAGGCTTGCGTTAAAAAATTGTGGAATACTTTAAAAACAATGTTTGTCAACGTCAAATTGCAAAGGCTTTGAAGGTCTCATCATCGACAGTGCATAACATCATCAAAAGATTCAGAGAAACTGGAAAAATTTCTGTGCATAATAGACAAGGCCGAAGACCTGTACTGGATGCCCGTGATCTTTGGGCCCTCAGACGCCACTGCATCACTCACCAGCATGATTCTGTCAGTGACATTTCTAAATGGGCCCAGGAATACTTCAAGAAACCACTGTCTGTAAACACAGTCCGCTGTGCCATCCACAGAGGCCACCAAAAACTCTATCATGCAAAAAAGGAAGCAATTGTTGAGCATGATCCAGAAGTGCCGCCGTGTTCTGTAGGCCAAAGCTCATTTAAAATGGACTGTAGCAAAGTGGCAAAGTGTCCTGTGGTCAGACGAGTCCAAATTTGACATTCTTGTTGGAAATCATGGGTGTCGTGTCCTCCGGGCTAAAGAGGAGAAAGACCACCCCTCCTGTTATCAGCGTTCAGTTCAAAAGCCAGCATCTCTGATGGTATGGGGATGCATTAGTGCATATGGTGTGGGACACTTGCATGTTTTAAAAAACACCATGAATGATGAAAGGTATATAAAGGTTTTAGAGCCACATTATGCTCCCCTCCAGACTAAATCTATTCCAGGGAAGGCCTCGTGTATTTCAGCAGGACAATGCAAAACCACATACTGCAGCTATTACAACAGCATGGCTTCATAGTAGAAGAGTCCGTGTGTTGAACTGGCCTGCCTGCAGTCCTGATCTTTCACCGATTAAAAACATTTGGCGCATAATTAAAAGAAAAGTCCATCAAAGGAGACCCAAAATTCTCCAGCGGCTGGAAGCCTGTATAAAACAAGAGTGGGATCAAATTCCAATGGCTAAACTCAACAATTTTGTCTCCTCAATGCCCAGACGCCTCCACACCATGTTAAAAAGAAGAGGGGATGCTACACCATGGTAAACAGGCCCCTGTCCCAACTTTTTTGAGACCTGTAGCAGCCATCAAATTTGAAATGAGCTCATTTTGTGGATAAAATTGTAAAATTTCTCCATTTCAACATTTGCTATGTTATCTCTGTTCTATTGTGAATAAAATACTGGCTGGTGTGATTTGAGAGTCATTGCGTTTTGATTTTATTCACAATTTACACTTTGTCCCGACTATTTCGGAACTGGGGGTATATATATATATATATATATATATATATATATATATATATCATCATTTGAAACTCAAGAATGACTAGCGTTAAAATATCTAAGATTATTTCTAAATAGTTTCATGTCATTACAAAGCTCATTCTTTAGCATATAGCAGGGCTATTCAACCTTATCCAGAAAGGGCCGGTGTGGGTGCAGGCTTTCATTCCAACCAAGCACTTACACACCTGATATTACTAATCAAGCCCATTAGCAAAGATTCCAGAGGTTGATTAGTGGGGTCATGTGTGTAAGTGCTTGGTTGGAATGAAAGCCTGCACCCACACCGGCCCTTTCTGGACAGGGTTGAATAGCCCTGGTATATAGAAATAATTTCAACCTTTATAGTTCAATGACACAGTGTTTCATTTGTTGCAAATGAGGAAATATTTTCGTGTCTAAGATTGAAAGGGCTGTAGTCCTTAAATATTTCATTAATCACTGTGATTTATCAATCAAAAAAACAACTTTTCTAATAATTCAAGATTTGATATTGCCTAAATAAAGAGAAGAGATAAATTGTTAACCATACATAATTCACGTTGTTTCTTTACCAAGCCCGTGGGATTTGGGTGTAGTACCACTGCATTACCCCTTGGACTTAAAGGGTTAAGTTGAAATGCGTATGAGAAAATTTTCATAAAGCCTTCCAAGAGTATGCTTTCATGAAGCTGCCAAGCGAGTGAGTGAGTGTGAGAGAGAGAGAGAGAGAGAGAGACTGTTTGTGTGTGTGTGTGTGTGTGTGTGCATGTCTCCATGAATCTCTTTAAAGCAAGTTAACAGTATGGTAACTGTACCACAGTAACTGACTCAGGAGACAGAGAGATAAAAAAGACGGGGTTTGTGGGTACTAACTGTAGTTAATAATGCGAGACTGTCAGAGAGGGACGTATCATGCTAATAAAAGAAACGCCCATGGAGACAATTGGGGGAGAGAAAAAGAGGTAAAGAAGAATGGGGGAAAAAAACAAAACAAGTGAAGCCTCCACGAACTGAATGGAAAACCAGAAGTTGGAAACCTGAAGAGATAGACGAGCAACAGCAGTAACACTGGAAACGATGGGGAACAGCCGAGATTAACCTGATGGCTGGCGACTGCAGCCCTGCAATGCTAACACTGCTAATATCAGGATTGATTGTGAGCCACAAGACTGTCGTGGGCGGGGGGTCTGGGTCGTTGTGGGGGAGGGGATGGAGGGCGGTAGCAGAGGTTTACGACAGTCAGCAGCATCAGCCGTTTGAATGCATAGGATGGAGTCATCCATTAACGACCACCGCTACATCCCTCCCTGCTACTCGTTTCTCTCCCTGCGCATAGCCCATGATAGCTCTATCAATCTCTATACCTCTCCCACTCAGCATCCCAGCAGCTGTCAGCCCATATCCTGGGAAGTCGAGGGCACAATGGAGGAATAGAAGGTGCAGCCGGAAAAGACAAAAAAAAAAAAAAAAATCACCTTAAACGAAGACAAAAGGAGTCCAAAAGATGTGCCTTTTATTTTGTCAAGCAACAAATAATGACGAATGACCAGGCCTACTCCCTCATAGGTGTGGGAGTTAAGGTCAGGTTGGTTCCTGAAAATGTTGACAATCAGGTTCTTTCTGAAGCTCCTGGTTCAAAGTAAGTCAGTGTGTCAGGTCTGTTGTCTGGTACATCAGTCACATTTGCTCGTAAGGGGGGGGTCTGTGGTTGCGGCAGACAAAAATTGATAGAGACTTCATTACGTAGATGAATGGATCGATCATCCAATTCCACATGTATAAACTCAATTAAACTTCACCATATATATCTCGCGGGGTATTCTGCCTCATTTGCAGTGACAGCGTCAGGGAGTGCGAATTCTTAAGGGCCACACTGCCCCCCGGTGGGGTACGTGAGTAATAACCATTGGTAACTTGCCGCTTTCCACAATTAAGTGCACATCACATATTAACTTGTATCTCGTTTCCACCTCAGTGAAAAATAATTTCCAAGTGTGAGAGCATTTGAACTGCATTACAGCGGGAAAATTACTTCGCAGGAAAGATTAATCCAGGGAATATGCGAGCGCTTAACATGCCGTGTCATAATCAATACATCTGGTTTTAAAACTAGAGCTGGTGGGGAAGGTTATATGTGAGCGTGCAGGGGGTTATTGGCCATAAATCTGTTTGATTTCCCCTGTACAGAAAATTAATTGCGCCACAGAACACCGCAAATCAGCACTGGTTCGCAAGTGAAGCTTTTAATTAGCTGGCCGAGATGCGAGCGCTTTACCGGCAGACCTGCAAAGGTTTTCAATTAGTGCTTAAAACAGCCCTGCGATGAGTTTGGGGAGGGGGATCACGCTTTCAGTGAATGCCCCCCACCCCCACCACACATCACAGAAATCGAATAAGGATTTGATGCGACCGTCGTGATTAATTGGCAGGCTTTTCTTCGAGGCCCGCAATTGGGAGGCAAGACAGCACACAGACTCGCTAACAGTCCAGAAAAGAGAAATGGGTCGGAACTATGCCACACACACTGGCATTTCTCAGAGGCACTGTTACGTGGTGAGAAAACTAAAAGAAACCATTCCACAGAAGTTTCCGTCTTGTTTAACACCTCCGCAGGCACTAGCCATGGATAAGTCAACTTAAATCAGCAATGCTCCACCAATTCTTCTAGTTCTCACCTGCACGAGGACCAGGTCTGAAACATTTAGAGGTAAAGCCGAGGACACTCACTCAGGAGAGTAGTTCCCTCTCTCCCTCCCTTCCAGCTTTTTCTCTCCGCTAATCTCTGCGGTGCAATTAGAGCTGTAAAACAGAGCGTAATTAACGGTGAAGGACTGTTTTACTCGGGCACCATTTGTGAAATGACGGGTTGATTATCCGACTCGGTGATGGATTGATGGTCCACCGAAATAATTGGGTTTGCGACATCCTTCCATTCGGCGGACTGTTTACAAGGCAGATAACAACTCATTCTGTCTGGCTATCAACTCACGGAGTCTGAATCTTAGTGATGTTACCGCTGATACCAAGGCTCCGAAGCACGCTTCAAACTTGACAGCGTATTTTCAGCTGTGCTCCGGCTCTGTGCCGACGCCAGCTGATCCGGCTCAGAGCCGGGGCAGATCCGGAGCGGAGGTGCTTGCTATCTGGGACGTTAAACATGTTCACGTTTACTTTTGAAACATTTGAAGCAAATTAAAATGTTTAAAACAAATGTCTGATTTTTTTTGTTTCTGTTTTAACGACAGTAATTTAAAAGATTCCAGTTAATTTCATCACGTTACTTTTGTCCGGCCTGTGTGCCACTTTCGTCCCGAATGGAGGGGTCGAAAGCAGCAATGCGCAACTTCCGTTCGACGTCAAACTATGCCGAAGTCAATATATTTTGGGATGATTTAGCACCTGATATTGACAGAGCACACACGAAAGTAGTTAATCGCTCCGAAATTTTTTTTCGGTCTGTAACGTTATCTTTTAAAATGACGTCCATGTGAAAAATGGTACTTTCGTACCAGCTCTCCCCTATAATATGAATTATTAAGGCAAGGAAGAAAAACAACAGACATATGTAAGAAGAAGTTAGATTTCAGTTTTATTTAAGTATTTTTCACAATACTGCCCTACAAAGGCTAAGTGCAGTAACGACGCAATAATTTCAATAGGAAAAAATAGCCTCGGAATTTATTTGCTGTCCTAACAAATGAATAGTTAGCACATCTATGTTAGATTATGGTTAACCGATTTACCAAGGTATAATTTCTGTCCGACTAAATCCTGACCTCCATATACTTTCAGGCCCCAAAACTGTGTAACTCACATTTTACCCAATATGTAGTTACTGCACTTTGTAGGGAAGAATACAGCATACTCGAAGTGCACACGCAAGGTGCGTCAGCGTCACCTTTGCAAGGCTGTACAACAATCTCTGTGCCAGTAGATGTCACCCACGTGCTCAATGAAGCTTCGAGTGGTGAACCATTTTCAATTAGAAAGGTCCAAAAGGGTCCGAAGCTTCATAAAAAGCCTCGTTTGGCCATCACCACTGAATCTCGAAGAGCCGAGTACGGGAAAACCGCCTCCTGAAGACTCCTGTCTGTCTTACATGACAGAACACCACCTCCTGAACACCCCTGTCATACCTAAGAGAAGAACACCACTTCCTGAACACTCCTGTACGTCTTACCAGGGACAACACTGCTTCCTGTACACTCATAGATGGGAGTATTAAGGAGGTAGTGTTCCAATAGTCTCGCAACCCCTAAACCGAAAACGTTTGCAAAATGCTGAGAGTGATCAGATAGGAGTGATTTAAAAAGTACCGTGCTGCTATATTGACAAAAATGCAATGAAACACTATTTGATGCCTTAACTTGTGAATCCAATTTCCTATTAAAACATACGGCCAGTTTAAAGCTATAGTGCGGGACATTAACATAACGACTGCTCCGAGCACAAGTGTTATTTCTTGCTGAAAAAATGTGCCTTTAGTCAAATTATTGATGCGAAATTATACTGACCTGAAACATGATTATTAAACAGTTACCTGCCAAGAAACTAGCAACATTTGTCACATTTAAGACGGGGCTAAACAAGTCAACACAATGTCAGCAAATGAAGCTCATCACCGCCAGGAAAATCTCTGTGTGACAGTTGATGGGTCCTATCACTATAAATGGCTCCTAAAATGTACACGCCCTGGCTGCCTTACCTATGAGCCTGTCTCTTTGGTGATGTGGTCAGCGCATTTGACCCTAACCCAGGAGTCTGGGGTTCAATTCCTTGCCTGGGCCCTCCTTCGGCCTGCTACATCTATACTTTGCCTTGTACTATCCTGACAAACAGTGATAACACTAAACTCATATTTAATAACCAAAAAGAAGACACAACCAATGTTTTTCAATTCAATTTTAATACAAATAGAAAAAGAATTTCATTGTTCATAACACTAAATTTTCATCACATTATCTCAAAAAATTTTTCCGATATGCCATTGTGAATGCACAGACCCTCCACACACTGTCAGTGTCCTCCCTGTGCTCGCACACATGTGTGTAAATGGCGAGGCATCGATTCCCACAAACGTCGCACAGTTGCTTGGGGAATGTCCCTCCACTCCTCCTGTAGTGCTGCCGTCAACTCGGCGACGTTGCATGGTTGACGTTGACGCTGGCGCACACGACGACCCAGTTCATCCCACGTGTTCAATGGGGTTGAGATCAGGTGAAACAGATGGCTAAGGGTGAACATCTATCCCTGCTCCGTGGAGAAAGTCTCTGGTGAGGCGTGCAGTATGGGGATGGGCATTGTTGTGTTGGAATGTGAACGGCAATCATTGTTGTCTATGGTTGTTCAAGAGTGGTTGGAGAACTGGTCTTAAAATCTCATCGACATACAGCTGTTCCGTTAGACCTCCACGAATCACAAGTTCACTCCGAAATCTCACATTAATGGCAGCCCAGACCATCACACTACCCCCATCAAACCCATTTCTCTACAGAACACACCTGGCTTGATGACATTCATATTGCCTCCTGTACACCCGTTGTCGGCAAATGACACACAGAACCTTGATTTGTCTGAAAAACCCAACGATGGAAGACTCGTGGCGGCCAAAGATGATGACGTTGAGAAAACTGGAGTCTATTCTCTGTGATGTTGTGTCATGATGTTGCCTTGATACGGCCTCCGGCACCTTAACCCCGCAGCTCGCCGAATCACAGTCATGGCATGGATGGGGCATCCGTGGCATCATGTACTGAGCCGTGTCTGTTGCTGTATGGAACCAATTCTTCAGATGGATCCTCTGGATGTGTCGGTCCTAATGTGCCATCATAACCGGTTTTCGTCCTGGTCGGGGGTGGTCGTGAACGCTTCCTGTCTGTTGGTAGCGATGCTCCAGTCTGTTGATGGTGGATGGACTGACCCTGAACTGGTGGGCAACCAATCTTTGAGATGTTCTCCTAAGCAGCATCCCCAAAGCTCACTCCCTCTGCTGTTCTGTAAGCTGTGGCATTCTGACACTGATGCTGATGGGGATGAACCACTGTGCCTTTTGTGTGTACAATGTCTTGCTTTGCACTTGCATGTCATTCAAGTGATGCATTCAACCTTCTGCTAATGACATGGCAAAAGTTGTGATTTGGAAATGTGATCCCCTGACAGACACACAAACTGGGTTTGAACCCGAACTTGCACAAATTCCAGCTTTTAACCTTCGTACCACTATATTTCTTTTGTGGCAATTTTGATGGCTTAAAAAAAATCAGCTACGATTTTGTAACATACTTGGACAAGGCTATGCAGCTGTGGTTTTGTTGCAGCAAAAAAAAAAAAAAAAAACTACCATGAACTCTGAATGACTAAAAATTCAATGAGCAGCTACAGGGCAACAATGGGCAACAATCAACTTCATCTGACCAGCAGGCTGACTTCATCCACTTACCCGTGGTATAAATCTGTTGGCCCAGGTAACGTGTCATTCATTCATAGCCAACAACCTTCGACATACAGTTTTGCTGGAGGTATTCTTTTCTGTGGTGGAAAATAAGTGAAATCTGGTGGACATCGTTACCTCATCAGACGACTCCATCACTTGACATTTTTCCCCCTCAGCACTTACTTGCACAGAAGCTGAGAAGAGCGCGCCCCTGTGGGTGGGGGAGATATGGGTGCACACACCTGTAGGCATTCTTCATAAGCACACAACAATAGAGCTTGAGTAATTACAACTCTTATTGCTGGGGCGGAGAGGAGGAGACAAACGTCCAAAAGAATTGGAGCAGGGGCAGTTTTAGGGGTTATAGTGATATAAAAAACCGAAGCTGATTGTGTTATACCGTAAAAGTAGCCTCCGAAAAGGCCTAATCCCTCATGATCAAAGATGGCTTAAGGCTTACCAATTTTCCAACAAATGCATAAGCTTATAATGAATCACGTACAGAACAACATCCGACAAACGTAAATTGGTATGATCTAACACTTTTCACCCTCAAAAGTGTATAATATAATTAAAAGATTGAAGCAATCCAGTTGAACCTCGCTGCGGTAAAGGCAAGGCCGAAAACTCTGATCATTCAGTTGTCATAGTCTTAAAAAAAATACTTGGGCCAACCACTGTCAGTCAACTTCATTCTCTGCTGCATCCATTGATGCAAGTTAAAGCTTCACTGAACAAACCCAAAGTTTTACATGAACAAAAGCGCTGCCGACTTCTCTGGGCTCAGTGGAATCGGAGATGAACAATAGCACAACAGAGGCACGTTTTCACATAGATTCAGTGAACTGTAGATCACTGTAAACACTCACAATTCGCAGCTCAGTAAGACATGCATGCAAAGGAACACACACACACAGAAACCATACTATACTCGTCACACACACAGGAACAGATGCAAACAAATATAAAATATGGACACGTCACTCCAAAAGCACAAATGTGTGCACGCAGTCACAACGACACACCTTCCATGTTCACTACCCACACCCAGAGCAAAACACACAGACACCCCGCTCCCAAGTTTGATTTTTTTATTTTCAAGGAGTAATATTTCCCTTTTATATATAAAAAAAAAAGTCCAAATATTCTTGAACCACATATTACCAACATTCCAAAGCAGGTAAAACAAATAGTTTATATATACCAAATACAGCAATGCATTATGGTCTAGAAACAAACCACAGTACAGTCCATTTCATTCAGTGGTTTTAACTGACACCAGGAGAAAAGACAGGCCAGCTTAAGTGCGCACTCTCCATCTCTCCATCATGAGGCTCGAAACAGAGACACTCCGTGAACAGTGACCCCTGGGTTCCCCTACAAGACCCCAACACAACCTTACTCCCAGCCGTAGGTCAGTCAGTGCAAACGTTGGTCGGGTGATATGCAACAGACCCTAAATAATCGTCGCCATAGTGATATGTACAGGTCCTCGCTCCACTGCGTGAAGCTGGATGTACAGCAGCGGCAGAATATACAGCAAGTTCCATAAATATTTAGACAGACACAGTTTTAAGAGGCAACAGAGCCGACAATGTTCACTCTATATGGACGTTTGTCAAAAATTAAAGAGGCGCAGGCTGTCAGCTTTCATCATAGGAACATCACATCCGCATCAAGTGAACGGTGTAGGTATTACAGCCCTTAAAAATGGCTAAACTGTCCAAACACTACGTAATTCAAGCAAGTGGCACTTTCAGTGGTACCCTAACCTCAATGTGCAGTAACAGCATGTGAGCAACTGGCTGGGTACTCCTCCAATCACAATCCATACACAACCTACCCAGCCAATAAGAGCAAGTGCTAAACATTCTCCGGACCGCCCATCCCACCCTGAAGTCATGGGGTCACTCAATTTATAAATGACTCCACCGATCAAATAGCGACATAGACCAGGTGAACCTGCTGGCTTTGCATCCCGCTAATACGTGTGCGCTCATATGAACATAACAGACTTTGTACAAATAAAACACAGTACTACATGCCTACCTTTGCTGCATGTATCTGAATAACCGAACATCGTTAATAACCCGGTCGGCGCACAGGTTAAGGTTTGGTTGAAGCCGTTTTGTAATTATGGGCTGGTTTTTTTGTCGGTACGAGCCCTTATTGTCATACAGACAGGGAGATAGCAAAGTGAGCTAAATAATACGTCTGGTGGTGCTATGTACAGTGTATTCTAAATGAAGATTTCTCATTGAATGTGTGGGAAGGAGAAATGAGTTACGTGGATCCGGTGGGAAAAGGAGTCCATTTAAGAGAGCGAGATGCTGAGAGAGATTTAGAGACAAAGGAGGGGGGACCAGTGTATGGAGTGGCGGTATAATGAAGGGAGGAGAGAGAGAACTAAGAGCATAGAATTTTTTTTTTTTTTGGGGAGGGAAGAGGGTAATGACCACACGGCTATAAGCAGGAGTCCCAGTGCAGCTGCAGGTCCGAGCCGTCTAAAAAGTCAGCAGAAAAGACACTGGGAGGCGTGTGGCAGCTGCTGATAGGGGCCAAGCTCGGGCCCCCGCTCCCAGCCCCATCCATGGTCCATATGTCCACCCAGTCCATGCAGTCCTGGACGGGGTCCTCGAAGTCCAGCCCCGTGGGGTGGGGGGTGAAGCTCAGGTCACTGGTGTCCATGGGGGAGGGGGGATGGTCCAATATACTGGGGGTGCTGAGCATTTGGCTGTGGAGGTCGTCAATCAAAGTCAAGGGCCCTCCGGGCTCCACCCCCAGCAGCGGTTTCCCGGTGGTGCTCTCCAGGAAGTCCTCCAGACGGCCGCTTCCTGTCTCGCTGGCGTCGCGCTCTGCGGAGGACTGCGGTGGCCGTTGAGGCTTGCCTTCCGAGGGCTGCAGGGACGTAGCGGGCGCGGGCGAGAGGCGACTGGAGGAGTGGGCGGGGGATGTGGGCGCGGCGTTGGGGCAGAGGCGGGAGAGGGCGTTGTCGAGCTCGGGTTTGAAGTTGGCAGAGATCTCTGAGGGAAGAGTAAGAAATGAAGCGATTACAACAGGAGGCAGAAAAACAGCACACACTCAGACACTGAGCTATAACAAAGGAACAGTGCATAAGGTTGGGTGTAATAAATGCCGGTCTTTTAATGTGACCAAAAACCTTTTTTTTTTTTTTTTTCTCTCAACTCTCAACTCCAAAATAAGCTACTGTTGACAATCCAGGTTCAGAAAATAGAAGTGCTCAGTAATATTTTGTTACAGCCACCTGAAATTGCTTATTAGGACAACACTGAACTAATTAATGAAATCAGCAAGCTGAGCTCATAGATGGGAGTAACACAAAAGCAGACTTATTTTCTGGACCCAGGAATACACACCTCTGCTGTTAACTGAAATTATATTTTTCCCATTCAGAAATTTGTTAAAATGTATAAAATCACCTGATCTCATCTTCAGATTTTTTTCCCCAATATAAAAACTAAATAACTCGATCGCCACAGGGACCGAGTCGTGCATCTCCCCGATCCCCAAATTTCGGACGAAATGGCTGCCGGCAGCCAATATTGGACATTGAAAATTGCCAAAAATGGTCTTGAGCATTGTCAAATAGATATTTTTGCCTGTGCAAAATTAGAAAAATTTCCTGTAATAATTGTCGCTTCCAGAGCCCGGAACAGAAAATCTCTGCGGGCGCGGCGGCGGCGGCCCCAAAACTAAACCATAGTATCTCCCGACTATCTTCATCGGGGAGATACAATAAGTAACGGCATCAAGATATCAGAACTAAACTCTGAAGACCAGACGGATTTATCATTTGGTTTTGCAGTAATCGAGTCCGCTGCTCTCACCTCCACTCTGAATGAGGATATCAAACAGGTCGTCCATGTGCTGGCTGGAGCCATTCTCCTGCGGGTAAACACACCATAGGGACAACCCACATTTACACCTCAAGAAGGCCTTCAGACAATTTACACATACTCACTGGCACAGTTAGGAGAACCTACAGAATTGTCAGACAGGAGGAGGAAGGATAGCCAATAGCCGAGTGGCTAAAGCATTTGACATGGACACAAAAGACTACTGTAGACGTATGTCGCCTACAAATGGAACTCGTGAGCTTGGGGTTACAACATGGGGAGTCATGTATGTAATATGCTTCCTGTTCAAGTGGTCAAGCTGAGAGAACACCGCTGCTGAGCAACATCAATATGGACACCAAAAGACTTCAAGGCTAACAAGCTAGCGAGTGGGTAACGCAATGCAGGACATGCAAAGGCACAATGACAGAAGGCCGTTTGGAATATCAACATTTTCCTCAGAAATGTTCAAAATTTTGGAGGGAAAACTCTGCACAACCTCAGTTGCAATTCTTTATAGGAGCCGTGTCACGATTACTGTGCATGTCCACAACTTTGAATGAAGTGAATTCACTCGACTGCAAGTCAAAATCTACTTCCATCCTTGCTAATCCGTCATCGTTTTGCATAGTGTTTATATATTGTCGTTACTCAGGCATTAAGCTTTTTAAATTAAAGAGATTTCTATGGAAATTCGAAGATTCAATCGCTACTTCAGCGCTTTAGCCGAAGGATATGAAAAATGTAAACTTTACACCAACCGCAATAATCATAGGAGGAGGTATTCACCTTCTTCTACAATGTCTATTGACGGTTTGCAAACTAGTTTACATTCTGCATGTCCTTCGGCCAGACCGCTAAAATCGCGCTTTGAATCCTCGAATTTCCAAAGAAAACTCCTTCATATAAAAAGCATAATGCCTTAGTAACGAAAATATATTAAATATAATGCAAAATGAAGGTGGACTGGCAAGGATGGAGTCAGATTTTGATTTGCAGTCGAGCAGATTCACTTTCTTAGGCTCAGGATTTTTGAAGTTCTGAGCATGCTCAGTCATCGTGACACAGCTCCTTTAACTTACCATCTAAGGAAAACAACACATCTATGGCCTTTGCAATTTCAAAAAATGTCAGCAAACAAGTCACAACTCGTGCACTCTGAAAATTTCTACTTGTGAGGTTGTGAATACGTCCAGAGGTAGGCGTTCATACGGACTCTTCTTGTGAATACGGTACACACGACCCCATTTGAAGGCAGCAACAATACGACCACTGCAGCACTTGAGCCCTTGAAGCCTTAAAGACCATACTGCACCATGGGGGCTTAACCCCTGCTTAGTCTCATCAACTGCAAGTTGCTTCGGATGATGGCGCCAGCTAAATAAGTAACGTACTGGGTATAAAAGAGAAAGAATTGAGGTATGAGAGAGAAAGAACAGACGGAGGATACGTTGAAGAATGTAAGATGGATGGAGAGAGAATGACGAACTGATGGGTAGCACCGTTCCTGGGTTGTGTAAGAGGGAGGGAAGAACGATGGAGTGACACAGTGAGAGGCAGGAAAAGGATTGATGGACGGGTTAGAAACGGATAACAGACGGACGGGGGTGCGGTACCTTCCCCGGCCGAGTGGAGATGCCTGTACGTTTAGAGGCTGGGGACGGGGGTCCAAAGAGTGTGTGCTGGTCGATGCCGGAACACATTTCCACCTGTGTGAGAGGGAGAGGGTCCATGTCATTCTCTCACACATACACACACTCACACACAAACACACACCAATTCCATGTGCACAAACACACTTATTCACACTGGTGTACTGCATTATAAGACATCAAAGACAACACAGCTATTACCTTGAGGGCAACGGCCACTGACCCTGTTCCTGGAGATGATCCATCCTGTTGCTTTTTACTCCAACCCTAATGTGGACACCAGACTCTACCAATTAGCAGCTGAATGAGATCGCTAGCCGCTGAATGAGATGTGATTAGTTAGGGTTGGGTGAAAACCACGAGGATGGTACATCTCTGGGAACAAGGTTGGTGACCAACGCCTTAGAGGAAAAAGTGCTGGCACGTATGCATAAAACCTGAGCACACGCAAGTGCATAATATAAACAGAATTAACACATTCCAAACATCGCCCCCTGCAGGCAGAGCCGACACTTACGGCACGAGGGGGGGAGGAGGGGAGGTGGTTTTCTCTGGGTGCGGGGTCTTCGCCTAGAAAGAACGGCTGAAGATTGGGCGGAGCAGAGAACGATGGGACTGTGCCTTGCGAGCAGTTGGTTGACAAATGTAGCCCCGTCTTCTGCCCCTGAAAGATAAAGGGAGAAAAGCAGATGGGTAAAATTTTCTAAATTCTGGGGTCACTCTTTTTCTATCAAAATAGAGGAAATTACAATTTAAAACATCGAACACAGCCATTTATTTTATTTAAGTTGTTCATAATTTCCCGGGCAACATGCTCACTTGCAATTTATTTATGCTTTGAAAGAGGTGGACATTCAAATCATACAGAGCATTTCATTTACGCTCATTAGCGCAAATTAAGCAGACGGCGACAAATTACAACAGTGGATCGTGGACGAAACTCAGTTTTCGACATCCAGCGCTAGTTTTGGTAACCTGGGCGGCAAATTGGCTAAGGTTTCTGGACACCTTTATTATCATTTTGCAGTGACTAGGGAACTATTCACACAACTAATACATCTAAGGAAAAGCTACTTTTATCAAAACATGAGCCGGCTACTCCACTTGATATCCCTTTATAGCCATTTTTATTAGGAGACCAATTCCAGGCGGTTATCCCATAAACCTCCTTTTTGCCCCATAATAAAAATCATTAGCATTTTTGCAGCAAAAATGAGTGCAAGGGCCTTCAAACTTAGTGGTTTGGCTCAAGGACTTGACACTGATAACTCTGCGGTTTGTCAGGCAGGACAGAGAATAACCTTCCAGCTATAAGAGCAAGCAGTCCCTTTACACCACTAAATGAGATCAGCTTTATTACAGGAGTAATGGCAGAACTCATTACCTTCCTGGTCCAAAGCCAACTGTTCCTTCCTACCTTTCTGATTGGCTGGTCGGTCAGGCCACTCGGCTGCATTCCCTGCTTTGATTGGTTCTCTCCGGTGCTGGATGGGTGGGTTGGTGACTGGCCAGAAGGCTTGGCGGGAGTGGACTTCACTCGCTGGGAGGGGGAGACAGCAGAGAGGGGATGATATACAGACCTATTAAGGAGGACTGAAACAAATCTGAAAAAGTACTGGCTGCAGTGCACTTGGGGCTCGTAGGAAGACCTTAAATATGGGCTACACCCGTAAATGCTGCAATGCAATGATGCAGATCAAGTTCTCTGTCAGGCTGAGATGTTTCTTCACATACAGTAATGTATAGCATCACGAGAATGGAAAAATATACTATCCACATAAAAGCCCTTAAACTTTTGCCCTGCATTTTGTGAAAGGATCTCTAGGACCCTCTTCATCGCACCTGAAGTTTCACACGGCTGCTCACTTTGCCCTCCGCGTCTCCCACATCCCCACCTTCGACGGTGGAGCTGGTCAGCGCGATCAGGAAGTGGTTACCGTTGCTGTCCGTCAAAAGGGTGGGAGTGGGCTGCGTCTTCAGAAGGTCCAATGGGAAAGAGGGGGCGGAGATTGAAGCAGGAGCCTGGATCTGCTGGTTGATCAACACCTGGCAGGTGACGAGCAGGGAAGCAGGCATGTCACACATCGAGATAAAACAACCACTTTGCACTGGGTATAGGTTCTATGTCTTGATATACTCGTCAAAAAGTATGAGGCAAAGTACAAATGAGACAAGGTGCTTCCTTGATATTATGGCTACCAACTTCTTAACTTCATAGTCTAATATTGCTCTGGTGTGCCGAAGTCATGGAAGTAAACTCGGGCGGTGAACAAACAACCAACCTGCTGCGACTGTAACAGATGCTGTTGGACTTTCTGTTTCTGGAGCTCCACTTCCTGCTTCTGAAGTTGGGCTTCCTGTCTCTGCAACAGCTGCACTTCCTGATTCTGCAACTGCTGCACTCCCTGTCTCTGTAGCTGCTGCATTTCCTCTCCCAGCAGTTGCTGCACTTCCTGCCTCGGGTGCACTTCCTGTCTCTGCAGCTGCAGCACTTCCTGCCTCTGCTTGTGCGATTTCTTCTTCTTGTTCTGCGAGGGGTCGGGGCGGCACTGCTGTTCCGACGGCCGGTCCTCCCGCATCATCCCCTCCTCTTCCTCCTCGTCCTCCTCCTGTTTGACGGTCACCCCGACGGCGTCTCCGTCCCGGAGGTTCCTGGCGGAGAGGCAGGTGGCGGGGGGGTCGCAGGGGGGCTCGGGCTTGACGCGGATGCAGTCGGGGCGTTTGCCGTGCTCCAGCTGCAGCCTCAGGGCCTCCACCAGCCTCTGCTTCTGCTGCAGCATCCGCGTCAGGGCCTCGATCTGCCGGTCCTTCTCCTGCAGCATCTGGTCCTTGTCCAGGGCCCCGCCCCTACCCCCGCCAGTGCCTGCCTCCGGTCGCACGGCATGCTGGGAGAATAGGCAGGGGGCGGAGGACGACTCAGAGCCCTCCTCTTTCACCGGGGCAACAGCCGGGCGGGGGGATGGCTGCAGGCTCAGTTGGGTGAGGGGGGAGGTGACCTGTGCAGGGATGCATCATGGGAAGGTTTTTGTCTCCATTGCAGAAAATATTCCTTCACTTTAAGTTAGTTTGTTAGACGAGTGAGCTCTCCGAGCTTAATTAACAAGTAAGTGAATGGGATTTTATCACTAAATATAACACTAATGCACGGGTAGCTACTGGTTTTTATTTTGGTTTTATATGCAGGACAACAGATGCATGAATCATAGCATTTGGTAGATTATCTCTATCCTGAGGCTGGTCTTATGCAGAGAAGCTTCCGCACTTGTGTCCATGTTTTTGTATACAAATCATTGTTTTTAATATAAGAGTTGACTTATTCCTAGTTCACCACAGTAATCCTCCAATAGGGGCTACTTCAGTCGCTTTATAGTCGTAGAACCTCCCCCCTTATCATGCAATAAGTATAACCAAATGCCCGTTGGTGCAACTAAGCCAACAGGCCAAAACACTCGAATAAACGCAGCATACGGCGCCAGGTTAATAGACAAAGATTAAGCTTGATCCTAAGCCAAATTCAATTTTAATGGAAACTCTGTGTACAAAACTCAATTTAGTTCAGGACTAAGCTTAATCCACATCTGTGAAACCAGCCCAAAATATGCAAATCCCTGACTGACGGCAGGAGCACCTACCATCTCACCAAATGCATCCCCGTTACAGCTAGTCTCATCTGGGCTCATTCCAACCAATGAGCGGTCGGACAGGGCGGGAGATGCAGGAGGGGTGGAGCTTGTGCTGCCAAAATGCACTACAGGGGGCAGGGCAGCATTCTGGGCTCCGCCTCCCCCAACCGTGGCCACAAATGGGAAGGCTGCCAACACCATGCCCCCTTCTCCAGATTGCTGGAGGACGGTGGCTCCGCCCACAATGGGGGAGGATCCAGCCGGCTGACCTATCTGCTGCAGCTGCTGCTGTTGTTGTTGTTGTGGTGGGTTGTTTTTGCTAGTCCCGCCCCCCGGCGTGGGTCCCGTTGCCGTGGTGATCCCATTTTGCTCCTGGTAGTTCCTGAGTCGCTCGATGAGGTCGTTCTTCGTGCCAGATACGGGCAAACTGCGCAACTTCAGTTCCTGTTTTAACTCTGCCACCTGCAGGGGGAAAACAGACACAAACAGCCTTAATCAAATCTCCCCCAACTGACATCGGTGTCACACGAGTCAACAAATTTCACAGGTACAACAATAACAGTCCTCAAATTAACACTGTTAGATTAACACAACATTAACAGCCTAATTAAAGACCCCTGACACAGGGAATACCTTTAATACAATGAGTTGTTATGGTCTTTGTTCGTGCTATTCATTTTATTTGCATTCAGGGC
Organism: Gymnothorax javanicus; assembly: GCA_029692085.1. Lineage (NCBI taxonomy): Eukaryota > Metazoa > Chordata > Actinopteri > Anguilliformes > Muraenidae > Gymnothorax > Gymnothorax javanicus. The sequence goes on along the minus strand of CM056206.1, from coordinate 50,660,438 downwards.
TTTCTTAAACACAAGTATAAACTGCAGATCACTCTAAGTCAGGCATGTTCAGGCAAACTGATCATAATCGGTCCACAGTGCCTTCCCGTAACAAATGCAATAATAATAAAATGTTTGTATCCCTTACTGAAAAACTATTCCCTTCTTTTGCAGGGCAGTTTGGAAAAGAGCGTTAGCCAAGTGAGTGCAGTGTAACTTTAGCGGACAGACTTCTCATTAATAACTTCAGCAGTGGACTAACTCGTAGCGGTGACAGTGCTCTGCATTGTATTGCAGAGATTTAAATTTGGATGAAATTCCTCAGCCACTAACAGCATATTCGCTACACATCATGGAGGTGAACTGAGGTTACAGTGCAGATACAATGTGAACACATGTGGGAGCTAAACATTCCCTCACCTTCAACTCATCCAAGTTAGGGGGCAAAGGTCCCGGTTTGGCCCCAGCTGCAAGGGCGTGGCTCTGTCGGCTTTGCCCGCCCTGATTGGGGGAGGCTGAAGTAGGGGCCGGAACAGTCCGAGATGGGGAGGGGCCAGAGCTGGAGGAAGGCTTCTGATCTACAGGAGGTCTGAGCAGACAAGAGGAATTCAGTCAGATTCAGAAACAGCAGCACTCTGAAGGGACAGTGATACTGGCTCACAAGGGAAGAGCGAGTCGGATGGTGTGATAGTAACAGACTGGCTTAAGATGCAGCAGAAATGCTGTATTTACGAGTTATGTGCAAGTGAAAGGCTCAGTAATTACTCAATGGCATTTCCACGATCCAGGAGTTGCTGAGCTGTGGCTTTTACAGGCATGTCATCAAAGCACATTGGGCGAAGGCCTTAGCCTACAGCTCACAGTTACAGACTACTCAAAGACAAACGGTTATTTATGACCGTGATATCCATGGCTAGCATTTAGAGCAGGTAGGATGGTGTGGTAGTTTTGACTCAATTGGGTAAAGTGGGCAGGACTGTGTTGTAGTTACAAACTCGCTTGGGTGGAGCAGGTAAGATGGCGAGGTCGGTATAGACTCACATGGGTGGAGCGGATAGGATGGTGTGGAAGGTATAGACTCATTCAGGTGGAGGAGGTAGGATGGTTTGGTGGGTATACACTCACTTGGGTGGAGCAGGTAGGATGGTGTGGTAGGTACAGACTCACTTGGGTGGAGCAGGTGGGATGGTGAGATAGATTTAGACTCACTCGGGTGGAGCAAGTAGGATGGTGTGGTAGGTATAGACTCACTTGGGTGGAGCGGGTAAGATGGTGTGGTAGGTATACACTCACTTGGGTGGAGCAGGTAGGATGGTGTGGTAGGTATAAACTCACTTGGGTGGAGCAGGTAGGATGGTGTGGTAGGTATAGACTAACTTGGTGGAGCGGGTAGGATGGTGTGGTAGATATAGACTCACTTGGGTGGAGCAGGTAGGATGGTGTGGTAGGTATAGACTCACTTGGGTGGAGCAGGTAGGATGGTGTGGTAGGTATAGACTAACTTGGTGGAGCGGGTAGGATGGTGTGGTAGGTATAGACTCACTTGGGTGGAGCAGGTAGGATGGTGTGGTAGGTATAAACTCACTTGGGTGGAGCAGGTAGGATGGTGTGGTAGGTATAGACTAACTTGGGTGGAGCAGGTAGGATGGTGTGGTAGGTATAGACTAACTTGGGTGGAGCAGGTAGGATGGTGTGGTAGGTATAAACTCACTTGGGTGGAGCAGGTAGGATGGTTGGGTGGAGCAGGTGGAGGATGGTGTGGTAGGTATAGACTAACTTGGGTGGAGCAGGTAGGATGGTGTGGTAGGTATAGACTCACTTGGGTGGAGCAGGTAGGATGGTGTGGTAGGTATAGACTCACTTGGGTGGAGCAGGTAGGATGGTGTGGTAGGTATAGACTCACTTGGGTGGAGCAGGTAGGATGGTGTGGTAGGTATAGACTCACTTGGGTGGAGCAGGTAGGATGGTGTGGTAGGTATAAACTCACTTGGGTGGAGCAGGTAGGATGGTGTGGTAGGTATAGACTAACTTGGGGTGGAGCAGGTAGGATGGTGTGGTAGGTATAGACTCACTTGGGTGGGAGCAGGTAGGATGGTGTGGTAGGTATAGACTCACTTGGGTGGAGCAGGTAGGATGGTGTGGTAGGTATAGACTCACTTGGGTGGAGCAGGTAGGATGGTGTGGTAGGTATAGACTCACTTGGGTGGAGCGGGTAGGATGGTGTGGTAGGTATAAGACTCAGGTAGGATGGTGGGTGGAGACTCACTTGGGTGGGCAGGATGGTGTGGTAGGTATAGACTCACTTGGGTGGAGCAGGTAGGATGTATAGTGGGTGGAGCAGGTAGGATGGTGTGGTAGGTATAGACTCACTTGGGTGGAGCAGGTAGGATGGTGTGGTAGGTATAGACTCACTTGGGTGGAGCAGGTAGGATGGTGTGGTAGGTATAGACTCACTTGGGTGGAGCAGGTAGGATGGTGTGGTAGGTATAGACTCACTTGGGTGGAGCAGGTAGGATGGTGTGGTAGGTATAGACTCACTTGGGTGGAGCAGGTAGGATGGTGTGGTAGGTATAAACTCACTTGGGTGGAGCAGGTAGGATGGTGTGGTAGGTATAGACTAACTTGGGTGGAGCAGGTAGGATGGTGTGGTAGGTATAGACTCACTTGGGTGGAGCGGGTAGGATGGTGTGGTAGGTATAGACTCACTTGGGTGGAGCAGGTAGGATGGTGTGGTAGGTATAGACTCACTTGGGTGGATCAGGTAGGATGGTGTGGTAGGTATAGACTCACTTGGGTGGAGCAGGTAGGATGGTGTGGTAGGTATAGACTCACTTGGGTGGAGCAGGTAGGATGGTGTGGTAGGTATAGACTCACTTGGGTGGAGCAGGTAGGATGGTGTGGTAGGTATAGACTCACTTGGGTGGAGCAGGCAGGATGGTGTGGTAGGTATAGACTCACTTGGGTGGAGCAGGTAGGATGGTGTGGTAGGTATAGACTCACTTGGGTGGAGCAGGTAGGATGGTGTGGTAGGTATAGACTCACTTGGGTGGAGCAGGCAGGATGGTGTGGTAGTTGTAATGCTGCTGTTGCTGGTTGATGATCTGCAGCTGCAGGAAGAGCTGCTGTTGGTGCAGGATTTTGGCGTAGGTGGAGTCCAGCTGGGGCGGAGGCTCGCGATCGGCTTTCTGGTCCGGGGGGATGTACTGGTGGTACTTCAGCTTCTTCACCTTGGGCTTGCTGTCCTTGGCCTTCTTAGGGCGCGAAGTGGGTCGGTCAGAACCAGACTTGGACTACAGTGGGAAAGAGAGGGAGGGAGGGAGAGAGAAAGAGAGAAAAAGATAAAGAGAGACTCTAAGCTCCGTCGGAGAAGGGAAGCACTTACACCAACCAGAAACACCACCTGAATTACAGCATTCGCACCAAAGCAGAGATTATGAGCAGTGAGATCACAACATCTCAAGTATCACAACCAGGAGTGGGAGCGAGGGAAGGTGAGAGAAGAGAGAGAAGAGGGAGGTGAGATGGAAGGAAGAGGAGGGGGAGAAGGCAGTAAAGGGAGAGAGGGGGGTTAGAGAGAGGGAGACAGAATGAGGGAGAGGGAAAGGAGGATAAGGAGAGAATGATGGAGTAAGAGGGAGACAAAGATGTATTTAGAGGGAGAAAGACAATGAGGCAAGCCAGAGGGAGAGAGGAAGCAATGGATGGAAAAGGACGGAAAGATGGAGTTGAAGAGAGGTAGACAGAAACACAGGAGAGAGGAGAGGGGGAGAGTGATGGAGGGATCGAGTGATAGAAAGAAAGAAGGGGAAGTAAATGGGCTTTAGCGCTGAAAAAAGACAAGACCTAATGGCTCTCAACGCAGATGCCACCACCGACCTTTATTATCGTGGGGGCGGGCCTGGAAGCCACAGGAGTCACCGTGCCATTGGTCAGGATCTGCGATGGGGAGGGTACAGGAGGGGCCGGAGGTGGAGGAGGCGGGGCCCGACTGATGAGCTGTGGACACATGATTGACAGCTGCGGGGTCAGGACAGCAGCGCATGCTGGTTTCTATTACAGCTATATAACAGCACTCTGGCTCAATTAAGGCAGTTGAATGTGAATGTACGTCCATTTTTAACATTTCCAGTCAACATATTGAGAGAACATATGTTTGATTAATCATTATTTTCTTTGAAATTTTCAGCACCTACCAAAAATAAGGGTTAGTGACCATGTGTCCAACCTTAAAGCCAACTTACTTGGTCTTTAGATCAATTAATTAACCTGTTTCATTTTTTCTCGTGATACTATCTGCCATTCATCACAAAAAGGACAAAGTGAACGAGACTTCATTCCTCAAGGAATACGCGGCTATCCCTGTCATAACGCAGCTTTGGAAAGTAAACATTCCCTCAAACCATAATGAGCACCCGATATAGAGACTGTCCTGGCGCATAGATGGGCCACACTAGGATTGCTGAAAACACTGTTGTGGAGCACTCATGAGAACGTCCAGCCATTTATGCAGGAAGGAGCCCAGTTGCTAGGCAATTTAACAGTTGTAGTTACACGGTTCTGCAGTTTTTATGTTCACCGCAATGATCTCTGGGAATGAAAAGCCCACACAAGCCTGCACACTTGATGCACTGGGTGATATCTAGCATGGAAATGGACATCCAGGGACTTTAGTATGTCCTTGACCTTTGCGCACTGGCAATCTGGAACAGCACAGGGACCATTATACTCCCTCTATGGACAATGATATGCGACTATGCACAGCACAACACAAATACTGTTAGTGTAGCATCCGCTAACAGTGGACACAGATGGAGGTGAAGCCCTCCTTGGATAATAAAAATAAGACTTTATTAAAATGGGTGCACAGGCCAAGAATTAGAATCAAACAAATGCACAATGGGAGATGCTTTCTCCATGTAGGCACAACTGTAATGAGTTTTCCGATGACGCAGATACTGACGGATGTGTAATGAGGAGGCAGGGCTTAGCGGACTGACCTGCGTGGGGGAGGGGTTACCGCGGCAGGCGAGCGCGTCAGGAGGCGAGGGGAGGGGGGCAGGGCCAAGGGCGAGTCGTGGCCAGCCAGCTGGTCCGGAGAGAGTGCGTCGCTGCTGTCCTCGTCGAAGGAGGAGTTTTCTCCGACCCCCTTGGGGAAGTCTGTCTCTGCGTGTGGGAAGCAGGGGGGTAGAAGAGTGGGTGGTTAACTGGCGTTAGCACTCAGAAACTGTCCTTGCGGTTACCCCCGATTTTTCAGTACGCAACCCCAAAGCAGAACCACTGACTGTACAAAAACCAGGGACTAAGTTACTGTGACCTGAGCCACCGACTTCCCTCACGTTTGGGGAAAAGCATGTCTGCACACAGAGGTACAGCTCATGGGAGCCGGAGTCGGTGCAGGACGGCGGCCAAATCAGAATCCTGCACTTAACATGTTAGAAGCTGTAATGTAACCTGATCAATCATCCACAAAAACACTTCTCCACTGTCTGAGCAGGACCGTACTAATTCAAGTTCAAGTTTATTGTCATATGCATTCAAGTACATTGTCAAAGTCAATTAAGTACATTTTGCCCTGGCACTCTTTCAGCTGAAGGTGGCAGTACATAGCAATACTATGATAAATTGTCACATGGGAAGAGAATCAGAGTAAGAAAAAAAAACACATACTGAGCGGACATTTACGTGCAGGAATAAATTATGGCCTTCGTAATTTACATTAAAGTTTCTATTGACTTGAATGGAGACTGTGGGTACAAGTGACCTATACAAGAGCCAGGCAGGGAGGCGCTAGTGAGCTACGTTTATCACGAAGATCCGGGAACAATGGCTGCAACCAAAGTCTCTTATGAGCGAGGAACAGTCGTCGCTAACAGACTTGAACTGGAAATAGTTCGACTGGCATCCATGACATGGAGCGTTCATATTGTTTATTTCTTTAAGAAAAAGAGGCAATTAGCGCCTTTGTTGATTCTTTCAGGCAAGTATACAGAGGACCAACCTTGGAAGAGAGGAAAGATTGAATACAGATCACTGTCCTTTGCAGCTTTAGTAATTGGACATGTCATTAATGTTTTCTGATAGCCTTCGAAGTTTATCTTCACCATCAAGCTCATGACTCATTGAAGGAAGGGATATCCAATTTTTTTCAAAATGTATCCCATGGTACCTTTAAAGTGTCGCCCGACCCGTGCGACTTTTTTTTTTTTTTTTTTTTTTTTTTTTTTTTTAAATCGCGGTCAAGGTGAAGCGGAGAGGAATGGAAAAAGGCTGCGTTCCGATGCACCCATAACCTCATTGCGGCCCATTACTGCCCCGGTTAACGAGTCATTACCCAAGAAACATTCTCCTCCCCAGAGACACCGGCCGTTGTGAGGCATGATGGGATTTTAATACAGTACTCCGCAGAGGTCAGCACATCGAAGAATTTTAGATCTAGATCATCATCATCATCGTTGTCGTCGTCATCATCACAGTCTCCCATTTACTGATACGAGCGTGTGCATAAGACAGCCACGGATCAGGAGAGCCATCACTATCACATTACCTCTCCTTGATTAATACTCTTTTAAAAATCACTAATATGTCTCCCTGGCAGACCCCCAGGGGCCCAGACAGGGTAGCTCTGGGTAATTTTCCATGGAGATGAGAAATTAATGAGCACATGATTATATACACTTCGGAGCCAGAGTCTCGCTCGTTACCGTAACTAACGAACAGCGGGAGACCAGACTGAGGAGTTCACCGCACATACGGGACACGGGCGCGAATATCTGCATGCTACAGAGTGCCAAATTAGCGGCGGGAAGTACGTGAATCCTTACACAGCAGCATCATCGAGGTCAATAGAACTTGAATATCAGTTTAAGGCTGGAGGGATGAGCCGATTGGCGGTGTTGCGCAGTGCTGCAGATTGGTTGATGTCATTGTGTTGCTTGGCTAATTGTTTGCAATGGTGCTGCTGTGTGCAATGTTGCCACAGATTTCATGCATGTTGCAGTGGCACTGACTTGAAGCATTTAATGTGTCACTGATGTGTGTTATAGAGCCACTCATTGACAGTGTATTACTGTGCTATGTATGACTATATTGTAGATTCATTTAACACTGCTAATGATTGGTTGACCAAGTTGCAATGGCAGTGCCTATAAGTACCTGTTTGAGACCGCAATGTGTAGCTGATTGAGGATGTTACAGCGCTAATGATGAAATGAGTGTTACCGTGCTGCTCGTTGGCGGAGTATTCTAGTGCTGCTGATGAGACACTTGTAATGGTAGTGCTGATTGGCTGACAACAGCAGGACCTATTAACTCCTGTTTGAGGCTGCAGTGATTACTGGACTGGCTCTGTGCTGCAGTGCTGCTGATTGGCTGCATGTTATCGCAAGCCAATAAAATATGAGTTACACAACACCTGATTGGTGAACCGTGCGGCACTGAGTACAGGAGTACTTTTAAGGGCCAGTTTCATGCTGCTGTAATTGGCTGATTGATTGTGCACGACAGCACAGCGAATTGGCTGAGCACGCTGCTTAGAGTACAGAAGAACACACAGGCCCTTATTTTAGGAAACTACAATCGGCTGATTGACTGTATTTATTCATTATACTATGTTTAATGGCACCCTTAAAGGGATATTCCACCCAAAAACTATAATTTGTATATCAATTACTCGCCATTAGATGTCTCGAACAGACAAAGTTGTTTCTCACCTGGCATAACTTTATGGCCACTGGAGAGTTTTGAAAAATTATCCAAATTCCTTTTTTGCTGGAAACAAATGGGTGCCACCAAGTAGCGACGAAAGAACTCCACAAAACCTCCGTTGACAAACTTTCAAACCATCGTCCAACCCATCGTCCAGTATAATCCAAGTCTGCTTTGTCCACTCGTACCCTCAGTACTCTAGAAACGCGGTTATTTTAGCTAAAAACAATAACCAATACAACAGTTATGCTTCAACGCTCAGGAGAAGCAAGCTCGCGCATTCAACGGAGGTCCCGCCTCCTCAAAACTTTTGGATGAATCATCTGGATTAGTCTCTGGGCAATGAACGAGCCGGGAAGCGGGACTTCCGTTGAATGCACGAGCTTGCTTCGGAGCGTTGAAGCATAACTGTTGTATTGTTTATTATTTTAGCTAAAATAACCGCGTTTCTAGAGTACTGAGGGGCCATGGACAAAGCAGACTTGGATTGTACTCGACGATACATTGATATGGGTTGAAAGTTTGTCAACGGACGTTGCATTGGCCACACTAAAAAGGAAAGAAAAAGATCAAATACCATTCACAAAAAAAGGAATCAAAACTATGCACTATTTAAAATCTCCATTTTACAAATTATAGTTTTTGGGTGGAATGCAGGCCTGCCAAACTGTAAAAGGGCAAAGATCAAATACCATTCACTCAAACTGTCAAAACTATGCACCTCACAGAGGAATGTCTCACAGAGGAATGTCACAGTGCTCCTGATTGGCTGAGCTGTAACCGTACCTATTAGCGCTTGCTTCAGGCTGCTGTGCACCGGCAGGATGTTCTTATGGATGAGCTCCATGGGGCCGGGCCGGTGCGAGATCTTGTCGTTGAGGTCATCCGCGAGACGAGCGCGTTTCAGCAGCAGCTGCTTGGCCTGCAGGGAAGGCTCCGCCGACGTCTCTGCAAAAAAAAAAAATATAACCCATCAGCGTTAAGTTAGACATTTATCAGATTCTCTCATACAGGGTGGGATAAACCTATAGGGAGGAATGTTCCTACAGCTAAGAGCGACTTTTTAAAGGACATGGACCCCATAGATTCACCTGTATAACAAAATCCATCAATAAAACAATTCACACAGTTAGAGCCCTAAATTCGAGCAAAGCTACAAATAATTTTAATGCACTAAACTTCCTAGTGGTAACAAAGGACAGAAGGAGAGGACAGCCTGAAGAGGTGATGTCAAAGGTCAAAGCAACTGCAACTGTGACTGTGACTATGGTGGGAAGGTCATTCCACCGACGTAGCTAACCCTGTGGGTTTCGGAGAGGCCATTGTTGCGTAGCCTAGCCCTGTAAGTTTGGAAGAGGCTATTGCTGTGTAGCCCAACTCTGAGTTTGGGAGAGGCTATCACCTTGAAGCCCAGCCCTGTGAGTTTGGGGGAGACTATCACTACATACACTAACCCTGTGAGTTTGGGAGAGGCAATTGCTACATAGCCTAGCCCTGTGAGTTTGGGAAAGGCTATCACTTTGTAGCCTTACCCTGTGGGTTTGGGGGAGACTATCACTACATACACTAACCCTGTGATTTTGGGAGACGTCATCGCTACATAGCCTAGCCCTGTGAGTTCAGAAGAGGCTATTGCTGCATGGCCTAACCCTGTGTGTTTGGGAGAGACCATTGTTATGTAGCCCAACCCTGTGAGTTTGGGAAAGGCCATCGCTATGTAGCCTAGCCCTGTGAGTTTGGGAAAGGCTATCACTTTGTAGCCTTACCCTGTGAGTTTGGGGGAGACTATCACCACATACACTAACCCTGTGAGTTTGGGAGACATCATTGCTACATAGCCAAGCCCTGTGAGTTCAGAAGAGGCTATCGCTGCATGGCCTAACCCTGTGTGTTTGGGAGAGACCATCGCTATGTAGCCCAACCCTGTGAGTTTGTGAAAGGCCATCGTTATGTAGCCTAGCCCTATGAGTTTGGAAGAGGTTATCGCTGCATAGCCTAGCCCTTTGACTTTGGGAGAGGCCATCGCTATGCAGCCCAGCCCTGTGAGTTTGGAGAAACCCAACACTATCTAGCCTGGCCCTGTGAGTTCGGAGAAGCCCATCATTATGTATCCTAGCTCCGTGAGTTTGGCTGAACTCACAGCTCCTCGCTGACACTCACCTTCCAATATATGCATCCGCACCAACTCTGACCTCTCCGGCCTGCTCCGGATCTTCCTCTTCAGGTAGTCTTCAGTCTGGGGGGTAAAGAGGGTGAGAGCAGAAAGGGAAGAGAGGAGAAGAGGATTCACATTCATGTGCTTAGGCTAGGTCAAGACGCTGACTGCTGTGTAAAGGAGAGTGAGGTGCTATGGCGGACTCACCCGAGCGCGCTCAAGACTTTTCCTCTGTTCATGAAACGCAGCCGGACTCTTCAGAGCTGGGGAGGTAAGAATGTGTAAAACATGATTTTTACAAAAATCTGTACACTGTAACGGTTCGGCAGCAATGGTTGATTTCCAGTCCCGTTAGTACGCCCCATTTTAATATAAAATGGAGAAGACAAGAAGGAACTAGAGAGAAACTGAGAAAGAAAGATGGAGGGAGAGAGAGATCAAAAGACAAAAAAAAAATCAGCGAGAAAAAGAGAGATTTGAAGGACAGAGTGAGATGACAGCACAAAAAGAGATGGACAGAAACTAGGAAAGCAAAAGATGGGACAGAGAGAAAGAGAGGTTGAACTCAACACAATAGCTGTCAGTGCACTAGTAGTTCATTAATGGCGAAAATGGGGAAGCCATCTTGAGACAGCAGAGGTTACTTTACAACCAGAGCAGCGCGAGTCTTATTAACCTTTGCAATTACGACTCCGGCAAGTAATCAAACAGCACAGGGCACTGCAGTCCACAGCGGAAAGAAAGAATAAAAATTAAACTGATGGGCCCAATAAAACGGGACAGTAATGAAAATCTGCAGCGCAATCTTAAAATGGCAGACGCCATGAGGGAGGGTCAGTTAGAGTCACCTGAACTGCGAGGGCAAGGTTAGGCTCTGGGTATGATGTTCAGTCGTAATAATTACCCGCTCCACTCTGTCCTAATCTGAAATGAGATCCGCGACTATACCGGCTTTGCCTGGAACCTTCCAATCATATTAGCCTGAAAGCTCACCTCTAATGCCTATATACTCTCTCCTCAGTTTGGCAATTTCTGCTCAGTTTAGCTCACACTGTGTTCAGTTCTGACTCATGAAACATTACATCCCCACTTTGGTTTCAGAATGTGTGAACTTACTGGTGCTCTTGGAGTTATATGTTACTCTGTATAAGATCAACTAGATTCCAATGAATGCAATGCAATTACTGTAATGGTTAGAGCACAAGCCCCTTTGATTGGTCAGTAGCTGATGGAAAGGAGTTTGGTTCTACTCAATACCCATTTCACAACCGTGATAAAGCCAAGGTCAGAACCGACAAAGAGGATTGTACAGAAGTCTACTGCATCAAAGAATGGACTTGGATCGCTGTATATCATCCTGTCAACTAATCACAAAATACTGGCGGTCCAAATTCACTAGAACCGCATAATCACCACCAGGCCACAATTTATGACCAAGTCGAATGGCGGTAAGGGTGACGTTTCGAGCAGGGAAGAGTCATTAATGTATTCCCAAGAAATGAGGTCATAAGATGGTATATTCATCAACGCTGCTCAGAGTGTGAATGGTTATTTTTGTTACTCAGGAGCGGAGTATCTGGCTCTGAGGAGCCCGAGGTCCCAGTATAATGAGCAGCGATCAGGCAGCAGGAATGCAATCAGGCTCTTTCTCTCAGTGACCGATTGATTGACACTACTGCTACCCAGTACAGAAGGAACTGCTGATGTTTTTCAGAGTCTCTCACAAAAAAAAAATCAAATAAAAACCCAGGTAAGGCCGCAAAACAAAAATTCAAACCCCAAGACTCGATGAGTCCGCGTGCGCGTGTGTGTGTGTGTGTGTGTGTGTGTGTGTGTATGTTGGTGCCCATGTACTTGCCTTTCTGCGCATTTGTGAAAAAATTACTTCCTCACCGCTTCAATCATTAACAATTTGTAGTTAAGTGGGGGGTAGGGGGTGTGCGAGGTGATATTGGGAACTGATCCAACATTCTTTCCAACTCACTTCCAGTACAAACAGGAAGTGAGAGTCCACCTGAGACTCAGCGGAGTACAGAATCTCACATTAACTGTTTGCTGTGACTGTGTTTCCACCAAGGGTCAGTGGCCGTGCGGTAATGCTGTAGCCAGCCAGAATTTAAGCTGCAGGGACTCAGGAGGAATCAGGGAGCTCCGCCATCAATCTGAGCTGCAATAATCTCTATGGTCCCCCCAAGGCATTGCCAGGAGCAATCAACATGCTGGGGAAGGGGGGTTGTTTGGGCGTGACAGGCCCAATTTTCCGCCCAAATTCACCCGCCGCCCCCCATGAGTACCCAGTAGTATCCAGGACACCCCGTCCACAAGACACCCCCCCCCCCCACCCCAAGCCTCCAGCTGCTGTGGAGTTTACAGCTCAGCAGAGCTGGCCCAGGAGCTATACAACCAGAGGCAGCACAGGGACACTGAAGCCACTGGTGTCACAGACCTGCTACACTGCAATTCTACTCTGCACTTCATCAACCCATTACAACAGCTCATTAACACAGCACACATACATCACCTGTTTCCCCGTCTAAACGAGAATTATAGATGAGAACAGAGAGGACTGCAGCTCCACGGCAAAGCAGACCTTGTCCTGAGGCGCTAAACCTCTTCGTTCAGCCGAGGCCCCGTTTATGAATAGTGTAGAGATATATATCCCAGAATGTTTGTTTGAAACCAGGCTCCTCGCAGTTTGCGGTTTCAGCTGCTAGCTTTTCGGGTTTTTAGCACTCGACATTTCAGCTTTACTTAGAACCCCGCTGATGAAATGTGATGGGCAACTACAGAGGTGCCGAGTACGATGTTGTACTGTACTGTAAGCGGTGGTGTTCGTGCAGCACGAGGGCAGTGTGGTGATGCACTATAAACGGTGGTATTAGCGTAGCGCAAGGCTGGTGTGGTACTGCATCGTAAACCGTGGTGTTGGAGTGGCACAAGTCTGGTGTAGTTATGCGCTGTAAACGGCGGTAGTGCCACTGCAATGTGGCACAGTGCCATAAGTGGTAGTATTAGCATAGTGGTGGTGTTAGCGTAGTGTAGGTGCTAAGTGGCGCTGTGTGTTCAGTGGAGTTGGTACCTGCTAGCATTGTGGAGGTGCTCCCCTAACACAGTTGTGATAAGGTGCTGTGATAGGAGAGGTCGTGTTAGCACGTCAGTGGAGTTAGTGAAGCATAGGTGCAGAGCTGAGGAGTCAGTAGTCGCGTTAGCGTGATGACGCCCCGCCGTCAGTGGAGGTGTAAGCTCAAACACAAGGCTGGTATGGTGCTGAATTACATAAGTGAAGGAGTAAGCAAACATTGGTGAAGGCATTTCTGTAGCGTAGTGCAGCAGGTTCCTGTATTTGGGCCACACTGCCACTCTCTTCCCCATTTCACATCCTGCCCCAGTTTCCTGTGCCCACAGGCTGAAAGGTGAAATGTTCTGAATGAGTGTGTGTGTGTGTGTGTGTGCCCCTTGGTGAAAGTGTGAATGTGCATGTTGGTGAGTGTGTACGTGAATTTATTTTCCTTGCGTGTTGGTCAGTCTGTGTTTTTGTGTGTGTGTGTGTGTGTGTGTTCTTGTACTTGCTACACAGTGAGGACTAGAAAACCTTTTTTCCCCTACAGAGTGGGGACATTATTGGGAAGTGAGGACATTTTCGCCTGTCTGAACAACCACAAAAGCAACCTGTGACTTATTAGTTAAGGTAAGGAGTAAGGTTAGAATTCGGGAGAGGTTAAAGTTAAGGTTAGGGTACGGGTTTGGGTTGGGCATGCGTTGCTCATTGTTAAGATTAAGGAAAGGCTGTAGACACATACAAAGAATGAATGGAAGTCAATGTAATGTTCTCACGAAGATAGAAGTACAAGGATGAACAGTACCAGTCAAAAGTTTGGATGCACTTTGCTAATGTCACAGCACTCTGTTTTCAGAAAAATGTAAACGGCTTAACTTCTCTACAGAATCTCAAATTGAATCTTTTGAGAGGTAAACTGTCAGAAGTTAGAAGCAAATAATTTATTTGTTTGAATAGTGTCCAAAATTTTGGAATTCTTCAAAGAAGCCATATTTTGCAGAGTAAACAGAAAAACAAGCTCTTTCCATTTTCCAACGGCCAAATTAAAGCCAAGCTGTTTCGAGACTTATTGGGCAAAAAGGCCGATGAAAAGCAAACCACAAGTGCAGCACGTCTTTGGGAAGTCAGACAGCTGCGCAGCTGCAAACTCATTATAGCCATATGACTGTCCTTGTGCGTGTGGGGGGGACTGTGAGTATGCTCAGCAAATATGACAACAAACGCTGGTTAGTTTGATGGATTTAAGAATTAGATCTTTTTTTGCAAAATAAATGGTGATTCTTTCTTTATTTAACATGTATGGTAAGAAAAATGTGGGTATGTCCAAACTTTTGACTGGCACTGTATATGTGTGTGTGTGTGTGTGTGTGTGTGTGTGAGCATGTGTGTGAGAGTGCGCGTGTCCATGCCTGTACCTAACCGCAGCTTCGCCCAAGACGAGCAGTGCGTAACGAGCGCTGGTATTAATAATCTCACAGGTAGTGTATCACACAGTGCTTATAATAGCTCTGACGTGTCCCTCGGGGTGCGGAGGAACACACCCAGCAGAGCAGTCAGCCATGACACAAGCAGGCCTCCTAAGCAGAGTGAAATCAGTCTGCAGGCACGCGGAGCAGGGGGAGCAGAGGGGGGGGCTAGTGCCAAACCACAGCCCTGAGAGCTGCTGGGCCCATGACAGCAGCAGTGCTAAACACTGGCCAATGCTAACTAACTGCAGCAATCGCATGCTAACGCTAGCGAACGTTCCTCAACTCAATCTTTGGGTAACCAACGCTATCCAACGCATGCCAACCCTTATGCTGCATTTGCACCAAACGCAAAACGAATCACTCGCGCTGCCATATTACATACAAAGTCGATAGAGAGACGCGAATACACGCGAGAAGGCGCAAACTCGCGTCTATTTGCGTCTTTGCATTGACTTTGAATGTAATCTGGCCGCGCGAATAATTCGTTTCGTGTTTGGTACAAAATGCAGCTTTAGAGTGTTAAATGCAGCCATTGTTGCTCAATGATATAAGATATCAAAATCAAAGCTCCCCTGCAGGAGCTCTTTTAAACAAGTCGCCACGTGATAGGTTTTCAACAGCACAAGATAATTAAATTTATATTTTAAAAAAAACTTATTTCAGCGCTTTAAGGGCTAATGCTAGCAACTACTCGTCAATGTAATCCAGCCCAGTCCAATGCAAGCAATTGCTAGCCAATGGAATCCAACACAACCCCCAAGGTGAGTTGCTGGCAAACGCCACCCAACACTCCCTTCAGCCAGCCACTGCAAGCCATCTTGTTCCAACATACCTCAACACTAGCCAAAGTAGCCAACACAAGCCACCACACACCAAAATTACCCAACATCCCCCACCACTTTGCACACTACTCAAAGCTTGTCCACCCCAACAGGCTACCAACTCCATACAAACCAAAGGGGCAGCACCTAACTACCTTTTTATGATCCTCACCAAAACTGCATGTAAGAATCCGCCTGTGTGCTAGAGGCCTCGTCAGTGCGGAAAACGCGGGGTCGCGAGGCAGAAAATTCTCCAGGCGCTGCTAGGCTGCACTCCAATAAAGGCAGACATTAAAGCCATTCTCTGCTCCATAAAACTGATGCACCCTGCCCTCTTTAAGACAACCCAAACCCAGCGGGCCGTAAAAATCCAAATCGATCGATTACTTTCCCATTATGTTTAGAAACATTTATATCGAAGTAATTGGCCGGATTCATTAAAGCCCAAGAGCGGCCAAAAAAGTTCAATCAACAAAGTTTCCAAGGGCAGCAGCAAAATTAAAAGCCAATTAGAAAGCAAAAAAAAAAAAAAAAAAAAAAAAAAAAGCTAATTGTGATTCGGGCAGACACATAAACAACATGCATAATCAATGAAGGAGCGTCTATGGCTTCTATGAAAGTGGCAATCGTCTCTGCAGAGCCATTGTGAAGGTCGTTTCCACAAAAGAAGCATAGCATGCTTGCCAAGTCTCAAACGTGCAAAAATGGCATTTTTGACATTTATATGTCAGGACTCAGCAGATACTCCAATGCCTAGTGACCACATGGAAGGTTGAGGGGGGGGGAATAGACTATAAAAAGTTATTAATTGGTCTTCCATTATTCAATTAAATCTTTTAACTGAAGCCGATCCCAGTAAAATTAGATGCAGGGGAGCGTCTCTGCTGAAAACTCCAACTTTAACCAGCCTGAGACAGTCAAGCTGGTTGAGGTTGTATTTTTGAAAGTTTTAGCTGGCCAACTTTTATTTTTCCCCTGCTTTTCACTAGCTGATTCCAGCTTAAGCTACCAGCTTAACTACCTCTGACGAAATTCGTAAGTCAGTGATCAGCTAGTGGTGTCGAAAACAAAGCTGACTGATCACAGCCAGAAATTTCAGCGGGTGTCTGTTTATTTATTTTTTTTTTGGCAGGCATTTTGTTCAAGTTGAGCGGGATAACATTTCTTGTATAAAATCAGCAGGTCAGCATTTATTTTTCAGATTCAAGAGGTCAGCGTTTCTTGTTTAAATTCAGAAGGCGAGCATTTCCATTTTAAATCAAGGTTAGCACTGTTTAAAGTGTACATGACAAATATTTTTCCCTGCTTTTGATTGTTGGAAATATGCAAAAACTTTTTTCGAAATAAAAAAACATTTTTTGTTACTTTCTGTAGCCCACAATACACCGATTCTCCCTCCAAAACTGTCCCAGAGACCGAGCCTGAGAAGGCCTATCCGTGAAGTCAGTGTAATTGTTTGCAGTCCCAGCGTGGTTTAGCTTTTAGTCATTTCACTTACATTTCCATGCCGAAATCAACGTGACACTGCTGCATGAATTTTACATTTTGCCTCGGCCTCCTTCCTTCTCTGCCTTCCTCTTGCTTTCCGCCATGTTTCGTTGTGATTCACATCAACTGATGTCACAAGAGCAAAACACGCGACTTTTTGGTCGCGTCTTTGCAACAAATTTTAAGTCAAAACAACAGTATGCTGGCACACAAAAAATAGGCTCAATTAAATCTGAGAAGTTTTTTACTGCCAGAATGCTTTCCTTTTTTTTTTTTTTTTTCATATGTAGAAGAACTAAATATTGGAAAAACAAAATTTGTGTCATATACAGTAGTGTGTAGTGATGATTATACACCACCACTTTTGTCTAAAAGGGGTCCCAATATATTCCTTCTCTGTAATTTTTTGGTAAAAATGGATTGAAAATATTATTGTAGGCAATGAGAACAAAAAAATAATTCCCACAAGTATACTGAGTAATGAGTAATAAACAAAATAAACAAAAACACTGAAAACCCAAATATAAATATAAAAATAAATTTAAAAAAATATTAATAATAATTGAAAGGTGTCACAAATTTTTTTTTTTTGCCTCCTGCATTGCCTGAATACATGTTTGAAAGCTTATTCTATGATTATCAATGCAAAAAAAATTGTTTAAACTGGTCTGAGGCAACGTTGTTGAACAAAATTACCCTTGATGGTCAGTTGTTCCAGTGTATAAGGAGACATGAACTTTCAGCAGTGTCACAGTGTTAAACACGATGGCACGACTGAAGGAGCTCTCTGAGATTGTTCGTGGCCGCATTGTGGCCTTACATGATGCTGAAGACATTAAATGCTGCAATGGCACTGTAAGAAACACCATCAAGCGTTTCAAAGAGACCGGTTCACCAAAAACTACTGGCAATGTCTGTGCAAAATAAAAGCTAAGTGCCTCTGATGTTTGTTATCTGAGTATTATCTGTGTATGACGAGAGCAAAAAAAAAAAAAAAAAAAAAACATTGGCGGTTGACAGCCCAACAACTCCGTGATGATATTATTTGTGCTAGAAGTGAAGAGATGAAAGTATCAAGATCTACCATTTCCAGATGTCTGATTGGATATGTTGCTGCCAAGAGCTGGCTACACCAAGAAAATACTTGGGTTTGCCAGGAAATTCAAGGATTGATGAATCAAAATTTGAAATTTTCTCACCCAAATGCAGAACTTATGTGTGCTGTAGAGTTGGAGAACATTTCAAAAATGACTGTTTAACCCCTTCAGTAAAACATGGAGGTGGTGTTTGGGGTTCAGTTTGGTCGAAAGGACCCAGTGATCTCATAAAAATTGACGGAATCATGGACCAAAAGCAGTATCACACCATACTAGTGAGGCACATATTGCCATCTGGAAAGAGACTGATTGGTTGGGGATTTTATTTTCAGCAAGATAATGACCCAAAACACACTTCTAAGTTATGCAAGAATTATCTCAGTTAGAAATAAACATCTGGAGACATGAAAGTTATGACTTGGCCTGCTCAGAGTTCAGACCTTAATCCGCTTAAGCAAATCTGTTGTAGCATTGAAAGGATCTCTTTTGAATGAACTTCAAACCAGCGAGTGAGGAAATTTACTATGTGAAAAATATGCCTGAAAGATTCAATGCTGTAATCAAAGCAAAAGGTGGCCACACCAGATATTGACTTTTTCTCTCAAAAAGACATTTTTAGTATTGTTTTTACCACATATCGTTATCTTTTTACTTACTTTCATCTATATGAACCAATATTACATGATAAAGATACTTGAATAGTACTTGGTTTCTGATTTATCTTCATTTTGTTAAGTGTATAGTCATCACTACACACTACTGCACACTTAAAATTCATTGTGTTCAAGAACTGAAGATGAGCACATTTTTCAAATCAGCAGATTAACCCTGAGAACACTGAATAAACTTTCAAGGAATTAAAAATGTAATTATGAAGAGCTGTTGAAAATCTATTATGTGGCAACTTGTTTAAAAGGGCTCCTCTGCAGGAGCTCTTTTAAACAAGTTGCCACATGACTGATTTTCAACAGCATCTGATTTTGATATCGAGCAACCATAGTTGTCTATAGCGCTCCAAGGGTTAATATATCCTTAAATTCTGCATGTTCGGTCCTTAAAAAAATACATTTTAAGTTTGTTTAGCTTCGAAAGAAACTAAGGAGGTGCATTATCCTTGGTGTGTTACAACACTAGAGAGGGCCAGACCAGTCAAGGAGATCATCAGTGGCTCAATATATCCACAGGCCCCAGCACATGATTTTAAATCATTTATTCAACAAGAAAAAAAAACTCTGGGTGAATTCGTGCAGCATGGCATGACCTATAGAAGAAAAAAAACACTTTGAAGGATTACAATGGAAGACAGCTGTGAGGCTGCTGGCCAGGACCCTATCAGCTCTGCCTGATGAATACAGCAATATGGCTGCCAGTAGTTTGGGGCTAAGACTGAATTCTGTACAAGTGCAAGAACACCACCTCACTCACTCGATTTCACAAAGAGAGCCGAGGTGTCACATAAGTTAACACGTTCACACAACTGTCGCACGACAAACTCAACGGCCGTGCGATATTGAAGCAACGGGGTCGTGCAGTGCAAACGACAGTAAAATGGAATGCCGTTCTCGCAGAAGAACTTTCCACTCTCCCCTCCTTTCTGATTGGTCAGAATGTTGTCACCACACAAAAGGCACGCCCCAAGCATAAGGCTGCTCAAGAGAGCATGAAAAGGGGAAGTTGGAGAGCACACTCAAGAAAATTTGTCAAGATGGCCACCGTGAACAGTGCTAGTGCACACTAGTGCGAGTGGGAGAGTTCCCCTGCCTTTATGTGCATTGCGAGTACACTTTAGTGAAGGAAATTTCCCCTACATCCCCCAGGAGAGAGTGGACACAAGTGAGATGGTGTTCTCCACAATGCCACTGTAGCACATACTGTAAAGGGGAATTCCCAAAACCTGAACTCAGCAAGCAGTTCAGCAGAAATGAAACTAATAACCACACTGGCTATAAATGAACACAACCTCAAGTTTTAATTTAGTGCTAATTGAATGCTAATGTTATCAACATAGCGGAGCGGCCGAGGGCCTGTAACTCTACCTGTGCGGCGGCACCCGTGCGAGCTGATCCAGGCCCTGTTCTTGGCGACGGTCGTTCCGAAAGCGAGACCAGTCCAGACACGTCTATTCTGAGACAGCCAGCACAACCACCATCTCCTTGCAGTGTCAGCCCATGGGCCGAGAAAATAAAGGAACCCGACGCAGAAGAGAAACTTGTTGACCTGATAACAGCATTCAAAACTAAGGGGGCCGGCCGAACTTAACAAAACTCAGTCTGTAACCCTTACCACGTCCCTAACCAAACTAAACCCCAACCATAAGCCAAGCCAAACCAAACCAAGTTCTACTAAGCCTAACAGTTACCCACAATATTATTGCCTCGTGATATGACTTAAGTGTTGCCGTTCGAACAGTATTAAAGGCTGCTTTCCACTGAAGGGATGCAGTTTCCTGCACTTATGAGGCCGTTTCTGTGGTTCCCTGGATGTAACTTGTAATCATGTCCACATTACTGATGACTCAAAAATCTCATTGTGTAAATGTTCTGTGAATGCACGGATATGGTTATCCCTATAATCTCACCACGCCGTCAATATTATACAATTATTGACTTCAGTTGCGGTGAATCCAATGATTTATCCACCTTGGACAAGTGTTCAAAGTGTTCATCTAAGCTGCCCCAATAACTTAAGTCAATAACGGTTTTATTATATGACTTGAAAATATAAAGTAAATGATCTTCACTGTCCCGTGTAGGGAGTCATCGCGTGGATACGCAAAGCTCCTCACACGGACAAAGGGACACGAAATACGGACACCGTCAGGAGCTCCTGCAGGGAAGCTCAATTATTTTTAGCTTGAGGTCGTCGGATTGTTATACTGACCTCTCGCGCACTTTAACATGGTGAATATCACTGTTTACAGTGACCGGTGGAGCTCGCCTCAACCAATCAGGAGAGAGCGAATCCTTACGTCATATAATATTGTGGTATTTGGTCAATAATATTGAGATATTTGATTTTGTCCATATCGCCCAGCCCTGAAACCTGACCGTACC
This sequence comes from Gymnothorax javanicus, assembly GCA_029692085.1. Taxonomy (NCBI): domain Eukaryota; kingdom Metazoa; phylum Chordata; class Actinopteri; order Anguilliformes; family Muraenidae; genus Gymnothorax; species Gymnothorax javanicus. The sequence continues at coordinate 50,639,614 of CM056206.1, read as the reverse complement.
CCTATGTGACCAAACTGCAAGCATAACCTCAACTATTATCCATTTACATAATATGAAAATCATGGGGGAAGTCATATTTGTGTACGTGAAATACAGACGCTTAGTGTTTGTCAGTCGGTGCTGCAGATTCGGCTGAATCCAGTAAAACGGTATTATTCTGAAGGACACGCATGAAGAATCTCCAGTAAAACTTCACCCCATACCAAACGGTTTGCTTTACCGAGGCTGATTGAAGAGCAGCTCAATCCGCGTCATCGCGGGCGCCCCCCTTCCGAGGTGACACGCTGTCGTTTCTGAAAACGAGGCACTAATGCTTGAAGTTAACACCAGAATCTCTTCACTGGCTGCAGAGGATATCGCAGCTGTATTCAGAATTACATCTCCAACACTGCATCACTAATCTAATCTCACCTCATACTACAAACCCAAAGATAAATGATGAAGAACGTCAGAAATGATAATGGCACAATGCCACGAGTCAGCGCTTGTACGCCTTTGATCTTTTAATCCATCAAACTTTACATTTGACACTTCGTAAGCATTAAAGACCGGCTCAATTCCAAGTACTCGGGCTGCTAGATCTTATCTCATGGTTTTGTCTTAAATGGAGCCATGGCAACAACATTACTACCAATTAAATACTACAAAAGTAAGCAGTGACAACACTGAGTCTCACATTTAAAAATCATACCGTGATGAGAAATTGCGGGGATTATGAAATTGTAGATGCTCATAAAGTAAGAACAGCAGCTCTCTTCAAGAAATACCCAAGTCATATAACACAATTTATTTTTGCATAATATCTATTAAATACAGTCAGCACAATCGAGTTACTGCTACTTAATTTCCTGACACATGATCATTTCCAAAATACAACCCCAATTCCGAAATAGTTGGGACGAAGTGTTAATTGTGAATAAAATCAAAATGCAATGACTTTCAGATCACGTGAGCTGACATGTTATTTACAATAGAACATAGATAACTTTTCAAATGTTGAAACTGAGACATTTTACATTTTTATCCACAAAATGAGCTCATTTCAAATTTTCTGGCAGCAAAAGGTCTACAAAAAGGAAAAAAAGAGCTGAAAAAGCAATTAATATATCAGAGAATCAGCTGAAAGAACATTTAGCAAATAATTACATTAACCGGCATCAGGTGTGTAACATGATTGGCTATAAAAGGGATGTCTTAGAGAAGCTGAGTCTCTCAGTAGTAAAGATGGCCAGAGGCTCTCCAATCTGTGAAGGCTTGCGTAAAAAAAAATTGTGGAATATTTTAAAAACAATGTTCCTCACGTCAAATTGTGAAGGCTTTGAAGGTCTCATCATCATCAGTGCATAACATCATCAAAAGATTCAGAGAAACTGGAAAAATCTCTGTGCGTAAGGGACAAGGCCGAAGACCTTTACTGGATGCCCGTGATCTTCGGGCCCACAGACGCCACTGCATTGCTCACCAGCATGGTCCTGTCATTGACATTACTAAATGGGCCCAGGAATACTTCAAGAAACCACTGTCTGTAAACACAGTCTGCCGTGCAATCCACAGATGCCACCTAAAACTCTATTATGCAAAAAGGAAGCCACTGTTGAGCATGATCCAGAAGCGCCGCTGTGTTCTGTGGGCCAAGGCTCATTTAAAATGAACTGTAGCAAAGTGGCAAAGCGTCCTGTGGTCGGACGAGTCCAAATTTGACATTCTTGTTGGAAATCATGGGCGTCGTGTCCTCCGGGCTAAAGAGGAGAAAGACCACCCCTCCTGTTATCAGCGTTCAGTTCAAAAGCCAGCATCTCTGATGGTATGGGGATGCATTAGTGCATATGGTGTGGGACACTTGCATGTTTAAAAAGCACCATGAATCCTGAAAGGTATATAAAAGGTCTTAGAGCAACATATGCTCCCCTCCAGATGACATCTATTCCAGGGAAGGCCTTGTGTATTTCAGCAGGACAATGCAAAACCACATACTGCAGCTATTACAACAGCATGGCTTCGTAGTAGAAGAGTCCGTGTGCTGAACTGGCCCGCCTGCAGTCCTGATCTTTCACCGATTGAGAACATTTGGCACATAATTAAACTAAAAGTCCGTCAAAGGAGACCCAAAACTCTCCAGCAGCTGGAAGCCTGTATTAAACAAGAGTGGGATCAAATTCCAATGGCTAAACTCAAGAAACTTGTCTCCTCAATGCCCAGACGCCTCCACTCTGAAGAAAAAAGAGGGGATGCTACACCATGGTAAACAGACCCCTGTCCCAACCTTTTTGAGACCTGTAGCCATCAAATTTGAAATGAGCTTATTTTGTGGGTAAAATTGTAAAACTTCTCAGTTTCAACATTCGCTATGTTATCTATGTTCTATTGTGAATAAAATACTGGCTGGTGTGATTTGAAAGTCATTGCGTTTTGATTTTATTCACAATTTACACTTTGTCCCAACTATTTCGGATTTGGGGTTGTAACACTGTGTTGATGTAGGCCATGTACCACATTAACTTTTTTTTTTTAAACCCTAAACAGTCCCCATAGACTTAACATGAGAATGGTCAGAATTGCACTTTGTTCATTTCCAGCAATAAATTAACAGTTTTCACCAAGCGCACACTGAGTAGATACTAATCTCATAAGTGTGCTTTTTAATTTCTCATATACACACACATATCTCTTAGAGGTTTTAAAAAGAGGAACTATCTCCATGACAACAACCTTCGAAGTTGGTGATGGACTTTACGAAAGAATTATAGACCAAACTGAAAAGTGCAGGTTTAGTGTAAGCAGCCACAGCTGACTGTCAATACGACTTATCTCTGAATAAATACTATGGACGGCCAAACCTACACTGCACACGTCCCATTTCACGTAGAATGCACGCAAAATGACTAAGAAAGTATGCTAACCAACGTTGGGCGGGTACAACCCGACAACAAAAGACAGCAGATGAACAGAGATGAGAGAACGAAGATTGGCTCCCCAGCCAAGATGCAACTGCATGAAAACGGTGCCTTGGAAAACACGGCTGTTGGACGCATGAAGCAGGAGTGCAGTAACGGTTTTGAAGGGGGGGCGGATTTCAGTCCAAAGAATACAGTCCTAATATTTAGCTCAGAGAAAAATGCAGGGAACAGAATTACATTTTTTATGTGAGATGGGACAGTGTCCCCACCCCCCAATGTGCTAAGCACCTGGTACCATCTCGGCAGGACAATTTTATTGTTACACGTTTATTTTATTTAAAAAGGACAAGTCAGAAGAATTAGCTTTGATGCTAAATTTTGTTCCTGGCCACACCACTTCCTGGGCTACATTTTGAAGACATGTGCAGACGTACAGGGCCTCAATTACGGCGGTTGCAAAGCAGCAAAAGGGGAACAGACTGACGAGGGCTCAGGCTGAACAGTGGGAGGGAAGCGAGCGGACGGACAGAGGGACAGACGGACAGACTCATACTTACGAGGCATGATTCCCTGGTTCACCAGCTCCTCGCGAGTCCGTCTCTGCTGCAGTTTCAGCTGCAGAACTGCAGGGGGTGCAGAGAGAGAGATGGAGAGTGAGCGATCGAGCCCCGACCCTGAACCAGGCATCAGACGACACGGGCAGGGAGGGGTCCGGGACGCCAGGCGCCGCCAGACCCGACACGGGCGCAGAACCCCCGACGCGGAACACCGGCCCGACAGAACCAGGACTGCAGGCGTGAACCCCAGCCCAGCCGGCCTGTCCCGCACTCGCATTCTGTCAGCAGTGCGACTTTATCAGGCACTGCAAGGGAAACGCTCGAGTGTCAAGGGGGAGGGCACTTCCTGTTTTTATGAAAAAGAGATGCATTTCTGAACAACTCACCACAGAAAGGAGAGAGAGAGAGAGATAATATGACAGCGGAGGAAAGAAAGTGAGATACAGGAAGAGAGAGAAAGTCACAGTGCAAACAGATACTTGGAATGCAGGAGAGAGTGGAGAAAAGAAAGTGAGAGGAACAGGGGTAGAGGGGGCCGAAAAGAGAGAAAGATTTAGAAAGAGTGAATGAGTGAGAAAGGGAGAGAATGAAAGAGACGAGTACATAGAGAGAGTGACCGTGTGAAAAAGATGACATGACAGAACATGGGAGATTAAGAGGGCGCTACCACATGGCAAAGACAGAACTAGCATTTGTTATAGCGTCAACTGGAAACAGGAAGTAGAACGTAAGCTGAATACAGACCCCATTCTAAAAGCCAGAAATGAATAACTGATGAATAAAACAGTTCTAAATGCGCAAACTGATGTGTCTGTGGATAAGCTAATGTGCTAGCGGAATTAAACCCACAAAGCTTCTTTTTTCGCAACAGGGAAGTAACTGGTTTGTTTCATGCAAATCAGCAATAGTCATAATGCTAGCCTCATCCATTAATGATTCTGAGGCCCCTTGTGAAGAATCGATGGATTAAAGATCAGATTTATCACCGAGGAAGGAAAATGGGGGCATTAGATTGTAGAAGTACTACCTCGTGTTTTGTCCACCAATGAACTTAGCCAGCAGATTTGAACAGTTAGTTCTACCTACTGGCTGAGGAAGTACGTCCGTAAACTGAACGAATAAAGCGCTACAGACGACTTGAACTTTCAGAAGCAAGATTTTCCGCTAATCACACACCATCTTCAGATCAAATGATAACCAATAGCAGCTCTCTGAAGTGCGTCATCAGCTGTTGTCTGTGAAGACAGCAGCTTCTCTCTTCAACAGCTCAGGAGGAACTTCCAGACCATCAGCCGCCGAGCGCGTTTTTATTTGCAAGTGCGGGCATAATAAATCACCTAATATTCTGGACATCACAGAAAACACAAGCACACGACTTCCAACAGATTGCACTTTTGAACGGGGGACAAATGAACCTTGTTAATGCATGGTGAAAACATCATACATACACAAGTTTGCACATGAAGAGACCAGTGATACTTCATATGACGACAGATACCACCTAGATTCTCCCAAACTGAAGGGAACACTTTGCTGGTAGGTAAATGGCGAGGTTTGTTGGGCTGAAAGAATATCCTGGATGCTCTGTTGAGTGTCTAAAATCTAAATCCGAATCAAAAATGGAATCAAATTGTCTCCACCAATCAGAGCAGAGAATGCAGCATAAAAACTGAAACTACAAGAGCCGCCGAGTGGCTCCTCTGCTTAAGGGACCCTCGAAATGTGCCGGATGGACCCATGGTTCGGTTTTAAAACCCTAAGACCCCGGACACCCTAAGTTCAGGTCTAACACCCCCTGTGGATGGGAGGGCTTCAGTTCACAAGGGGTACGTTTCCCAAAATCTTAGCTGGGAACCAAGTTAGCAATTAACATACTTCTCTCTATATGGCTATGGATTAGATACGCAAGATGCATGCAACTATACTTTCGGGATATGCAACCCTGATGGTGGTCTCACGGTGTGCATTGTTGATCACCGCAGATCAATCCTGCGCCCATCTACCTGGTTGCTTTTTATATGCGTGTGTGCATACTTGTGTGTGTGTGTGTGTGTGTTTGTGTGTGTTTGTGTGCATGTGCACAGCAAACCACAGAGAAGGGAACTGGATCTCAGTCAGGCTTGAGGCCAAACTGAGTGCTCCGTCTGCTGTTCACACGAGCTCCGCGAAATAAACACTTCACCGCCCCCCCCCACCCCCGTCCCGCCGAGTTACTGAAGAATGAAGCAGCTAACGCTGCGCACACACACGCTTTTCTCTACACCTCCACCAAAACATGGACTGGTCAGGGGCAACCAGCTGTCCCGTCCTGTCGAACGTCCCTATGGACATCCCTCTCGCTCACTCACACACACACATAAATATGCACACACTGACGTGCATTTTGGATACATGAAACTTCTGTTCAAGACACTCCCCGTCTATTGTTGGAAGAATCTCATGCCGTCTCCCTCTCTCTCTCTCCCTCTCTCTCTCGCTCTCTCGAACACACTCCCTTCATTCTCTCACACTCCTCACCTCTCCTTCCCTCTTCTCCATTTCTGTCCCAACTGTAATGGTTAGAAACACAACCCCCCCCCAGCCGCAGAGAGATTAAAAATACTACTGTAAATCAAGACGCACTCTGTGAGCGCAATGCAGGTCTTGGGAATGGAGATCTGGGTAATCCACTGAGCTACACACACCGCCGTATTGTATGCAAGCTTGTGTGTGTGCGCGCATATGTGAGAGAACACGGGGAAATGGGTTCCCCAATGCGCGTGCGCGTCAGTCTGTGTGAATTTCTCCTGTCACCTCACGCCACCCACACCGATAACTTCCACCGCACTCGTCCGGTGGTGCGTTTCCCAAAAGCGTAGTTGCTAACCAAGTTAGCAACTTACGTAGTTCGTCCATTCACAGTCAATGGTTACAACTATGTAAGTTAGCAACTGCAATTTCGGGAAACGCAGCCAAGCTCGAACCCAAAAAGCAGTGAATCGGTCCGGCCCGCAGCTACAGGGGCTGCTCAACACTAAAAGCTTCAGACACAGGTTTACGCATCATTCATCGAGCACATTAAAAGACAGTTGGGCTTAGCCAGTGACAATATCACACAAACCACAGAGCGGTTCGCTCGCATTAGTAGAGTAAAAACAAGACCATACATCACAGGCCCTGCCAGGTGTCAGCAAGCCCCTTTTCAGGTTTTTATGGCCGCCTCGTTCCGAGTCAGCGCCCCGTAACACGAGCCCCACCTTCTCGCAAGCTGTGACAGGCATGCCTCCCGTAGCCCAATCGCATCTCGGGCTTCTCCAGGCCCTCTCTGATTGGTGGAGCCTGCAGGGAGTCGGGGCCAATCCGGAGGCAGGGATTGGTGTCCAGCATGGTGAAGGGGGATGTCCCTAAAGAAGATTAATCTCACTGCGAATCCGAACTGGGTCCCAAAAAGCGACGACCGCTGCAGAAAATCGTCCCGGAGTCACGGTAGCAAAGGTTAAACACCTGGTTTCACAGAGTTTATTTGTTTAAAAAAAGAAAGAAACATTCAAGAAAAATTAACAGATTGGTTGACAGTCAACATCTGAATATCCCCTGGGAAAAATCCGAGGAAGGTTTGAAAAAAAAAAAAAAAAAAAAAAAAAAAAACCATTATTCAACTACAGAAAGAGAGAGGACGCCAATACGGCCAAGCAAAAGAATGCGCACCATTACAATCCGCTGAATATACACGAAAAAATTCTAAGAAAGAAAGCCGGCTCCCTCAGGAAAGGAGTGAGACTAGCCCCAGTGTCTCCTCGGCTGTGGAGCACGGAACAGCGCTGAGCCCGACGCCGCGGCGAGGCTAACAGTCCAGAGCCAGCTGGAGTCTTACAGGGGCAGAGGACACAGGAGACGGGGGTGAGGTGTCCGTTCGTCCGTCTGTCCGCGCGTATGAGGTCGTGAGGATCAGATGGGGCTCCCGGCGACAGCTGCTGATCCAGTCATTCAGAGCAAAAGCAGCTCTCCTGTCGCTGACGGGGTGAACACTGCCCCGCCCCTTCTCTCACACTCACACACACACACACACACACACACACACACACACATGCACCAAAGACCAAAGTCAAAGATCACCCACAGCCCAACGAGCTTAGCCAACAATTCACTCTCAGTCTACTGACGGGAAAAGCATGACTAAATTTATTCCATATCACTGTGACATCATAAAAAAGCACATAAATAAGGAGCCATTTTATAAATTGTAGTCCAAGTGGTTATATGGACTACAATTCCACGACTGTCTATTGAAGTGAATAAATTCAGCGACCTCTCCCAAGCACTGTGAATGCCATTCCGCATACCAATGAAATTGAGTTTGCACTATATGCACACGCATGAAAACAGCGTGTTCTCATTGCGAAGCGACTGCACGTGCAAGCTTGCCTTAGCATCCAACCGACTGGCATAGAAGCCCCCCCGCTTCCTCCCTGCATTTTTAAACCATGCATGATGTAAATATAAATATACAGTAAATATCAGCGCACCCTTCCTCCATAGGTCACAGTAGTCAGAGGGGACAGAGATGTCCTCCAGAGAGGGATTACAGGGCATGTGAACTGCAGACAGCTGCCACGGCTGTCGGCAAAATAAACACGCTTCACCTGTTCACTCCGACAGGAAACCGGAAACACAATCGGACTGTGACATCGACAACAGTGCGCCACAAGACAGCAAAGATGGAGAGATCACTCACAAGCCAATCAGAGACTGCAAATGTCCCAAACGGATGAACGAACAGAGAGATATGGCCTCAGTTTACATTGGTCGATGTACTCTTTGGGAAGCCTCGGATGAATTACGTTAGCATAATTTCAGAAATCTGTTTGGTAGAAAGTGATTCCTGAGCAATTTGTGTGCACGAGTGTATGTGTGCAAATGTGCGCGCGTGTGTGAGAGAGCTAGTAACAAAGCAAAAACGCAATATTGAGCAACAGGACTGTCAGTGGGAACAGTAAAGCACAGATACATGATTGGCGTTAGATTACACTGGGTGGCGTGCTGTGTGTCAGTACAGTGGAAACACTGCTGGCCGCCCAATCATCTGCTTTAAAATCTGCCAGCTCAAAAAACAACACATACAGCCTGTCCGACTCCATTCTTGATGCGAAGTCGAGCAGTCAATTTTCCCAAAGCGACACCGAACTCTGAACTGCCACACCTGAGGAACCTGACCAACACTTACACTGCTCCTGAGACAAGTGCATGCTGGGTAATTACACACATACACACACACACACACACACAATAAAACATATTTTCTTCTTTTTGAGACCTACACCCCAGGTGGGGGAGGGTTAAACAGCAGTATATTAGCTGGTCAGGACAGGCCCTCCACTGTGTTAGCTCCACCCCCTGGCCCTCCTGGAGTCTGTGTGTTTTTAATAGCACAGCCAGCTGGCCCAGAGGCTAAATTCATCTTCACATCACCTGTGCATCACTGGATAGAGTTACTCAGAGAGAGAGAGAGAGAGAGAGGGGGGGAGAGAGAGAGGAGGGAGAGGGTGAGAGTGTGTGTGAGAGAGTGAGAAAAACAGGGTGAGAGTGTCTGTGAGAGAGAGAAGAGGGAGTGAGAGTCAGAGACAGAGGGAAAGAGAGAGAGAGGGAGAGAAAGAGAGAGATGGATTGACAGCAGTGAGGGGGGAGAGAGATAGAGAGAGAGGAGACAGAGGGAGAGAGAGGGAGAGAGAGAGATGCACATGGAGGTATGCACATTCCCACACATGCACTGGGTCGCTCACACACGCCCACTCGCCCACACGTGTCCACATGAACGGTTTTAATCGCACCCTGCCAAATATAAACACACACATCGTAGATCACCAGCATTCATTTTTAGCAGACGACACACGCTGATGGAAAAACTCACACAAGCACAACTGCACATTCAAATCTGAACCCACAGAAAATAAACATGCACTGCAACTCAAATACAGATGGAGAGTCCAAATGAACAAACCAAACACTGATAAAAACAAAACTACCCCTCCCATTACACAGATAGACGCACAAATGTGACTGTAATTCTAATGACAGCCACCAGAGGGCACTGCACCAATAACTCATCCCCGAACCCACAACAGAACCTTTTATTGATCTCCTTCCTCGGGGATGGATATTCACTCTCAGCCCGCCTACACACATTCCCCAGAGACAATAAGCCGACAAACAGCGGGCAGGAGACCAATGAAGAACTGAAGTAATGTTTGTTTAACACACGAAATGTGGAGCCAACATTTACTTCCATGTACCTCAGCGTCTCCTCAACTGTACATGAGCAATGGCAACCCAGAAAAAGAAAACCACAGAATAAATGGAAGATACCAGCGTTCAACAGAACAGCACAGAAGCACTGCAGTGGTTGGGTGCTTCATCACAGACACTGTATGGGTGCACTCATGTCGTAATTAATGGGTCAGGATTAAAGATTCAAGGTTCAAGAGTCGAGGTGTAAGTCCATGTTCAGTTGTGGGACCCCATCACACACTTCTGAATTTGGGGTTGTCTCTGCCTCCAAAGTCTTATTTTAAGCAATTATTTATCATTGTGTAGCCTAGGACTGCACCAGGATACTTATTTGTTATGTTCATGTTCTGGCTACTTAATCCAACTCTTCTTTCCAACTGCAGTCTCACTGGTAATTGTTAAATCAAGAAAGATTTTACAAGTGCAGCATGCAGAATCACACACACAGCCACACACACACACACACACACACACACACACACTCTTCACGTTTCCTGGGGACATTCCATAGACTTCCATTCATTCCCTAGCCCCTTTCCCTGACCTTAACCATACATACCTAACCCTAACCTTATCCGAACCCTAACCTTAAGCCCTAACCCCAAAATAGCCCAGTTTTTTTGTGGGGACCTGAAAATGTCCCCACAAGTACAAAGAAATCTGGAATTCCATGTCTTGTGGGGACATTTAGTCCCCACAAGGGATTGGTAAACATGGGACACACACACACACACACACACACACACCCCTGAGGCAAGTCCAACTACCGGGAACAGATAGGTCAGGATGAGTTTAAGAGCAAACAGGATTATAAAAAGTAAGAAGCAGCGCAGTCTCAGTCTTACAGAGCCCTCATCTCCACTCGTCCTGTACCACACGCACCAAAGCCACAGTCAGGTCAGCCATCTTGTCTGCGCACTGAGGCTAACAGCTCATTTGTAACACCACAGACCAAAGCACTATAAACTGCGCCAACTGATGCAAAATCACCAGGCCTTCATCTCCTCATCTCTCAATGTTCGCAGCTCATTTCTCACTGCAGTCCGTCCACCCACCATCTCTCTCTCTCCCTCTCCCTCTCTCTCTTTTCCCTTCCTTCCATCTGCAGCTCAATCCCTTCATGCCCACCTCCGCTCAATCGCTCCATCTGGCTCAGTCCATATCAGCGAATAAGTATCATCACACGGATTCCTTCATTTGAGATGCGTATCAGAAGACATGCGTGTAACATTAAACCAAACATCCTCTGTGCAAATGTGAACATGTGGATCCAAGAACTAACGCGAAAGAACATTAATGCGCCGGTGTACTCCCACGCAGTCGACTCGAACCTTCACCACACGGGCTCAGCGCGACGCCCACACGCTCATTCAATTTCTACTGAACACCCAGCAGTTCACTTCTACTTTCAGCACAAACACAGGCAAGCGCACAGACACAGATCCAGAAACACAGACACAGGGCACACAGACGGGGACTGTGGGGAAAGGAAGCATTTCTCCCCTCCCCTCCACCTCCTTCCATGTCACCGTCTTCACTGCCCCCTTTCACTGTTACCATTTGAATTTCCCTCCAAAACCCCCTGTAGGTCAATCATTGGTTTTCCCCCCCATTGATGTTTCTGTGTCCAATCAGCATGATCAATACCATAGAAGACTATCGGCTTTAACGACTCAGTTCCACGACAGGACAGAGACACAGGGACGCATAGCCAGGGATACAGGAATAAGGACGCAGGGACACAGGCACAAGAAGATAGGGACACACAGATAAACACAGGAACAAGGACACAAAGACACAGGCTAAAGGACATGGGGACACAGACAGGGACAAGGACGCAAGGACACAGGCAAGACAGCACAGGGACACACAGACAAGGACACAGGCACAAGGACAGAGACAGATTCAATGTCGCTGTCACTGACAGGTTAACGCTGAAGTCGGCCCACATCTGACAGTTACAATGAGGCGACACACAGGCAGACGGACAGATCCTCTCCGCAGAGGCCGAGAAGCTCCACCTTCAGCAGGTGCGTTTCCCTGGGCTCCGAGAGGACGGTCACATGACCGATTCGGCTCACCGCACTCCGCGACGGAGGGTTGAGTGTCTGCGATCGTTATCGCTGAGGCTGCATGAGCACTGTTCAGCTGCACATCACCTGAGGCGTGACCACAGGACGCCTGCCGACAGGAAAACCCGGCCCAGAGCTCCTGAACAGAACTTTAAACGTCCTCACAAACGGCCTGGACCCACTCCACCCAAACCCAGATTAACACAAACCTGGCCTGGGTCCACTCACATCCAGTCTGGACTTGCTACATATACTCAAACCAAACCTGTACCATCCCAAAACACGCTAGAACTTACCGGACCAAATCAAATCAGGCCCTTGACTCAAACTGATCACACTGCTGAAACCAGTTTGACATGCTCCCAAAGTACTGAACCTACACAAATACAGTTAGCAAACCAGCTACGAAAAGCATGAAACACTCAGGTCCCCAACCGTAGCATGGCTAATGCGCAGGCTGGAAACATATTGTGGTGGAGGGACGGACAGACAGATAGCAGGACAGATGGGCGTATCAAAAGGCACACCTACACAATAAGATGTATCCACATGTGAAATTTTGTGAAGAAAAATGGAACGGTTTAGGAGTTCTGGCCCAGGAGAAAACTATGACGGACAGACAGGCGGAAGGACAACGCTCATCCCTACACCCCCATCCAGTTTGTAGCGGAGGATAATAACCAGTCACAGAACCGGCGATAAACTGGTCACAATCACACAAACATTCAAATAACAGGAAATAATTGTGGTCAAACAGTGCAGATAAACAGAAGAAAGATGATTTATATCTGCAGTCTTTTTAGCAGCACAGAGCATTAACCACATTAAACCTACAAACCCATATATGGGTCCATAAAATGCAGCTGCTGTATTCAAACCTGTGGAACTTCAGGTCGATTTTATATTCCATCGGAGATCCCAAGGCTTCCGATGATCCCAAATATGTCCTGCTGAATTACAGGGAAGTGTGTATAAAATGATGTACAAGATTTAGATATTTTCCATTTGATGTAATGCAGTGGTCATAAAAGCATGGCCTCCTGGTTGTGAATATTTCTCTCAATGAGTGTGACGTAGCTACAGTGAAACACTGCAGCTAACAGATACAGAGTATGTCTGTGACATCGTCCTACAAAACGAAAAAAATGCTTTTTCTGATTTTGAACCAACAGGAAAAACTTGAGTGAAAACTCAGAGTTTAAAGGGTTAAGGCTGGACAATCAGAGCACAAACACACACACACACACACACACACACACACACACGACGGGTTTTTCCCAGAGCAAAGTGACACTCCCAGAGTTAATGGGTGGCTTTAGCTGGCTCCACCTGCATTCAGACAAACCCTCACCTACACAACTCCCTTACAGAGTAACCAGAGACAAATTTACTCTGGGAAAAATTTTAGCTGGAATTCCCCCTGTACCGAGCAGACGACAGGTCCACACACTCATGTGTTCACTCGCTCACATAAACATAATTAGCATATCTGGGATTCAATTTTTGGAGGGCCGCCAATTTACGTTTTTAACGACAAACTTCCGTGTCTGCCTCTTAAAAACGTGTGCTTGAGCGTTGAAGATGAGGAAGGGCAATTCAGAGTTTGAAAAATGTGCAAGTTCACAAAAAAAAAATCTGGAATTAGGAATCCCCCCCCAAAAAATTATTTGCCAGCTGCGCCAATTATATGTACACACCAGTTAGAGAGATACAGGCCGTGTATGAGAATGTACCTTTGTGTTTGTGTGCGTGTGTGTGCATGTGTGAGTACAGTACACGAGGGCTGTCTGTGCGCGTGCATGAATATATATGTGTGAGAAGATACAATGCGTGCGCGCGTGCGTGCATGCGTGCGTGTGTGTGTGTGTGTGTGTGTGTGTGTGTGTGTGTGCGCGCGCCAGTATGCACAAATTGGCTCAGTTAACCCCCTGACGCTCAACATGGGTCATGAGTGACCTGGCTTAATGCAGTAAGAAAGGAAAATGAATATTACTGTTCATAATATAAAAAAAAACAATGTTAAAAATTTAGTATCTAGAATCTTTGCTGATTGAACATATAGTGTCCACCAAAATGGCAACAAAACATTTGACTACGCTCCAAATTTGTATCGAAAATGAATTTTTGATCCATGTTGTGCATGAGAAGGTGCTGATCATGTCAAGAGAGCTGAGTGGCTTTTAAGAGGGCGTGTCTCAGCTAGTGCTGCCACAGAGAGAGGTTCAGGTACCACAACAGAGTAATGAAAACTGAAGCCGGGCTGGTCTTTACCTCACTTCCTCCTTCTCCATTCTCCTCTCTGTTTGGTCCCCCCACCCCCCCTCTCGACTGGGGGAGCCCTATCCCCCCCCAAACCCCACTATCCACCCCACCAGCTGGCATACAGGACCCCCCCGTGATATCATAACCGGAGGGGAGGGGTGAGGGTCTGTCCTGCCTGCAGTACTGAAATTCCACACATTTCTGCGGACTACAGGCAGTAAAGCCTGACTGGGAGAGCGAGAGAACATGGCCGGTCTGTCCTCGCCGAAAGGCTGACAAAGTGAGGACAACCCAAACAAAGATCGTCTGCATTTCTGCCAAGATACTAATGCGGGGGGGGGGACTGTTATGCCCAGCCCTGCACACAGAGACGAGAGTCGTTTCAGCGACATGCATGTGTGCGTGCGTGAGTGTCCATGTGAGAGTGCAAGAGAGCACAAGTATGTGATTGCTAGTGTGAGAATGTCTGTGTGTGTGTGTGTGTGCCTAGGAACAACTCTCCAACATATTTTCAGCATTTATATCTAGTAGGCTTGGCAATGCTCACTGATATAAGGGGCCCACAACTGGCTGGAATGTCAACACTGAGGACAAAGCAGGTCAGACGAGACAGTTTCAGAGATTTGGTTCCCAGGATCCAATATTTGGAGGCAGCACTGCAACTTATAGCCTTGATGATCCTGCGAGAGCTTGGGCCAGTAATCTGAACCGCGCACCTCTATCACTTGAGTCTTTTCTCCTTATCTTGGCATGTGGCCATGAATAAACATGTTTTATGTGAGTGTGAATGTGTGTATGTTTGTATGAGTGTCAAAGGCAATGATGCAGACAGAAAATATAAACAAAAGAAATGAAAACTTAATAGAGGGCTGATGTGCATGCCAGGTGACCTCTGACCCCTCAACACACTCTCTTCCCTCTTCATTTCCATCCCTCTGTTCTCCCGCTCTCTCGGCACACAGGATGATGTCATCGCAAACTCTCCCTCCAATCAGCCTCAGGTTCAGCTCTCCGCCGCCCACACAGTTTCTCCCTCTCTCTCTCTGTCACGCACAATCAGCTGTACATGCATCCTTGTAAGGACATTACATTGACTTCCATTCATTCTTTGTGTATCTTTACTGCCTTACGCTAATCTGAATCGTAACAAACGCATGCCTAACCCAAACGCTTACCTTTAACCAGTTAGTCACAATTTGCCTTTATAGTGGAGAGGACTGTCTAAAATATCCTCACTCCCCAAAAATGCCCCCATTCTGTGGTTTAAATTGTTTTTTGGTCCTCACTTTAAAGTGAGTGCACAAATGCACACGCGCACACACACGCAAACACACATGCAAACACACACACGCACGCACACACACACACAAACACACACACGCACTCCTGTGTAACCTGTCTGCTGCACTGGTGCTCCTTTGTGAAGCACAGAGCCCGGGGCTGTGAGGGTTTGTGGGAGGGGGTCATGTGACTGAAATTTGCCATGAAACAGCACAGAGAGAAGCACACGTCTGAACTCTGCAGAGAGTCACCGTGGGAAGTCCTGGAAAATTAGAGAGTAGCTCCACTTCAAGCACAAATAGGAACATAATGAAAAGCAGAGATGTATAATCGCAAGAGACTCGCACTACTGGCCTGACACAGTGAGTGCTTTCTGCACAAAAGAATTACTGACATACTCCATGGAGAAAACCGTATGTGTGTCTGTGTGCGTCCCTATGTGTGAGGCAACAGGTGAGTAACTGGGCGTGTCAATGAGAGTGTGAAGGCGGCAATGGGTGAATGAGTGTGTGGGATAGCATGTGTTTGGTAAAACCACCGAGTCAGGAATGCATGGGGGACACATTCTCCTACTAGAGCCAGTATCATACCAGGTCAGACCAGCTGTTTCCATAGCGAGTGTGTTGACATAACACGGGGGGGGGGTCGAATTATTGTGTTAGTCCAACTAAAACCGGACTTTTAAAATATATGCCAACATTAGCCCGACTGGAATGGCACCAAATCGAATTTCTCATCGTCCGACTAACACACCCACATAATGCGGTTAATAGTCGCATTATTCCTCAGCGTATACGCTTGAATCGAACCGAACTAGACTATGCACTCTGTGCATGCTCCACAGTTCATCGTGCAAGGCTTTGACCTGGAAGTCGTGAGATCACCAAACTGATTAGCAGCAAGTCCAAGCTCTGCCAAACAAGCACGTTTGTACTGAACACTGGCAATCCTCATCTGCAAGGGAATTGTTGCTTGAACAGTCATGTCTTGGGAGCTCATAACCTCTTCCATTAATCCGCATAATTTATTGAATGACCTGCCTGTCATCTGAAAATTTTCCTTCCACTCGCCATCAGAAAGCTCCTTCAGAACGACTCTTTCCCACTAGTCTTTACTCCTGACCCGCATCCTACATGCTTGGGAAGCCCCTAGGGGTATTTCCCAATAGCACAGATGCTAACTTACATAGTTGGAACCAAAGACTGTGAATAGACAAACTATGTTAGTTGGTAACTTAGTTAGCGACTACGCTTTTGGGAACGCACTCTGAGGTAGTAGAGAGGGCACAAAGTAGAGTATAGCAGCGTTGCTGCCTAGCTTTGGCTAACCCCATACCCACCACAGATAGCGCGCATCTCAACTGTGTGAAAAGCATGGCGTACAGCCCATATGAAATGTGCAGAGCCGTAAAGTTGTCCATGTTCTCGCCAATCGATATGCAACCAGTTGGCCGCCAGCTAACTTGTTTGTCGATTGTTTGGTCCGAGATGCGATAGCTCAACCAGAAAAAGGTCCAAAACGAACAAGTGAAAGGGGGCATACTGCCACCTATCACAGCGGAGACGGACATGCTTCGGTCAATAAATCGATTTTCTCCCTTGCACATATACTGGGCCAGAGAGTAGTCTGATTAAATTACCTAATCGAGCTATTACCGTAGCTCGACTTAACTGTGCATGTGAACGTACTGGAGTGTTATAAAGCAGAAAAACACATTTAGTCCATCCCCAATTCCTCACTCCATCATTCTCTCCTCACCTCTCTCACACACACACAACATCACCCTTGACCAGGCCTGCATGCTCATTTACCCTTTGCCTCCTCAATACGCATGTGTGGTACAATGCTTGAAGTACAGAAAGAATGTCTGATTGACATTTCATGATGTCAACATACATTTCATTCATACCATTGTGCAATTTAGAGTCTCCAATTATCCTGATGTGCATGTCTTTGGGAGGAAACCGGAGTACCCGGAGAAAACCCACGCAAAAAAACTCCACATAGAAAGGCCCCAGGCCGGATTCGAACCAACAGCCTTCTTGCTGAGAGGCGGCAGTGCGTCACGGACCATCTGAATCAGTGAATGGGTAGGGTAAATTCTCCCACTGCATTCAAAATCATCCCGGATCAAACCAGCCCTTTAGGCACTGAATACAAGCAGAGCTCAGGCTGGTTGGGGTCTGAAAAGCGCGTTACCGGCAAGTCGGCAGATTTGGCGATGATAGCGAGGGATCATTACCGTTCTTCCGTTCCCGGATGGGGAGAAGGGTAGGAGCCTGGTGAAGCGACAGCTCCTGCATCTCATTGGTCACCGCTTCGCTCTGTGGACTAGGGGCCGGGCTAGGGGCGCCGCTGGGCGCCGTGCAGGCGGATTTCAGCTCCTCCCCAGCTTGGGCATCCATCTTTGTTCGGGGTGGGTGGGTGGAGGAGACCGGCTGACCTGTTGAATTAACAGAACAGACTTAAGAAACAAGTTTTAAGCCAGAAGAAAAGCCCCGCCCCATTCCACACATTTAGAGACCCTAGACAGAGAAGGTCTGGACAATTCAAGAATAGGAGCCATTTTGTTTCCATCGCAGGAAAGCCAGCTGTTTCGCACAATGGAAAGCGTTGGTTTTTTTAGTTTTTTTCTCAGAAGGGAAATGTCTTAATTTCAGCTGAAAAACAATAAACCAGCTAGCAATGGTTTTGACAAGCATAAGAGGGGAAGGCAGTCAGACATGAGAAATCAGATAGCGGGGGGCTGGCTAAAAAAAAAAAAAATCATTCCCTTTGAGATGGAGCACGAAAGCATGATGGAAACAAAATGGCTCCATGACAAGATTTTTCCGGAATCATCATGTTCTAACTATCTAAGAACTGTACTCACATTGCCCGGTCCCCAGTCAAAGAGGCCAAGCCCCTACGCCCTATGACATAAGCAGTCACCGCGGTAACAGGTCATCACATGCCTGGTATGTCTCTGCAGGAAAACAATACTTAAAGCACCAATCCTGATATAAGCGGTTGTGCTCAATGCACAGTGCCCAACACACAGTAGTGAGTTCAGTGGTGACTGGGCTGCAGCCCGTTAAGGTGTCCACAGTTTTGGGAAACTAAGTACCTTGTCAAATGAATTGCCTTCTAAATCTGTAAGATTTATTGTTTTTCAGGGACAAGATAAACTTCCATGGCAACCAGTCTCTTCTTTTCAAACCAGACCAACATCAAATTTCAGGTCAGCAGACTACCAGTGTTCCTCAAGAAAAACACCATAGATGGAGGTGAAAAATTGTATTTTCTAGAAAGAAGCAAAACACTTCAAATCAGCTGTAGAGCTCCTCGCAGGCATTTTTGAAAGGACATTTTTTGGTTTTTGACACCAGCATTGGAACTTGAAAACAATGAACATATTGTTTAAGCAGAGACTACTATCATTAATTTGCAGACATTTACATACATTTAACATCCAAATACTTACGAACTGCGCAACAGCGGAGAATAAGATCCAGTGAAATAGTGACAGATAAAAAGGTGATAGGTGAACAAGCTGGCAAATCATGGTTATTTTTTCCATTCCAATTCGCTTCACATGTACCTTTCACAAGGCCAATTAAAGCATTTCTGTGGTTTCTAAAGCAACTGCTCCAGGCATCTATGTGATCACTATTCCACATATTCCAAGTTCAATCCAAAAGTAACTCAAGTTCAGGAACGAAATAATTACCATGGCAACACTGGAACACACCAAGTACATTACTGACATGTTTCATAATTATCTCAAATAAGCTCGGCAGCACCATGGTTTCTGGAATTTCTTTTCACATGTCAACAAGCCACAAACACAAATCTTCAATCTATTTCAAATTTGAGGCACCAGTGCAAAAAAGAAGCTTTATTGTACGTTGTCCCATGACAGAACCGATGACCCAAAAGTGGAAGCCGCCCCTGTAAACACCACGAGTCACAGTGAGTTTGAAGTACGAAAACAGGCCCGGAGGCCTTTGTAAAGAGAAGAGACTTCACTGCGAGACCAGTATCATAACAGCGTATGTGTGTGTGTGTGTGAATGAGTTTGCGCGTGTGTATGCATGTGCACGAGTGGAAGAACACTTCAGTTTACACAGTTTTTGGCCCACTCTGCCGTCAGCTTTCAAGAACACATGACCGTACAATTTATTCGCCGTACAAACAGACACTCGCACAATGTTATTTTCATCTGTCAAATATCATGCAAATTAATTCAGGTCAGCTGAACTGAACTTAATGGGGTGTATGAAACCTCCGCAGAATTTCAGTTCAGGTTAACAAGCCAAGAGTCAAGTTTTATGAGAAACATTTTTTTCCTGCAGCCCAACAACATTTTCAAGAATACTTTACAGATGCTTACTTCCATGGAAACTTAAAACTTTTCAGTCGTCGGGGCCATAGTGTTTTTAACTCCTAACATATCTCAAAAAAGACACTTCATCTGCCATCTGTGGTCCTCAGCATTTGTTAGTTCATAGACATTAGGACAAAATCGGCTGAAAGTGTAATTCTGGAGTTCTATATGCGCAACATTTGTCAGTTGTGCGAAGCACAGCAACGGGATATCAGACATAGTCAAACAGACAAGGGCAATATTTCTGGTTGAACATTGGGGGGGTTGAAGTGCCCCAATCATAATAATTATAATATGATATTGGAGCGGGGGGTTGTAGTGGCTGGTCTGAATTACTGGGGAGGGTTACAATCCCCCATGCCCCCCATAAATTACGCCAACATGCAAACAGATCACATTTGCATTAATCACTTTGCATTAAATAAAACATTTAGTCATTCCACAAATGTTCTTATTTACCTTCAACTTTTTAACACGTCTCAGTTACACAGCAGGAATTAAAAAATGGCTCATTTCATTACTCTGTGACAATGCAGGAACTAAACCTGTGTTCTCTGCTGAATCACTGGCCAGGTTCTACGACCACTACGACCACACTCGAACAGAACACGTTGTTCATTTACAATATTTTCTCATGCCACAAAGATCTCAGCAAGCACTTTAACTGGCTTTTACCTCTTCAAATGTTATGGTAATGAGGTTTTGAAATTGTGAGTCAAGTCTGGAATTCGAATCAGCATACATCATACATCATGCCTTGGGTAAGAAGAAAACGCTTTTAAGCCCAACCAAAGTCAATCTGTAAACAACCTTTAATGGGGTCATCAGGCCCCTTTCCCAATGCTAACATTTTCATTTTCGTGGTCTATGCACAAACATTTGAACATTTTTCAGTTAAAAAGCAGCTAGCCACAGCTGTACAGGCTGTGTGTGCAGCACCTCAGGCTCAGTTAATATGAAACAGGCTGTTTGGGCTCCTGTCTCTTTAAGGCCCCATCACTCCCTTCACTCATTCCCTACAGCAAGCCGCTGTCAACGGCACAGCGAATTCCACCATTCCCTACGGTAAGCCGGTGCCAGCAGTGTGGATGACCACTCGCAGTCCGATGAAAACACGAAATCAGTTGACTCGATCGCGGTGATGGGCCACCTGTGCTTCAATACTTTATACTGTGTAATTTTCGGGAAAAGTACTCCGTACAAACGCGACAATTTTATATAAAAGTATTCCGTAGGGAATGAGTTAAAGCCCACCCTGCTGTGATTTGCCAATGGCAGTTCAAGAACTATGCCTCAGAAAAACGGAGAGAAACAATGAAAGGTAAGGGTTGTACTGTTGAGGAATACAAGTAAAAGTTAATTTTGACCACTAATTCTTCACTTTGTCTTCGTTTGAAAGTCCATAGACAGAGACTTCGCCCTTGCACTTAAGAAAATGTCTTCATGACACAATATGCGGAAACCAAACTCCTCCCTGCCTCCACTCTACTTAGCATTGTTTGGGTGTGAGCCAAACTAACTGCCTGACAGGCATTATGCAAATGTGTCCGGCATGGATTTTGGGCTTTGTAACTCGGCGTACGCATCACATGCACAAAACCTATATTTATCATGCTAAATAAAAGGCGAAAAAACCCAGAAAGCACAACATAACCCCTTACACAACATCCTGCACAACTGCAGTAATTCAACAAATTCATTTTAAAACCTCAGAAATGCAGGTCACATCCTGTCGTAAACTAAAGAATCAACTGACTGACATTGCTGGAGTAATAACTATGTTTGAGATTTAAAATCGAATCAAACTGTTCATTCAGGGTGGCACTGCAATTTCTGAGAAAGAACAAGCCAACTCATGAAAACCGCATATTGTCCTAGAGATGTTTTATTCATTAGGACTGTTCCTTGGAAAGTTCAGGGATTACAAAGTTCGACTCGGCATAGCCAACTTATTGTATTGATTGTGCTGGAATGAAAAAAAAAAAAAGACATCGCCTGAGATTCCAGTTGACCAATCAGGGATCTTCTTCCATCTAAGGTGACGCAAGAAATATGACCCA
Organism: Gymnothorax javanicus; assembly: GCA_029692085.1. Taxonomy (NCBI): domain Eukaryota; kingdom Metazoa; phylum Chordata; class Actinopteri; order Anguilliformes; family Muraenidae; genus Gymnothorax; species Gymnothorax javanicus. Next base: position 50,617,855 of record CM056206.1, on the reverse strand, counting down.
ATTCAGTATATAGTTAATTGTGACCATTACATAACTGGTGCTGACAGCGGGGGAAACCAGGGCGAATACATGGGTGGAGAAGTTTGGTTTTAAATTTCCAATTCCAATCAACCATGTCCACACAGTCCAACCTCATTGCACCTTCTTAGAGTATTAACAAAGCCAAAGAAGCAAACACATTTTTCTTCATTTTTGATGAAGTCCTGGCAGAGAAGCCGGATGTGCCCTTAGTCAGAACTACTGGGCCTCAGCATAGCAGACAGGATCATCGTAACTATAGGTGATGCAAAACCACCACAATGTAATCTAAACCAATCAGCAAACCAACTCAAGTGAAACAAGCTCACATTAAATGTCTCCTCCCAAGAGTCTATCACAGCAGGGTTTGCAGAATGTAAGTGGTATGCACACAGAAAAGATACATTTATTGCTTTTATGTTTTTTTCCAACCAAAAGTCCATTTTCCATCTCAGAACTGATACACTGCGGTAGAGTTTAATCAAACATTTCAGGAAACTCCCACAAAGCACTGCAGTGTTCCTGTAACACTATCCACACAATCAATACCAGCCAGACTGCCACAATTTCTCACTTCGCCCTTACAGAGGACAATGCAACAAGAAAAAATACTATAAAAATTGCATTTATGATTTAGCAACAAGTTGGGTGAGGAAATGGTGAGAATAATGGGACTTTTGGATAGAAAAGAGGCGCAGAGAATGCAAAAGTAACACATTTAACAAAAAAAAAAAAAAAAGAAATAAAAGAAAAAATGAGAGCAAGTTCCAGAGACTGGGACAACAACTGTAATTCTGTACCTGGTTTATATCCTGAGTAGAACGCAGAAGTGCTCGGACATGTCCATTTCAGCTGGGCCGTATTCACTGCAAGCAAAAAGCAAGAATGCTAAACAAACACTAATGCAAAAAAAAAAAGAAAAAAGAAAAAGAAAAATACAGCCACAGCTAGGAACACTACAAGCCATTTTATTTCCGGCAACTGTGACATGGTGCTGGCTGACTCATAGCAATTTCAATCAGTTCACTGGGGCCGGAATCAGGGTGAATGGTCCTCTTGCTTACGCACATGCTGAGAATACTTGACTATGCGTTTACAGTAACGATACTGGGATGCCCAAGAGCCGCATTAAAAAAAACGAATGACATCATACGGCCTGTAAACTATTGGAGTTCAACACAAACAGAAAAATACCTCAGCTAAGCAAACACCCAGAGGAGCCGTAATACAGTTCGGACTGCAGTGGGCCTCTGTAGTGTGACTGGCAGGTGAGTCATTGGACTGAGTCCAAACAACCTCACTCTTATTATTATTAAACCTGTCGGTTGAAACACCCGGTAAATGCAGGCGAAGCCTCCACAAGTATCCCAGCCTGCATTTCCCTTGAATTTCGGGAGACACACCACGCAGATACGGGGCGACCAAAAAGGCCACATCAAGAGGCTGGGCTGTAAACAGTCAATGGGCTGAGACTGTGGCCAAGGCCCAACTTACTATGAGATGGCAGTGCCCTCCGCAACACCGACATGCAGGATGGGCAGCCAACAACAGTGTTGTCTGATAATCCATCTGTTTTCATCATAAAATGTAAATGTCTATGGCCAGTGAGGGCAAAGAATAGATGAAAAAAAATTCCTCTCAAACGCATCTTCAATAGCAGTTTATCAATACAACTATCGCCAGTTCAAGAACACCAATACGAATTCTCCGTTATATTTGGAGAAAATGTACTTGTTATGCAATGCCATCTCCCCTACCCCAAAGCCTGACTATTATCAGGTGGGAGAGGGCAGATGGAAACAACTGAAGCTAGTGAGATACAACTAATCCTCACAGCTGCAATTAAAAAGCGAATACAGCAACTCAGAAGTGGGAAAGTCAGAGCATCAAAAGACTGGCTCTCAGAAAACACAGAAACCTTGCACAGCCATGACAGTCAAGCTGCTTTCACACCGGACGCGAAACGAATTTATCGCACGACAGATTACATTCAAAGTCAATGCAAAGACGCGAATATATTCGCTTCTTTGCATTGACTTTGAACGTATGTAATCTGTCGTGCGAAAAATTCGTTTCGCGTCCAGTGTGAAAGCAGCTTCAGTGTTGCTACGATACGCAGAACTAATTTCGTATCTTGCCATTTCACTGTGGCTTGGGTCATTAAGCCTTTCACTTAAGGGACACTAGTTGCATTGCGTTATATTACCATCATTGGGCCTTATCCTATAGAAACGTAAGGAAGTGAACGATAAGACGATGAAAGCAAATACAGTGACTTACTTTGGGTCAAAATGAATAAAACACACACTGACATCCTTGCATAGCATTCGGAAAGCTATCCAAATCTTGTCTATTTGGACCATGTTTACGGAAATACTGTGGCAGCAGGTCACGATTCGCTGAATCAAATGTGCTGGAGGTGTACTATGGTGCTAATCGAGCCCAGCAAATGCTAAGTAACGTTTAAGAGTTTGTTAGTTGCGCTGAGGCATTCCAAGATTGCGTACCGCCATGGTTGACTTGCTGACTAAGTTCGCTGTTTATTATACCGCAACTGTAAGCCATAGCAGTTTGGCAAATATCATCTAAGGCTCACCTTAACTTGCCGTTGTATCGACTCACTCCAGTGCATTGTTCCGCAGTCGGTCGATGCGCTTTCTCAGCAAGATTCCCCAGCCATGTAGCTAGCTAGCTAGCTAGCCAGCCATGTAACCAACACCCCCACCGGCTAGCTAATGTCAGCTAAAACTGGCGAGGAATCCAGCCAAGTTAACCAGCAGGCTGCACTGCGTCGTCAGTAATGTCACGATCTCGCCACGCAAGATATTGCTTATTCTGTATGATCGGAGAGGTCAACAGAATGCAGCTGTTCGTGCTTGTGTTAGATTTTTTCTTAATCAAAATATTATCTTCCCGGTCTTGTCATGGTTGTTTTCATGAACGTGCCGCTCACTCGCTCCCTCGCTGCACTTGCCCAAACTGAGCCATACCTGTTTCCGATTAGCAAAAAAACTTCGGCCGGAAAACCCGCCCAACTCCGGCTTGTTGATGTCTGACAGTGCAAAGGTCGTCCACTCAGGAACAGCTCCCACTTGGAATGACATCAGCTGGTGTCCAGTCACAACTTCGCAGACTTATACCGCGATCGAGTTTAGGGCCGTCTGAAAATCAATGGCGTATTGGGAATCCAGTAAGAACGCACCTTACATTGCAAAGCTAATATTTGCACGAATCTCATTGGTGATCCACCGATGTAGAAAACACAGAAGCCAATGGGAAGAAAGCTACCTTTTAATCGACACAAATATCAGTAGTAAACAGTCGTACGTGTATAGGTATGCAGCCACGACGAATCTCTGGCAGACTGATTGTGCTGTCTTTAATCATTGAGAGACTTAAATCATGCAGAGTAAACCTTCAACAAGTTTCAATTATTTCCACGGTGTGTTGAAAGAGCCAAACCGACCCCAGGTCGCTACAATCAAGAAAAACATTCAAACAATTTAATCACTGCAATTCATGTTTCCCCTAACGGTCTGGAAATAAAATGAGAAAAACATGTTCCTTAAAAGCCAAACAGCCATTGCAATATAAAAAGCACTCATTATTATCATTGAACTTCCTGCCATACGCCATTCCGGTACCTTCCGCAGCGACAATTCTTTGTCACTTCGCTAAGATTTTTATTTTTTTATTTTTTATTCACCATCTAATGGATGAAGTGAATTAATAAACGTCTCATTCTTAATTCAAAAAGAACTATGTTGAAAAGTATCTATTGCATAGAAATGTAAACAGCAGGAGAATATTTGTATACCACAGGACATATAGCGGGGAAAAGAAGTATTGAACGCGTCAACATTATTCTCAGTAAATATATTTCTGATGGGGTTATTGACATGACATTTTCACCAGATTTCAGTAACAACCCAAGTAATCCACACATACAAAGAAATCAAAACAAATAAGTCCATAAATTAAGTTATGTGTAATAAAGTGGAATAACACAGGTAATAAGTATTGAACACATGAAGAAAAGGAGGTGCAAAAAGGCATGGAAAGCCAAGAAACCAGCTGAAATCTGTCAGTATTTAGAGAGCAATGCTGCCCCCCATCAGTGCAAATTAATATCAGCTGGTTTACTCCTAATTGATGGCCTATAAAAAGGTTTCTCATTACCAAGGTGTCACACAAGAAGCATCTCATGGTGAGTAAAAGCAAAGAGCTCTCTCAAGACCTCTGCAACCTTATTGTTGCAAAACATATTGATAGCATTGGTTACAGAATATATTTCTAAACTTCTGAATGTTCCAGTGAGCACCGTTTGGGCCATAATCCGGAAGTGGAAAGAACATCATCTCACCATAAACTGGCCACGACCAGGTGCTCCGTGGATGATTTCTGACAAAGGAGTCAAAAGAATAATCAGAAGAGTTGTCCAAGAGCCAAGAAACACTCGCAGAGAGCTTCAGAAAGACCTGGAATTAGCAGGTACAGTTGTTTCAAAGAAAACAAGTAACCCACTCAACCACAATGGCTTCTATGCACGATCACTGCGCAAAACTCCATTGCTGTGGAAAAAGCATGTTGAAGCTCGTTTAAAGTTTGCTGCACAACATTAGGACAAGCCTATGAAATACTGGGAGAATATAGTCCAGTCAGATGAGACCAAAATTGAACTCTTTGTATTTCACAGCACATATCATGTTTGGAGGACAAACAGCACTGCACATCACGCCCAAAACACCATACCAACAGTGAAGTTTGGAGGTGGGAACATCATGGTGTGGGGCTGTTTTTCAGCACATGGTACTAGCAGACTTCATATAATTGAAGGAAGGATGAATGTTGAAATGTACAGAGACATTCTTGATAAGGATCTGCTGCCATCTACCAGCATGCTGAAGATGAAATGAGGGTGAACAGTTCAGCAAGACAATGATCCCAAACACACAGCCAAGGAAACTCAATTGGTTTCAGAGAAAGGAAATAAAGCTGCAAGAATGGCCCAGTCAATCACCTGACTTGAATCCAGTTGAAAATTTATGGAAAGAACTGAAGATCAGAGTTCCTAGAAGATGAGTTCCTCATGATCCAAAAGTACTTTTTAACTTACGTATTTCTTTCTTGTAAAAATACTCACATTTATTACAGAAAACAAACATGCCATTGCTTCAAAAAGCCATGAAACCACTAACCCCTTAAATGAAGGCAAACCTTTAAATGTCACTTCACATTTATTCAACACGCTTCACATCACATCCAATCGTACCAAGATAAAAAGTCATTCACGTACAACCATTGAGAGTGAGTAATGAGAAATATCACAGTGATGCGGTGAAAAATGGGGGTTGAGCACCTGAATCAGAGAGCTGTGCTCACCGAGTCCCTCCATCCGACTTGCATCTCGACAAATCGGGCTAATAATGTACAGTATAAAATACACATTTCATTGGGAAAAGTGGACATATGGATGGCTGTGCTGTCAGTCACACAGAAATGCTGTATGTGTATCAGTGGCTGGAAGCAGGCCTCCTGACCCCCATCACTCTGAAGGTGCTGTTGGCGATCTTCTCGTACAGGAGGAACATGAGGGCAGCAGTCAACACAGTCTGCAAGAGCTTGGCCTCCAAGCCCTTGAACAAACCCAGAAAGCCATTCTTCCTGGGGATAGAAGGGAAGGAGGATGAGAGGGGGGGGGGGGGGGGGGGTGGGAGGGGGCAGGGGGGATGACATAGGAAAAGAAGACCAGTGAGAAATGTACACTTGTGGATACACCGGAATGTTCCGTAAATAGATGTGCGCGTGTGTGTTCTGTTAATATATGGAGTGTATGTGCATGAGTGCACTGAAAATGTGTGTTTATGTGCTGTGAGCAAAGGGCTCTGCGAGCAAAGAGAGTGTGCGTTTTTGTGTGAGCGCACGCGTGTGCATGTGTATACGAGCATGCGTGCATGTGTGTGAGCAGGCAAGCATGTCAGAATTCGTGCAAGAATAACTTGGGGCTTGTATGAAAGAGTCATTGTGGGAGCGATTATGCACACAAATGTGCACAAGTGACGATCAGTGGGTGTGTGTGAGCGTATTGCGGGTGTGAATGAAGATGAGAGGAAGTGGGCGCGCGCATGGCGATAACAGGGTGTGAGAGTGCGCGTGCGTGAGCGACGGCTAGGGTGTGCGAGTTTGTGTGTTTGAAAGTCAGTGATGAGGCGTGTAAGTCAGTGTGCGTTTACGTGCGCACTCACTTGATTCTGATCAGTAGCAGTTGCACCATACTTCTCAGGCTACTGAAGACCCGAGATCTCTCTGTGGGCTGCCTGTGCTGGCCGAACTGAAACAAAGCACACAGCACATAACACTAACACACTAACACACTCAGTGCAGCCAATGTTTTATAGCCCTCACTATTTCAACACAAGTCCTACAGATACTGAGGCTTCCCCACAATGAATCCAAGTCCATCAGATTTTAAAGGTCCCCCATCATGTCACCAACTGCACACCCATTTATCCATTACAAGCCATTTCAAAATATGTTCCTTTGTGACATCACAAGGGGATGTGATGGGCCAGAGGCAAGTTGGACTAATTAACTGGTTGGCTCAAGTTAATCAGTCCCTTCACTATTCTGGGTGGCCTCTCCCCCTTTGATGCCATAAAGGACAGAATTAAAAATGGTTTGTAATAGCTAATTGGCAGTGGGTCAGATGAAATGTTGGGAGACCTTCAAGTACTCCATACACTTCCAAGTCCAATGGATATCAAGTTCAAGTCTAGTAGATATAAAGTCTAATGTACGCCAAATCTGAGGCCAGGAGATATTAAGTCTAATGTACGCCAAATCTAAGTCCAGGAGATATTAAGTGTAATGTACGCCAAATCTAAGGCCAGGGGATATTAAGTCTAATGTACGCCAAATCTAAGTCCAGGAGATATTAAGTCTAATGTACGCCAAATCTAAGGCCAGGAGATATTAAGTCTAATGTACGCCAAATCTAAGGCCAGGAGATATTAAGTCTAATGGATACCAAATCCAAGTCCAGGAGATATTAAGTCCACTTAATACTAAATCCAAGTCCATCAGATATGAAGTTAATTGAATACAAGTCCACTTAACACTCAATCAAACTCCAGTGGCAGTTTTGTGCATTTTGGTTTCTAAATTCTGACTGAAAGCAACACAGTCAGCGACAGTTGTTTGACGCAAGACAGTGCTACGGTCACCCAGCTCGCACAGCTGCTCAAAACGACCACGTAAAAGGGCGCCATGTACAGAGCTGCCGTGCTGGAGAGTCCTGCCAGGTCAAAAGTGCAGAAACGCGTCAACAGACACGTAATTAAGTCAAGCCAGCACCATGGCCTTTGACCGACAGACAGACAGACAGACAGACAGACAGGGACTCACCCTGAGGATAGACTGCACGGTCTGCAGTGGGTACGTAACCATCGTTGCGATGGCCTTGGCGACAGCTCCGATCAAGAACACCTCCAGAGAGGAGAGCTGCAGAGAACACAGGCCGCTGCTTCATAATTTTACACATACATTTTATCACCTGTGCATCACTCCTCTTTTCATCTCACTTGTCGTTCATCCAACACTGGCATGGTGCAATTGTATCTATATCAGTGTGGTATTTGTCAACATATCAGTCAAAATCATTCCAGGTCAATAGTTTGATTTAATTTCATGGTATTTATTTACCCCGCAAATTATGATTGATGCTCAGGGCTGTAGAGAACTGAAAGCTTGCGTAAATTGAACCACATCGGACTCATGTAATGTAGCTCTTTCGGCAACCTTAGGTTGGGGAGACTGGGGACCAATGAGCCACGTCACTTATTTGCGGCCAATAGACGTAAAAGCTGCTTGAAATGGGCAAAATAGTGATACGGCTCACTGAGTCCAATGGGCACTAATGAGCCATAGTCCTATTTTGCCCATTTTAATCAGCTCTAACATCTATTGACAACAAATATATGACATGGCTCATTGGTCCCCTTGGCTCATTGGACCCCAGTCTCCCCTTTGCAGTTATTGCATGTTGCTTTGGATAAAAGTGACTGCCGAGAAAATGTGAAGTTATTCTAAGCGAGCCTTTTGAGGCCTCCTGGTCAGGGTGTGAAAATGGCACCAGATGCCAACAACATGATGGTTAAGCATTAACTGCAGTTGGTAGGTTTGTCTACTCAATCAACCACTTTGGCTGGAAACCAAACACCATTTGCAGGTTGTATTTTAAAAGCCTAGTTATCTTTTAAAACACAGAAATGTGCAGGAATATTTTTGGATGTGCCAGCCACTAAGGCATGGGAAAAGCACCCACTTGCGGGATGGGAAAACGTAATGCTGCCTTGTTCCTGTGATATTTTGAGGTTTCTCAGAAGCTCCAACTTTCCCCATTTATAAGTGAGTGTGAATGGAATGTTTCAGGTTATTAGGAGTTTGATTAGCTGGGGTTGCGGCTCAATAAAAATGAATCCTCCTTTCCTTCATTTGTCTCCTCCCTGAAGAGTGTTAGATAGGAGGGGACAAGTGGAGGAAGTTTCCTTGAGGACTGAGACACAGCCTGGGTGTGCACTGCGAAAAATGAAAAACAAGTCCATCTTACCAAACATTTTAACTTTCATTCAGACTTAAAATACTTATCTCAATTCCTTTTGCCTAGAATAAGTATAAAATTCTGCCAATGTGGCGAGAAAATTTTGACTCATTTCAAAATTTGCCAATGGAATGAGAAAATTTCACTTGTCGAGTGCGTGTCAACTTAAAATAAGCCACCATTTTTTATTTAAGAAAGAAGGAACAAGACATTGCCACCAAAATCCCCCGCTGCAATGGAATCCCGTTTTTGAGCCCAATCGAGGTCATGACCAATAACATACACATCCAAAATTTCACGAATCTAGGTGAACTAATTTCTGAAAAAAACTTGTCTCTACTCATCTAGGTGGAGAGCCAGATGAACGTGACAAAATATCCAACTCCACTTCATGGCGAGGGATTAATAAGAAGAAAAGTTTCATAATAAGATTAAAAAAACTTGTTAAAATAGACACTTTTGCAGTGCGGTGGATGGTGGGGGTGGTGGTCCGCTCCTCACCTCTCTGTGCACCCCCGCCCACAGCTGTCTCTTCAGCCCCTCGTAGATCATGAACTGAATGGCTGGATTCAGTACCAGGAGCAGGGAGGGGAAGGTCCCGTTCCACAGAGCTGCGACTCCTTCATCCTGAACGATCTTAGAAAAGGCATCTGGGGAGGAAGATGGGGGAAGAAGCTTGGGATGGAACAGAAAAACTCATCAGGGACTAACCAAGCGAGGGTTGGGTTCAATCCCAAACAGAATTGGAATTGATGATTCAATTTCAATTCAATTCTGGCATTGGAATTGAAATTGATAATTCATTTCAAATTCAAATTCCAGAATTGGAATTGAAAAATCCAATTCCCAATGCAGTTGAAACTGAAATTGAAAATTTGATTTGAACTTCCCTTTTGATATCAATTCCGTCTGTGTTATAGACAGTGGATTAATCTTGATGCATGGGGGAGAATATGTTACTATACAATATTCTGACAATGTTTCCGTAATGTAGCAATGATTTTAACAGTGGCTGACCATTCCTCTATCATCGCGGGGGCATTTTTTTAATCAGCTGAGGAAGTCATGGACGTAGGGTCCTTAAAGATTAGCATGCAGCAAGGCAACGGGCATGCAGATATAGAACAAAATGTGACCATGTTGGGTCAGGCAGCTTCAACGCAACATAATGGCAAGGAAACCTCAAGCTTCAGCACCATTGGTCTCAATCACTGGAGTGGAACTGCCATCATTCCCCTGAGCAAGAGACTTGGGCCAGCTCACAACCGTAAATATTCATTATACATAAACAGCGGAGGACGCCATAGCTCAATGGTTAAGCGTGCTGGACTTGGGACCGAAAGGTCCTGAATTCGAGTTCTTACGATGTGTTCTTGGGCAAAACACCTCACCCCCACAGTACCTCGCTCCACCCAGGTCTACAGTTAGTTACCATCAAATTTTCAGGGAAACCAGACTAAGAGCTGGGTGGGGTAACTCGTGATGGACGAGCATCCCATCCAGGGGGAGCAGCAATACTCCCACTCACTTCATGCGACAGAAACTGGTGTTAAGCCCCAGCCAAATGAGCCACTAGGCTCGGAATAGACTTACTCTCTCTTACATGATCAGTATGTAAAATATTCCTAAGGAAGTCATTTCGGGTAAGTGCAAAGACAGAGACAGACAAGTTTGCATGCTTCATACTGCACTCATGTGTGTGCAATGGGGTTCAAAATCACTGGGACAACCTAATCTTATCTTGTTCACTGACACTTTTTGGTTCAGGATTTTACTTGGCTAATGCAGGACATTAAATACTAACAGTATTTGTATCGAAAGAAAAATGCCAGCATTGGTGTTTCGTACGATCAGTTACTCTCTGTTTATGTGCCAGGTGTTAAGATAGGGGGACCAAGAGTTTTGCCATATAATTACATTATGACACAAACACAAGTAATAAAAAAGGGATTTTTTCAAATTTCCAGTAAAAATTTCAATTTCGTGGGCAGCAGTCGTCATCAGACAAGCAATTTCTCCGAAAATGGGGCCCTCGTTAACACAATTTCGCAGTTTCTGCCAGAAATTTCGCTGCTTTAAAATAGTTTGTTAGTTTGGGATAAGAAAGGAGTGTCCCAATAATAGTGAACCCCCGTATACAGAGTATACCAGACCTTACCCCAAACTATCTGCCCAGGTCATGGGCCAGGTGCAATAGACAGTTCTACTGATGTGGGTTTAGGCCCTGACTGTGCCTGAAATCCTGAGCCCACACACACAGGAGCCTCACCTATGATGCCAGCATAGTTAGTGGGACGGATGTCCGTGTTACGAAACTTCGCCCCCTGCAGTTTCAGCCTGGTGTTTACAACCCAGAGGGGGTAGTGACAAGTACGTTTACTACACCTGAGAGGAAGGGAGAGGGGAAAGGGGGAGAGAGAAAGAGATAGAAATAACATACTAACAGGAGAAAAATATCTGCTCCTCTGATTATTTCATGATATAGGATGGACAACACTGAAGGACGGCTCTAATATTGAACATTTTATCAAACAAGAAAACAAGTAGCCCAGAAAAGGGCTTAGTCTATCTGGTTGAGGAACAGACCACTGTGATAAGGCTCTATTACAAGAATCATGGAGAAAGTTTACAGCGCATAAGCATGGCGCCTTTTCGGAAGCAAAGCGGCAAGGTCTCAAAATGTACGCTTTTTACATTGAAACGATCCACTAGGCTCGTATTATTCTTGCTGAATAGATACTACAGAAAACCTCTTTATCATGCAGCTGGGCAAAACAATTTTATCTAACAGCTGACAAGCAAACAGACATGTTTACTTCAAAGCCAGCTCAAAGTGCGACATTAAATCACCTGCTAAAGGGCTATTGGTTCCTGGGTCTCAAAACCAGCTCTCAAGTAAGCTGGTCACTGATGGTGCTTAGAGAGTCTGGCATCAGACCACTGGACTATGCAGCATATGTACCTGCAGCGATGCCTATGAGAAGGTCCCGGCTTGCTGTCGCCTTCTGACCCCTAAGCCAGGCAGCCTTTAAGCTGTGGAAGCAGTAGAAATACACAAAGTTGGAGCAGCAAAGGCTGCAGATGACAGGAAACCAGCCTCGGTATGGAGCCAAGCTGAAGCGAGAGAGACAGGAAGAGAGACAACCTTTATGGGCATGTCTTGCCCTGATGGAGAAAATTCACCTATTAAAAGCAGCATACCTTGGAAGCCATCACATTGCAGCTGTAATTTTCTACACTCATAATCCACACAGACCATCACACAATCCATCTCAAATAATTCTACTCACAGTCCTTCTTCCTTGACAATTTCTGCTAGAACTGCAGGAGTGGACCGGGCTTTCCTCTTGTCATCCACTACAACCCCAAGAAAGGTTGGGGTGGGGGCAAACATAAGATCAGTATGACAGCAAAGTGGCTAATGAAGCATAGATCGTCTGCCAAGAAAAACCATAAATGTTTGCTGGTGAGGCATAATTAATGGGATAAAACAATACAAACACCAAATATAGAACATATTCAAAAAGGTCTTTGGTCATTCAGTAAATTATTTCCATACCCTGAAGTCGCAGTCTGGCCGTATCCAAGGGAAAGAAAACTGTCATCGCCGTCACGCTCCCCTAAACAAAGCGCAGAGTGACAAAACAAATATTCGCGTTGCAAGCAAAGGAAATCTGAAGACAATTTTAGATCCACGAGGGAAAGAACTGATTTTTCCATAAAAAGCAAAAAAAAAAAAAAAAAAAAAAATTACGCTTCATATTATGGCCCGTATAGCAAAGTTGACTTCTGATAAAGCAACAACTCGGACTCATCGATGGTTGCAGAACTGCCGCGATGCCCTGATATACCATTCTGATATCGTAAATATGGTCAGTCAACTCTACCAAGCAATTTCTAAAAAAAAAAAAAAAAAAATATGTCAGCTAATAGTTTTAAGGGAAAGGAAACTGAAACCATTCCACAATTAACAAGTCGGGCAACAAGGGGGATTATACAGTTCCCATATGACGCCCATTCAACGCAGAGTAGAGCAAGTTAGAGTAAGGAAACCACTGCGTAGAAATATAGTTTAGTCTTATTATAACACAAGCATTTAAAGGCCACAAACTGTTAAGCCATAAACATAACCAGCTGGGTAACTGTTTAGCGCATAATGTCATGCTAGGCATAACTTACCATTGCCCCAGCGACAGCATGTACCAGACTCTCATAAGTGAATACCTCACCGAACTTTTCCGAGCTCATTGTTTCGCAGAATATACACAAACTCTGTATCTTTGCGTATCGCGTTCAAAGTGGATTAGCAGCACCAGCGAAAATACATTTTTTTACGAACTGCACATTGGTAGACCAGTCGGCTCGCAAGCTCTCGCAAGTACACTCCAATGTTTACGCCCCAACGTCCACTTCCTATATTCATATCCAATCAGGCTGTTTATAGAAATCGTCATCCCGCACCAATTTGATTCCCATGCCGTTTATTGGTCCTTAACACGCATGCGCTTTCACATGCAGCACACGCTGTCAGTCGAAATACAACAAAACAACTGTAGTTTTCTGTTTTCGTTCGGGGACAATAAGCTAAAAAACTAACAAACTATCACAGGCTTACAGCTCTTGAGGGTGCCAGGCCTTCTTGCGACCGTTTTAGACTGACCACTTGAATTGAAAAAAATAAATAAATAAATAAATAAAAATTTGAAGTAAAAAGCCACATAAAGCACTGGAGAATAATCCTCAAAATAGTTTGAAGTCTTGAGAACATCTGAAAGAATAGGATTAAGAATATTTTGAAGAGCCTTGCGAATAATCTTGATCATATTTCTTAGATCACAAAATATCTCTGTGAATACTCATGGGAATATTTCTGCGATAAAATGGAAATATAAGGTACAACAAACGTCCCTTTGTTACGAGAAGCCAACTGCGTGCATGAGTTGTGGCTGGTGTAATGTAAAATATTAATAAAAGTGATGTGTTCCTGTCACCAAGGCAATTATATCTTGTGTTGTGAAAGTGTAATTTCCAAATTTGTGCAAAATAATCGCAATTTGTTTCCAAGAGGATTGCATATGTTCACCACAGGACAATCTATCCAAAACCAAAAATTTGGCTGAGCCAGAGAATCAGACAAAAATCAAAGAACTGCTACATCTTTGCTTTTGTTGTGTGCTTCAACCTAAGAAGACAATATGATTTAAAAAATCTGTAAGCAACAATCCCAGAGTACAAGAAATAAGCCAAAACAGAGCGAGTTTCAGAAAGTATAATTTTTTTAAAAAAATCCAGAAGGTGAACTGACCAACATCCACAGGTTTTGTCCAGTCTGTTGGAAACTGTACTATTTGCCTAAGAACAATCTCCTTGGAAGCCATGTACAGAGCAAACACAGTTGAGAAAATTTGTGTCCATAGGACACAAATGCCCCCTCAGTTGGGAGATTCGACAAAATTTACCTAATTCAAATGGCAGCGAAATCATCAAAAAAAATTTAAAATTCAGAAACAAGGTATGAGATGCACACGTTTTTGATCCCCAAAGACTACACCCCCCATTGCAGCAAAGGGAGGGGAAAAGTTGACAAAATTGACCTAAGTTCAAAAACCTGAAAAAAACCATAAAAATTTCCGAAATTCAGGCACAAGGTAGGAGACGCACACCTATAGTGTCCCTACAAAGCACATTTATGAGTTCAATGAATTCTGTTGACTGGTTTTTGAGGTGAAGAGGACTAATAATCAACCCTGTACAAACATACAGACAGACATGGGTAACCCTATATGCCCCCAGCCATACATGGCGCGGAAGCAAAAAAATTGAGCATAGACTTAACATGGGGTTACTTTTTACATGAAAAATAAAACCAGGTACACTACAGGCCAAAAGTTTGGAAGCAAGATCAAATTTGTACAAAAAAGATCATAGTTTCATTGGCATACTTTGCGACAAAATAAACATGATTATTACATAAAGTCACTTATCAGAATACATTTTTACTCAAATTATCAGGTATTTCCTTTTTTTTTTTTTTTGCTTAGACTTTGCTTTCTTCAAAGTAACCTCCTAACAACAGCATGGCATATACGAGGCATTCGTTTCACAAGTTTTTTAAGGTATGTGCCAGGAATTGCATTCCAAGCTTTCTTAAGTTCATCAATGAGAGACCGCTGATTCGTGGGACACACTTTTCTGATAGATCGATCCAATTCGTCCCACACAAGCTCAATTGGAGAGAGGTCTGGAGACTGAGGGGGCCAAACCATCTTTCGAAGAACACCTTACTCTTCTTTTTTGTCTAGTTAACCCTGACAGAGCTTAGAAGAATGCTTAGGGTCCTAAGGGAAGAATGCTTTTGACCTGTATTGGCCTTGCTTCCAAACTTCTGGCCTGTAATGTATGTGTACCCATCTAGAGCCTAAGTGATATGATGAATCTTTTAATTTAGTTTCACTGCACTGCTATCAGTCTGCAGTCTGTCGTCTCTTGGCTGAACTACTGAACAATGATGCAAACAGGCTACAATCCCTTTAATCACACTATTTTTACAGCCCCAATTTTACACTGATGGCAGGGACAACTGATTCCCAAATATATTGCAAATCTCTATGTTGTATTGGATAAGACTGTTGTTTTAGGTGAAGGAAAAATATCAGATGGGGAGCAGAAGGAAAATAAAAAGACACTTTGTGCAAACTGGCCTGGATGTTCAGAGGCACAGATATTTTGGTTCAAAGGACGTTTAAATATTTAAAATGATGTTCACATGGTTATTATATTTCAATTTTTGGCAGTTCCATGAAATCTACAACCTCAGTGCCAAAATGACAAAATAGTCCAAATGTGAAAAATTATATATACAAACCCTAATTCCAATGAAGTTGGGACATTGAGTAAAAATGTGAATAAAACAGAATACAATGATTTGCAAAGCCTGTTTGACCAATATTCAATTGAGTACACTCCAAAGACAAGATATTTAATGTTTAAACTGATAAACTTCATTGTTTTTTTGGTAATATTCACACATTTTGAATTTGATGCCTGCAACACGTTCAAAAAAAGCTGGGACAGGGGCATGTTTACCACTGTATTATATCACCTTTCCTTTTAACAACACTCAATAAGCGTTTGGGAGCCGAGGACACTAATTGTAGAAGCTTTGGAGGTGGAATTCTTTCCCATTCTTGCCTATTGTACGACTTCAGTTGCTCAACAGTCTGGGGTCTCCATTGTTGTATTTTGCGCTTCATAATGTGCCACACATCTTCAGTGGGAGACAGGTCTGGACTGCAGGCAGTCCAGTCTATTACCCGCACTCTTTTACTACGAAGCCACACTGAAAAAGACTTCGCTTGGATGGCAGCATATGTTGCTCCAAAACCTGTTTGTACCTTTCAGCATTACTAGTGCCTTCACAGATGTGCAAGTTACCCATGCCATGGGCACTAACACATTCCCACACCATCACAGATGCTGGCTTTTGAACTTTGCGCTGATAACAATCTGGATGGTCCTTTTCTTCTTTAGCCCGGAGGACACGACGTCCATGATTTCCAGAAACAATTTAAAATGTGGACTCGTCAGACCTCAGTACACTTTTCCACTTTGCGTCAGTCCATCTCAGATGAGCTCAGGCCCAGAGGAGCCGGCAGCATTTCTGGGTGTTGTTGCTATATGGCTTTTGCTTTGCATGGTAGAGTTTTAACTTGCACTTGTAGATGTAGTGATGAATGGTGTATACCTGACAATGGTTTTCCGAAGTGTTCCTGAGCCCACATGGTAATATCCTCCACAGAATGATGTCGGTTTTTAATGCAGTGCCACCTGAGGGACTGACGGTCATGGGCATTCAATGTTGGTTTTCGGCCTTGCTGTTTACGTGTGGAGATTTCTCTGGATTCTCTGAACCTTTTGATGATACTCTGGACTGTAAATGATGAGATCCCATAATTCCTTGCAATTGCACGTTGAGAAACGTTGTTCTTAAACTGTTCCATTATTTGCTCAAACAGTTGTTCACAAAGTGATGAACCTCGCCCCATCCTTGCTTGTGAACGACTGAGCCTTTCGAGGATCCTCCTTTTATACCTAATCATGACACTCGCCTGCTTCCAATTAACCTGTTCACCTGTGGAATGTTCCAAACAGGTGTCGAAAAGGTTTTGCAAAGCATTTTATTCTGTTTTTATTCACGTTTTACACAACGTCCCAACTTCATTGGAATTGGTTTTGTAATTCAGATATCAGCAGGCCCAAGTCAAAAGGTTTCAGAGCTTAAATGGATGAAGCACTTGAGGTTTTACATTTTTCAGGATAAAGCCATAAACAGGAGAGCCATTTTAGCCGCAACCGGCCATGAAATGTAATCCTTATGTCAGTTTCATTGTGTCGCCCGGTTTGGAATGCCGAGCAGCACTAGGTGAATCTGTCTCACCACCACATTTTCTATGCATTGGGGAGCGTGCAGGCGAGCGCTTAGCGTCTTCCAGTTAGCGCACGGACAGCTGCTCCCCCTCCTCACTCCGCAGTACGGCAGCTGAGCTGCATGCTTGCGGAGCTGGAAGACTGCCCATCGAGTGCGGCCGCCGTCAGACTGCAGGACCCTGGAGACCGGAGCAAAGCGAATGGCCCTCGAGACAGAACATCTCATCCGCCCTAGCCCTCTGGTAGTGTTCTGGTGTGATGTCCTTGTTCAAGTACATATCGACTGCTAGGAGCACAAAAAGGTTTAGTGCATTTTTTAAGTTTTAAGAAAAAGCAATGTAAAACTGAAACAATGCGAAAAATATGATATGCACCCAACTAGGAAGGTAACGGTGTTTAATAATCATGTTTCAGGTCAGTATAAATTTGCATCAATCATTTGACAAAAAGCACATTTTTCAATCAAAAGATGTACTCAACCTTTTTGTGCTCCAAGCAGTCGATTTCTTCCAAATTTGTATTGAAATGCCAGATGGTCATTGATGTAATCTTGCTATTATTTTCCACACAACTAACTCTGGCTGGCAAACTGCATACACTTGGTTGATTCTTTTAATATTCTATGACCCAACATTTTACAGAAAGGTATCAACAAGAAAGGTAGGAATTTTTTATAAGTCTAAGAGATTAATGCATTGCACGTATGCTTCGTACTGACATAATCATGATGAAACAAGAATACTGAAGTCTCCTTTTTAATACATAAAAGTGGTAATTTCTGTGAGGATATAAAAGTAAAATTCAACAACATTTTAGTGGTGCTAAGTGTAAACATCCCTCTTAGATAAACACTGGCCAAACTCAGCTTGCCCTAGATAGAAGTATATAGTTTTTTCCCTCTGCTGGTTATAATAATCAGTGAATTATAGCTTCAATTATAGCTACTCAGAGAATGAATTTTCAAGGAATTAAAAATGTAATTATCCTGAGCTGTTCAAAATCTATCATGATAGGTTTTCAACAGCTTTGATTTTGATATCTTATATCATTGAGCAACAATAGCATTCCGCACTCTAAGGGTTAATAATCAGCACAGCACGTGTTTACGAGAATTTTGGGCAAGTCTGCGGCGCGCATCCCCGAATGTCTGCATGTCGATGGGGCGCATGCAGTCCCAGGTGTCGACTTCCTGCGAGTGAATTTCGATAACCCAACAGGCAAATACCGCAATTAAGCACTGATAAAAACACAGAATGAAAAAAATTACACCATATTCTTTTCCACCATGAACAGAACAGGGTGTCAAAAAGGACTGTGTGTTTGGTGGCTCATATAAGGACAAAATCAGCACAAATTAATATGTATACTGAACTGAGTTTTTACTTCAAAGTCAACATTGCCAGTCATCACACTACAAACATAGAAAATATATTTTTTTTCACTGAGAAACACAATGACTGAGTACAAGCCACAATTTTTCATCATATAAACAACCATTGTTTTTCTTGATAGCTCTTTGATTTGTCTGCAAAGGAACAGAAATCCTGGACGTTTGAGACAAAAATGAGCATTTCAACACATAAAATACACAACGAGCTCGACAATATTTATTCTAATTATTCCCTCCCCAATTACCCTACTGAGGACATCATTGGGGAGGGTGGAAGGCCACAAAAAACACTGGAAAATGGATTACATTGCAGCTATAAGAAACAAGTGTCAGAATTCACAACTGGGGTGGGGTTGATTGAGAGAATCAAGTCCTTCATTGGCTGAATAATCCACAGCGCATGTCACTCAGGCCATGTTACCCAACCAGCAGCTGAGCAGGGGGAAGGGAACCCTGGAAACTTGTAGATGCCTTGGTCACCCAGGAATTTAATATGATGTACAATACACAAGGATGCACCAAAATTACACTAAAAATACCAGACAGTGAAATGAATCATTTCATTCACCCTGCTAAGAACCCAGCTTTGTCCAGTGACACGCTCACTCAGAACCCAGTTCAACCAGCCGCCTGACCCCTTCTCTCCCCTTGAGAACCCCTCCTCAAAGCCCCTCCCATTCTCAGCACTTAATCCTTCATCACATCCCGACCAAAATTAGTGTAATCACACCGTGCCATTCTTTCAGAATACAGCACTTTAAACAAACTATTCCCCTAAAAAAATCCATGCCTCTTCTTCTACTGTCTCTTTTTCGCCTCACTGCCTGTCTGCCAGCCTCTGCAGCAGCGTAATAATAGTGTCCTGCTTCGAGGAGATGAGCTCCAGGGCCGTGGCCATTCGGCCCATGGCGTCCACCATCTTACCCTCCCTCTTCTCTCGTCGCCTCTCCCGAGCCTCCCCGCGGCCCCCTCGCTCCTCCTCGGCTCGCTGGCGCTCCTCCTGCCCCGCCAGGAAGCTGCGCAGCAGGGATGTGCGCTCCTCCGCATGGCTGTGCTGCTGGGCCAGGAAGGAGGCGGCCGTGTCCGTGGAGGCCCTCCGCAGCTTCTGCCTGACGCGGAGCCGGCTCAGCCTGGCCGGAGACTTCCGAGCCGGGGAGGAAGGGGCCGGGTGCCGGGCGTCCGTGTTGCTGGGGGTCTTGGAGGAGACGTTGAGGGTGATGGGGGGCGGGAGGGACGACGGAATGAGGGTCGGGATTTGGGCACAGGTGGTGATCAGCCCCCGCGGGAGTAGGCCCGGTTTGGCCATCGTGCTCACGGTGGGGGGTGGGGCCTGTTCCGCTGACGCCGGCGCCTCCTTGGCGATGGTTGCCGTGTCGACTAGCGTTGCCGAGGTGTTGGCGGTGCACTGGTTGCCGATTGTGCTCCCCAGCATGGCGTCCATCATCTAAAAGAGAGGGAGGGGCTTAATCCTGTGGGCTCAAAAATTACTGGCACCCCTGACTGGCAATGCACAAACCATACTTTAAAAAATTAAAAAAAAATATATATATATTTATAGAGAAACTCAAAATAATAATGTGAGAAATACTGTACAACATAAATGTTCCAATAGAACCAACTAAAATCATTTACTGATTTACTTAAAAATCACTTACCTCCAAATCAAGGATCCATAATTAATGGCACCCTTAAGGATTATTGCACATAAAATCTACCAAAATTAAACCAGCTACTAAATTCCACTTACTTAAGTTTTATCTAAGTGCTAAGGAACCATAATGAGCCATTACATCACTTCCTGTTTCACTAGGGTGTAAAAATGAGGTAACGCACATGCAATATCCCTTTTTCATCCAAAAACATAAATAAAACAACTGTCAGTTCGAAAGAGGCAGATGGTCATAGACCTTCGTAAATCTGGTAATGGCTACAAGAAGATTCACAAACGATTACTGAGCGCTGTCAGGGCAATTCTTAAAAAATTCCAAAGATATGGAACTGTTGAAAACCTCAAGGGTAGGAGGACGCAACTGCATTTTGCCCCTCAGGATACTGAAGAGGATGGTGAGAGAAGCAGCGAAATCCCCAAGACTTATTGTGAAGGAATTGCAGGCCTTGGTAGCATCTTGGGGTCACCAGGTTTCAAAAAGCACCATCAGGTGCCACCTCTACAATCACAGCCTCTTTGGAACGGTTGCCAGAAGAAAGCCTTTTCTAACCAGAAGACACAGAAGCAAGTGCTTGGAGTTTGTCAAACGTAATTTAAATTATAACTGGAACAAGATGCTTTGGTCAGATGAGACCAAAATTGCATGTTTTGGTCAGATACCGCATCGGCATGTTTGGCGTTGAAACAGAGAAAGATACAAGGGGAAGCACCTCATACCCACGGTGAATTATGATGGTGGGTCAGTCATGTTTTGGGGCTGTTTTAATTCAAGAGATCCAGGGGCACTGGCTAAGATTAAAGGGATACTGAATTCTACTAAGTATCAGGATATTTTGACTGACAATCCGGTTGCCTTCGCCAAAAGGCTGTGACTGGGCCGTAGGTGGACTTTCCAACAAGACAATGACCTAACGCATCCAAGATCCACAAAGAAATCCCAAAAGAAATGGTTCCGTGACAGAAAAGTCAGCGTTCTGCAATGGCCATCTCAGTCGCCAAACCTCAATCCAATTGAAAACCTGTGGGCTGAGCTGAAGATAGCAGTTGATAAGCACCATCCCAAGAATGCGAAGGATCTTGAAAGGATCTGCTTAGAGGAATTATCCAAAATCCCACCAAATGTGTGCCTTTACCTAAAAAAAAAATTACAGGAAAAGACTCCATGCTGTTCTGCTTGCCAGAGGTGGTTGCACTAAGTACTAAATGAAGGGTGCTAATAATTATAAAACCCTGATTTTGTGGAAATTTATTTTGTATTAAATGACTGTTACAACTTTGTTTGTTTCCATCAAAACATTAGTATAATAATAATAATAAACTATTTCACACATGTTGGTATTTTACATTTCTCTATAATTACACTGTTTATATATTTTTTGTATTGTGTGCATTGCCAGCCAGGGCTGCCAGTAATTTTGGAGTTCACTGTAAATGTCACATGATGTGTTATGAGAATAAAAGAGATGCATGCCTCAATCCAGGGGATCTATGCCAAATCCTGCTCCAGACCAAAGAAGAAAAGGACCATCCAGACTGTTACCAGCAAGTCCAAAAGCCATTCTCCATCATAGTATGGGTTTGTGTCAGTGCCGTAGGCAAGGGTGACTGGCACTTTTGTGAAGGCACCAGGGATTCCTATGTGAATTTCAATAAGATAATGCAAAACCGCCCTCTGCATGCATTGCAAATGCATGCCTACGTAAGACGAGGGTGCGACAGCTGAACGCAACGGCTGGACTGGCCAGCCTGCAGTCCAGACTTGAGTCCAATAGAGAACGTGCGGAGCATTTTGAAATGCAAAACGCGGCAACAAAGACCCCAGCTCATATTGTTGTACACCTTAAGACGTTTTTATAGGTTGGCTGGGAAAAAGATTACACCTGAAAGTCACTTGGTGTCTTCAGTCCCTAAATGTTAATTCAGTCTTGCGAAAAGGACTGACAACATTACATAATGGTAAATACTTCACTGTCTCAATTGTTTGTGAAATTCCTTGCAAGAATCAAAATTGAAATAAGAGAAATCAATGAAATTCATGCGGTGAAACATCAAATAATGCATTTTTGTATCGTTTTCAGTGTAACACAACTCAAAGATAATTTACAAGTCACTGAATTCAGCTTTGATTTTGATTAAACATACCATCCCAACTTTCATTGATTTGGGGTCGTAGAATCAAGTGCACAACTGCTTGGTTGGATAAACCAACTCCAACACTGACACTTTATGTAGCCTGCAAGGTTGGGAACTCGTATTAAGACAAGCCCATATACACCTGATATTAGAATGCTACCTGATCCAGAACACATATATGGATAAAAGAAACTGGCATGTTTATGCAAGGGGGACACTGAGGCACAGCGGTTAAGTGTGCTTGACTTGGGATCGAAAGGTCCTGAGTTCGAGTCCTTGCCACGGCTTTCGCAGTGTGTTCCTGGGCAAAAACACTTCACTCCCACAGTGCCTCACTCTACCCAGGTGTATAATTGGGTACCAGCAAATGGCTGGGGAAACCTGACTAAGAGCTGGGGGTGTAACCTGCGATGAACGAGCATCCCATCCAGGAGAAGCAGCAACACTCTTAGTCACTTCATGCTACAGAAACCAGGGTTAAGCGCCAGTTTGATGAAGCACCTGGCTCGGGCAGCCTTCACCTATGTTTATGCACGCTGAAAATGTGTAGTGATCAGAATGTGATCGGATCTGCCCATCGATATATGGACTGTGTTTGGACCTTACGTAGGTGTAAACGCAATCCGCACAAAATGTTGGCATCCGTACTGAATGTTAGACAGAGCGGATCCAACCAGTGACAGAGACACGGACTGGACTTCAAGGCAAATAATCCGGCAACCGCCAAAATCAAAATTTAATTGGGCCACTGTCATGTATGATCATGTTACTGACAACACATCTAGGGTTAACAGAGGATACATGAATAGGCAAATGCTTCCAACTTGACGGAGGGTTCCGCTTCGAGGCTTTCCATATTCACTGCTACAAATTTATCACCACTTAAATTACTTACGCTCAGGTTTTGCTTTGGAGAACAGAGATTCGATCTCAGCGAGTACAATGAAAACACATTACAAATACCACGTGTAATTGCAAAGGCAAGATGAGATCGTTCATCATCAGAATAATGCGTCCGGATGCGGATCGTACTTCCAATGCCAGGTGTGCACGCGGTGTCATTTTCTGTCGTGACCTGGTGCTTGCATCACCTATACAGGAGGAGGTGCTGCGGCACCAGTAGGCCGACCAAAGAAAACGGCCCGGCTGTCACAAAAGTTTGTCAGATGTCTACCTTTTTCAAATAAC
Organism: Gymnothorax javanicus; assembly: GCA_029692085.1. NCBI lineage: Eukaryota > Metazoa > Chordata > Actinopteri > Anguilliformes > Muraenidae > Gymnothorax > Gymnothorax javanicus. The sequence goes on along the minus strand of CM056206.1, from coordinate 50,594,431 downwards.
CAGCAACACAATATCGAAAACATGCCACATTCCCGCAAAACTTTGCACCACGACACTTCAAAGTCGATACACTTTCACCAGAACCAGACTCAAAAAATCGCACAGCCCATAACAAACCCAGAGACAAACCAAATGAGTTTTCAATTGTGTATTGCTGGTTTTTTGAAAAAGGTAGACATCTGACAAACTTTTGCTCCAGCTGGGCCGTTTTCTTTGGTAGGTCTGACCAGGATCTGCTCTCGGAATACAACCAGACCAGAGCTGGACCCTGGACTGAAGATTCAGCAAAAACTGAAAAACTGTCAAAATTGCAGCACTAGGAAAATGTTCTCATCACCCCAACGAAGGCCCCTGCCATACCTCAAAGTACTCCCATGAGGTCTTGGCCTGGCCCGTCTCGCGGCTGCGGTCCTTCACTCGCTTGTAGGTGACGATGAGGTTGTTCCATTTGCGGCGGATCCTCTCAACGGGCAGGCAGTACCCCTGGCTCTCCAGCTCCTTCTGTACACTGTGGAAGAGCTGAGCACGCTCCCGCGAGCCGTACATGTTCCACCGCCGCCCCACCGCCTCGATCAGGAACACGATAGTCTGATAGGTGAACTCCGAGGTGGACACCTTCTCCGGCGGCGCCACAGGGAGCTTGACGTTTGGCAGTGGGGCTGTGAGGCCCCAGAAGGGACAGTAAACATCATACCAGGGCAACGGAAACACCAACTGGACGGCTGTTACAGGCTACCGAGACTCCAGCTACTAAACAAGCACTATGCTTGAAATGGCTTTTCTCAAATCAGTCATTCTGCTTTAATCTCCATGGCATTAATATGCCAAATACTGATGGCTGTCCCATGCATATTTCCAAAACAAGTATGACAGAGCAATTAAATCAGGGTAGGATAGAAATAGCTTGATGCATTCAACAATTTGCACGACTCACCCGGTGCAATCTTGAAGATTGTTTTGCCATCTGTTGAGGTAGTAGATATGACCCTGTCAGCACTCACAGGGTCTGTCAATTTATGAGACACAAATAAATCACTTCACCAATCAAAATACGACCCCAATATTCCTCGCCAAAATTCCAAGCTTTTGAACTTCACGTGAAGGAGCACTTGTCTATTGCATGTACAATTTTGCCTAGGTTGATATTGTACTCCACAAGTAGTCAAGGCAAAAAAAAAAAAAAAAAAATAAAAAATAAATAAATAAATAAATAACCAAAATCCTGAAATGGACACAAGTCACCAGCGATGAGGACGACAATCGAATCAGGAAGAAAAATCATGCACTAACTCTCATTCCTACAAAATGCTATCAGTGAGTAACACGCAAACCACGTGGACAACTCCACCAAGTTGTAGCAAGGTAGGTTAGATTATAGATGCTTTAGGTTGAAGTCAGACCAAAATACTTCGTGCAGCACAGGACACAGCCGCTTTATGTAAATATGCGATTTTTTTCCGTTATCCACAGCACAAAAACCGGCAAAAAAAAGTACTGGGACTCACAGAGCAGTATGGGAGCCGCAGCAGTAGACATCTGCACAGATTGTAGCAGATGATCTTGATGCTCGTTTCCAGACACGTCAGAACTAGGCTCTGCGACCACGGAACCGTCTTGGCTGATGCACAGCTGCGATGATTCGTCTTGGTTGCTGCACAGCTGCGACGAGTCGTTCTCCGTCAGGGAGGCTTCACTTGTAGGGATGTTGTCCATTCTCTTATGCAACTGTCTAGCAAACTGGCTCGCTAATATTTGGCGAATTTGATTTTGAAGTAGCCGTGAAATTCAATGGGTCTTTACAAACGTTGCATTAAGGTCAGCTCTCCTGCTACCGAGCTTCACCACGCACCGTTTGTTTAATCGTGCGAGCTAGCTAGCGCGGGGAATAGTTTATTCTACAACTTTTTATTTTGCCTTTGCGCTCGGTCTTATTGTAAGTATTCAGACATAATTTAAATTGCAACGTAGCCTCGTTCGTGTGCAGGGGCTGTTTTCCCTGCTCCCCTTAATATATTGTTGATCCTTTGTTCAACAGACCGTTGTTTAATTTCTCTGTAGTGGAGCTGTGTAATGGCAGCGTTCTTTACCGAGTCTGTCTGCGCAACCCTGCTGCGCAATTCTGGGTAGGGATTCGCTGCTGGTGTCTGTGGTGACGTACTACGCAGGACCTGCATGACCGCAACGCAGACACCAAAGGTTCAATACGATGAGGATGCTTGGGTCAAAATGTGCATGATCCTGGATTTGAAAATAATTTAATTGTAAATTAGAAACAGTACATGCCCTGCATGCCTCTGACATAGGCACAACGTTTTATAGATTACCGGAATGTTTGTTTTCCATTGGCTCAAGAGCACCTCGTTTGGATACTATTATCAAGACGTAAACCTGTGGAATCGTGATACCACACTAAATTACGCAGAGGCAATTCCATGGTCTTGGTCATTTTTTATTTATTTACACATTTGAATACATAAAAAGCCCAGTAATGCAATGCACGCCCTCATTGGGTTGTCAGAAGGTTTGCGACAGTTGTTGAGTGAAATAAAAACATGGGACTAAAAAGTATCAGAATAGCAAAGATGGTGTATACTCACACCTTAACAGTGCTATTTTGGTAATAAATGCCAAACCGCCAAATTGTGTCACTTAACTGTACATCTAGTTTATTTGTTTGTTTAAGATTCTGCCAGAGAATACTTTTAGCCATGTCTTTTTATGTTAGTCATTAGTAGTTTTATTTAATTCATTTACGAAATATTTATTTTTATATATATATATTCATTTTTATTTATTTTTTTTAAACAAAAGTTTGCACCAATGACACAAAAGTAGCCATGGCTGTGAGCATACATGTTTGGTACATAAATTTTTGGTTGATATCAGAGCAGTATCACATTACTTCCTGAACATTTTTTTTTGTTCCCCCCCCAATGAAAAAAAATGAAATACGAATGTTTTTATGGCATTTATGGCTGTCCAGACTACATAAAACACATCGTAGCACAAAACTTAAAAACATACATTCATGACAGCTATATTTTAAAAAACATTTAAAAAAAAATCAAGTCAATACAGTTAAAAGAGGGTTTGTGCAAGCATTCAAAGGTCTCATATTATTGAAATATGTAAATCTTAATGAAAAATTGCTCATTTGCATAAAGCGTATACAGTATGAATGATTCTGACACCACTTTTCTGTGGGTTAGGGACATTTGACAAAAAAGTTATTTTGGCAGTTAAATACATTTGGTTAGATGCGACAAATACTAAGATCCTGGCTCACTGAAGGCAAACACCTGCAGTCAGCTTTTCACGCTGAAGACCTGCTGAAATTCTTCCTCAAATAACTGTTTGAGTCTGGTGCCCACTGGTCCAAATTCATTGTCCTGGTTGAAAGGGATGACACACAGAAAATAAAGTATGTTCACTGATACATCACAAGTTATCTTGAATGACTGACTCAACTTTGAAGATGCATTTAACTCTTTAACTCTCCCTCTGTGTGAACCTGCTTTATACTATACAAAAAATACCTACAGTTATTTGTAATTTATGAATGTTTATTAACAATATTCTTTCTGAAGATTATGACAGTAAACTAGGTTCCGGGAAGGACGCGAGATTCATTCAGTGTTACTTGTGTGTTGCTATCAAATATTGCAAATAACCAGCTTAATTTGAAATCGTTTGGATCGAGTGTAAACTTTAACTTTCATCACTTGTATTAAGGGCTCTTAAAAAACATCACTATCATTAAAGTATCAGTTTTATTCAAAGGTAACTGACAGTTGTTGAGAGTAAATGGGAGCCAAGCCCTCCTGAAGAAAATTGGGGTTAAATGGATGCAGCTTTCCTCAGGGGATAAACTGCTTCTCAGATTTTGCTGTGGCCAAAGTAGGGCTTGAATTACCAACCCTGAGTCCCTATCAAGCATCTTTTTCACTGGGCCAAGGCTGGCCCCCTATCTCCACCCACAGGAAGTGTAGTGAGATATCTGTAACTTGTGTACCTGCTGAAGTGCTAATGAATGGTAGTGAGTGTTAAATATAGTTCCACCACTATAGTGCCTCTGAATGCAGAGGCAGTTTACAGAATCCCATTCATCGCGGCGTACTTACCCTGTTGAATGTGGCACAGTTCTTAAAAATGAGATCGACGTCAGAGTAGAACTGGCCTACAGAGGAGTAGAGCTTGTTCTGCAGTTTTTCTGCAATCTTGTCCAGCCACATGGGGTTTTTAATGAATTCCCTGTAGCGAGGCACCTTACACAGATATCAAGATTTAAAAGTGACTATGTGCACAAACACACACACTCGTGCGCACACACAGCATGCAAGAGCCGCAAACTGAAATAAACATATTTAAATATGGGCATGCACAAACACAGACATCAGACCAAACGCTTCAGATGGCCTTTACAGAAACGGAACATTCCTGAAAATCTGTGGCGGTAAACATAATCAGTGTACAGCATATTTCAAATAAAAAAGCGCAAGTGCAAATTACTGCCACTTTAAAAAATGACACAGCTCTTAAATGTTTTCTGAGACGTCCATACGACAATATATTGCACTACGTTCAAGTCCTACATGGCTATATTAACATATCCTCACATGCAAAACCAAATCTTAACTAAGCAAGCTCTCTTAACTCACTCAACCCGAGTACACATTCTGAGATGTACCATCATCTAAGGTGTGGTGGAACTGACACAATGACAGTGGCACTTTTAAAAGCAGGAAGTGGGACTCACATCGGTACAGGGGTTAGAGGAGAATATATGGTCCTCGTCAGAGCTGTAGAGGTGGAGCAGGAGATAATGGCATTGCTGTGGAATAGGGACACAAGAGGTTTACTTCTCATACTCAGTGGCGGTCCGTCGGCAGGAACAAAGGGCAGCAGTAACCTCACCTTTCACTGCTTAATAACCTAAACCTCTCCCAGTTTACTTCTCCCGATGAGCAACAGTTACTCAGACTAATTGGTAAAACCGACGCCAGTCTAATTTATTTTTGATAGCGTTGTCATACATTACACCACAAAATTATAAGGCGTTTTCTTCCACAAATAAATGACTACGTAAAACATCAATGTCTTTATAATTTCTGCGCTTGTGTAGCTCGTGAAACAGCATCAGATTTTCGTAAATTAGTTTGAGAGGCTCATTAAGCAATAAGCCTTGAGGATCCGTTCTGTATTCTGAATGTGGTCACACGGTGACTACATAAGCATTAGCATGGTGTGCCCCTTTATGGCCAGGGCCTCAAACTCAAGTCCCAGAGCCGAGTCAAATCTGCTGGTTTTTGTTTGTTTCTGCTCTTATACTATTAATTAAAGTCACCAATAGGCGAAGGAGTCCTATCACCTTGTTAGTGATGCCTGAGCTAGCTGCTCATTGAAATTCCAGAAACACTGTGGCCCTCGAGGACTAGAAGTTAAGACCTCTGCTAAAAGGCTAAAGGTTGCAGGGACTCACCAGCAAGAAGTCAGAGACGCAACAGTCCATGGCCTGTGCGCGAGACCGGTCACACAAATACGACCAGCGCTGGTTCTCTGTCAGCACACAGAATGTACACAGCCACTGCTCCCTGCGTGCACACAGACGCAATCACACACACACACACACACAGGCACGCACGAAAGTATTCTGGGTAAGTATACTCCCTCCCAATCAACACAGTCCCCTGTATGCAGAATTCCTCCGTGTATCAATACAGCACATACATGGCGCATACACACATATAGTGCAAACCATAAGTACGTAGACAGTGATGCAATACAAACCGCATACTGGAACATCGTATTCACTGTTTTCATTAACAAATTTATGCAAGTGCAGAGACAAAAATGATAAACAGCACTATAAATAAACACACACACACACATATATATATATTTGCTATTTTAGCTGACGATTTTACCAAAATATACTTGCTATTTTAGCTGACGATTTTACCAAAAGTGACTCATATTTGATTAGACCAAGCAGCGGGGCTAATCAGCTGCATCTCATTGTGGGTAGGGTGCCAAGATAGGGTCACAGCAACTCAAGAATAGGAGCCATTTTGTTTCCATACAACAAAGCCGAGCCATTTTGTATGATGAAAATTCTCGGATTTTTTTCGTTCTTTTCTCAGAAGAAAAACATAATAATTTCCGGGGGGAAAAACTATAAACCAGCGGCAAATGGTTTCGATAAGCATGAGAGGGGAAAATGTTCGGACATGAGAAAAGAGAGAACAGAAAAAAAAAAAAAAACTCATTCACATCAAGACAGTGCCTAATAATGTGATAGAAATAAAACAAATCCATGACCAAATAGTCTGGAACCCACATGTCACAACGCTCTCAATCTAGGGACGCTAATTGCAGGCAGTCAGCGGCTTGAATCACTGACATGCTTGTCAAGCACCCTAATCACCAGGCAACATTTAATTTTCAATTAATTACCATTATCATTTGTCTACTAGGTCTGTATTCAGAGTAATAAATTTCGCTGGTAACTTACCAGCCTCATTGCAATTTACCCACTGGCGACTTACCCTGGTATTCAGAGTTGCGCCGCATTCTCATTTACATATTTCCTAGCGCTGGCAAATTACCTGAAGGTAGAAGCAGAGGGAACTTGCCAAACCTTTGGTTGAGAAAATGGCTGCCGATCCATTCGCGATGCTGAGGTTTTTACGAACAGAAAAAACAGAAGAGCCCAACGCAGAGAGCGACTATTTCGAGATTGTCAGAACCCTCTTGAAAAACATGATGATACAGAAATATTCACTGGCATCTGATCGCTGGCAGCTGCCAAGGGAACTCTGAACACGAATTTGAGTCGCCAACTGTCCGCTAAACTAGCTGCCGAAGCATTGGTATCTTACCCAAGGGTAGCTGCCAGACCTCTGGTATCTTACCAGTTGGCAAATGCTGCTGAACTCTGAATACGAGCCTAGGCCACAACCCCCCAATGAAATGGTAAAACAAAGAAAATGCAGCGGGTGTGATGGGTCTTCCCCGTGTTTCAGCTGTACGTACCCCAGCTTGTTCTCCTCCACAGTGGGTATGTGGCACCCCGGATGGAAGGCTCGGGGGCACTGGTCACAGCACAGCAAACTGCCCCGCCGTCCACAAACAGAGCAGTGGTCATCATTCTTCTGTTCGTCCTGCACACAGGGAGACAAGCCACACCAGAGACAGCTAGCTATGCGTCTGGCCACTAAAGGCCACCTTACACTTGAAAGACGCGTTTTTTGACAGTTTCTGACGACCAAAATAAATTCAGAGAGACAAAAAATTGCTGTTCGACAGCGTCTGTAACTCTCATGGGTACAGAAAGTGAATACAGTGGCATTTGCAAAAAGATCGGTGGGTTGTAAAACAATAAATACATAATTACAATAGAGATGGCAACTTGCGCTGCAGATGTCGTCTGACACACTGTTTAAGCATAAAAGCATCTGCATCGTCCGACCCCTTTTTAAGGCATCTGCTGACAAATCTTACAGGTATAAACCGACCATATGGGGACGGATTCGTAAGCACGAGACACAGCGAGGTCTGTAAGAATTTAAACACTGACGCAATAAAAAGTGGTAAAATTCCTTTGTAGCTCACATAATATGTAAGTACACACATTAAAGTGAGCAGTGTCTACTTTCATGTCATATTTATAATTTTCATATCTAATGTATAAGAAATCACACCACTATCCTGATATTTATGGACCTCACTGTATACACCAGAGGTCGCGTTACACCTTCTGATTGTCCGTCATTGTGACGGACAGGGGCATAAAAATTCCGTCATAATCAATTATTATCCGTCATTGTAATTTTATTTTTTAAAATGATAATCGTTTTTAAAATAAACAGAATAATTTATAGATTACGCATTAGCTGATGCCGACAGTGATTCATGTAGACACACATTGCGCACTGTGTTAAATACAGCACTGCGTGGATTTTCGAACTTAATCCTGTATGAACTTAATAAAACATCACAAATGATTTCTCCCCCCACACAGTAACAGTGTGCAAATGAACAATGCTTTCAGTTACTGCTGGGCTTCACTAAGCTTAACAACCGCAGTCTTGCTAAGCGGTCCTATGAAGCTGCTTATTTACTCGTTATGTAACCGGGGCTTTCCCGACCTAGATATCCGCGTGTTCACATAACAGAGACGGCGTTTGTAGCATATGACCAATCGTCTACCGGCAGCAGAGCAGCATATTTTACAAATGAAGAGCAAATGATCATATTACAACAATATGAGGAATACAGGATCATACAGATCAAAGACAATGCTCGAGACAATATGACACCCACCACCAATTGGACAGCGGTGTGAATTACATTCTGTCAAAATGACAGACGGCCTTCAAAATGTTTCGTCATTGTTAAAAAAAATCTGTCAATGACGGAAAATATTCGGTTAACGCAACCTCTGGTATACACATAGCTTTTATACACAGTTTTGATTGTTATAATCCAAGAGTGCTTTGCTCACTGGGACTCAATGTGCTAAATAATGGTGAGGAGAAAGCTTGCCTGAACCATGATTAGAACCAAAGCCTAAATTTGAATCCATGAAAATCTCAGATGCCCAAGATTTTGCAAATTACTGTTTATCAATCAAACTAATGATGCCAGCCCAGATTAGTCAAGAACTGGACGGATTAGAGACTGTGATTGGCTGGATGAGTGGTGTTGCCGTGGCAGCAGGGGGCAGTACTCACCAGGTCCCTCTGTTCCTTGCTGCAGTTCTTGCACTTGCAAAGAAGGGAGTGGATCATCAAAACACGTCTCTGTGGAAGAGAGATATAATAACCTGGGCCCAGTATTTCAAAACTTGTAATCTGGATCAGAATAATCCGGATAATGAAATCCACCTTTTCTCAATCATGGATCAAGGTGATCCTGCTGACTTTATCTGAGTATTTCAAAACACTGGCAGATTGGATCACCGTGATCCTTACCTGGCGGATAAGGATTTCCAAATCCCGTGTCTCCGCCTCGGATTTGAAACATGGCGGACTACGCCCGCGAAAGGAGCAGCTGGGAGCACAATTGTCACGTCAAAAGTGTAAGTTTCCTGTCGTCTAATGTGTAGCGGTTTTAAGGCAATCTGAACGCCAACCAACATATCAAACTAGCCAACTACTTGAATTGTCAGCTACTTCTAATTTAGCGTTTGTGCTAATAGCTTCGGCTCCATTGACTTGTGTGTTAAAGCGGGCTAGCGAGGTAGCTGGCTTTGTTGATGAATTTTTGCGGTCTATGGTTTAACTTAAAATGGAACTAATCGGACGTACATCATACCTTAACTCTTTAAACTAACACCAACCCGTTCAGAGTTTATTAGCATTACGTCATTGGCAACACAGCAGGCTACATGTGTACAGACCAGACTGCTGCAGTATTTTGGAAACGTAACGTTACACGGAGTATCAATAATGCAGTTCATTTAGAAGTGCTACGGTAATGCTGGTGATGTCATGCGATGACAAAGTTATACTCATACACTTCTTTCTTCTGCTTTCAGAGTGCACTCACCGCCACGGACCACTCAGCTATTAAGGACAGCGGGGTTGTCATGAGTGCTGGAAACTTGGAAGCGCACGTTCAAGGTTCAAGTTATTGGATTTTTGAATGAAGTTTTCTTGAAATTGTAATTGCATTACTTGGATGGTATATAGCTTGTCAGTGACACAATTTCAAAACATTTTTTCCATCCTAATTTGTCACCATTATGTAGAAGGCTTCCACTAAACATGATTATGGTCATTTATAGTAAAATGGCATCTGATTTGATAAGTAAAATAATCTGTTTGTACACAAACACTAACTGAAATACATTGCTGCGTGTTTTAAAATCACATTCAAGCCATTTCCAAACATTTTAGAAGAGCAATTTTAAGCTTCTGACTGAAGTCAAGTTTGTCTTTGTTAAATCAGAAGCATGAAAATATACCTTGAAAATTCTTGGAAAGCGTTTCAATGTGCAGCATGATATAAACTGTGACAATGAAACATGCAAGTGCACACATCTCATAGTTTATCCCATTTAATTGGAGAAATAAAGATTAACCACTGCATTTCGCACAGCTCTTCCAAATGTGTGGTGAATGTTTTGGTACACACAAGTTACAAAGTTTGGTGAAATTAGAATTTGAGAAATGGGTTGTATTTGTTACTCTTATTTACAGCAGTTTCAGAAGGTATTTCCAAACACTATTTTATTATGTTTTAATTTTCTTAAATTACTCCAATTTGTCAAATGTAAAACACTAACAATTTAGATTAAGTGTAATGAACATCTTGAGTAACAATATCTAGGAGAAGTGGAGCTAAGGCTTTGTCAATCCAAGTCAGATCCACCTCTGAGGTGGGATCCAAATGATCCTGAAATTTTGGTATCAAGTTGATCCAGATCTCTGCCTTAACTTTTGAAATACCCAAGTCCAGCCTTTTATCTGGATAAAAGGGAGGATTGGATTACCAGAGCTGAATCCTGATCTTCAGGATCAGGATTCTCTGGATCTGTGTTGAAATACCCAGTTTTCAGATCAGATCAAGATTTAATCCAATCCGACCAGGATAATCCTGTCAGATCACTTTTGAAATACTGGGCCCTGGACTTCAGGCTGCCATGTCTGTTATGCCTTTCCTGATGATGCCATCTTTTCCAAAACAGACAACAGCAGTAGTCAGTAACATTGGAGGACTCTGTGCGAACAATATAGATCCACAACAATCGATCGTTTTTAAGGTATTAATTCATGAATAACCCGTGAAATCAAATACTTCACATCCTGATTCTACTACAATAGAGGGATTCTGTACGGGCCATCGGTAGATGGCTGGTGAGTTCAAATTATAACAGTAGTGAAGCCTTTTAGTATGCTGGCGATCAGAAGCAAACTCTAAAGGAAATACTATAAAGTGTGAACATAGCATTTATACAACTCTAATGTTCACACACTTACACTACAACAGAAACACTCTTGCTATTTTCCTGTTGAATGAGATAGTATTTGTACTTAACTCGCGGCTCAACAGACGCTTCACACCGGTGTATTAAGTTTGAGGTTTTTTTTTTTTTTTTACGATTTCATTAAAAGACAACTAAACATGGCCAGAACCTAAAAGCTAGATAACCTGCAGTTCAACTGAACCTTCATTCTTTGTCATTTGAATCTAAAGGTATGTTAATACCAGTCCTCATGTGGACGGCTCAAAACTAAATAACTGCACCAGCCACCCCAATTCTCCCTGCCCTTTTCCCTTCTCTGCCTCTACCTCGATGAGGTTGCTGAGGGGCTCTCCCTGGACAAGGATGCTTCTCCTCCAGAAACTGTTAGCCAGTGTCGGGTCTTCCCTGGAAAACTCCACGGGGGTCATCCATCTGGTGGCGGTCCGTATGCATTTCCCAGAGGTCCCTGGGGTATTCCGGGATCAGGGAGAGGACCAATCAGTTGCCATGCTTCAGAAACTTTCCCAGTTCCCCTGAGCGGAACCAGGGCCCCATTACCAGAGGAATAAAATCCTGTTTAGGAAGCAAAACTCAGCCCCAGTATTTTAACCCAATCACCTGGACTTACTCATTAGCACGTTTATTAAGGCAGTCAGTAGACTTAGTTACTGAAACCAGCTAGTCACTCAGAGCAGGGGAGGGAAACACGAGGCAAGAATTTAGCTTTGACACCCCTGGACTACATACTATAGCCCATTACCATGTAATTAACAAGGGAACTTGACGGCTGAATATGTTATGATGTTTACCATTTGACTCTTACTGAAACTTCGGTCAAAGGATTTTTCACAGTAGTGGTAGTGAAGCGGCAAAGATTGTATACTTATGATAAGCCCTTTGTGCTATGGCTTAATGACCACAGTGAAAATCAATATATTGGGTGGAACCAAGAGTGGGAGTGACCTAAAGAAACAGAAACAGTCTGAAATAAATTTATTTTAAGCAGTATAAGATTAGGATTTGCTGCAATTCAGTGAAAAGGTGATCCAACATATCTATTGTGCACTTAGTGACAGCCCAACAGAATTATAAGTCTTCAGTGCTACGGAATATTTAGAAGCAAAGTTTATGCACACAGGCCATTGAGTAACACGCACATGCCAACGCACAAATGCATGAACGGGCCTCCGCGCACACACACACACACACACACACACACACACACACACACACACACACACAAAAACTGACCTGATCCAAAGCGATCTTTCTGCAGAGTCCCGGTGGCTGACCCACAGGTGACAGGCAGACGGACAACAGAAAATTCAGACGCGGCCTCATCGTTTCCATTACCAGCCGCCTCAGGGTCCTCATTTCTACCCCCTTCTCCCTCCCTGTTCTCTTCCTCCTCTTCATCCCCTCCTTGTTCCTCTTCTTCTTCAATTTCTGTGTCCGAATCTTCCTGTGCCTCTTCCTCTTCAAAGTCTGACTCTGATTCTGTAAAATATACAGTGAGTGTGGGATTTCCAGTCAATGACAGGGCCACGTATCCCTGACAGAAAACACATTACCCCTCTGAGGAGAAGCTAAACCATTATAGTCCACCCCTCGGCTATCTGTCAGGCCAAATGTAGGCAGGATATGTTTGGAGATGCGCAAACTACAATTTCAAAAGAATTTTACCATTCAACAAAGTGCAAAAGCTCCATTTTCTAATTTGACCCTGAAAACAAATGTGAAGTATTCATCTAGCATACAGATGGTTGGTAGTGTACAGATGGTACACTAGTATAAAATAAACTGAGTGCTGTATACAGGCACACAATACAGTCAGTGGTGTATACTGGTCAGAGGTGCACTGGCACGGCTCGGATTCGTACCCGGACCATGCTGGTCACTACTGCACCGTAATGCCACGGCTTAATCAAGTGATTCAACCAGGGCCTTGTTTCCCAATAATGATCGATCGTAGAGCTTTAAGAGGGTTTGCTACGAGTGATCAAACTTAAGTTCCTCATTCTTAACGTGCGTTTCCCGAAGAAGCTCTTATGCGGGAGCGCGTGCACAAAAAATGCAATACTGCAGCCAGTAAATACTGTAGCTCAATTCAGGAAAAAATGCTTTATTCACTATACAAAAACCAAAAACCAGTCATTTGTTTAAAGATATGTTTTCTCTTCCTCCTCAGCTCACCAGTCGCCATTGTGCTTTGATTTGTCTGTTGCCCTCAAGTACAAAATAAGAATCAAATCTCACATGGTCTTATATTTCTGGCAGCATTGGCAACGCATTCAGGTATTGTCACTCCGTAATCAAATTATAAGCCTTCATATATAAAGATTTCCACTGAGAATTTGGAAATTCTGTGAAACCAAGAAGACATTCGAAACAATTTTGAAAACAAAACAACAGCCTAGAAAGTGGGGTCTTCGTCCGGACGGAAAATGCATAATGATGCTGAAGTAGAAGCAACCAAAATCACTCTAATCATCAGATTTAAAGGTAGCCTTACTGATAAATTAAAGCCACATTTGGGAAGACAATGCAGAGAAAATTACCACAAGAAGGAGCTAGAAGCATAATGGTCAAGAGACAGCGAGAAACCCTGATCACTGGCGCTCCCTTGAGGCCAGCGGGTTCCCTCTTCGACCACAACTCTTTACCCTGGTGACGAAGCCCACAGCTGTTAGTGAGCTGGCATTCCCCGAGGCTCGCAGAGAGGTCAGGAGCATGCCGGAGGGCACTATGAAGAAATGGCAATTGCACTTACGGTGCATGCAAAAGTGGCTTACACTTTTCTCCATCAAATACTGTACAATAATCACTGTGCCAACTATGCTGCACAACATCGCTGTCAGGGCAGGAGCCCCCTCATGTGACCAGGAGCAGGAGGCCGGTGACAGATTGGCAGGCGTGAATCAGCCCAGAGATGCAGAGTATATGGCTGGTTTCAGGGCACGTCAACAATTTACTGGACATTTATTTTTAGAATACGCCCCTTTTTTCTCCTCTCGTGATTAGTGCTCTGGTTGCATTTACCACCACAGCCATACCTTTATTTGGGTTTTCCTCATTTTCCTGTTTGCAATACTTAAACTATAATGTTTATATACTATATATATAAACTATAGTATATATATATATATATACTATATGTTTATATACAACTATAATGTATAATGTTGCAGAATTGTGTATATAAGCTATATCTTTGTTGTCATAACATTTTATTTCTCTTTGTCTTTGTTAATGTAATAATGATTATATGTCTATACTTGTTGTTTGTTTTTGGTTAATGTACAATTTAAAAATCGTCACTCAAGTTCCATCAATCTCTACTTTCTTTCACGAGCAACATCTGTAGTCATGATTAAATACGATACTATTAAAAGAACACGCACAAAAAAATTATAGCAGCTAGCAAGGACTCTTAAGGTCTTAAGACACACTTGTCTTGCAGGTCTTAAGACACACTTAGCATTCTACGAGTGCTGATACCACTCGTAGATCTACAAAGATTTCTGAGAGCGTCTTAAGTTACGATGGTTTTCAAAAACACTCCACAAACGTAAAATGCGTCGTAAGACGGATTCTACGATCATCGCAGTCTTAAGATGCTCTTGGCAAACAAGGCCCAGGCTGCCTTAGCCAGGCTATTCAAGTTCTGTATTGTGAAGCCACTGCCTTAGTTCTTGCACTCCGTTGTCATCATGAAAAACTGAATGCAAGCATATGGTTCGCGTAACCCTCCATGAAGTTCACAAAGAAAGGTCTTCAGTTCCTCAACCAGGGTGAATCGTTCAAAAAATTAACTGAAGAGTACCTACATGTAGCTAGTCAGATCATTTGTGTTGAGGAGTGCTGACTTCCATTGTCTAATAATGTGAAAGCTTACCTACCAGAGAATTTATGCCCGAGCTGCCCGGCTGGTGGTGATAACGTCCTTCTCTGAAACCAAACACATATGGCAAAACAGATATAGCAAAACAGACCCACAGTCAAGATAGAGTCTTAAATTTGACATTACTTGGGAGTTGTTAGAGTTAGGGTACTGGGGGGGTGGGAGTTAGCACAAGCTTCGTTTCCATGGCGTTGTCCGGTTCAGTTCAGTTAGTTAAACATTAGAAGAGTTATTTTCGTGTTCCCATTGTCAAAAGTTTTGGATGCAGAGCTCAACAATCACCACTGGTCTGATGGCCCGACAGTGTTTTTTACATGTTCTGGACCAGTACGGGCCACTGCAATTTTTATTTCACTGGTTTGGTCAGGCCATTAAGAAATAAAATTGCTTTCATGAAATTTATTCATCTTACCGCAGTAAAAACTCGCAAAACGCATCTCAAACTTAAATAAATCGACTTTACGTCAATTCCAGTAAAGCTTATTGTTTGAAATATCATTTGGAATGCAAGTTGTAACTCAGCTATGCCTGCCATTGCGTGCTGAACGAGTCAGTAAACCTTTCATACAGTTGTAATATCAAAATTGCTCAAATTCCTTCTGTAGGCTATAAGCTAGCAAGCATGTGTGCTAACTAGCTACGTAGCAATAACTTATTTATGAGACTTACCTAGCTCGCTTTAGTGCTAAGCCATTCCGATTTAAGCAATGTTACGCTTGGTATTCAGTTCAGCTAAATATTAAGAACGACATGTAATCCGGAGCAATTTTTCCCTACACTTTCGGCCGTAAAATTTTCTCAAACGTGATGTAACCCTAGGGTAATATCAAAAATATGTCATGAGCTGGGCCATGGGAAAAGTACTGCAGTTAGGTGATAAATAGAGAATATCATATGGGCATTTTCATATCACACGCTGTATCAACCCGAGACCCCAGTATCAGCCCGAGAGCTTTAGCTCAACTGGTCGAGGGTTGATACAAGATGTGATATGAAAATGCCCATATGATGTCCTATTTATCATATACTGATTTTGACCATAATTAACGATGCCTTTTATCCAAAGCATTTATTTCAGGTCATTATTTTCATCATTACAGGCCAGTAGCGCTAGCATTTGCTTTTAGTCAGCGGAGTTTTCAAGTCAATGAAATGGCTAATTAGCAAGCTAGCATAAAAACGCGATTTTATCCATTAAGGTAGTAAATTTGCGTTTCTACGATATCTTACGCATGAAATGTTTTCCTACAGCCCAGTGAATGAATATTGCTGCAAAACGCAGCATTACGCATGCTGTTTACAAATAACTCTGCATCAAGTTCCTTTTTAATAACATAGTCCAGTTCAGAAATTTCAGCCGTAGAGGAATTCATGAGTCTCTCCGCCAGGACAGCGTCTAATCAGCGTCTGAGGCGATGCGTTGCCAATGACACTCTTGACTGTCGCTATGGCAATGGTTCCTGCCACTGATACGGGATTTTGCCCGGCGGGCAAATACGGGTGATACAGGATTTTTGCCCAGCGGGCAGATACGGGTGATACAGGATTTTTGCCCGGCGGGCAGATACGGGTGATACAGGGTTTTTACCCGGCAGGCTGATACAGCCTCGTGCCTCGTGCTGGTAAAAGATGGGCAGATTCCCTGTATTTATAAGGAAATATATGATTATATGTGAATAATGCACCTGTATCATGACCAGCGTGTGAAATAATATGGCATACTTGATCATTCCACCAAACAAGAAAGCGTATTTGAAACAGTAATTCTCATTGAAAAGCAACAGGGCAGGGGGTAGAGTTCGAAATCGTCCGTCAAACATTTTTGAATTATAGCAAAGGCATGAAGCAAGTCCAGGAACAAGTTAGCACTGTAAATTAGCCACAGCTTTAAAGTTGGGCATCAGAAATGTACACAATAACCTTTAACTCGCTAGCTAGACTGGCGTACGTTTCCTGCAAGCTTGACTTAGCTGTTAATCAGGTCAGCAACTTACATAGTTTGAATCACAGACTGTAAATGGTTCCAGCTATGCAAGTTAGCAATGGTGCTTTTGGGCAATATACCCTGGATACTTCTCCAAGTTTCAAAGTAATGGCTACACGGGATTAGCAAAGTCAATATCTTTTCATTCCATTCACTTGTTCAAAGCTCACATGAGAGAAAAGCTAGCTGGTGAGCGAATGTTGTGATCACTAGCTCTAATGTTAACATTAGCTCAGGAAAATGGCCAGCAACCGAACAGAAAATACAAGTCAACGTTAGCATCTCCTGAACTCCAAGGCCATAACCTTGGTTGGTAGCAATGCACCTCCCTGATATGAGCATGCTATATTTCAAACTAAACTACCAGAAAAAATGCAAACTTGACAGTGACAACAGCCTAGAGGCAAAACTAAGTGAGTGAGAAACTACCGGTGGGATCAAAAGATAGCTCGCTTTTGGAGAATAGTATGCTATGAGCTAGCTCCAGATAGCTAGACTAAGCTTTATATTGTATTTAGATCTGCAAATCGCAACATTACCAGGGAATACAGTACAAAAGTACTGCATCAAAATTAAATATTACAAGAGGCGATTTATTTTTTATTTGTGATTATTCGTTGAAATTTCTTTAGATATAGATTTTATGTTAATAAGATTTGCCTCTCACACACTTTTATCCAGACTTGGGACTGGCCTGTGCTCATGTGGGCTAAAAAAAGTAAAATTTTTACTGCCGACACCAATGATTTAGTCACAAGTGAGAGGCATCAGACCAATCTACAAAACACTGGGTGGGCAACAGGCAATTATTTTTGGTAACATAAAATGGAAAGGTTATTTCTTATCAAGGTGCATGCAAATCATTAAGAAAAATCAACTCAGAATTAGGCAAAAAGTTGTTGACATGCAAATGATATGGTGCAAAAAACTCAAAATTGCTGATAACATCAAAAGATTACTGAAAAGAGAAAATAGAAAGTAGGTATTTAAGGTCTAAGGTGACATAAAAACAACTGCAAATTAGTGCAATCCTGAGTCAAAAAATGTAACCTAAAATTTATCATCAAAGTGGAGCATTGTGCTGTTTTATTTCCATTAATTTCAGCCTTAGAAAGCACTAGAATAAACAAAATTGCATCCTAAAAATAAAAACTTGATGGGGGAGCTTGCAGTCCCTGACCACCTCACCCGACCCATGGTGCTTGCAGGGCCTGCCATCAGCCGCCATTATGTACTGTGCTCGTGATAACCCGGGCAAGTGATTTTTTTTTTTTTTTTTGGGCCGTAGATTTTCAAATCTACTGGCTCAATGGGCCAATGCCTTTTTTTTTTCTTAATGTCAATACCCGGGGTGGTGCCAAAAAAACTTTCCAAACTGTCGCGTTCGTTTGTTACCCTTCTACTGAGGTATCACTAACACTGAGTGGATACTTGACGGAGGAACTAGAAACACTTCAGTCCGCTGAGTGGTTGAGAGAGTTACCCCTCTTAAACAACAACGACTAAACACAAACCTGCCACATAGCTGGTGGTTAACGCAGCCATTACAATCCGGTAACAATGCTGCCTAGTTCATGTAAGAATACTGTCTGCGGGGCGCCCCGGTGGCTCATCGGTCTAAACGCGCGCACCATAAAGGCTGTGTCCTTCCCGCAGCGACCTGGGTTCGATTCCAGCTCAGGTCATTTGCTGCATGTCTTTCCCCCATTCTTCTCCCCAACTTTCCTGTCTCTCTACAGTGTATAACTGTCAAATAAAGGAAAAATTCCCCAAAAAGAAATCTAAAAAAAAAAAAGAATACTTTCTGCGGTGGAAACGCAAACAACATCTAGGGCTCAGATATCAGTCCCTATTAGTTACGTTCCAGTTCTAAGGGAACTATACTGAACGTATTCAGTGGTATCGCAGCTTAAGAAATATCCTCTTTCACCTTCTCCACCCTATTAGAAAATGTGGCACCCTCTTACCTTATATTCACAAAATGGGCTATATGACATGAGCCTTGTAGCATAATGAAGGCTACGAGTGCCAAGACTTGCCAAACTAAGTTTTTCAAAGACCACAATGAAACGTCTGAGTTGAAATGAGGGAAAAATTTAACGGAGTCCAGTGCACTCACGTACTGTTTCACTGCTCTGCACAGAGATCTTGCGACTGGAAGAGGCCGACCAGCAGCCCTGAGGAGAACATGGCCGACGGTCACTATGCACGCCGCTGTTTTTACGTGAGCACAGGACATAAAGTCCCAGCTGGCAAATGACTGACCTTCAACGTTGAAATATGGTTGAAAAATTGTTGAAGACGTAATGGCAGTTTTTGTTCCACCATTGTAATAATGTAAAAATAATGCTTTTTGCTAAATGGTTGTAAAATGTTTCACAAAATACTTAAATCAATGTTGAAAGTTTAACAAGATCATATGTTGAAGCAGTATCATGTCCTCAACTACCTACAAAATAAATTTTAGCCATTCATATTATTATTATGATCATGGTAATTACTTTGCGATCATTCTATTGTATCAATGTTGATTAGCTTTTCAAAATCGAAACAAAATTCAACCATGATTCAGCATTGACCACATTGTTGATCCACCAGTGAATAAGAGTTAATGCTGGCGAGAGTGTCTAAGACTGTCTCAGGGGTGCGTTTCCCAAAATCATAGTTCGTCCATTCGCAGTCAGTGGTTCCAACTAAGTTAACTATGCTCCAACTATGTTAGCGTCGGTGATTTCAGAAAACCCACCCCAGGGTGCTGAGGTGGGTTTAAGCAGTTTATAAGCACATGAAAGCAGTTAATAGAAGCGCTTGCCCAGTCATGCAGCAGGGTATTTATTGACGCATTAGCTTGAAGGCTATTTTATACTTGTAAGACGTGTCTATTGGTAGTGACAGAGGAACAGAATCATGTCAGAGACATAAAGAAGTATCCTCAAACGAATGGTGTCTTGTACTGCCGAATATTTGCAAAGTTGCAGACACTATCATTGTTAGCCTTACATTTTCATTAGCTGGATGGACCAGGAGTTCTGTTGTGGTCATGGATATGAAAAACAAAAAATATATAATTACCATGGAAATGACAGCTTGCGCCGCTGATGGCTTCTGACACCTTCATTCAGCCTAAACGCATTCATGTCGGACAACACTTTTCTTAAGATGCCTGTCGACACGTCAAACAAATATAAAGTGGCCTGAGGGACACAAAAACATGACACATTCCATAAAGAGGTCAGAGGATGACAGCCAAAATTAAGACACTGCATGCAGAAACGACAGCCATATGACATGCACATGCCAGACTTAAGGATGCTCATGCAACATGAAACTGGATGGTTCTCCAAGAAACTTACATGGAGCTCCTGAATGGGCAATAACCTCTCTCTACGGCTGTGCTACAGCAGGGAAGCAGACTAGCCAACTAGGAGAGTTCACTAAGAAAGGAAACGGTTACCTTTTTGCTCTGACTATTCAAACTTCGCCGCGATTTGAAGGACGGACATTTCAAATGACCTTCCTATGGACATGGGAGTCAAGACAGAGTAGGTTTCCATAGCGTGCAAGTCTCAAATGCATTTACTTTATTACAGCAGATCCTCAATCCACAATGCATCAAAGAAACAATATAAATGCAGCCAAAGTGTGCCTTGTTCCATCACTGCTTGCCAATATTCTCCCGATAATGACATTACTCGAACTTGAAAGCTGCTCTCATTCAGAACAACGGAAAGCACTGGAGAACATTTATATACATACCAATAAGCCAAAACATTACGACCACGAGCCTGATATGCTGTTGGCCTCCCATGCGCAGCAAAAGTGGCTCCGTCAAATGGATGCCCACATGGACGCCCTTGACCCAGAATTCCAATCACACTTCCACTACCAGCTTGTCTTCTCCCCTCGGTGCTTCCTGGTGCCTGCTTTTCCTCAGGTAGATGGTGCAAGGGTTCCTAACTGGCGTACATGATGTACTAGAAAACAGGACTCCTTGGACAAAACAGTCGGCTCCAATTGCTTCAAAGTCCAGCTCATACACTAGCATGCCCATTGTAGGTGCTTTCAAAAGTGGACTGGGGTTACAATGGGAACTCTGACCATTCTGCAGCCACAAAGCCCCACAACCAGCAAGATGCGATGCACGGTGTATTGTGACATATTTGTCCCGTAACAATCAAAAAACTTTTCTGAGACTTGTGCAACTGCAGCCCTTCTGTCATTTTGGACCAGACGGGATGGCCTTTGTTGCTCTTGAGCATCACTGAGCCTTGGCCGTTGAGTATCCTGTTGCCAGTTTGAGGGTTGTCCCTCCTGGAACACTGTAAGTAGTCACACACCACTGTTGACTAGGTTCTCCTCACAAGCCTTCGCGCTTAGAGATGCTCTGACCCAGTCATCTGACCATAATAATTTTCCCCTTATCAAAGTCCCTCGAGTCCCATTTCTCCCACACCCAACACGTTGAATATGAGAGCTAAGTGTCTGCTTACCATCTGTCTGTCTGCCTACCTTGACATGTGCCCTTGTTACAAAATAACCAACGTTGTTTGTTTCATCAGTGAGTGGTCATAATGTTTTGGCTCATCAGTGTCAGTTTCAATGGGTACTCTACTATACATACCAGAATCAGTGTAAATCAGCTAGGAAGGGTGTTCACTGTTCTAATATCCATATATTAATGTAAAACAGCAAGAAAAAGAGTATATTGTGCAATATAAAACAGTAAAAACGATGACTTTGTAAATAGGCGCTAACCGTCGCCATGGCGTTTCAAAATTTTGCATTTTTCATGAAACGTTAATCATGACAGAAGCCACAAAAGCCAAATAATCCTATTTGTTGTTTCCTTTGTATCAGGAAAGAGTGCCGATTTAAATATCACAAGTGAATTTCGCATCTCATTGCTTTGCAGAAACCTTCACCATTTTGTTGAGTACACAAGCAGACTGCTTGATGTCTGCCTGTGGACTAATTCGCACTGTCCTGTGAGCATATAATCGCCATACATAACTGAAAAAGGCTATGCCGCTTGGATGAAGACAATTCAAAATGCTATTCTGGCTTGTAGAAACCTGTTGCCCAAGAGAATTGCTTTCAAAGTTGTTCTTTAGAGGGACACTTTGTAATGGTTTTAATGTATTGCTTTCAAACTGCCGTTTCTGAAAGTCAAGAAGTCAAAATTTACAGGGGGCTTACCTTTTTGTCCTGCCGGTAATTTGTTGTTTGTGTAAGGGATACCGAAAGGCGTAACAATAATTTGGCGACTACAGGTTTCGGCATTGAGAACCAGGGCAACTATAGGCACAGCTATATATTATAATTCTGAATAGATTATACCTGTGAATTAGGTATAAAGGATGTGAATTATTCAGTATGTTGAAGTGTAAATCATTTATAAAAGGAGTACATGATTCTGCATATGTCAATGTATATAATTGATATTGGGTTTATATGAGGTAATGTAAGCCTGTGTTAACCTTCTATAAAGGTTGTATATTGTATAGAATGTTCCAGCATAAATAAGCTTCAAAAGGCTGCATACTGTTCAGCATATACCAGTGTTAATCAGCAATAAAGGGCGTATATTGAGCAGTAGGTATAAGCGTAAATCCGTAATGAGATATATCAGAGTAAATCAGATATAAAGGGTGAAAAAAGGGGTTCGAACAGTGTCCACCCTCACTCTCTCTGACCTTGAACAGTTTCTGCAGGGGGGTGTTCTGGCAGCGAATGCTCTGCTTCCAGTTTCTGTAGGTCTTCTTCCCTCCAAATTCCTCAAAGGCCGAGGGAGTGAACCAGCGCCCCTCTGAGAGGATGCACTCCTCTCCTGAGACAGGGACAGGGACGGGGACAGGGACAGAATGCAGGACATTTAATCTCAGACCCCAGGCCACACGCACATCCAAACACACAGGGACCCACGCACACCGGCACACACATAAAGAAAGGCACAGAGGCGGCGCACACACCTATGCACATGCGCGCATGCTAGCTCATACACACATGCATAAGCATACAAATGAGTGAATTGGTACATGCAGACACGTGCACAAGTGAGTGCACACACACAGAGACACACTTACATGCAGACAAATACACGGCTCTCTAAATCTGTTATTCCCAGCTCACCCCTGGCCATCTTGTCTCTCTGAAGGAGACCCTCTTTATCTCCACAGGTGACAGGCAGCTGCGTCTTATAGATTGGCCAGTTCCAGACATCCTCTTTCGCACCCTTTTTGATTGGAGAACCTGGATAGCAGAGCACCGACAGCACACGAGTCCAGCAATTTACTGCCTCTGTCCCTAAAACCAGTGAGGGTCTTTTCCCTGGTACAGGGGAGACTGGGGTCCGATAATCCATGGAAACCAATGAGCCATATCGCTGTTTTGCCCATTTTAAACAGCTCTGACATCCATTGATAAGTGATATGGCTCATTGGTCCGCAGGGCTCATTGGACCTGTTTACTTAAATATTATCCGTCAACATGAATGTCTACTCATTAAACAGAATACTCCAAAACAGAAGAATCGGCGCACTGCGAGAAAAAGGGCTTTTCTACTCCACAATCAAATGTTCTGTCCAAAATGATCCAAATTCATTCCTTAGTGTCCAAGGGCATACACAGAAATATTAAGCAATGAGAAGTTCTCAAGCAGAAACAACATTCCAAACTACAGCAATTTTTGACCACGTGCTGCAGCTTGCCACCCGGACCAGCCGGTCAATGCCAGTATAAAACACAGCAGTCAACTAAACAGTCAGTTGCCCATTAGTGGACATGTATCCCCAGAACCCCAAAAGTAATCCATCCCCAAATTGATATGCTTCATGATCTTTCCACATGCGAGAAGCCAAATATGAAATGAATTGGTTGAAATTTGTGGCCTGTAGAGAGCTCACAAGCATATCTCAATGGAAGCAGCAGCCGACACAGGGTGACGATTGCTGATCCACAGTAATCCCGACTTGTTGTCCCAGGATACAATAAAATTGTTTAATTGAAAATTGAGAATCACCAAAAACATGAGAGGTTCCTGAGCACACAGTCAAAAATGTGCTAATAAAAATATTAGGATAACTGGATCCAGCCGTAATGTGAGATAAGCTGCAGATAGAGACAGGCAGACAGGCGCCCGCACGAACGCGACCAATCACATGATCCTGTACAGGCTTACGCCTAACGGGGATAAAAAAGGGACTAGAAGGAAAATGTTTCTGCTTAACTCGCTTTAACCAATGTTTGTTTAACTTCAGTGCTATACAGAGAACTAAACATAGACCCCTGTAGCAGCCAATAATGTAACAAATACCACTAACATAATAACTGCCAATAATGCCATATTTTTTCCATTCTTCATGTAATAAAGATCAATAAGATCATAACTTATTACAATAAGGGCAAGAAGTCATTACATCATTGGTTCAGAAAGTTTCTTAAATTATTGGTGAGTTATTAGGTTAACAACTTTTATTACATTAAGAATAGAAAATAACTACATTATTGGTGATTATTACATTGTTTATTGGCAAGCATCCCCATTAGCTGACATCAAGACGTCAGCTAGTCTTCCTGGGGTCCAACAACATTAAAACATTACAACAAAAAAAAAACAAGATTAAAACATATCGAGACAAACAATTCAAGGAAACATAACAACATTACCACACAAACGAATGATAACAAAACACACCAAGGTAGAAAAAATATTGCATAACTCGACATTTTCATTGGCTCACTTGTAAGATCGTAATTGTTTTTTGAAGCTTGCAATAGTTTTTATGTTATGTATGTTACATCAACGGTGGTTATTACATTATTGGCTTCAACAAGCCCCTAACGGCACCAAAAAAAGCATAATAACGATGAGAAAAGCTCACTAGAGCAGGGATCTTCAAATCTGGACCTCGAATCCAAATTTAGTCCAGGTTTTCTTTCATCCCAGGTGAGTAAATGAACATTAGCGCCCCTGATTGGCCAGGCTGTCTTTACACCTGACGCCCAGGTAAAGGGAGGGTGGAAAACCAGCAGGTCTAGGACCTCGAGGACCGTGATTTGAGGAGCAGGGCTCTAGAGTCTAAGGTAAAAGAGTAGTGCAGTTTTGACAGGACTCGTGCTGATAACTCACTGAAAGATAGCTTCTGCTGTCTCTTCCTCTTGCTTGGCTTGGAGCGGGTAGAGGGACCAGGCTCTTCATCCTCTTCTACCTCCACACTCTCACTCCTCTTCTTATCGCTTTTTTTCACGCACTTCTTCCCTTTTGCCTCCTTCTTCTCCTCCTTCTTACATACCTCTGATGTTTCTTGCTTCTCAGGCAGGTCCTCAACAAAGTGGAAAGACCCTGAGTATCAACGTGATAATGGGAGAACTGACATCAGTTTAAAGTTAGTCAAAGCACCCACCGATCCAGAAAGAGGCTTCAGTAATCATTGTGCTTTTAAGTGCGAATGGTAACGGATTAACCAAGCCCAGTTGAAATCACACAAAATTACTTTTTCCAGTTTCACATAAGGAGGATTCATTGTAACACATGTACTCCAGCTTTGTCAACTACCACAGCATAAGAAAATACTTATTGCAAACAACAATAAATTAAATGCTTGCATGAAATTGAAGACAGGACTTTTATTTCACCAGTTTTAATGGCATCGTGAATCGAGGTGAATAATTACCACTTCAATATTTTTTACTTTTTTGATATTTTTGTGCCTGCAAACATGGTGTCTTGTTTTTTTGTTTGTTCTTTGATTGGCTTGTTCTTTTCATTCTGTAATACAAAATCGTCTTAAATAAAATTAACTTAGGTCGCTAATACATTATAATACATTGCATTTATATACAAAAACTGCATAATGTAGGCCACAGGACGAATGGCACATTCTGAACAGGGTCATTCTACATGAAACCAACAAATACTGTCCCCAGAAGTGAGTGCACTTTCCAAAGCTATACCAACATTGCATGTGCAGCCATTATTACAAAATGCAATATTTATTCAAATTGCATTCAGATAATACACTGAAATCTATGATCAAAAAAATTCTTGATTTGCTTTTAGGATGACTATTATGACAAAGCTACCCCACTTCCTGTGTCCCCAGATTAGAAGTTGCATAGATACTTCTGGTTTAAATCTGTTTTTTTCCCAATAAATGATTGTTTTTGTGTTCCTTGCACTGCACAAGATAATTATCTATATAAACAACACTTTTTCCCATCAATTCATGTTCTTTGTGTATTTTGGGGTAATTTTTGTCTTGTCCACATTTTTTTGTGTAACTTCTGTTACCCTGACTGAATCATAATGCCCACAGGTGTCAGTCTGACAGTTTTTTTTTTTACAAGAAATCCTCTGGAGCCCATTAGAGGGCAGCACATCATTGTTTAGCAGTTTTCAAAAGGTGAGTCAGTGCCATGTGCTTTTATCTGTCTTTTAAGTTTTAACATTTCAGGAGTACTGATATGACAAGTAACTTCTGTTATGACCATATGTCATTCATAGATCATGGAAACCATAAATTAACATGTTCAAAATAATTTGTTAATGAATTATGTTGTCATAGATGTGTTCATTGGGTGATGATAGAGGATTACTCCTCCATTTATACCCTCTTAGAAGTAACTTATGTTACTGCATCTTCTGTAACTCATTTATAAGTAACAGAAGTTACAAGATGTAACAGAGGACAGAAATTGCTTCTGTTCATTTGCTCTACAGCTAACCAGTGGTGAATTTTTTAAAAATATAAGTGAATATATGTAATGGCAATCTTCTTTGAATAATATACATTTTACAACCTGTTTTTTCTTCAGGAAAGTAATCATAATGCCTCTCACTTTATATAAATGATTTCTAGTCATGAGGAAAAATTTTTCCTGGTCCTTTTTCAGTTTTACTTTCTGATTATATATATGAACAATCAGATTCATTGCATACCAATTTTTGTTACGTGGATGTAGATACACGTAAGTTATACATCCATTATTTTTTCTTTAAATCATGTTCATTAGAAAATAAGAAAGCAGACTGATGCTCTAATGGTCTATAAATCATGTGCAAGACTGATGAAACAGTTTCCATTATTTTGATGTAACAATCCATGTACATGTGGACATACTTTAGTTGGTGCCTTGCCCAAGGACATGAGTGTTTTGGTTTACAAGTATCAGTTTATATTACAGGATAAATATCTTCTGTTACATACATGTAATTTCTGTTACTCTACCCAAGGAGACCATTATGAAGGTACACTGAATATTTGTCATATGATGACTATTTTTCTACAATTAAGACCACTGGAAGCAACAGTTTTCTGGGCAGGTGGTAAAATTTAAAGATCAGATTGTTACATTATGCCATATTTTCTGAACCTCAAGGAACAACTGAGTTTAGTGATAAGTGTAATTTTTTGTTCTGAATGTTACCACTTCAAAACAAATTGGTATATTTTATTTAAATTACTTTTAGGACACATGAAGGAGTTAAATCTCAGTTAAGGTGTATAATATTTGATGATTATATTATAGCATAAAGGGAGTATTTGTCCAGTA
The DNA here is from genome assembly GCA_029692085.1 of Gymnothorax javanicus. NCBI lineage: Eukaryota > Metazoa > Chordata > Actinopteri > Anguilliformes > Muraenidae > Gymnothorax > Gymnothorax javanicus. The sequence continues at coordinate 50,567,026 of CM056206.1, read as the reverse complement.
ACAGAAGTTACTTTCTGTCAAATTTATCTGTCCTGTTGTAATAAATATTATATATTATGAACTTGATTAAGATTGCATACTCTGTCTGGTAGACCCTTGATATGTTAGCAATAAAATACTGTGAAATCAATTGTCTAGACTACATCTTAATTTTTGTTAAGTACCCTAGCCAAATTGTTGGTTGTGTGTAGAATGACCCAACAGACCTCTCAGGGATTGACCAATCACGTGACAGGCCACCCAGGGCAGGAAAGTGACCAATCAGGGGATTGTTTCATAATGTGACTGACCATTGATGACACTGACCAATCAGATGACTGACCATTCCTGAGAACAACCAATCAGGGTGACCGCACAGGAAACTGACCATCAAGCAAACTGTTCCTCAGCAGCCGGATGACAGGGTACTCCAGCATGATATGATCTTGGAACAAACACCTCCAGAAGAGGTTGATGCAATGTGGTCTCTCAGTCTCCAGCCAGTCGAGTATCTGGTACAACCCTTTCTCTCTCTGCTGCTTACTCTTCATTCTGGACACTTTCTGCACATTGGCACAGCCATGAGACAGGGCAATGTCTTAAAGCCGGCAGACAGATGATCAGGGTTTCTTTAAAATATACTCTGGCCTCCAGAACCAAAACAGCCTCTCATTACAAACATGCATGCTTGTCTGCCCACTCCTATACTGCTATGCTATGGTCAAGGTTACTGTTTCTGTAAGACATACAATAAATACAAACTGAAGCACAGACAGACATATTAAATGCTCCATGAACAAAGACACCACATTGCGCGAGACTAAAGTTAAAGACGCAGACAGACGCGCTGTGCCCGCGATGACATATGATGAGCTGTAAATACACACTCGCACCTGATACTGGTCCTCCGGTACGAGGTTGTAGTCGCGCAACTGATTGAGAAAAATATGAGGCTTCTCCAGACAGGACAGCTCCGTCTTCTTAATGTGAAGAAACCGCAGCAGCTGCTCCTTAGTCAAAAAATCCAGCGGGTCCATGCCTGCCGTGTTTACCATCCGTCAAATCCCGCCCGCCTTGAATACTTTCACCATTGATCAAATGCGCTACATAAACAAAGATCGGAAAGTTTAATAGAGAGTTTGACACTTTCCTTAAAGTGACAGCGTTTTGTGCATGAACACAATGTAGCCCAATAATAATCAGCCATTCTGCAATTTACCGCGCTCAAGATACCGAGCGTAATCTGTTGACTGGATATTTGGGCCTCAGTAAATACGGACAGCTCACCGAGTCCGACGGTCAGTATTCTGCAAAGTCTACCCATGTAAAAATAAAAAATCTATAAATCCACATAAATATCATTGATCTTACCTGTATGCGTGACTGAATGCAAGACACCTTTTATGAACGTATACACTGAAGTTTAGCCGCTGATTTTTTAAATTTTGTAGAGTGAGACATATCTCCCGCCTCAACCACGGCGGAAATTTCTCCGGAAGACCTACAGCTGCCTATTTTTACCCAACATTCCAGTCTACTTCCCACGAAGAGAAACCGAAACCTAAGCATAAGGCGAGGGATAGAGCGGAGTTCTCGCTGCGAAGCTACGAGCTACAGTCGCCTGCTGAAAGCACAGGACTGGGCGATAAGTCGAGTCTCGTAAATCTCTCAAGCAAAACCTCGGCGTGCGTTTATTATTTCAGATTAGCGGCGAGTGATCCGATTTTATAAATACGAAAATAATAGTCTGTCAGCACGGCTTAATTTCAGAAATGGTCTACCCTGAGAGAAGTTAAACTCACAGTGTCTATGCGCTACGTAAATGTCACTTTAAAAGTCTATAAACTGTTTTTGTTGACAAATATTTGTTTTCATTTATTGTTAAACTACGTAGAAAATGTAGCTATAGTGAACAATAAGCCTAATGTGAATCATCGTGATATGTTCAAACATTTAACTTTACGCAGTGTCTAGAGATATGGCAGTTTTATGGGTACGGCAGTCGATTTGAAGGAATTAGGATAAGGATTAGGGATTATGGTTGGGTTAGGGTTAGGTTTAGGGGTCAGGGTTAGGTTAGGGCAGGGTTTGAAATTGGGACTGCCGTACCTCTTTGCATTGAAATGCATTGGAAAACTGCCGTACCCGTTGCAACTGCCTTAACTTTACCCGTTGATGGCCTTCTGTAGCCTAGTATTTATAGCAAAATATATATAGACCTAATATTCACTCCCAATGCGTAAGATTTAAAACGAGAATTATATGTTTCGTTTATTCTGAGTAGCCTGGGCAGTACCTAGAGGTAGAGTTGCTGCAGTGCAGTATGCCCATTTCGGCCCACGTTATTACACATTTTAAATGGAGGACACTATTTCTCTCTACACAGTAAAAAAAAAAAAAAAACTGAAAATTGACTGAACTTTAAAATGCAAGGCAACCAGCTCCAAAGCATTTTCAGTTTCAACCATTAATACCAAGAGGAGTCCCCCTGAATTCTGGAATTCATTCAGAGTCCTTTCATCTCCTTGTAATCATCATAGCTGTCTTGGACGGTTGAAATTGTTGAAACCTGAATATCCTAAAATCACACTTCAAAGGGGTAGTTCGAATTTTGGGTGCCTATTGGGTGCATCTCAAAGCCTAGGCCGCGCGCTTTGAAGGCTGCATTTTTTGGGGTCGTCACTAAATTCCACCCACCAAACTGACATGACATCATTCATCTCTGTAAAACAGCTTTGGTTTAACCGAGTTGTCTCTGGTTGCCCTAATCCCAACCTTAACTCTAACCCCTAACCATAAACCTAGCCCCAAACCTAACCCTAACCCTAAATTTATCCTTACCACTAACTCTAAAAGTTGGCATGATGGATGGGAGGATATGACGGCCCCTTAAAATGCAGCCAGTGGGTGCATCTCAAAGCCTAGGCTGCATCCTTCGAAGACTGCATTTTTAGGGTTCGTCATCACCAAACTTATACTGAGGGTCAGGGATTTGGTTGAAATTAGGGTTAGGTTTAGCGGCTAGGTTTAAAGCTAAGGGTTAGAGTTAAGGTTACAGTTAGGGAAATCAATGACAACTCACTTAAAGCTGTTTAAGAGAGATGAAATGATGTCATGTCAGTTTGGCGGATGGAATTAAGAGACAATCCCTAAAAATACAGCCTCGGAAGGATGCAGCCTAGGCATTGACATGCAACCATAGACAACTTTTAAAGGCATTGCGCTGATAAGCATATCGTCGCTGGAGTACATTGGGGAGGCGTTACCAGTTAGTTTCTGAATCAGTATTTTGAACATTTTCTGCAATCAACAAAATACTACTGACCGCTGGCCAATTATCGGAACCCCAAAGAAAACAGACTATATAAGAACCGCCGCTTTACTCATCTTTATCGTACTCTAATGAAAATAAATCATCTTGCTCTCGGACCAACCAGTCACCGATTTCATAGCTACATGCTGCGCGAATAATCCTCAACATGTGGGACTTCAAATCAGATTGGAAGCGAGCATCCAATCAAATCCATCACGATAGAAAGTAAGAGATTGATGTTGATATGAGCTATGGATGCATGCGTCCAATGGTTTTATTTAGCTAGCTCGTTTCAACATCAATCCCTAACCTTCTATCCTGATGGATTAGATCGGATGCGCTCTTCCACTCTGATCTGAGGTCCCTCCTGTACATGATTATTCACGCAGTATGCATGAAATTGGTGACTGGTTGCCATTCTCATCGATCCATGAGTAAAGCTGAGCCGTGATTGGCTGATGGCACATACAATGGTACCACAGCCGATCTGTCATTGGCTGATGTACGTAATGGTACCAACCAACCAACCTGCAGAAAAAAATTTCACAGCCGGCTCTAGGTCAGCCTATAGAATGTCAGTAATGGGACAGTGCACGGCTTCAGAATATCCTGACAACTGATTTTCTACATTTCCATTTTGGCTCGTTAAAAAAAGAAGACTTTCTAATCACAAATGCAGTTTACCTTTTTCCTGACATGTTTATGAGCTGTAGGAGACACGGAAAGTTTAGTTTGTCTTAGTTTGCGAGACCTCTCGCAGTGTTGACTGCTTCTGACATTCCGACAGTCGTCGCTGGTTGATTATATTTTTGAGCCTCTGCGCTGGCGACAGCAATGGCCAATGGCATCGTGCTTTCAGATTGTCCGTCCATTCTGTTCTCATGAACACAGTATCTCGGGAATGTTTCAAGGAACTTTTTTCAAATTTAGCACAGATGTCCTCTTGGACTCAAAATTGTTGGTCAAGGGTCAAAGTCACTATGACCTCGCAAAACACATTTTTTGCCATAACTGAAGAATTAATGCGCTGATTCTGATAATATTTCACAAGTTTTCACATATGTCTAATGGGATAAAATGATGAAGTGATGACATTTTCTATCCAATGGCCAAATGTCAACTTCACTCTGACATCGTAATGTTCTGCATAAACACTTTTTTGGCCATTATTTATTGGACCCCAAGGTACTTGTATAAATGCACCCTCTTCAGTTCCCCCTCCCTGGATAAACAGCCAGGACAGGGGCCTCCTGTTCCTCTGGTAGCCCACCACAAGCTTACTAGTTTTGTGACAAGAGCTTCAGGTTATTGACTTTGCACCATATGACAAAGCTCTCAATCAGTTTTCTGTAAAACTAGTCTCAATGTGAAGACAGCTTGTTTCTCACTGGAAAACATTCTGTGGAATCATACATGTCAATACAGAGAACTTCATATTCTCCAAAAGATATATTTAGGGATGTCCAATATTGGCTTTTTTGCTGATATCCGACATGCCGATATTGGCCGACTCTTCATTTCCGATTCCGATATCCACCAATACCGATATATGCGGGCTATATTTCCCCCCAAACTAATTTTAGGTAACATGACATATCTCCTGTCATGGAATTAACACATCATGTCAACTTTTCTCGTGATGCCCCACAGGATGCATTCTCAAATGCAACAAGCCTTTCCAAATGTAAACAATAAATAAGAAAAAAATAAGAAAACTACTTAACTTAAGTTATGGAAAAAGTGCCATATTTGTTTTTTAAAATTTTGTCTCAACAGTTTGGATCACACTCTCCCTGAGATAATCCTGACAATGCCCCCTACACCTAGGCAATTTGACTACTACACAAATTTCAAAATATTGAACCAGTACAACTGTGTACAGCAAGCAAGGCCGACAGAAATAACATGTAAGTTATTAAATTTTGGCATATCTAGGCCAAAGTACAGCTGAGATATAAGCCAAAGTTCAAATCCAGCTATGCTGGCAGAGATTTAGTGTTCCCAATGGGCCGGATTTCCAATCGGCATGCTTTTGGGTTTTGCTGCCACCTGGCGGTGAAATGCAACAATACCCTACATCAGCCAACGAAAATAACTAATGCACAGAGTTGCCTAGGCTTGGCGGAAGTGCTCTTGTTTTATCGGTTTTCATTTATCGGCAAAAAAATCCGATAACAATCTTTTCCGATATTACATTTTCATGCAAATATCGGCCGATAATATCGGTCCGCCGATATCATCGGACATCCCTAGATAAATTCCTTCACAGCCTTCACTGCTTTTATTGGTCTGGACAGACATGGATATAAACTTCAAATTGACTTGTTGGCAGAGGCATACAACCACGAGGCGGTAATTCTTGTTGTAGTTTTCGAATCTCATTGTGTGCGCTTAATCTCAAGTAGTATGGCACATTGAGGTTTTACTAGCGAGAAACCATTGGGTTTTCTGATTTTAATAGAGTTCACTCTAGTACATCATATTCTGAGCTTCTAGTACGCAAACGTAGCCTGCGTGTGCACGCCCAGGTTCAACAAGCTAAAACTCGTCTTCCTGGAATTTCAACTTTTCTGAAGGAGGGAGATTAACACGGCAAATTATAAAATCGAGTGCAATCCTTTAATGAAGAGGTGAATTAAGAACATCCTGCATTCGTTCTGTCATATTGGTAAGACATGTAATTTATCTGGACATAATTTCATTTTTGCTTTGTTTATCTGTGCCGAATTTTGTCGTGTTGATAAAGAGTTGAGAGACTGATTGTGACCAATCAAAAATTTTACTTGCGCACCCAGAATCAACTACACATTCAACATATTAGACTGGATTAGGCTTCATTATTTGGCCACAGTGTGTCAAAAATACAAAGAGAGGCAATGTGAAAAATTACTTTTTTAAAATGTTTGATCGTGGGTAAATTAGTATTGGTGACTAATGCTGTGATCCATTGACGTGAATCGAGATCAGGTTGTAAATATCCCCTGGTCTGTGTTATAGTATGCTCTATTAAATAATATGTATACAACACTGTTCAATATTATACTTTTTAGTAACATACACATGCAATGATCAGTTGCACTGGAAATTATGAATTTTCCAGCTGTTTAGATGTCAAGGCAGCAATTACTAGAAAGCCAGTTTGTACTATTTCACATTGTTATGGAGGGGGATCGTAACATTAGCTGATTTTGAATTGTGATTTTCTAAATGAAGCAAAAAAAAAAAACAAAAAAAACAAAAAACACTTGACTAGTTCTATGCATATATTAATTCTGGTTTTTTTTCTGGCTTAATTGCCGGTTATTTTGTGGAGATCCCACCTGGGATGCAATAATTATCACAGCTAGAATCTCTGATATCCTTTGTTATTGATTTTTCATTTTTTGCCTTAGTTTTTAAATATTTACTTGCTCGAGGGGTTTATAATCACTTTAAAACATCTTAAAGTTACATCTGAGCCCCTTAAGACCATTCCTACCAAGAAATGATGACACTTCTGATAAGGGAACACTTCCCTGTCAGGTATATTGCCTTGATTTTGGTATCGAATGGTGTTGCCAAAAATATGTAGTGTCTGCAACGGTATACTGTCAAGCATATATTTCTGTTAAGACTTTGCCAAGTGGGATTATCCCACCTGAGTTGAATAATGATCCTAAGATAAGGTTTATATTCAGTAAAATCAGTTCAAGATATAGGTCCTTTTGTGGTGCACAAATGAATTCAAATATTGTTTGTAGTGTCCGCAACGGTGTGTAGTGTCTGCAACGTTTTCCCCCACCTCCTCTAATACTGCATCACCCACTCTTAAAATTAATGTATTCGCATAATATGTTTATTAAAAGTGAAAACTAGAGTAATTACCAAATGACAGAACTAACCCACACCAACTGAAGATATACAGGGTGTTCCAAAAGTTACAGTGCACTAAAATATTTGTGGAGAGAGAAAAGTTTTACTGTGATTTATGCAAGAAAATTGACATAAAAAATTAGGAGACCAATTTGGAGTGTGCCTGTTGTTATGCATTTATGACGTATTGTATTGTATTTTTATGTTTGTGCCTACTGCCGTGCAGTTGGCTTATTAAATACAACCAAATCCATCCTTGCACCTGAGTCCAGTCCTCAGCTTCCTGTCCTCCATGCATCTGCACTTTGCACAAAACGTTACATTAGTGAGGCATTAGTTTGGCTGGTAGCCGTGACAGGAGGCATCCAAATTCTCTTTTTCTCACGCGAGGAAAAATGGAGGGTGCACTCAGTTCTCCAATAGTGTCCTCGTTCCCCTTACTTGCTTCTTCAATTTGCGTCTTTGTCTTTCCCACCGTGAATGCATGGAGAGACACAAGGAAAGAGGACAGACGAAACGAGCAAATGTGTTTTGTTTTTTTTTTTTTAGAACTGAGACTTAACAGTTTCCTCTGAAGCGTCACATGAATCAACAGTCGATTCTGATGACTAAGTTCAGCTGGATCTTATGTAATGTGATCCGTCGGGATGGGTATGCATTTAAAGCGCAGATTAATTGCAAAAAATGTGATCGCCAGTGTGAAATGTAGTTAATCTGCCGCATGCTTTTTCACACCAGCCACGCCGTAGGGTTGCCTAAATTTTAACTCCGGCAGTTTTAAAAATAGTAGATTAATGTGTTTGCATGAAATATTGAAGCCCTCCTCTTATTTACTCCTTCTAAAATTGCATTGTGTTGCACGCAATCCTATTGTTAAATGTAGTCAAGATATTTTTTTTTAGGCTATAGGCTGTCTGAACCGTCATCAGATGAAGTTAACCTGCTCCTATGTAAAATGCATTTCTTTTCACGCGCATCCACGAATATCCGTTTAGTATCCATTGCAAGCTGGTATGAATAACCTGACATAGTTTTCCAGATCACAATGCTGAAAACAAAATGAGACCTCCGTCGAATGAGCGAATAGTGGCAATGCGGTCTGTGGAAAATGCACAATAAATGTGGTTAATGTCTGTTTAGGGGCACTTATTATCACTCATTCAAATTTTCACATTTAGCCATCTCAAAAACGTTAGTTGTGTGTAAAAATTAATGAATAATCCATTACCGGTAACTAAAAATGTAGACATCTTCATCATTTTGAATTTTTTATTTTTTGGAAGTATAAGACCTGGGACCTTATTCACAAAGCACTCTTAAATTTGCCCACTAAGAACGACTTAAGGAGTTATGAGGACTTAACAAGGACTTTGAGGGTCCGCTTAGGTGGTAGGGGAGAGCTGGTACGAAAGTAACATTTTTCACATGGACGTCATTTTAAAAGATAACGTTACAGACCGAAAAAAATTTTCGGAGCGATTAACTACTTTCCTGTGTGCTCTGTCAATATCAGGTGCTAAATCATCCCAATATATATATTGACTTTCGCATAGTTTGACGTCGAACGGAAGTTACAAGATTGCTGCTTTCGACCCCTCCAGTCGGGACGAAAGTGGCACACAGGCCGGACAAAAGTAACGTGATGAAATTAATTGGAATCTTTTAAATTACTGTCGTTAAAACAGAAACAAAAACAATCAGACATTTGTTTTAAACATTTTAATTTGCTTCAAATGTTTCAAAAGTAAACGTGAACATGTTTAATGTCCAAGATGGAGAGCACCTCCGCTCTGGATCTGCCCCGGCTCTGAGCCGGATCAGCTGGTGTCGGCACAGAGCCGGGGCAGATCTGGAGCGGAGGTGCTTGCTATCTGCCCAGATAGCAAGCACCTCCGCTCCGGATCTGCCCCGGCTCTGAGCTGGATCAGCTGGTGTCGGCACAGAGCCGGGGCAGATCCGGAGCGGGGGTGCTGGCTATCTGGGTGGGGTGCAATTGGTCTATTTATAAAAATTATGAAATTACTTTACTCATTATCACAGTTGTGACAGATATAATGAGCTGCACCCTCAGTGCATGCCTCATGTGCCCACAGCAGACAAAAGATGCACTGCACCCACACTTCTCCAGGCAAAGATGAGGCAAACAAGACATTCCTCATCATTGCCCTGAGAAACTCTGGTTGCAGTGTGTCCACTAAACAACGTTTTCTTTGGGCGTTTTGAAGAGGACTGTTTTTTCTGGCCCCTCTGCCGACTCTCCTCCTCCAAAGCAGCTTTTACTGGGGTGTTGGTCAGTATTGCTGTTGACCTGCAACATTCAATGAGATGATAGTCAGAATCAGCTTGTTTTTATACAAGCAAGAAAATCAAGACAAGTTAAAAATGACACTGCTCACCTCTTTCTGCCTCTTCTTTTATTTTCTTTCCTTGAGCCAGCCTTTGGATATGGGCGAACCTTTTCTGTATTGGCGTGCCTCTAGATGTTCCTGGAACCACAAGCATACCTGGATAGATAATATTTCCAAAAAAATGCTTGGCAAGGCTCAACATGCACATTTAGAGACACACACAGACACAAAATCTCACCATGTACAGGAATGGCAGACTCATGGGTATGCAGCTCAAATGGGCTCTGGCAAGGTTGGTGGTGTCTTAAGGGAGCGGGCGCTGGTGATGGAGCGGACATTGGTGATGAAGAGTGCGCTGGTGATGAAGCGGACATTGGTGATGAAGAGGGCGCTGGTGATGAAGCGGACATTGGTGATGAAGAGGGCGCTGGTGATGGAGCTGGTGCTGGTGATGAAGAGGGCGCTGGTGATGGAGCTGGTGATGGTGATGAAGAGGGCGCTGGTGATGGAGCTGGCACTGGTGATGGAGCTGGTGATGGTGCAGGTGCAGGATGGTCGGTCACAAAAGCTGGAGCAAAGTCTGTCTCACTGAAAATATCTGGATTCAAGGGCCAGATACCGGTACACTCAAACCCAGATGAAATGCTGCTTGTTGTCGCAGCTTGAGGCAGAGCTTTAGCCACAAGACTCGGGATGTTATAGATGGTCAAAGTTCTTCCAGGGTTCATTCGCATCCAATTGTCTGCTGCACTGTAAATTTAGTGCTTCAGAGGACCAAAAACGCTTCGGTCTAGCGGCTGAAGACGGTGGGAGCAGTGGGGTGGAAAAGACAGGAGTACAATGCCATGTGACTTGCAAAAGTCAATAGCTACCACAGAGAGGTGTGATGGATGATTGTCTAAGAGTAGCAGAAACTTTGACTCCGGGGTCATGCAGGTGTGTCTTGCAAAATGCTGTAAAAATGCCAAGAAATCTGTCTCCTGCATCCACCCCGATCCATTGGCAGAACCAGTGCAGCCAAGGGGGCCATCCTGGATGAAATGGTCCTGGAACTTCTTCCTTGGGAAGATAAAGTAAGGGGGAACAAAGCTGCCTTGTGCGTTGGCAGCAAAGGCAACAGTCACCAATGTCCCTCTTTCCCCAGAGGTCACAGCACCGACCTGGCGCTGCCCCTTGGTGGCAATGATTTTGTCTGGCTCTTGAACCGTTGTGGTACCTGAAATAAAAAATGAAATGAATTATTGCTGTTGCAAATCACTGTTGCTTTTTAATTTATCTAAATCTAAATTTTTACCTGTTTCATCCATGTTCCAGATGTCCTTTGCTTCAAAATTATAGCGGCTGAGGACAGTCTTTAGGTTTTTAAAAAACGCTGTCACGTTGGTCTTGTTGAAGCTGGTGGAACGGGACATGCTGGTGGCTTGAGGTCGATGGATGGACAGGGTTTTGTTGCGCTCGAGGAAGGAGGTGAGCCAATCCTTCCCTGCCATCTGGTTTTTCTCCCATGAACATGGAGTTTTGAGGCCAATATTTTCAGCCAGCTCATATGCAAACTGTCGCACCTAAAACAACATGAAAAATAGGTTAATTCCCAGATAGCAAGCACCTCCGCTCCAGATCTGCCCCGGCTCTGTGCCGACTCCAGCTGATCCGGCTCAGAGCCGAGGCAGATCCGGAGCAGAGGTGCTTGCTATCTTAGGCAAATGGCGGTAGTGGTGTAGCTCTGTCTGCACTGTTACTCCAACCTCTTTAGGACCCAGGCCAAAATATATATCAGCTGCTCTCTTTATATATGCCTGCAGTCTCTTCTCCTGTTCTTCTGTGAAGACTTTGTTGTGAGCCCTGTACCCTGGGGCTCTGGTCTGCTGCCCTCCTGCCTCTGCCTTCCTCTTGTAGTACCTGAACAGGGTGACATGACAAATGCCGTGCACCTCTATTGCCCTCCTTATACTCTCGCCTCTTCGGACATCAAGAAAGGCCCTTTCGTAAACCTGCTGGTCGACCTTTTCTCTCTGGGTAGCTCTGACCCTAACTCTTGGCATTTTCTGTCAGTAAAATATAACACACACATTTTTTAATGAGCTTTAGAACAGAAAATTCGGCCGCATTAGCAGAGAGGGACGAACGTAACCGTTGCTACTACCGCCCCGACAGTGACTCCTGACATTTGAACCAGGATTGCTTCTAAAGTGGAGAAAGTCTGACGTTTCAAACTTCAGGATATGTTACAAAACTAAATGACCTATCATTTCATCATAAATATGACACATGGAGCGATAAAGACAATCTTTAAATCAAAAAAGTTTACTATTTGTCTGAATTTACTCACCACTGTGGAAAACGGTCTTCCGGTCTCGTTTCGTGGGAAAGCGATTTAAACCTCAAGATTTTTCCCGGGTCTGGAGAGTGTCGCCAGCTGGACGTGCTGATCTAATTTGACGCATCGAAGTGCGGATGGCTGTGAGTAAATCGCTGTATCACTTTCGTCCCAGTTACTTTCGCACCGGCTCTCCCCTATTCATGAAGCCTTCATAACATAACATAACATAACATAACATGAATGGCGAGAACAGGCCGTTCAGCCCAACTAGGCTCGCCAGTTTCTTTTTGTACCATCGTGAATATATCACTTCAGATACTCAATGACTCAATGGTATCTAGCTTTAAGTCAAGTCTGCTCTTGAAAACTCCCAAGGTCTCTGCCTCAACAATATGGTCAGGCAAGCTGTTCCACACTGAAATTACTCTTTGGGTGAAGAAATATTTCCGAATATCAGTGCTAAATTTACCTTTAGTCAGCTTCCATTTGTGACCCTGAGTTCTGCTAACAACACTTGGTTGAAGGAATCCTACATAATTCACTTTGTTAATCCCTTTAACATATTTAAAGACCTCAATCAAATCACCCCTTAGTCTCCTTTTCCTAAGACTAAAGAGATTAAGGATCTTCAGCCTTTTCTCATAGCTTTCATCTTTAATACCCGGAATTAGCTTCGTGGCTCTTCTCTGAACTTTCTCTAAAGCCTCTATGTCTTTCTTAAAGTATGGTCCCCAGAACTGTACACAATACTCTAGATGTGGTCTGACGAATGTGTTGTACAAAAGAAGCATCACCTCCTTGGATTTGAACTCAATACTTTTGGCAATGTATCCCAGCATCCGATTGGCTTTTTTAACAGCTACGGCACAATGGCTAGAGCCTGTGAGGGTTTGGTCAAGAATCACTCCCAGATCTTTCTCTTGTGGAGCACATTCCAGTTTAAAACCTCCCATGAAGTAATCCCGTCTAATGTTTTTATTACCTACATGTACTACTTTACATTTCGCTACATTAAATTTCATTTGCCACATTTCTGCCCAATTCTGAATTCTATCCAAATCATCCTGAATCACTTTAGTGGACTCTAAACTATTTGCCAAGCCCCCCAATTTAGTATCATCTGCAAATTTCACTAATCTGCTCTCAATATTCCTATCAAGGTCATTAATGTAGATGAGGAACAGCAGGGGTCCCAACATCGATCCCTGGGGGACGCCACTCCCCACCCTACCTAGCTCAGATGATATACCACTGACCACCACTCTTTGTCTTCTGTCCTGCAACCAGTTATGAATCCACTTCAGAATACCACCTGTAACTCCAATGGAGCTCATTTTAAAAATTAGTCTCTTATGCGGTACTGTGTCAAATGCTTTCTGAAAATCCAAATATATGATGTCATAAGCCCTGCTCTGGTCATAAGTCTTGGTGGCCTCTTCAAAAATTCCAGAAGGTTTGTCAGGCATGACCTTCCTTCTAAAACCATGTTGGCTATCCCTCAAGATATTGTTACGTTCAAGAAATAAGTCCAGCTCATCTTTTATGATAGATTCCAATATTTTCACGCAATGCAAGTTAAACTGACTGGCCTGTAATTACCTGGCTCAGTACGGTCCCCTTTTTTATATATTGGTATTATATTGCCCTGTTTCCAATCATTTGGTATTTCTCCAGTTTCTAAAGACCGTCTAAAGATGGCAGATAGCGGCTTAAAGATGATCTCACTAACTTCCCTGAGCACTTTCGAGGATATAAGCCATCAGGACCCGCCGCCTTATCTGCCTTTAGTTGATGCAACTTGTCTAATACGACGTTATCCCTAACCTCAATTTTCGCTAAATAATCTTGAGCATTGGACAAGCCCTCCGGCCGAATAAAGACCCGCTCTAAGGTAAAATTCTCAACAAAGTAACCGTTTAAGGTGTCCATAATATCCTTATTATCATATAGCAGCGATCCATTTTTACTCTTTATGCACTTAACCTGCTCTTTGACTTTCCTTTTTCTGCTACAGTACTGAAAGAAGCGCTTAGGGTTAGTTTTTGCCCCTCTGCAATTTGTCTTTCATACAGTCTTCTAGCATTCCTCAGCTCTTTTTGACCACAGCCCGCATTTTACAGAATTCGGCCTTAGTAATCTCATTGTTATCCTCTATGTACATCTTATAAAGATTCCTCTTTTCCCTCAAACTCCTACGAATAGCTGCTGTCATCCACTGAGGATTCTGCTTTTTTCAGCTTACTTTTGGACACCTTTGGAATGAATTTACATTGTGAATCAAGTAAAACCCCTTAAATCTTTCCCACATCTCATTTACAGACTCACAGTCCAGGAGTGTCTCCCATTTTGTTTCACTTAGATATGACCGCATCCTGTCAAAGTTTGCTCGCCTAAAATTAAAAATTTTTGTTTTTGGAGACACCTTTTTAACTTCCCATGAAACCTCAAAATTAATAGTAGAGTGATCACTTGTCCCAAGTGGCTCCAGTACCTCAACATTGCTAATTCTATCTGGGTCATTACAGAGCAGCAAATCTAAAATTGCCTTCTCTCTTGTAGGTTTATTAACATACTGCACCAAAAAATTATCATTTATGACATCTAGAAATTTTTCCTCCCCCTACCCTGTCCTTTCACAATTTCCCAATCAATACCAGGATAATTTAAGTCTCCCATAATAATAGTCCCTCCTCCTCTACAAGCTTGCGTAATCCTCTTAAGGAGCATTTCATTGACTGTACTGTCCAAAGCTGGTGGTCGATATCCTACACCTATGTTTAAACCAGTCTCGTGTTTGCCAGTGAGCCTGACCCAGATATCTTCACAAGGCACGGAATATTCAATTTCAGGAATTTCCTGCACATTTATGTTTTCGTTCACATAGAGTGCTACACCCCCTCCTCGCCTATTACATCTATCCTTCCTAAAGAGCTTATAACCTTCTACATTATATTCATCTCCATCCTCTTCACTAAGCCATGTCTCTGTAATCCCAACTATGTCATAGCCTTCACTAATCATAACGGCCTCAAGTTCTTGAAATTTATTTTTAATGCTTCTTGCATTTAGATAAAAAACATTTCAGGTTATCATGAACGCTCTTCCTTCGATTTCCCATGCGCCTGCTGCTCAAAGCCCCCTCACCATGCTTTTTTGCTTTAAAAATATATCATCAATAGTGCATGTAACGCTGTCAGCTTCCATCAGGGCAGTCTGCATTTCCCTCTGTGTAACACTCTCTAACCTCCCTGCCCCCAAGTCCCTAGTTTAAATAACTCTCTGCTACCCTCAACATACGCTGACCCAGTGCAAAGGTACCCCTCCGGTTCAGGTGTAGCCCATCCGGCTTGAACAGGTCACCCCTGTCCCAGAAGTAGTTCCAGTGCCCCATAAACCTATACCCCTCTTTCCTACACCAGGTTCGTAGCCACGTGTTAAACCTCCAGATAAAATTCTGCTTCCCTCTGCTTGCACGTGGTACGGTAGAATCCCGGAGAACACTACCGTGGAGGATCTGCTCCTAAGCTTTTCAGCTAATTCAACAAATTTACTTTTGCAGAACCTCAAACCTACCCTTACCTATGTCATTAGTCCCAACATGGACCATGACAACTGGATCCCTCCCCGCTCTGGCCAGGAGCTTGTCCAAGACGCTCAGGAGGTCTCCTACCTGGGCACCAGGCAGGCAACACACCGCTGAGACTCCTTGTCGCTTGAACAGACTAAACTGTCTATTCCTCTAAGTATTGAGTCCCCCACTATCAATAACTCTCTTTTCTGAGGGGTAGAGGCCAACAGGGTGCCCTGCTGCTCATCAGTCCCCTCACTCTCAGGGTCAGGGGCCAATTCGAGTTCCTGCAAGGGCGGAATCGGTTGGACACCTCAACCACTGGAGGAGCTGTCGCTGTACGGTGTGCACGCCCTTTCCTGCGCTGACGTCCTACCGTCACCCAACTTTCTCTCCCTGCCTGCTCTGGGGTCCCCACACCACCCTGCTTTGGCGTACAGACCATTTCTCTAAACGACATACTACTTAGTTCCTCTAGGAACTCTACTGATTGTGAACTATGTCGTGCCGCCAACTGGCCCTGAAGAACAAGGATCTTGCTCTCCAGATGCTCAATTAGCTGGCACCGGTGACAGACAAACCCACCCTGAAATCTCTTTCCAAAAGTGCGATCATCCTGCAACCGTCACATAGTTTTGGCCACATTTTGAACCCCCTACCTAATGACCTCGCTCACCCTAGATAACAAAGAAAATTACTAATGCCGAGACAGAAGCTCAGGAACCACAATTTATTAATTAATTAACCTGAGAAGCCCTAAGCAGCAGTCACAATAGAAACCGTGGGGAAACTATGTGAATGGATAATAAGCCTCTTTTAACAGGGGCTTAGTTTTAGTGAACAGAAATGAAATACCAAATTGAGAAACTCTATCGATAATAAGCACTCCTAATAAGCCAACTTGAATTTATCTAGACCCGCTACTATTAATATACTAACCCAAAAAAGTCTCACAGGGCTTAGCTGAGAACCCAGATAAAAGACTGGCTATACTACGCCCAGGAGAAACTGGAGGAGGGAGGAGGCGGAGCACTCGGTAAAGCTTTCCGTTTAAATTCAAGGGTAACCGAGCGGACGACTAAAGTGACTGCTGTCCTATTGACTAAATACTAAATCTCAGATCCCCAGCCAAAAAAGCAAACA
Organism: Gymnothorax javanicus; assembly: GCA_029692085.1. NCBI lineage: Eukaryota > Metazoa > Chordata > Actinopteri > Anguilliformes > Muraenidae > Gymnothorax > Gymnothorax javanicus. The sequence goes on along the minus strand of CM056206.1, from coordinate 50,550,503 downwards.
GTAACTATCTAGCTAGCCAGCCACAAATACAACCAAGAGTAACCGAGATAAGAGTTAAGCCTCGGTTCCTTTAATTAAAACGGACCGAATAAACAAGTCGTTTACCGTGAGCGAACTAAACACGGTATCTCCCCAACAAGCTGTCGCTGAGCACTCAAACAAGCAGTTAAACTTTAATCAGCTGATCAAGGCACCGCAACCGGAGGAAAATACAAAGATAACGTAATTTGCAATGTGTTTAATCAGAAGAGCCCTTCGATGATAATAAAATGCGAAAAAGACAAAAACCCCGGTTCGCGTTAATATTCAAGCTTGGAAATGCGTTTATGCGGTAATGTGGTCAGGATAGAGAACGAAGGGGACTAAAAAACCCCCGTGAACGTCAATATTTATTGGCTAGAAGACTGTATGAAAGGCAAGCGACCAAGTATGAAACCAAGCCAGATAGTTAGATATCCCGATAATTTGATATATTCCTGGCGTTGAGAGCTTACAATAGTTCGTTAGCTAAATCAGCTACAGAAAAAGCAGGCGACAGTGTACCTCAGTCCTTGAAAACAACTCTGACTTACTTTGTATATCACACAATTCACTAAGTTAGACAATTACTTCGCGTTTAGTTTATTCTTTAAATTTAGCGTTTAAATTTATTTTACTTTACCTTACTTTGCTCCCGGGAGACTGAAACCCCCTCAAAAAAACCCCAAAAAACCCCCGTCGCCTTTGTTTGACCAGATTAGCGACTTAATTTGGCTGTTTGCTCACCGAGTTGTTAAAGGGGAAAAAGGGGAAAAAAAAAGATGATGGAGGAAGATTCTCCCTGCCCCTAATGCGACAAAGGTTATACCTCGGGAGCAAATTGTCTAATCTCTAATACTGTTTGAGCCTGAACACACAAATTAGTTTCAGATAACTCCGTTTAAACAAGAGTAAAACTTCAGATTCGATCCCGCACGTCTTCCTCTGTCTCAACTCAAGCAGAATGAACACCAACGAACAGCGCTACAGCACAGCAACAGCCGCAGCAACAGGAGAAGACAACTGCTCCATAATATGCTCTTACCGCGATCTTAATTTACGCGCTCGCTAAATAAGATTTGGTGGTCGGCGGCTTTAAATTCGCCGACGGTGTTACGCAAGCCATGAGTTATTTAAGCTGAAAGGCTCCTGTTGCAAAGTACCGAAGTGCAAAACAAACTTGCAGTGTCGCTGGTAAGGCGTGCAACTTCCTGGTAAGGTGAAATGTCGTCTCTTATGAGGTCGATTACCTCAAGAAGAAGGAAGGGTCAGTCTGTATTGCTGAAGTAGCTCTACATCATCATATAAGTCTAATGGATGCAGGCGATCTCTGAAAACGCATTCTCATTTTCACCCTCTCCTATCATAAACAACGCCACCGCCATCTTTGAATCCCCTGAATCATGTGATCTAATTTTTCCGACAAAGCCCAGTCCCACTCGCACTTCTGCCCTTGTGCCCCTCAACTGCGCGTTCACTCTAAGGGCTGCAAGAGCGTAGGGCGTCCCAGTTGAGGGTATCGCCAATACGCAAAAAATGCCCGGATGTAGCGCTTTCGGCAAAATATCTTGCTACTTCCGGAACCCACTTACTTCCGGTGCGTTACTGAGATCACGGCTATCATTTAGCATCAGCTAGCTGCGGCTCGGCCCTGCACGCACACATCCGCAAATCAAGCTAAGGAAAATGTAGGCTAAACATTCACTAAGCGCACAGCTAGTTTCACGAGCGTACAGGCGAGTATGCAAGTAAGTACCGATGCGGCTGGCGGAACCACGCACGCCTAGGCAGTGTTTGATTTCTTCCCGCAGCCGCGAAAGAGACCGGAAGCGACTGGGTTACCAAACTATCCCATAATGCATCTGAAACGGGGCACAAATGCAACATCTGGGCATTTTTTGTGTATTGGTGATACCCTAAATTCCCAAGTGTTGTTCACCAGGGGTGCCATCTTGCACCCTTAATGCACCCCTCCCCCAAGTGGGCATCAGACCACGGGTGCGTTCAAAGTCACACCGGTGCACACCGTTTTGTTACGGTTTCCGGGTTGAACGACCTGTTTCCTCCAACCAGTGTACAACAGTGCGCAACGGGGTTTGAGGTATGTTTTCTCCTGTTTGGTGGGTGTGCCAGGGGTGTTATCCAATCAGCTGCAACATGTATATAAACCGCGCCATCTTAAAAAGGCAGTGGCACAATGAATGCAACGAGGGTAGTATATAAATGTATCTCTTGCAGCTTGGTATTCCATGGCCCTCTCGGCTGCCATAATTGCAACGCTAGCGTGACACAACGGGGCGTTCAGCGCGCTACTGTTGACGTTTAAATATACGTTTTGCTACGTGTTGCCGACTTTGAACGCACCCCACACTTCGCTGAAGGCAGTTACTCAAAATTCCAGTCGTGTCATAACGTTTCCAACCGTTAGCCAATGGGGAGGCAAAGCGGCTATTACCGCGGAAATCTGAAGCCGGGGCGATTGGAAGCCGACGCGATGGAGAGAAAATATGGAAGCCCATAGTGGACAATATTCAAATGAAAATGTAATCCCACTATTGCATTATCATTTTCCACTTATGAATGAGTTATTTGAGACAATATTAAATTGAAAATGCCTTAACCCAATTATCACTTTCATTTTCACATACACATATGGGAAATCTATGACTATATTCAAATGATAATGAAAAGCTGTTTGACATTTCATTTTCAAAGTCATGCTCCGCAATACAGTGGACAATATTCAAATGCAATAAGCAAAACAGCACCCCCAGCCTATTGCATTTACATTTACATGTCATCACGCTATTTTAAGGTCAACATGATAATGAAAATGCTGTTTTCTAATCACTTGGAAATAATAATGATGTAATAATGATGACGACATTTGACATTTCATTTTCAAAGACTTATCCTGCAATACTTGGGACAATATTCAAACGCAGTAAGGGAAACAGCGCTTCCCAGTCCATTGCATTTAAAAATACATGTCACCACGCGCTTTTTGGGACACAATGAAATAAAAATGCAATGTTAGTGTCTCATCAAGGCGGGTCTTCTGCTAGGACGTCACTCATTAGGGGCGCGAACGGAAACCATGTTCCTCATTTGCATACCAACCAATCAGCTTCTGGGTAGCTCTTGTACGCTCTGGATGTAGCCATCTCGGCAGCTAGTATGCTAGTTAACATTAACTAAGGAAAATGTTTGTAAATGATCATCACATTTAAAGCGATATGATTTGATTTTTGCCCCAACTCTATTAACTGAGCTAGCTGTAATATGCATGAACTTATACGAGGCTTCGCGGCAGTGTTGTGCAACTGCAACCCAAGTACGCTTGCAGATTTCAGAGACGTTAGCTAGTGAGTCTAAAAGCAATCGCTTAGGTACAGCTAGCTAGCTATGATGCCTACTGGAGAAGCTCTTATAGCCCTGATTTGTCACTTTCAACGGCATCTCACACACACGACCTCTTTCACCATTGATTAGCAGCTTCTTTTCTCTGAAGAACAAACTGACAGTTCAGCCTGAGACATGTTATTTCATAGCTAGTTAAAGCAGCATTATCCTTCCATGCGTGCTATAGCGTATTACATTAATCCAGATAAAACGCTATCCGTCTTCCCACCCTGCGGACGCTAGTTAGGGGAAATGTTTGTCATCATTTTTATATTTAATCGCTGTGATTCGGTTTCTGCCCTAGCTTCACAAGCTAGCTAGCCGACAGCGATATATATATATAGGGTCTGTCGGCTGTAACAAAGCCCTTCAGAAACCTCACTTTTCAATGCGTAATAAAACCTGAAACTCACGCAGTTCACTTTTCCCGATTAGCAGCAGTTGCTCAGAAAAATTGGTAAAACCGACGACAGTCCAATTTACTTTCGATAGCATTGTTGTACATCGCGCCACAAAATTATGAAGCGTTTTCTTCCGCACACAACATAAAATATCAAATTGTCTTAATAATTTCTGCACTCGTGTAGCTCCTTAAACAGCACAGATTTGCATTAGTTTGCGGGACTCATTGAGCAAAAAGCCACAAGAATCATTTCTATATTCTGGATGTAGTCACGGCTAAAGCGCGTTGTTAGGCACGATGCACAGCTCTGTCACAATTTTAAGGATGGCGAAAATAAACGCTGCTAAGTCAGTGAAAGTTTTGGATTTTTGCATTTTATTGCCATTTTTCCAATGGCATATCAATTATATACAGGTGCATTTCAATAAATTAGAATATCATCAAAAGGTTGATTTATTTCAGTTATTCGATTCAAAAAGTGAAACTTATATATTATATAGATTCATTACACACAGACTGATATATTTCAAGTGTTTATTTCTTTTAATTTTGATGATAACAACTGACAGCTAATGAAAACCCAAAATTAAGTATCTCAGAAAATTAGAATATTGTGAAGAAGTTCAATAATGAAGACTCATGGTGTCACACCTGAGCCTTTAAATGGTCTCTCAGTCTGGTTCAGTAGGCTAGACTATCATGTGGAAGACTGCTGACTTGACAGTTGTCCAGAAGACGATCATTGACACCCTGCACAAGGATGGTAAGACACACAAGGTCATTGCTAAAGAAGCTGGCTGTTCACAGAGTGCTGTATCCAAGCACATATATGCAAAGTTGAATGGAAGGAGAAAATGTGGTAGAAAAAGGTGCACAAGCAACAGGGATAACCGCAGCCTTGAGAGGATTGTGAAAGGAAGCCCATCCAAGAATTTGGGGGAGATTCACAAGGAGTGGACTGCAGCTGGAGTCAGTGCTTCAAGAGCCACCGCGCACAGACGTATCTAGGACATGGGCTTCAACTGTCGCATTCCTTGTGTCAAGCCTCTCTTGAACCAGAGACAACGTCAGAGGCATCTTTACCTGAGCTAAGGAAAAACAAAATTGGACTGCTGCTCAGTGGTCCAAAGTCCTCTTCTCAGATGAAAGTAAATTTTGCATTTCATTTGGAAAACGAGTCTGGAGGAAGAGAGGGGAGGCACAGAATCCAAGTTGCATGAGGTCCAGTGTAAAGTTTCCGCAGTCAGTGGTGGTTTGGGGAGCCATGTCATCTGCTGGTGTTGGTCCACTGTGTTTTCTCAGGTCCAAGGTCAGCACAGCCGTCTACCAGGAAGTTTTAGAGCACTTCATGCTTCCCTCTGCTGACCAGCTTTATGGAGATGGTGATTTCATTTTCCAGCGGGACTTAACACCTGCCCACACTGCCAAAACTACCAATACCTGGTTTAAGGACCATGGTATCCCTGTGCTTGATTGGCCAGCCAACTTGCCTGACCTAAACCCTATAGAATCTATTGGGTATTGTGAAGAGGAAAATGCGAGACACCTGACCCAACAACGCAGAAGAGCTGACGGCCACTATCAGAGCAACCTGGGCTTGCATAACCCCTCAGCAGTGCCACAGGCTGATCGCCTCCATGCCATGCCGCATTGCCGCAGTAATTTGTGCAAAAGGAGCCCCGACCAGGTATTGAGTGCTGTACATGTTCATACTTTTCAGTAGTCCAATATTCCAGTGTTGAAAATCCTTCTTTTTATTGGTCTTAAGTAATATTCTAATTTTCTGAGATACTGAATTTTGGGTTTTCATTAGCTGTAAGTTATAATCATCAAAATAAAAAAAAAATAAACACTTGAAATATATCAGTCTGTGTATAATGAATCTATATACACTTAACAAAAATATAAACGCCCCATTTGACACTTTTAAACTTTAATTAGCATTAAGGGTTTTACAATATATTAAATCATACACAATTCATTTTATTGTTCAATATGCAACAGATTACTGTGCATTAAAGCAAGATAGTGGCGTATGGCAATTAGGGATACTCGTAGACACGGTTTGGATCACGATGAGGACGATGAGCGCGTAGGTTCGCTTCTCCCAGGCGGTTCCGGACAGTTTGAGGTGTGATACGTCTATTGTGCAGACGAACAGCTTCATCTGCTGTGCCTGTTGCTGGTCTGAGGCGATCACGCAAGTGAAGAAGCTGGATGTGACGATCTTGTGCTCGTGTGGTCACACGTGGACGACGAGGGTGAGGTCGATTTGCTGTACTGCCAGTCTGTCTAAAACACACTCTTAAACACCCAATTGTCCGATAGTGAACATTCATCTGTGCAGCAACTGCTCTGGTGGACGTTCCTGCATCCAGCATTCCTATGGCGCTCCCGCATGATTTGCAACATTTGTGGCATGGTTACTTTTGATGAAATTTGACATTTTGGGGTGGCCTTTTATTGTCCCCAGTTTTAGGGAGTGTCTGAGTTCTGTTCACGTTGTTTGAGCAGAGTCTGCACATGCCACACCTGTGTTGTGGGTGGAATCAATGCATCACTGAGCAAGTACTCACTGGCAGAGATGAACACAAATGTTGTATACAAATCAAGACAAATAACCATTTTGCACAATTAAGACATTATCAGCTCATTTGAGATAACACATTTCATGTTACATAAATAATTTACATGGGGCGTTTATATTTTTCTTAAGTGAAATTTATGAGTTTCACTTTTTGAATCGAACTACTGAAATTAGTCAAGTTTTTGATGATATTCTAATTTATTGAGATGCACCTGTAAATGTAGGCAATAGGCATTCAACTTTTCATTATTATTCCTAATTATAAGTCTTGGTCTTTGTTATTCGGCCGATTGCTTCTTTTGCTATTATTTTCACACAGGGACGGACGAGGTGACCTTTAATTTTATAAAGCAGAGGGCGGAGAATGACAGGCTGTTCTCTCCTGAGTCCCGAACCAAAACTTAAGTGATGTAATACGTGATGTGAGCAGAAGTGTCCCAATTCCGCTCTTAACAGCTTTGGCCCCTTGTGCAGTTATGCCCCTAAGCGTGCCGTCAACATATGCGCACTTGAAAGAAGACCTTAGGGCAGAAGTGCGAATATTGGGATTAGGCCGAACTCAGCTGAACGCTCTCTTAAACAAAGTCAGCGTTAAGAGAGCTCCAGACCTCCCATAAATTACAATCACGTTAAGCACGCTCTTAAAACCTGCGGGTGGATCGTGTCATGAATACCACGTAGCATACTGAGAGGGAGTTACCAGCGGTTAAACCCTAAGAGGGCTTCGTGAATAAGGCCTGGTCTGCATTGCTTTCTTTTCTTTTTTCTTTTTATGATGATGATATGCTATTCTTCACTCTGCTATGTTAAAAGTAAGGGAGTATCATGCTACATCTTGCTTTATTTGAATAATTGAACATTGGACCTCATACAAGAAGCACTCGTACAAACAGATTAGTTCTTAAATGGTTCGTTCAAGTGATTTAGGAGAAATTGCCGCATTCACCAATTTTCTCTTATTTTTAATCTTCTCTCGGGCATGAACAAAATTTATGAGTGCTCCAGACCTGACGTAGGAGTCTTGCGCAATTAATCTGCTGTCATCCACAGCTTTCCACCAAGGATTGTATTTTTCGTCAGGCCTACTTTGAAACAATTTCGAATTTTGAAATCCAATATAAATTATACTTCATTAAAGTAGGGATTCAAAGAAAATAAGTAGGGGAGAGCTGGTACGAAAGTTACATTTTTCACATGGACGTAATTTTAAAAGATAACGTTACAGACCGAAACAAAATTTCGGAGCGATTAACTACTTTCGTGTGTGCTCTGTCAATATCAGGTGCTAAATCATCACCATATATATTGACTTTGGCATAGTTTGACGTTGAACGGAAGTTGCGGATTGCTTCTTTCGACCCATCCAGCCGGGATGAAAGTAATGCATGGGCAGGGCAAAAGTAACGTGATCAAATTTACTGGAATCTTTTTTAAATTTCTCGTTAAAACAGAAGCAAAAACAGCCAGGCATTTGTTTTAAACATTTTAATTGGCTTCAAATGTTCCAAAAGTGACCGTGAACATGTTTAATGTGCAAGGTCTATTTTAAAAATTATCCCAGAGAGCAAGCACCTCCGCTCCGGATCTGCCCGGCTCTGTGCCGACTCCAGCTGATCCGGCTCAGAGCCGGGGCAGATCCGGAGCAGAGGAGCTTGCTATCTGGGATGAAATTACTCATCACAGTTGTGACAGATATAATGAGTGGCACCCTCAGTGCAGGCCTCATGCGACCACAGCAGACAAAAGATGCACCACACCCACACTTCTCCAGGCAAAGATGAGGCAAATGTCTCCCCACAAACAAGACATTCCTCATCCTTGCCCCGAGAAACTGTGGTTGCAGTGTGTCCACTAAGCCTCGTTTTCTTTGGGAGTTTTGAAGAGGACTGTTTTCTCTGGCCCCTCTGCCGACTCTCCTCCTCCAAAGCAGCTTTCACCGGGGTGTCGGTCAGTATTGCTGTTGACCTGCAACATTCAATGAGATAATAGTCAGAATCAGCTTGTTTTTATACAAGCAAGAGAACCAAGACGAGTTAAAAATGACACTGCTCACCTCTTTCGGCCTCTCCTTTTACTTTCTTTCCTCAAGCCAGCCTTTGGATATGGGCAAAGCTTTTCTGGGCTGAACCTCTGTACTGGCATGCCACTAGAGGTTCCTGGAACCACTAGCATACCTGGATAGATGGTATGCGCTGGCGATGGAGCTGGCGTTGGTGATGGAGATGGCCCTGACACTGGGGATGGAGCTGGTGCTGGTGCAGGACGGTCGGTCACATAAGCTGGAGCAAAGTCTTCCTCACTGAAAATATCTGGATTCAAGGGCCAGATACCGGTACACTCAAACCCAGACGAAATGCTGCTTGGTGTCGCAGCTTGAGGCAGAGCTTTAGCCACAAGACTCGGGATGTTGTAGATGGTCAAAGTTCTTCCAGGGTTCATTCGCATCCAATTGTCTGCTGCACTGTTAATGTAGCGCTTCAGAGGGCCAAAAACGCCGGGTCTAGCGGCTGAAGACGGTGGGAGCAGTGGGGTGGAAATGACAGGAATACAATGCCCTGTGACTTGCAAAAGTCAATAGCTACCACGGAGAGGTGTGATGCATGATTGTCTAAGAGTAGCAGCAACTTTGACTCGGGGTCACGCGGTGTGTCTTGCAAAATGCTGTAAAAAGGCCAAAAATCTGTCTCCTCCATCCACCCCGATCCATTGGCAGAACCAGTGGAGCCAGGGGGACCATCCCGGATGAAGTGGTCATGGAACTTCTTCCTTGGGAAGATAAAGTAAGGGGGAACAAAGTTGCCTTGTGCGTTGGCAGCAAAGGCAACGGTCACCAATGTCCCTCTTTCCCCGGAGGTCACAGCACCGACCTGGCGCTGGCCCTTGGTGGCAATGACTTTGTCTGGCACTTGAACCGTTGTGGTACCTGAAATAATCAGTGAAATGAATTATTGCTGGTGCAAATCACTGGTGCTTTTAAATTTATCATCCAAATATAAATTTTTACCTGTTTCATCCATGTTCCAGATGTCATTTGCCTCAAAATTATAGCGGGTGAGGACAGTCTTTAGGTTGTTAAAAAAACGCGGTCACGTTGGTCTTATTGAAGCTGGTGGAACGGGACATGCTGGTGGCTTGAGGTCGAAGGATGGACAGGGTTCTGTTGCGCTCGAGGAAGGAGGTGAGCCAATCCTTCCCTGCCATCTGGTTTTTTCTTCCATGAACATGGAGTTTTGAGGCCAATATTTCGGCCAGCTCATATGCAAACTTTCGCACCTAAAAAAGCATAAAAAGAGGTTAATTAGATAGCAAGCACCTCCGCTCCGGATCTGCCCCGGATCTGCCCCGGCTCCAGCTGATCCGGCTCAGAGCCGTGGCAGATCCGGAGCGGAGGTGCTCGCTATATGGCGTAGTGGTGTAGCTCTGTCTGCGGTGTTACTCGCACCTCTTTAGGACTCAGGCCAAAATATATATCGGCTGCTCTCTTTATATATGCCTGCAGTCTCTTCTCCTGTTCTTCTGTGAAGACTTTGTTGTGAGCCCTGTGCCCGGGGCCCTGGTCTGCTGCCCTCTTGCCTCTGCCCTCCTCTTGCAGTACCTGAACAGGGTGACATGACAAACGCCATGCACCGCTGCTGCCCTCCTTATACTATCGCCTCTTTGGACATCAAAAAAGGCCCTTGCGTAAACCCTCGGGTCAACCGTTCCTCTCTGGGTAGTTCTGACCCAAACTCTGGGCATTTTCTGTCGGTAAAACATAACACACATTTTTATGGAGCTTTTTAAACACAAAATGCGGCCGCATTAGCAGAGAGGGACTTAACGTAACTGTTGCTACTTCAGTAACGACGGTGACTCCTGACATTTGAACGAGGATTACTTCCAAAGTGGAAAAATTCTGACATTTCAAACTGCACCATATGTTGCGGAACTAAATCACCGATCATTTCATCATAAATATGACACATGGAGCGATAAAGACAATCTTTAAATCGAAAAAGTTTAGCATTCGTCTGAATTTACTCACCGCTGTGGAAAACAGTCTTCTCGGTCTTGTGCCACGAGGAAGACTGGGCGCCTCAAGAATGTTCGCGGTTCTGGAGAGGGGCGCGAGCTGCACATGCTGACCTAGTATGACGCATCGAAGTGCGGATGTCTGTGAGTAAATCACCGTGTTACTTTCGTCCAGAGTTACTTTCGCACCGGCGCTCCCCTATTCTAAAAAGAAATAATTTGGAAAATCAGGAAGGCTGATTTTGATGCTTAATGGGACGCCTCCTTTCGCTGCTTAAGTTACCGCAGAAGTTCAAACCATTAAATGTCATTAAAAAAGACTGATAACTTCAAATTTCTTTCAGAGAGTTACAGAAGCACAGATGCAGTATATAGAATGAGCCTGCGCAGATTCCATACCAACTGTGGTATGTATAAAACGGTAATATATATATATATATAATGTAGCCTATAAAACCTATAAAACAACGATATAAAAAGTTGAATTTGGACTTTGAAATATACATGTTTTTAGTTGTATTTTTTAATCCTTTTTGGATTCTGATGCCATTTTTTCATACTTGCTGAGGACAGATATCTTCTTGCTCTTATATGCCAATCTTATACCAGTGAAGAATCAAATAAAGTTGGTTTTCTGTTCCTTCAATGATTTTGACATTTTCATGTTTGAGTCACACTTTTGTTACCCAGTATTGTGAAAAAGACACACACACACACACACACACACACACACACACGCACACACACATACAGTACTAGTCAAAACTTTGGACACACTTTGCTAATGTCACAACACCCTGTTTTTAGAGAAATTTAAATGGCTTAATTTCTCTATATAATCTCAAATGGAATCTTGTAACAGGATAACAGTCAGAAGTTAAACGAGAATAATTTACTTGTATGAATAGTGTTCAAAATTTTGGAATTCTCAAAGAAGCCATATTTTGCAAAGTAAACAGACAAACAAGCTCCTTCCATTTTCCAACAGCCAAATTAAAGTCAAGCTGCTTTGGGAGTTATTGGGCAGAACGGTTGATGAAAAGCACACCACAAGTGCAGCACATCATTGGGAAGTTAGAAAGCCACACAACTCTGTGTGTGCACTTCTGTGTGCATGACACGTTTAATAAAGATATCATTCATTCATTCATTCATACAGTTGCTATTCAGATAATGTAAGTAGACTTGAGATTAACTCATGTACTCTACTAGTGGACAATGCATGAGTGCATTCTGCTTTCATTTACAGATAAAGGTACTTATAAGAATTCACAATGAAACACTCCCTCAGGATTGAGAACAAAATTGATTCCTTTATAAATTAAATTTTCAAACACAATACTGTATTGGATGCCAAAGTATAAGAACACAACAATGGAAACTCTTTTCGAAAACGGCCTCTTTCTCTCATATGGAACCAGGAACATGCATAAAATGTGAATTAGCAATGCCTTCCGCCTGACCAGTAGGCTGGAGGACTCAAGCAAAGGCTGATGAAATATTCCAAATGAGTACACTGATGAGCCGTTTTTTGGTTCATGGAGTTCTTTATCACAGTCAAAAATATGACTGACTAAAGAAAAGATGCAACAGTGCTGTATACTTGAAAGATGGTACATTCTGTTTAAGAAATGATTTAATCATTTTTAAACAAGAGAGTGGACATCAAAGCCCTGCATATTGTACCTGTGCCAAACATCGCTGTGTTTTAGTTGGGATACTTAAATCTAGCTGACCATTATGTGCAGATTCACAGATAAATGTACACAGTACTTTCATGAGGTGAAGAAGATGGGGTGCTAGTTTTATAACTGGCAGCCACATCACTACTTGATCTGCACTAGCTGAGTGGCTGAAGCTAAGCAGGTGTGGGCTCAGTTGGTGCTTTGATGGAAGGCCAGCTGGCAAAACTAAGTTACTGCTGGAAGAGGTGTTGGTAGGCCAGTGGGTTGCGAGCTTCCCTCTGGTGAAATAATCTGCAATATCCCAGTGCAGTGATGGGGACACTTTCTTTCAGATGAGACATTAAACTGAAGTCCTGACTCACTGTGGCCATTAAAGATCCTATGACACTCTTTAAGTTTACTAGAATTATACTTCATAGTATACTTTCATGAACTGAAAAGTTTACTAGAAGTATACAACTAATACAACCCCAATTCCGGAATAGTTGGGACAAAGTGTAAATTGTGAATAAAATCAAAACGCAATGGCTTTCAAATGACACCAGCCAGTATTTTATTCACAATAGAACAGAGATAACATAACAAATGTTTCAAGTGAGAAATGTTACAATTCTATCCACAAAATGAGCTCATTTTAAATTTGATGGCTGCTACATGTCTCAAAAAAGTTGGGACAGGGGCCTGTTTACCATGGTGTAGCATCCCCTATTCTTTTTAACACAGAGTGGAGGCGTCTGGGCATTGAGGAGACAAGTTTCTTGAGTTAAGCCATTGGAATTTGATCCCACTCTGGCTTCCAGCTGTTGGAGAGTTTCGGGTCTCCTTCGACAGACTTTTTGTTTAATTATGCGCCAAATGTTCTCAATCGGTGAAAGATCAGGACTGCAGGCAGGCCAGTTCAGCACACGGACTCTTTACTACGAAGGCATGCTGTTGTAATAGCTGCAGTATGTGGTTTTGCATTGTCCTGCTGAAATACACAAGGCCTTCCTTGGACTCGATGTCATCTGGAGGGGAGCATATGTTGCTTTAAAACCTTTATATACCTTTCAGCATTCATGGTGCTTTTTAAAACATGCAAGTGTCCCACACCATATGCACTAATGCATCCCCATACCATCAGAGATGCTGGCTTTTGAACTGAACGCTGATAACAGGAGGGGTGGTCTTTCTCCTCTTTAGCCCAGAGGACATGACGCCCACGATTTCCAACAAGAATGTCAAATTTGGACTCGTCTGACCACAGGACACTTTGCCACTTTGCTACAGTCCATTTTAAATGAGCCTTGGCCCACAGAACACAGCGGCACTTCTGGATCATGCTCAACAATGGCTTCCTTTTTGCATGATTGAGTTTTAGGTGGCATCTGTGGATGGCACGGCAGACAGTTTTTACAGACAGTGGTTTCTTTACATATTCCTGGGCCCATTTAGTAATGTCAATGACAGAATCGTGCCGGTGAGTGATGCAGTGGTGTCTGAGGGCCTGAAGATCATGGGCATCCAGTAAAGGGCTTCAGCCTTGGCCCTTACGCACAGAGATTTTTTCAGTTTCTCTGAATCTTTTGATGATGACATGCACTGTCGATGATGAGATCTTCAAAGCCTTTGCAATTTGACGTTGAGGAACATTGTTTTTAAAGTATTCCACAATTTTTTTTTTACGCAAGCCTTCACGGGTTGGCGAGCCTCTGGTCATCTTTATTTCTGAGAGACTCAGCCGCTCTAAGACATCTCTTTTATAGCCAATCATGTTACACACCTGATGCCAGTTAGTCTAATTACTTGCTAAATGTTCTTTCAGCTGATTCTCATATATTTTAATTGCTTCTTCAGTTTTTTTTTTGCCTGTGTCCCAACTTTCTTGAGACCTGTCGCAGCCAGAAAATTTAAAATGAGCTCATTTTGTGGGTAAAAATGTAAAATGTCTCAGTTTCAACACTTGAAATGTTATCTATGTTCTATTGTAAATAACATATTGGCTCATGTGAGCTGAAAGTCATTGCATTTGGATTTTATTCACAATTTACACTTTGTCCCAACTATTTCAGAATTGGGGTTTAAAACTAGCAGTGTACCTGTAAGTTTACTTGCAGTGTACTTATATGTATACTTTCATAAACTGAAAAGTATGCTGGAAGTATACAACCAGTGAACTTGCAGTATACTTAAAAGTTCACTTCTAGTGTACTTGCAGTACAAAATATAACTTGGATGTAAACTAGATGTGTACTTTAAGTTTACTTTGCTTAAACTTGAAGTATACTTGAAAGTATATTTTTATAAACTTAAAGTGGGCCAATTTAGTCCCAAGAAGTATTTACTTAGTACACTTACAAGTATACTACTGGAATATTGACTCTCGTACATTTGCTAAATAAAGAATACTTGGAAAATATACTTGACATTTGCTTAAGTTTACTTGAAAAAATGAACTAGAGGTATACTTATTTTTTGTAAGGGTGGCCATAATGATCCTCATGTGGCAAGCAGTTTTCTTTTGAGGGGGACACGGAAGCAGTAAGATTGGCATTAAATTAATAGGCTATCACAAGTGTGTATTTGATTAAAATTTCCTTTAGCTTACAAAACGACCCCACTGATGGACACGTTGTTATTAGTCTACTATTTAATGCATACTGATGCATTTACTAGTTTCCTTTACAGCGTCAAATGAAATTTGTCCTGGAATTCAGGAGGACTTTCCAAACTTTCCATTCCAAAACCGTGTCTTGATGTTCAAAATCACCTGTCATCATTAGACTAGCAACCAGAGAGTACTATGTTCCTGCAGCTGGTGGGCTATGATATGTTATTCAGAGTCTGTAAGTTTAGATAACATCATTTAAAAAAGGCTACGCATGAATCAGTGCAAATAATGCAATGGTCTTATTTATTTAAATTATTTACATTGGTTTATTAATGTGCATTGTCCCTGATCAATTAACCTGAAATGAGTAAATAAATACAAATAAATCCTGATCAGAAATCACTAAAATGCTTGGTGTAGTCTCATCTTTAAAACATCAACAGTAGAACTAATGGCTATGTTTAATTATGAAGGTAAGAGCATTTCCACATGCACGATGCATCAAGAACGTGGAGGATTGAGACTATACAGCTGCATGGCCACAAGAAAGCCACTTGTTAGTGAGGCTTATTGGGGGGAAAACTACTTCAATTTGCAAGGGAGCATAAAGATTGGTTTGAGATGCAATGTAAAAAGGACCCGTAGTCTAATGAGTCCAGATTTACTCTGTTCCAGAGTGATGGGCACGTCAGGTAAGACAGGAAGCCCACAAAGCGATGTACCTGTCATGCATAGAGCCCGCTATGCAGAGTACAAGCCTCTGGAAGCAGTGTTATGATCTGGGGTTGCTTCAAATGGTCAGGTCTCGGCTCAGCACTGTTCTGCAGCAAGTGAATGAATTCAGAAGACGACCTGAATAAACTGAATGACCAGTTTCCCATCAATGGACTTTTTAATCCCTGATGGAGCAGGCATATTCCTGGATGACAATGTGAAGATTCATAGGGCTCAAATTGTGAAAGAGTGGTTTGTCAATCATGAAGAATCATTTTTACACATGAATTGGACATCACAGACCTTAAACAATTGAAAGTCCTTTGGATGTGCTGGAGAAGGTTTACTGGAATGGTTTGACTTACCAATCATCAATACAATATCTTCACCAAAAATGAAATGAATAAATGCTGTAACATTGTATAAGATTGTTGAAAAATTTTCATAATGAATGTGCACCAGAATCAAAGCTTAAGGTGGCCCAACAAAATATTAGAGTGTGCAACTTTTTTTGAATGGGCAGTGTATGCGGGATATTCAATGTTGAGCCATGTAAATATTTCAGGTGAGCAAGATTTTGTGGAGTGTACCCAGGAAAGGCCATGGACCCGCTGGAGTTTCTGTCTTCTGAGCAGCTGTTGACAGTTTTTCGCAAAAACAAGACCGAAATATCATGTTTCAGGGAGCCTAATACTTTTCTCCGAATGCTGCGTGACAAGGATCTCATTCCGGAGAAACGGTATAAGGTGCGAGTCTATATTTACGGCACATTATATGTCAATGTGGGTACACTGCATCTGTCCATGTCTTTTATTATCTTCCCATGTAATGTAGTGTCTTTTAATGGAGCATTTACAGTGTCCATCAGTGTTCCAGTTTGTCTTTATTGCACAGTATGTCTTACAAAAACATCCACCTTGACAATAACAGCAGAATGGAAGTATACAAGCATGCATGCACGCTTCCAGTGTGATTTTGTTGTGGCTCTGGCGGTCAGAGTATATTTTGAGGAAACCGTTACCATCTGTCTGTTGTCTTCCTTGTGTCTGTGCCAATGTGCAGACATTGGTTGGAATGGAGAGTAACCAGCAAAGAGAGGATGAGATGTATGAGTTACTCGACTGGCTGGAAACTGAAAAACCCGATTCCATCGAGCTCTTCTGGCGTTGTGCGTTTGCCCCGCTCATCATGCAGCGGTATCCACACTTCCATCAGCTGAAGGAAACCATGCTAAAAGGTCAGTCCCTTGTACAGTCAGTAACCTGATTGGTTGATACCAAAAGTAGTCAGTCACCTCAATGGACAATCCCCTGATCTGCCACTCCCTTGGCTGGGGTGGGCAGTCACCTGATTTGTCCATCTCCTCAGTGTCTTCATTGGCCAGTTATCTGATGGGTTTTACTGGAATGGTCCATAATGTTTTTTTTTTTTTAAAGATTTTTTTTTGGGAATTTTCCCTTTATTCGATAGTTATACAGTGTAGAGAGACAGGAAGTTGGGGAAAGACATGCAGCAAATGACCCGAGCCGTATTCGAACCCAGGTCGCTGCGGGAAGGACACAGCCTTTATGGTACGCGCACTTAGACCGATGAGCCACCGGGGCGCCCCAAGGTCCATAATGTTTTTCAGGTCTGTCAACGTTTTGGCCTTTTTCAGTATGCAATTATTGGATACCACCTTGAATTTAAGCGTGTGGTAAATAAATGCACATTACCTCCATTTTGGAAAAAGGTGGGATAGTTTGGGAAATGAGTAATAGAAAGGATTCATGTCTGAATTTACTTTGACTTTTCATTGAACACAGTATGAAGAAAAGATTATTAATGTTTTTTTCTGGGCAACTTCATTTTATTTTTAAATAGACATCCATTCCTGCCATTCAGGCCTGCAACGCATTGCCAAAAAGATGCGGTGGGGGCAATTTAGGACTTGAAATTAGGTTAAAAATTTTCTCGTAATGATGAAATTTGAAACAGCTGATGTCAGCAGGTGATTGTAATCATAATTTGATTGGAAAGCAGGATCCTGGAAAGGCCCAGTCATTAAAGCCTCACTCACATATCCAGTGATTTTGGATAAGGCGCCAGTACAAACCCAAATTTTGGGGAAAATTGGCAAAATCCCGTGGCAGCCCTAAGGGGCGGGTCTTGAAATTTTTTTATGTGGGGGCCAGGTGGGGGCACAGACTTCGAGGAGGGTGGCTCACGTAATTACCATAAATAACAATCTCAAAAGTAAAATGGTACAAATTACCATCTATTGGATTCTAGGTAATAGCATTCAATTACCTGGATTCTAGGTAATAATGAAGTGGAAATTATTAACCTCTTCACACCGATTCTACATCAAGCCAATCCTTGCCTATTGTGCATGAGCCCTATTTTAGGCTTAATAACTTAGGATTTGAGTGTCACAGAGACTGAAAAAATGATTTTAATGAAGCAAGACACTTGCATCATTTGGAAATAAAAATAATATCCATTTATTTTTATAACTGTACAAAAAAAAAAAAAAAAAGCTGGAAACACAAGGGCGCTTCTTGAAAACTCAACACTAATATTGTTTTACAATGAGATACAGACGCAAAATGAATAGCTTGGAGGGAAACAATTAATTTCTTGGATCATTGACTTATTGACCAGAAGTGTGCCAAATCTGAGAATGAAGTTCATTACAAATGATTCCATTACGTCAAATATAAGCTGCCCCCCTACTTCTCCAAACAGCTAAAAATGGAGTGATTTTTGCTTTGATGTGCATTATAAATAATGCAATGTTCTGCTTCCAACCAACTGTTTTGACAATTAGTACAAACTTTTGCATCAAATGCAACAAGTGAATATTACAGTTAAACCACTTATGCTACATATTATTTTCAGCCTCTCCCTGGTTTCTTTATAAACTGATATCTATACCTTGATTCACAGAAAACTCACTGGACAGTGAAGCCTGCTGCTCATTTCTCCCATCCCTGACATACCCCTCATCTTCACTGCTTCCTGCTGCTGCTACTTTTATCTTCTTCACGAGAAAAAAATTCTCAATATTTTGAAACCTTTTCATTGGTCCTATTGTTCTACTGTCTCCCCCTAGCCTGAAAACCTAATAATGCATATTTTTCAGTTGTTTACGTCACAAAATAACAATTTCTCTAGCAAAACTGAAACTTGGCTGAAAGACTAATATCTTGACATCGATATTACATTTGGCTGTATTAACTAACCTTTTCCACCCAGGATTTTCAGTGACGTGCAGCAGGAGGTATAAATGCCCTTCAGTAATCTCCCCATAAAATGCACAATATCACCAAACTGGTTCCAATTTACTCTTCCTCATTAGGAGAGAGAATGCACACCAGTGTTGGAGCAGGGCAGTCGCACGCTCTTTGCTCATTACAGTACACTCACTAACACAATCACATTCGCCGCAGGAGATATGAAGATGCAACTTCAGACTGTCAGTAATATGTTTGTGAATATGTGACGAATCTGCGACAATGGCACACCACAACTGCTGCTGTTAGATGAACACAATGTGGGCATGCGCAAGGGGAATCAGTTAGCTTGGAAACCAGTTAGGACATAACAATGCTTCAAACTAGCTAGATAGCTAAGTTGCTAACATCGTTAACAATAAGCTTTTGGGAGACGTACCACTGAACAGTTATGCCAGAATTTCTCTAATTGATGAGCTAACTTACATGATGTAAGCAATATAGTTATAACGGTCCTGGAAGTAGATATTGAGTTTTGAACTTAGGCAGCGAAGGCAACGAAACAGCCTGCTTTTGCGCCACTAATATGCCGCCTCTTTAAACAGTAACGTATTTTACAGCTTACGTTTGCTGCCCAGCTTCCGGAACAGTGTTACAAAGTCACAGTGGGGCTAGCTTTCTATTAGTCTTAATTTAGTGTTCCCTTACTCTCCATGTCTAACGCAACCCATGCTACTTTGTCGGTGTTCTCTGTGCCTTTGCATACTCTGTAAGAACCGAGCTGTTGAAAAAAGAAAAAAAACATTACGACGTGTAGAGTGCGCTTCTGATTTAGTCCAATGTCAACACGTCGTTGGTGCATTACCTCTGCCCCAGCATGCATAAAATATATATTAGGTGCACGACCACTAGAACCACAATAATCCAGACGGTGAATTCAGATGTCATACAAGACGCGTGAAATGAAATAAGAAAAACTTGGCCCACATAAAGAGAAGTGTAACATGTAAAAAAGGTAGGTACGTGGAGACGTTTCATACTGACAAGCCCAACAACCAATCAAATTCCTGCTTTGGTTGGGGTGGCCAGTTAGCCTATGGCACCTTGGCTTTCTTTCTGCGCCATACGGTGCAGCGGGAGCTTTTAGCTTGGAGTTAAAAGTACCCAATGCTACATAGAAATTTTTTCTGACTATATCCCTGTAGAAACGTCGTGCACAGCATTGCATGGGCCCAGTACAGCCCCCACAGCATTTATACTGATGTCATCTTATTTTGGAGATGGATTTTCATCATACAAGTGTCTTCAGATGTTCATGCAAGTCCCACACTAGCCCGACATAGTGCATAGAAATTGAAGGGGTATCTCACGGCCCCTGTCCCTCTCTCATCCGACTGCCACGCGGCATCAAAGATTCCCTAGCAACATGGCGTGCTGTCCTCGCAGCCATGTGTTTTTTTTTTTTTTTTTTTTTGTGAGGGGGTGCCCTGCATATATATTTTTATGCAGGTTCTATGATAACTCACGCATGAAATGTTTTACTACAGCCCTTCGCATGAATATTGCTGCAAGCTGCGGCATTAAACATGCTGTTTACAAATAATTCAGTATCAAGTTCCTTTTCTATAGCACAGTCCAGTTCAGAAATTTCAGCCGCTATGGAATTCATGAGTCTCTCCGCCATGAAAGCATCAAATCAGGGTCTGCAGCGACGCGTTGCCAATGACGCTCGTTACTGTTGCTATGGCAGTGGTTGCTGCCACTGACACAGGATGTTGCCCGCGGGCTGATACAGCCTCGTGCCCCGCACTTGTCTCACAGATGCAGATTCCCTGTATTTATAAGGAAGTATATGATAAACATATTTCAAACACCTTACCATGACTGAAATTGGTGATAGCAATTGTGCATGGTTTCAATAAGGCTTTGTTAATCCAGTGGCATTTGCAGTTGAAGCGTGGAGATTTTTGAAGTCCTTTACTGGACTAATATTTCACTAATTTGAAACTAATGTCCAGAGAAGCAAGACACATTAAAGGAAACCGGCAAGAAGAGAAAAGAGGCAGCAGGGGATGAGTCTGGGGAAAACAGCAGAAAGAAAAGGAGTGAAATTATGGAGGAGGAGGAAGAGGAGGAGCAGGAGCCAGAGGAGGATGATGATGATGATGATGATGACGATGATTACGAGCCAGGTCCCTGTACCCGCTCCAGGACGAGGAAGAGGAGGCAGCAGTCACCATCAGACAGTAAGTTATCAGCACAAGTTCTATCAAACTACATCACACTTTACCCTTCGACTCCAGCATACTTAACATGCTTCCTTTGGTCTATCTTCAGTGCTCAATGTCGCACTGAAACACAACAAATTAAGCAGTGTAGAAAATGTTTAGCGGAAACATTTGCATTCTTGTCCCTTTTTTTGTGTGTGAATGCACTTGGGGACAACAGAATAAAAGTGGATCATTTTGGACTATTACTTAAAAGGCAATCGCGCCATTTTACATTTAATGCTGGTATGACTTAAATAATTGGCATAAATGAAGATCTGTGTTTACACATGTGAAAAAAACCAATAAAAACACATGGTTAGGAAACGTGGGAGTAACAGTGCTCCCATCTTGTGGCCGTCCTGAAATCGGCATAAAATGAATATGCCACAAAGAATTTGTCTTATTTTGAATTCATTCACCAAGGGCAACAATTTACAGACACCAAATAATGTAACAAACATATTTTTATGAAAATTAAGTTTAATGGGCAAAAATATAGGCTGAATAGCCCTTACAGTATGTTTTTTGGTCAACCCGAAATTGCTCGTTTAAGCCATTTTTGAGAATTTCCTTGCATAAAATAAAATACGTTGAAAAAGACTTAAAAACTGTCTAGGTGTGTTCAGCAATCTTTTATCCATGATCTGAACACAAAAAAGGATGGCTTACCGTGGACATGTTTTTACTAGATCACTACATTTATATGCAAATTACATAAAACACCTCAAATTTTACACAGATATTACAATTCTCTCAAGCATGGAAGCTAATTGTACATCCAGCTCAATTATAAATTTAAACAACCTGCAATAATCAACAAAACAGGCCTTGTGCGGCAGCTACAATTGAAGCGGACCAGTTGTAACGCTGCGCGGCCTGTATGCGCATAAAAAAATAGCGCGATTGCCTTTAATTTTTTTAAAAGAAAAGCCTTTTTTTCTTGCAGTGTGCTGATTCTGTTTTATTACTCGGTTTCATGATTAGATATACAACCTCAATTCCGAAATAGTAAATGTGAGTCTTAAAATTCTTTATCGGTCAATTGATTGTTTTATTTTTGAAGTAAGAAAACAAATGGTCCAGCAGCTTTTATTTCCTATTATTGACCATGCTGACATCATACAACCCCAATTCCGATAGTTGGGACAAAGTTTAAATTGTGTATTAGATCAAAACGCAATGACTTTCAAATCACGCCAGCCAGTATTTTATTCACAATAGAACAGAGATAACATAGCAAATGTTGAAACTGAGAAATTTTACAATTTTATCCACAAAATGAGCTCATTTCAAATTTGATGGCCGCTACAGGTCTCAAAAAAGTTGGGACAGGGGCCTGTTTACCATGGTGTAGCACCCCCTCTTCTTTTTAACACAGAATGGAGGCGTCTGGGCATTGAGGAGACACATTTCTTGAGTTTAACCATTGGAATTTGATCCCACTCTTGTTTAATACAGGCTTCCAGCTGTTGGAGAGTTTTGGTCTCCTTTGACGGACTTTCCATTTAATTATGCGCCAAATGTTCTCAATCGGTGAAAGATCAGGAGTGCAGGCAGGCCAGTTCAGCAAACGAACTCTTCTACTACAAAGCCATGCTGTGCTGTAGTATGTGGTTTTGCATTGTCCTGCTGAAGTACACAAGGCCTTCCTTGGAGTCGATGTCGTCTGGAGGGGAGCATATGTTGCTCTAAAACTTTTATATACCTTTCATCATTCATGGTGCTTTTTAAAACATGCAAGTGTCCCACACCATATGCACTAATGCATTCCCATACCATCAGAGATGCTGGCTTTTGAACTGAGCACTGATAACCGGAGGGGTGGTCTTTCTCCTCTTTAGCCTGGAGGACACAACACCCACGATTTCCAACAAGAATGTCAAATTTGGACTCGTCTGACCACAGGACACTTTGCCACTTTGCTACAGTCCATTTTAAATGAGTCTTGGCCCACAGAACACAGCGGCGCCTCTGGATCATGCTCAACAATGGCTTCCTTTTTGCATGATAGAGTTTTAGGTGGCATCTGTGGATGGCACGGCAGACTGTGTTTACAGACAGTGATTTCTTTACGTATTCCTGGGCCCATTTAGTAATGTCAATGACAGAATCATGCCGGTGAGTGATGCAGTGGCGTCTGAGGGCCCGAAGATCGCGGGCATCCAGTAAAGGTCTTCGGCCTTGTCCCTTACGCACAGAGATTTTTCCAGTTTCTCTGAATCTTTTGATGATGTTATGCACTGTCGATGATGAGACCTTCAAAGCCTTTGCAATTTGACATTGAGGAACATTGTTTTTAAAGTATTCCACCATTTTTTTACGCAAGCCTTCACAGGTTGGAGAGCCTCTGTCCATCTTTACTTCTGAGAGACTCAGCCTCTCCAAGACATCCCTTTTATAGCCAATCATGTTACACACCTGATGCCAGTTAGTCTAATTACTTGCTAAATGTTCTTTCAGCTGATTCTCATATATTTTAATTGCTTCTTCAGTTTTTTTTTTGCCTGTGTCCCAACTTTCTTGAGACCTGTTTCCGCCAGAAAATTTAAAATGAGCTCATTTTGTGGGTAAAAATGTAAAATGTCTCAGTTTCAACACTTGAAATGTCATCTATGTTCTATTGTAAATAACATATTGGCTCATGTGAGCTGAAAGTCATTGCATTTGGATTTTATTCACAATTAACACTTTGTACCAACTATTTCGGAATTGGGGTTGTAATATTTTTGCACCTGCTGTCAGACACTAAGGGATAAAATTGGATCATTTTGGACTAAAACTTTTTACTGTGGAAAAGAAAAGCCTTTTTTTTCTTCGAGCACGCTGATTCTTCTATTTTCTTAATATTCTGTTTAATGAATAGACCCAGGCCGTTTCACAGTAATCGCAACATGGGTTTTGAAAAAAAAATGTTCATTCTGCTGTGTGACAATTATGGAAACATTTTCTTGAATACCTTAAACTTCTGAAATGTAAATATTACAGCTCTCACAAAATGTTTTAATATGTTAATTAAGTAATTAATATGAAATTTTGCCAAATTTGCGTTGCGTACGGGACGGTTTTTTTGTTGTAGCTCTGCCAATTTTAGGTCTATTGAATTCATATTTGGGTATGTTGCGTACGGGACAACAATACATTTTCATGAGGCAATAATAGAGTGAAACTGAACTGATATCCTCAGATATCTAAATTGTTTTATACAGGGAAAGCAACAGAGGTTGTAGATGTTAATTCTTATTGGAAGTTTTGAAGAAACAAAAGACAAAAGGCACCCTTGACCAGACTAACAATACTCACTTGCAGTGGTCAGCAAGCACTTATGTTTCACCTGCCAAGAATCATTCAGCTCAAACAACTTGTGTCATGTGCCATTTGCTTTGCTGCTGTACTTTGGAGACATTGTTTTATTAATTGCAGTGACTAATTAAGACACAATCAGCCCACGGTCAAGTGATCAGTAAGCAACTGTTGGCATAACTCATGCCTAGAATGTCAGTTCAGTGACAAACTAGGTGTTGCTTAGTTGCTTGGCTTCAAAGGCCAATTGTTTGGTTGATTGACATTTTCTATCATTTATCGCATTGCACACAAACATTCCAATCATGTTTTCATTCTTCTCATTTTCCTATATTTTCATTGTTCCCATCAGTTAGTAATCAGTTTTGTATATTATTATGATACTTTATTTTTATGTTTTACTCAGTTTGACTCAGCCAAAATGTAGCGCAACTATCTGGCTAATACCTAAGCGAGTATCAACTTGATAGCTTCTTTCCTTGAACAGGATTCTTCAAATCCCAAAAGTTCCAGAAATCCATGTCACAGAGTGTCCCGTACGCAACGCTAATACTTTTAGTTAATTAGCCTAATTGAACAGGAGAATTCAAAAACATTATTACCTTCTAGGTAAAGGTTCCATTGGCCCGCTCAAGTAACAGAAAATTTTTGTTCTCATGTCTGTTGGTATTCCACAGCAACACTGGAAAATTTGTTATTGTCCCGTACGCAACGATTTGAATACCGTGAAATGCCCCACCCGCATGTTAACTGAATTATTAGCTAAGCAGTGCACTGGTCAAAAGTTGCTCTCTGGTTTGAATGACCGAGGCAGTAAATTGCTGGGCTTATGTGTTTTCATTGCTCCGTCATCAAGGTTCTCCTATCAAAAAGGGCGTGAAAGAGGATGTCCGGAAATCAACGAACCACAAGAGACAACTCCCTGTCACCTGTGGAGATAAGGAGGGCAAGCTTTACAGAGACAAGATGGCCAAGGGTGAGCTGGAAATAACAGATATAGAGGGCAGCGTGTGTGCCTGCGTGCGTGTGTGTGCACTTACTTGTGTATGTGTGTATACGTCTGAATGTGCCAGTTCACCGTTTATGCCTCGCACGAGCAATAACTGATGACCCCGACCACCCTCTCTACTCACACTTCACACTGCTGCCATCTGGCCGCAGATACAGGACTCTGAGATGGCGACGGGCACGCTTCAACAAGAGCTTTGTCCCGTCTGCCATCTCCGCACTCAACAACCTTCCCCAGTAACCCTGTTTGGACTCAGCCCTCCTGAATGTGTCACAAGTGTTTGGTTGTCTGATGGTGTTTGTGCTTGTGAGTGTACCCATATTTTGCTGTGTCTGGTGGTGTTTTTCTTATGTTGTTCAGTGGTGGTGATTCATATGTTGAGTTTGTGACAGTTGGTGGAAACAAATTTCCCTTATGGGACAATAAAGTCAGTCAGTCAGTCAGTCAGTCAGTCAGTCTGTCTGTCTGTCTGTCTGTCTGTCTGTCTATCTATCTATGCCTGTATGTATAAGCACATGCTAACCTGTGCGCATGTGCGTGAATTTGAGTGGGCTGTCTCTGTGCTTTTTGTATATGTGAGTGCTAGCTGTGTTTGTATGTCTATGTAGCCTGGGGTCTGACATTAAATACATCCTGTCCCTGTCCCTGTCCCAGGAGAGGAGTGCATCTTCTCAGAGGGGCGCTGGTTCACTCCCTCAGACTTTGAAAAATTTGGTGGAAAGAAGAACTGTAAAAGCTGGAAGCAGAGCATTCGCTGCCAGAACACCCCCCTGAAAAAACTGTTCGAGGTCAGAGAGAGTGAGGATGGACACCCTTTCTTTACTCTTTATAACTGGTTTACCCTAATAAATACTGTGCATTATGTACCCTTCATTACAGATTTACGATGACGCATCGTGCACAATATACATACTTTATTGTTGATTTACACTGGTATATACGGAACAATATGCACCTTTTTATGTCTTATTTATCTTGGTACATTCTGTACAATATACACCCTTTATAGAACACTAACGTGAGCTTATATTACCCCATATAAACCCTTTATCGCCAATTTACACTGATATTTGTAGAATCATGTACACCTTTTATATCTGATTTACACTACAATATACCAAACAATATACATCCTTTATACCTGATTTACAGATATACTGTATGAACAATATAACTTAGCTGCGCCTATTGTTGCCATGGTTCTCAATGTCAAAACTGATATTTGCCAAATTTATTGTTACACCTTTCTGTGTCTTCTACACAAACAGAAAAAAATATTGGCAGGACAAAAAGGTAATCCCTCTGTAAATTTTGACTCCCTGACTTTCAGAAACCCTGATTTGAAGACGATACATTAATGGTTAGTCTAATATAGTCTACTACCATTATAAAGTGTCGGACTAAAGGGTAAATTCAAAAGGAATTATTTTTGGCAACAGGTTACTACAAGCAGGAAGACCATTTTAAAATGTCTTGACCTAAGCGGCATACCTTTTTTCAATTTAGTCACGTTTGAACTGGTAATTAGAGGCTCTCACAAACTGCGTTAAAACTATCACAGATTAAGCCAGCTGTAGGCATACACAACAAAATGGTAAATTTTTCTGGAAAGAAATGATATGCGAAATTCACTCTGCTAACATTTAAATGGCAAAACTTCCCAGATATAAATAAATCAACAGATAGGATTTTTGTTATCGGGTTTTGTTATAATCAACGCTTCATAGAAAGCGCATCCAGAATTTTGAAATGCCGTGGTGACCATAGGCGCAGCTATGCTGCACCCTTTGTGGCTGATTTACTGAGGCACTGTGTTTACTGTTGTATACTTTACAATATGCACATTCATAACTGTTTAACATTAATATTTGGTTCGCAGAACAATGTACACTCTTTAAAGCTGATGTACTGGTGTTAACAGTGCTGTACCCTGTAAAACTTGCACTGATGAGCCTAAACAATCTGACCACTCTCATGAAGGGCCAGAATCAGAATCAGAAAAACTTTATTTATCCCAAAATGGGCAATTCAGTTTGACAGTTCTCAATCATAAATAAATAGAACTATAAACACAATAAATAGCAATAAAGGTGCAATAATAAATAACAATATAAGAGGAAGCAGATTTTGCACTAGGCTACAATACCACACAGCAACAACAGTCTATCATGTCTGACTCAACCTGTCAGTGAAAGCAGCTCAGCGCATGGTGTACAAACATCAATGTACTCCTGATAATTGGCATTAATCAGCCTGATAGAGGAAGGAATAAAAGAATGTGAGTTGCAGTTTGTTTTTGTCACGGTTGAATATTAGCGCCGCCCTGAGGGCTTTAAGGTAAATTCGTTACACAGATCATGGTCAGGCTGATTAATAATACATTTGGCTTTCTGGACTACATGTTTCCTCCACAGTGAAGTCAAGTCCTTAAGCTGGACTCTAATAATCTTAGAGCAGACCCTGATAATGCTATTTAGACTGTTTTTGTCTTTCACAAGACAACCCATTAAACCAACATACAAATGAAAATATTAAAAGACTTTCAATAAAAGATAAAAGTCACTTAAAATAACTTTGGAGAAACAAAAAGAGTTCAGCTTCCTCAACAAATGGATTCTTTGTTGTCCTCTCTTGACAGTTGACTCAGAATTTGTGTCAAACTTGAGCTGATTGTCAAATACTGTACCCAAATGTTTGTAGTTGTCCACAATTTTAACTTCTTCACCGTGGATGACACTTGGCTCGGCCTCCCCACTGCTTTTCCGAAAGTCAATAATTAGCTCCTTAGTTTTAATTACATTAAGGTCCAAGAGGTTATCATCACACCATTTGATAAATGATGTTAAAGCACTGCCATGATCAGACTGTGGACCTTGGAGAAGGGACAACAAGACAGTGTCATCTGAAAATTTAACCCGGAAGCTGACCTGTTGGGAAGACCTGCAGCTGTCTGTATACATGATAAAAAATTTAGGGTGAAAGGACGCATCCTTGAGGAGAACCGATGTTTGAAATAGTAGTTTGTGACATATGACCATTTACAAAGACTCGCTGAACTCTGTCTGTTAAAAAATTTAAAAGCAGCAATAAAATGTGATGAGGTATCAAAATAAGAAGCCAGTCGATCAATTGAAAAATGCGGCTGCATCTTATTAAAATCAGATGAGAAATCTACAAATTCAAGTCTCACGTGATTCAGGCTTTTCTAGCTGTTTATAAGTTCTCTCCTAAATAAAAAGCTTTGCATCATGTACGGTTTTACGAGCCTGATAAGCGAACTGAAGTGGGTTAAGTCTACCACTAATTAAGGATGCAATCTCATCCTTTAAAATCTTCTCAAAGTTTTTCATCATGAAGGAAGTAAGTACTACTGGTCTGAAATCCTTAAGTTCTCTTGGAGTTTTAAATTTTGGCACAGGTATTATGGTTGAGCTTTTCCATAATTTTGGTAGCTGGCCATGCCCAGCACACATGCTAGAAAGTGAGATGAAGACCAGGCTAAGCTGGTCAGCACAATAACATAGAGTGCGTCCACGAATACCATCTGGGCCAGCAGCCTTTCTGATATTTATTCTCCTAAACAGAGTTGTTACCTGTCCCTGGGATATCACAATATCATTTTTAGGATCAAGAGACTTCCTCAACATGGAAACCTTATCTGAGAAATCAGACCTTTCAAACCAAGAAAAGAAAGCATTAGAGGAATTTGGCAGATCGGAAACATCCACACCTTCAAAAGTGACAGTAGCGTGTTGCCTGGATTCACAGGAATACTGATTTATCGACGCCATTGATTTAATTCCCTGCCAGCAGCTCTGAGGTCACCACTACTACTACTGACCAAAAAAAGAAACGCAATCATGTAATCCAGTGCCAAATTTCGACAAACCCATTGAGAAAGATGATTTTGCTCTAGGTTATTTTTGGAGGTGAGTACTTCTACCATACAAATTTTCGCAGTCACAGCACGCATTCTGGAGCTGCCATTCGTCCGGAACCAAACAATCGGCAGCGCTTGGGTTCGAGCACTACCATTGTCTTAACACTCCCATTTTTATTTTGAGTTCCTCGTAGACACCGGGGTCTATAAAAGTCCAACCGAAAATGAATAAAAATCAGACGGGTTATAATGCCATGACTAACACAAGTTCAACAAGAACGTGCGATTGGGATGCTACAGGCCGGAAGTCAGGTAGATAGAGTTGCCCGTAAATTCGGCATGCATTCTGTGACAATTAGTCGCCTCAGGTGGGCGGCATGGTGGCACAGTGGTTAGCACTTCTGCCTCACAGTAAGAAGGTCGTGGGTTCGAATCTGGCCTGGGGCCTTTCTGTGTGGAGTTTGCATGTTCTCCCCGTGTTCGCGTGGGTTTCCTCCGGGTACTCTGGTTTCCCCCACCCACAAAAACATGCATTATAGGAACACTCCTGCCCGTACCCCTGACCAAGGTACTGGCTTTAGAACTGGAGTTGGTCCCCGGGCGCTGCTCTGTGGCTGCCCACTGCTCCTAACTATAGGATGGGTCAAATGCAGAGGACAAATTACCCCATGGGGTTCAATAAAGTGTATCTTATCGAACCAGATTTAATGCCACTGGACCCACGGCCGATCGCCCCAGATCCGTTAGGCCACGTGTTACGACTCCAGCGTCTGACTATTGTATCACGACCGACCGTCTGCTACACACCGAACCAACCTTCATTTTGTTGAAGGAAACCTCAACGCCGTCCGTCACCGCGATGAAATTCCCTGTCCAGTCATCCTTCTGTATGTCCGACGTCACGACTGACTTTCCAACAGTACAGTGCGCGTCCGCACCACAGTCAATGGTCCACACCTGGCACGTATCTGCATGGAGTTCCTTCGGCCAAAAAACGTGCAAATCCTTCCCTGGCCAGCGTTTTCTCCAGATCTTTCACCTATAGAACGCTTGTGGGGCATTCTGGACAGAGCGGTTCGGAGATGTCAACCACCGCCAGCTACAGTATGTCAGCTGAGACCAGCACTGACCGAAGAGTGGAACAGCATTCCACAAGCAACAATCAGACGTCTGGTGATGTCTATGAGACGCAGGTGTACCGCCATGCGCGACGCTAACGGAGGACATACGAGATACTGATAGTGTCATTTGTGTTTCGTAACGTTGAACTTCACCTTGTTAAATAAGCAAACATGGCGATATTCCAACCCGATTTTCTGAGATTCCCTCTTTCATTTGCTACCAATGAAGTGTTAACAGTTACACTCGATAAAATCAAGAAATAGAAAATTGCGTTTTGGGTCAGTATATATTGTTTATCTACTTTCTCTCTATACTGCAGTTTGGCCTTTCCTTCCTAATTCCATTTCTCTGGAGACAGCTTTTCTCTCCAGGGAGTCACCAGTGTAAAATGTCTCTTATTTATTTCAATTTCTTTGTATGCGTGGATTACCTGGGTTGTTTTCGACATCTGGTGAAAATTTCATGTCAGTAGCCCCATTAGAGATATGTTTACCTACGTAAATGTGTTGTAACCAGGCCCCCTGGGTTACGCCAATAGCTTTCCTGGACCCAAGGGGATTTTGTAACCCCACAAATATAACCGTTCCTCCCCCACACTTGTTCGTTAAGGATCCCCCAGACCAGCAGCATGAAATACACCACCACAAGAAAAAGTTTTAACAGCATTTATTGCCTCCCACATCTGGCACCTTCATCATGCATGCACAGCCTAACCCACCAGGGTAACCACATGAATCACAAACGAGTATTTAAAAGTCACACTTCAGACACTGCAACAACAGAACAGTGAGCCAGGTCCATATCAGGAAAATGTCCACAGCAAAGTCCACACCACAATAAGCTGGCGGGTTACGACTGCAACCCTCTCCTTCCGCCAGCAGGGAGGCTACCAGCACCTGGACAGACAAAACAAAAGTAAAGGAAATTAGTCCCTCTGGGGGGGGTCGGCGGCTTCCCTAGCCGACCCACGAAATCCCCACCCCAGAAGAAACTTAAAAAACCCCCACACACCCCACCCACCAGCCCCACCCAAGTCCAAACAAAATAAAATAGCTGCGATGGTGCTGCAGATCTGTCCTAAAACTGTCCTGGGATAGCAGCCTGGCATCCCCTGGCCACTGCGAGCGGACGCTGTCCGGATCCAGCCCTGGTCCCCCTATGGCGGACTGTGCATTACCAGGGGCTCTCGAACATGCCCAACTCCTCCAGCTGCGCTACTCCCGACAGCCTCAAACACGCCCACTTTCTGGAACCGTCGGCTCCTGCCTTCACGTTGCACAGCAGCTTCCCTTCCAAGGGAATTTGAGAGCGCCGTATTAGTCAATTCTGCAGTCACTTCCGCGATCACTGTTCTAGTTTGGCAGCCGTCCGTAGAGTTCTAAATCGTCTCTCCAAGGAGGCGAGGAGAGAGAGAAAGGGAGAGCACACATGCATTTCCAAACAAAGCTACACATTGCAGTCCATCAATCCAAGTCTCTGGCTTGTTACCCTCCCCAACGCCACACTAAAACCAGGACATACCCCGTATTTAAATATACCGACAGCCAATCAACGTGCCATCAATCACCACCTCTCCGGCTGCACAGCTGTCTTCACTCACTACGTGACAGGTAAATCGCAATGACGCATCAGCACATACTTAGGAACCCAATTACCCACACAGAGCCCAGCATTGCACGTGTAAATGAAAAAAACAAAAACAAAGTCAGCCCTGCCCCTTAATATCTCTGTGTGATCGGCAGTGGAGTAACAAATGTTGACGCGTTCAATACTTATTTTCCCCACTCTATAAGGCCCTCCGTGAGGTCATAATGTTTTGGCTCATCTGTGTGTATGTAGATGTTTTCGACGACTTTCTGCTGCTCTAAATGAAGGCATCTGCCAGATGTGAGTAAAGCAATAAAAAGGAATATATTGGTGAACTCTGATGGAGTGAACAATTCTCTGGTTGCATTTACTGTACATTGTTTGTTTGATACATTGTGGATTGAGGATCTGCTGTTCAAAACAAAATGCATGTGAGACTTCTACGCTACGGAAACCTACACTGTCTCAACTCCCATTTCCATAGGAAGGTCATTTGAAGTGCCAGCCCTTCAAACCATCGCGAAGTTTGAATACTCAGCCCAAAAAGGTAACAGTTTCCCTTTTTAGTGTACTTTCTTACTTGGCTAGTTTGCTTCCTAGCTGTATCACAGCTGTAGAGAGAGGTTATTGACCATTTGGGTGTTCCGCGTAAATTACTTGGAAAACTGTCTGGTTTCTTGCTGCATGAGCATGCTGTTGTCAAGCATGTGTGGGTCATGTGGGTATCATTTCTGCTTATGCAGTGTCTTAATTTTGGCTGTCATCCTCTATCCTCATCATGGAATGTGTGACGTTTTTTTGGTCCCAATGGCCGCTTCATATTTGTTTGACGTGTCGACCGGCATCTCAAGAAAAGTGTCGAAGGACATGAATGCGTTTATGTTTAAACGAGATGTCAGACGCTGTCGGTGGCGCCATCAGTCATCTCCATGATAATTATACATATATATATACATATATATATATATATATAACATATATATATATATTTATATTATACATATATATACATATATATATATATATATGTATATATATATATTTATATTTCCATGACACCGACAGAGGTCCTGGTCCGTCCAGCTAATGAAAATGTAAGGCTAACAACGATAGTGTCTGCGACATTACAAATATTCGGCAGGCACACGACGTCCTTTGATTGAAAATACTCTTTTCTGTCTTTCTGACATGATCGTCTGACACAACCGAGAGACACATCTTACAAGTATAAAACAGCCCCCAGCTGCATGACCGGACAAGCGTGCCCCTATTAACTGCTTTTATGAGTCAATGGTTGTGTACAGAGCTGAATGGACAATGCACTTGGTTTGTGCCCTGTTTTAACCCACCACAGCGCGCTTATAACGATGTTCACTGTTTACAAACAATGATGTCAAAGTTGTACATGCGCAGTTTGGCAGTTGGCAGAAAGCGTGATCAGGACATAAATAACATGGCAAGTAGCCTCTTTGGTTCTTCGCCTAAAATCCTCAAAAACGTGATTCCTGAACCCTTAGCAAACCTGTTGGTGCAACCTACAATACAACAACTGACTGGCATCGCTATTTTAGATGTTTTATTAAGTACATATAGAGATGGAGATCTACTTGTGTAAGATGAGCCTTTTTTTGCCAACCACGTATCAAAACATTGACGTCATCGTGAACATCGCTATTATTTGGCTTGCTTTCACCTCTTAGAAACCCTAGCCAGCATTTCAATGTTATATTCTGGTGAACGAAGATTGTAGCCAATGCTGAATCACCGTTGAATTTTGTTTTGATTTAAAAAAAGTAATCAACATTGACACAATAAAATTTTCATAA
This sequence comes from Gymnothorax javanicus, assembly GCA_029692085.1. Classification (NCBI taxonomy): domain Eukaryota; kingdom Metazoa; phylum Chordata; class Actinopteri; order Anguilliformes; family Muraenidae; genus Gymnothorax; species Gymnothorax javanicus. The sequence continues at coordinate 50,516,884 of CM056206.1, read as the reverse complement.
AAATAATTAAAATCATCATAATAATAATCTGAAAGACTGAATTTAATTTTTTATGTAGGTGGCAACATTGTGTTGCTTTAAATTTCAGTGTTGATTACCTCCGCCAAGGAGATTATGTTTTTGCTGGTGTTAGTTTGTCTGTCTGTCTGGGTGTTGGCGTACAAGATAACTCAAAAAGTAATTAACAGATATCTCTGAAATTTTGTGGTTGGGTTGCTATTACATCAAGCATGGACCTTATTGTTTTTCACCGCGATCAGTCCAACAATATGGCCTCCATGGCAGCCATCTTGAAATCCTATGTCCCACGATAACTGAACTTTGCTCCTAATGATATCTCTAAAATTTGGGTTGATAGGTTCTGTCCTTGATGAGAGACCAATCAGTTTGGAAGGCACCGTGTCAAACAATATGGCCACCATGGGCGCCATCTTGAAATCTTTTATTGTACATCATAACTCATATTTGCTCCTTGCCGTATCTTTTGTGGGTTGGCTGCTGATACATGAGGGACGGAGCCTATCAGTTTTCACTCTGATTAACAAATGATATGGCTGTCCTGGTAGCCATCTCGAAATCCTATGTAACAGATTCCTCAAATGTCTTATGAGCCATGTTCACTCAGGAAGATTTTGACTCTGCTGTCTTGGTGGAGGTTTGCACTCTCGGAGTGCCTCTAGTTTATGAGTATTTTGTAAACCTTTTTACAACCAATTTGCGCAAAACATTGCTTCAACATTATTTCAAAGCTGGAACTAACTGTCATTATCTCAACAATTTTTCAGTTGTATTTCAGTGTTGAAGGTCGGTCATATTCCAGCTGGGACCTTATGTCCTGTGCTCACGTAGAAACAGCGGTGTGCATGGTTCCCCACAGGGCTGCTCGTTGGGATGATCTTCGAGTTGCGAGATCTCTGTGCAGAGCAGTGAAAAGATAATGAGTTCACTGGACTCAGTTATCCTTTTTCCTCTCCTCAACTCAGAGATTTCATTGCGGTCTTTGAGAAACTTACAAGTCTGGCCACATGTAGCATTCATTTTGCTACAAAGCTCATGTCATATTGGCCAATTTGTAAATCTAAGGAAAGATGATGCTATATTTTCTAATAGGCTGTGAAGGGGTGAAGAAGGATATGTCGTGAGCCGCGTTACCACCAAAGACTTTCGGTATAGTACCCTGAGAACAAATCAGAAACTTGTACAACCTATATCTGAACCCTAGATGTGATTTTGTTTCAACCGCAGACAGTAATATTAAATGTGGTTGGTGTTGTTACCGGATTGTAATAGCCGCATAAATCACTAAGCCCAAGTGGCAAGTTTGCGTTTTGTCCTTGTCAAGCAAGAGGGGCGATTCTCTCTTGACCAATCAATGGACTGAGGGGTCTCTAGCTCCACCATCTAGCAAAGGATCAGTGTGCTCGGTACCTCAGCAGAGGGGTAGCAAAAAAGGGAAGGGATCGGAACGCTTGTTTTGGTACCATCCACAACTTTTGGTTGTGGAAACACAAGAATAACCATTTCAATATGTAACAAACTGAATTGAACTGAACCGGAGTACTTGGTGGAAATGAGATTAGCTTGTGTGCTAACCCACCCCATCCCCACTACCCGGGCCGTAACTCTAATTTGTCCCAAGTAATGGCAAATTCAAGGCTCTATCTCAACTATGGGTTTTTATCGCTTTGTCTGTTTTGCTATATCTGATTCACTATATGTGTATGGTTTCAGAGAAGGATGACTTCATCACGAGCCAGAAGGCATGAACATACAGACTCTGGTAGGTATACTTTCACATGTTTAGACAATGGAAGTTAGCAACACACGATGCACACACGATAACACACACGATGTTAAGTAGCTACATGTTTAAGTAGCTACTTTTTACTTAACCGTTCGAATGGTTCACCATGTTTGAGAAACTGAAGTACTTCCTTTGTGCATTTAATATAGTGTTACCAGAACCATACGCTTGCATGTACAGTTGTGCTCAAAAGTTTGCATACCCTGGCCGAATTTGTAAAATAGGTAACATTTTTTAAAGAATACATGAATGACCAGGCAAAACACATTTCATTTATTTCTTATTGGATTCATATCCAACTGTAGGTCATGTGGAATGGCACAATTATCAAATAAACCATGGCAATTAGAGAAAAAAATTAAATGAACCCTGTTCAAAAGTGTGCATGCCCTTAGGTCCGAAAATTGCGTATTGCCCCCTCTAGCATCAGTAATAACGTGCAGTCTTTTGTGATACTTGTCAATGAGGTCCCTAATTCTCTCAGGTGGTATAGCTGCTCATTCTTCCTTGTAAAATGCCTCCAGGTCCTGCAAATTCTTTGGTAGTCTTGCATGAACAGCACGTCTGAGATCTCCCCAAAGCGGCTCGATGCTATTGAGGTCAGGAGACTGTGATGGCCACTCCAGAACCTTCACTTTTCTCTTCTCTAACCTCTGGAGGGTCAACTTGGCCTAGTGCTTTGGATCATTGCCATGCTGGAAAGTCCAAGTGTGTCTCATGCGCAGCTTTTGTGCTGAAGAATGCAAATTGTCTGCCTGTATTTTCTGACAGAATGCTGCATTCAACTTTCCATCAATTTTCACAAGATTCCCTGCACCTTAAGAGCTCACACAGCCCCAAAATATCAGAGAGCCACCACCATGCTGTACAGTGGGATTAGTATATTTTTTACTACAGGCCTTGACTGCTCTCCAAACATACCACTTATGGTTGAGACCATAAAGTTCTGTTTTGATCTATTTTCGTTGTGAGGTGTGTCAAGATGTTATCTGGCATATTTTAGGTGGGCTGTTTTTGTGGGATTGGCACAATAATGGCTTCCTTCTAGCAACTCAACCATGCTGCTCATTGTTAATTATGTAGCTTCTTATTGTGCTCCTTGAAATGACCACACCATCTCTTTCCAGATCATCCTGTATTTCTCTTGAGGTACCCTGTGGATTTTTCTTTGTGTCCCAAACAATTCTCCTGGCAGTTTGGGCTGAAATCTTTCTTGGCCTACCTGACCTTGGCTTGGTATCAACTTATTCCCTCATTTTCCGCCTCTTGATCACGGACTGAACAGAACTGACCAGCATTTTCTAGTCTTTGGATATCTTTGTATATCCTTTCCCATCTTTAAGCAGTTGAAATACCTGGATACGAAGGTCCTTAGACAGTTCTTTTCCGCTCCCCATGGCTCAGTGTCTATCCATATCAGTGCATCCATTCGGGAGTGAACAAACTCAATGACTACACACAGACACTAGTCACAATTTAAAAAGCCACAGGTGTGGAACTCTTAATAGCCATTTAAACCTGAGTGTGTCACCTTACATCTATATAACAAGGTCAAACATTCAAGGGTATGTAAACTTATGATCAGGGCCGTTTGGGTGATTTCAGTTATCATTATGATTTAATATGGAGCCAAACACCTATATAATGATAAATATGCTCACTATCCTAAAATAAAAGACAAGTTTTTTGCATGATGAGTTATTTTCAAAATAAATTGCAACATTTCACAAATTCAGCTAGGGTATGCAAACTTTTGGTCACAACTGTCGTTTTCTGTGATGACAACAAAAGATAAAGAGGTGACTGCATTTCAGAGTAGTAGTGACCACCACAGTCCGGGTTGCAATCTGAGCCGACCCAGTGTCAGCTGTGACCACAAGCCTTTTCTGAGCAGTGGCCTTGCTGCCAGTACATGGGAGGGATACAGTCGGTTTGGGTTTGCATTGTTTGTTGCTGAAGCGCGACCTGTTGGCCAGCTGGGCTCTCGGCTGTAAAATTCTAAACTAGTGCTTGCTTGGGTTTCCTCCACCCTTGCTCTCAGCTTGCGAGATAAAGAAGTAGTGGTTTACAGGCACTTGTTTCAGAGGAGAGCCACAAACTTTCTGCGCACAAGATGTCCCAAGATGGCAGCATGAGTCTTATATGAGCATGCTTGTGCAACCTTCTCTCCCGAAAAGTTGGGACAGTGTGTAAAATACAAATAAAAACAGAATGCAATGATTTGCAGATCATTTAAACCCTATATTTAATTAAAAATAGTGCAAAGACATCATATCAAATGTTGAAACTGAGAAATTTTGTTGTTTTTTGAAAAAACTGCACATTTTGAATTCAATGGCAGCAACACATTTCAAAAAAGTTGGGACTGGGGCTACAAAAGACTGTGAAAGTTGAATGATGCCAAAAAAATATACCTGATGGAACACCTCATTGCAAATAAGGTTAATTGGCAACAGGCGAGTAACATGATTGGGTATAGAAAGTCTTTCAGACATAAAGATGGCAATGGCTTCACCACTCAGGGAAAGACTGCAGGGCAAATAGTTCAACAATTTAAAATAATGTTTCTTAATGTTAAATTGCAAAGAATTTGGGGATTTCATCCTCTACAGTACATATCATTATCAAAAGATTCAGAGCATCCAGAGAAATATCTGCACACAAGGGACAAGACCAAAAACCAATATTGAGTGGCCATTATCTTCAGGCCCTCAGGCAGCACTGCCTTAAAAACAGATGGGATTCTGAAGTGGAAATCACTTGACTGGCTCAGGAACACAACTGTAAACCATTTTTAGCAAACACCATCTGCCGCTGCATGCACAAACACAAGTTAAAACTCTGCCATGCAAATATTAAACCAAGATCCAGAAATGCTATGGCCTTTGCTGGGCCCGAGCTCATTTGGATGGACAAAGGCGAAGTGGGAAACTGTCCTGTGGTCTGACCAATCAAAAATGTGAAATCATTTTGGGAAATTATGGACGCAGCTTCCTCGAAGCTGCGAGGAGAGAGACCATCCAGCTTGTTTTTAGTGCACAGTTCAAAAGCCAGTATCCATTGTAGAATTATTGCACATGGCATGGGTAACTTGCACACCTGTGAAGACACCATTAATGCTAAACAATATATACAGGGCTTGGAGTTCCACATACTGCCATCCAGGCATCTTTGACAGGGAAGCCCCTGCTTACTTTAGCAAAATAATGCCAAACACAACATTCTGCACGTATTACAACAACATGGCTCGGTAGTAAAAGAGGCTGGGTGGTAAACTGGCCTGCCTGCAGACCAGACAGGTCGCCCACTAAAAATATTTGGCGCATTATGAAAATAATATGACAGAGGAATCTGCAAAGTGTTGATCAGCTGACAGCCTATATCAAGCAAGACTAGGCAAACGTTTTGCTTCCAAAACTACAGCAGTTGGTCACCTCAGTTCCCAAACGCTTTCAGAGTATTGTTAAAAGAAAAGGTGATGCAACACAGTGGTAAATATTGCCCCTGTCCCAACTTTCCTGAAACATGTTGCCGTCATAAAATTCAAAACGAGCAAATATTTTTCAAAAAACAATAAAAAATTTCTTGGTTTCATCGTGTAACATGTTGTCTTTGCACTATTTTCAACTAAATATAGGGTTTAAATGATTTGCAAATCATTGCATTCTATTTTTATTTACATTTTACATAGCGTCCCAACTTTTCTGTAATGGGGTTGTACATGGTTCACCGATTGAACGTACCAGATTTTGGTGGCATTGGAGATGCCAAATTTAAAAAAAATTATAATACCTGGGTTAGTTGTAGACATTACTGACTTTGTGTAATTTTGTATACCCCTCTGAATGTGTTCTGTAACAGTATCAGCAAAGGCATGTCCAACAGTCGGAATGTAAAAGTCGAGAAAAGAAATGTTTTTCTTCCAAGACCCCTAGAATCTGATTTAATGTATTCTACTGCCTGGGTCAAGAAATGTGATGATAATCTAATCTATTTGACTGGAAAAAATATTCAGAAATAATAAAAATAATGCACATTAACTAATAAGAATAGGCCACTGATTGTGCTATACACCGGTATGCAGGGCGAATACTACATGTTTGTTTTCAGAGTCAGGTTAGTGACTGGAGCTTTTGCTCATTTTTTGAGTGAAAAAATTCTCATGAATCTATAATTTTTGCCTCTCCAGATCCTGCCTCCAATTGGTTGGACAGTTATTTTTCATGGTGAGGGGGAGGAGCATAATGACATAGTTGCTCCTTAGAGGGGTAATGTGTTTTCAGCAGGGAATTTGTGGCTCTCTTATCGACTGGAAATCCTGCACTTGCTGTATATTTTATCGAATCAGACTCAGACTTTGAAGTGGAACCCGTGCTGGAAGATTCAGACACAGAAACTGAAGAGGAAGAGGAAGAAGAAGGGGATGAAGAGGAGGAAGAGAACAGGGAGGGAGAAGACTCTGAGGAGGCTGGTGATGGAAATGATGAGGGTGCATGTTATTCTGAGCATCTGCCTGTCACCTGTGGGTCAGCCACCGGGACTCTGTACAAACATCGCTTTAGATCAGGTCAGTGTGTGTGTGTGTGTGTGTGTGTTTATGTATATAAATATATGCAATGAATACCTACCCTTACAGGGACCAAATGTCCCCACAAGACATGGAATTCAAGATTTCTTTGTACTAAGAAATTGAGCTATTTTAGGGCTAGGGATTAAGGTGAGTGTTGGAATAAGGTTAGGATTAGGTTAAGATAAGGGCTAGGGTTAAGGTTCAGTATGTACTGTTGAGGTTTAAGGTTAGGGAATGAATGGAAGTCTATGGAATGTGCTCATGAAACATGAAAACAAACGTGTGTGTTTATGTGTGCGGAGGCCTGTTCATGCATTTGTGCAGCGGTGTGTACGTATTTACTCACTGGCCTGTGTTCATGACCTTTGCTCCTAAATATTCGGTAGCATTGAAGACTTCTAATCCTGTTGGGCGATCACTTTGTGTACAATAGCTACACTACCAGTCACAAGTTTTTGCGCACCCTAAGATCTTGTCAACTTTTATCTTACATGCATGTTTACAACAAAAAAAATCACTAGAACCCATTAGTTGTTTATTACAAATAATAACTTCACAAGAAAAATCCACAAGGAATCCAGCACAGGTGATTAAAATGATTGGCTCGCTATCAACCCCTGAAGCTGCTTGATAATGAGTGCTGTGAGCAGGGAGAGATCAAAAAAATGTAGGACAGGTGGTACACCAGGAGAGGTTTGAGAAGCACTGGATTACACCATCATTACTGATCTGCTTAAATATCAACTAAATGTCTGATCCTGGTTTTTCTTAATTTGTTTTGTTATAGACATGGTTTATACACTGGGCTTTAGTTTTCATACCTGTCTGTCATACAACCAATACGAGATTATTGCTCAAGAACAAAATATAAAAAAATTGTAACAATTACAGAAAATATGGGGGTAGTGACTGGTAGGGTATGTTGGATCACCATTGCATTTAATTGTCCCAAATCCATAATGTTATGCTGTTTAAAATAAATTTATTTCAGCCTGCTTCTGTTGTTCAGGACACTCTGGGTCTCTCCTGACATATAGAAAAAGTTGGTAACTTTTTTCGTGCATTTGTTCAATCGGGGCACAAAGAGCTTATCAGAATTGTACAATGTTTGCCACTCCAACAGTCTTTTCTGTGGAAAGTGGAAGTTTCAATGAGAGTCAAATAGTTAAATGTCAGAACATGTCCAGCTATGAAGTTTGCTTGTTGTAGCCCCCGGACGAAGTCGGACGGCTACGATGGATTCATGCTTGTCACCTCTGCCGCCGTCGGGTCCGTAGGCACTTCCTTGTGGACGCTGTACAGGCTGTAATTTTTGACCGATTACTTTCATATTTGGAATGGACATGTGTTATACTTCACTTATGACACCTATCGATTTTGGTTGCCATGACGACAGTATTGGCCAAATAATGCGCAAATTTCTTCTGAAACACAGATATTTCCTTGTGGACGCAGCATAGGCTGGAGAAGCGGGCTTTCTGGGGCTACACCCATGTGGTCGCGGGCGACCGGATTGCCTAGTTATTTACATGGTAATGGGGAGGAGTGCAAAGTCCAAGGGGTGACAGAGTTAAATTTTTGCCATGTGTTGCCCTCCCCTACACTGAACCACCAGCTGGTTTCTCTAATTAAGTCTACTTATTGCTTAACAAATGTGCTGATGAGCAATTCTATGAGTTAGATTGAAGTACTGGGGTGGAACTGAATTTGGGGCCCCGGTCCTGTTCAGAGGAGCTGGATAAGTTTCTGAAGCATGGCGACTGATTGGTCCTCTCCCTGTTCCCGGAATACCCCAGGGTCTTCGGGGAAATGCATACGGACGGCAACCAGATGGCTGACACCCAAGGAGTTTTCCAAGGAAGACAAGACGCAGGCTAACAGCTACTGGAAGAGCAGCATCCTTGTGCTTGAAGATCCCCTTGGTGACCTCATCAAGGTAGAGGAGGAGGGAGAGAGGGAGAGGGAAAGAGGATATTATATGGGGTATCTGGTTTTCAGCCGTCCATGTGTTGACTGACATTAAAGGAAAAGTAAACGTATGGTAAACCTACATTGCCAAATAAAGTACATAATCTCTGCTATCCAAAACGATAATTGATAATTTTTTTGATTGTTTTAACATTGTGTAATCTGCTTTCAAACATCGCATAATCCTAGAAATTTTAGAATCTGCCATTGCTGCTGTAGAAAATAATCGACCAATCAAACAATAGGAAATATTCTGCCCAGATCGGTGCGTGACGTCACCAGGGCTGATCATGTCTTTCGAGTGTGTGGAGTCAAAGCATAAGTGTTGGAAGTTGATTTGATGTTTAAGAGCAGTGACGTGCTGTCGGAGGTCAGTTAGGTGAGGCGGAATCCTCACCGTTAAACAAACACGATAACTCCTTATTACTTTGCTTGACTAACAATCAGAGGATTGATTAACTAATTTACGAGATTAAACGGCAGAATAGCGTACCAATTTCATCCATGACATTATTGCCCCGTGCACTGAACTTAAAATGCTCTCGAGATAGCAAATTTGTTCATATTCGCTTACAGGAAGCTAACAGAATGCCATTAACAAATATTAAAACTTTTCTTATGCCGCATTCAATGTGTGGTCAATTTGTTTACTATAATGTTTTACCCCTTAAATATGTACTTTTAATGCCATTAGAAAAAAATAAATAAATAAAGGGAGTTTATTTTCAGTCTTCTTTCATAATCCGATAAACAGAAGGTCAAAAGATACACGGAATTACTGGGAGAGTTGACATTTTTTCTAATTAATTATTAAGATTTCCTTTCTTGCAGTCCCGAATCATAGCATAAACGTAAACTAGAACTGCGTTTCGTCAGGCAAACCTCGAGAGTGTGCTTGCTAAAATGTTGATGCTAAAGTTAAAAACAATGTCAGCTATTGGAATAGCAGAGCAGAGAAGTATCCGTAACAGATTTGCAGCGCGACGCGCTCTGAAATTTGTCTATATACTGGTTGTGGTGTTGAGGCTGCCCTCTGAGCCTCAAATGGGCCAGCGTTCTGTGATGTCATAATGGCAGAACTCCTCCATGCATTTTTAATGGAGATAAAAAGGGATGAAAAACAGGGATTGCGAAAGAATGAAAAGGGGTTATGCAACTGTTTGTAGAAGACCCAGAGACACGGTCTGGCTGTATGTTTTGGCGTTTGAACCGCATCACTATCGCGAACACTCGGGCACTTGATACGGGACAAAAAAGTGTGTGGAAATAGGAAAAAAAAAAAAAAAAACAGACTTAAGAAGATCAATGTGTGCCTTCGGCCTCTGCTTGCCGCAAGCACACAATAAATTTTTTTGTCACCATCATCTCTTAATCATCACAGGCTACATATAGCCTAGGCTAGGTCTTAATTGTTCAGTAAAAAAGTTAAAATTGATTGATATCAATCAGGCAAAGTACGTGGAAACAGGTTGCGCGGCTGTTGGGTGTTCCAACCATAGATATATAAAACACTAGATGCTGCCCGCACTATCCCGGTCTATTGCGATGTATAAGTGTGTACGGTTGCCACATTAGTGTGGTACAAGCAGAGTGCGAATTATACAGTGACAATCTGGGGGGGACAACTTTTTCTTCAGCACATAAAGGGAGCCCAGTACAACACAGGCATGTTTTTCAGTGAACTGAAGCCTTACAATCCTTGTGGTTTGCTTGTTTAACATAATGTTTGTAGAAAATGATATACATAGATAACATAATACACCAGCTCCTGAGGGAATACAAAGGGGATGCCTATTATAAAAGCTATTATCAAAAAAATAAAAGACTAACTGAACCACCACAGTCACATTAAGGCTATTAAAATGAAATAATAAATATATTCAGTGGTGGAAAGTTACTAAGTACATTTACTCAAGAACTGTAATTAAATACAATTTTAAGGCACTTGAGTTATTTCCCTTCACATGCAGGTTTCAAATAACTGCTTCAGGCCCAAAGAGGTGAAACTCTCCAATATTACAAAATCCAAATTTCTGTGGCAGAATTTTTTTCTTTTCTACGCAATCCATCATCTCACAACCTCTCATTTATTCTGTGACCCTATCAAAGTAGTTCAAACCAGCTCCACATCAAATGCTGCTTATGCCTTCACTCATTAGTATTAACATTCTGACATTTATTTAATATATCAGTCACTGTACAACTTTCCGTAAAACCTGTACTTTTATACCTTACTTTTACTAAAGTAGGAGTTTAAATGCAGGACTTTTACCCATACTTAAGTATTTTTACATTATGGTATTGATTTTTCTGCTTACTTAAAGGATCTGAGTACTTCTTCCACCACAGTTTATATCAGCGGTTCTCAAACTCGGTCCTGGCGCCCCACTGTGTATGCTGGTTTTTGTTCCAACCATAGTTGCAATTGTAGAATTTTTAAAAGCTGTTCATTTGTCTTAAGTAGCTAAATTCCATGTTTAGAGCAGTTATTTACCATCTTAAGCCCCATTTTGATGGACATATCCATTGTGCCATGAAGAATAAAAATCTTTGATCACATTGTGCTAATTTTTCTATATTATGAGGATTTTCTGGTTAAAAACATTTTTAAACAAATCAAATTTGACTCTGAAAAAATCACTAAGATCCAAATTAGGTTGCAGATCACAGGGGTTTTGAGTTCTTTCAAAATAATTAGCCTGAACTTAATAAAATGGACATGACACCAAACAGGTGTGACTATTGTTTTCCAAATACTTTTTTTTTTTGCCACTATGTGTCAACAGTTTTACCAATGAGAAACCTATTGGTTGTTTACGTAGATTAAATGTTTGGTTAAATTGTTTCCCTCTGCAGCTATTCATGCTAGTTTCTAAAACATCTCAATGTGGATATGAAATATTTATTCTTCATGGCATGTATAGATTTGTCAAATGTGGCTTAAGAGGAAAAATAACTGCTCTAAACATAAATGAACCTAATTAAGACAAATTTACGGCTGGTTAAGATCCTCAGATTGCAATTGTGGTTGGAACAAAAACCAGCATTCACAGTGGGGCGCCAGAACCGAGTTTGAGAACCACTGGTTTATATTGATGTCAAAACGCAATGTTTTCTGTACAACTAATCATCCAGTGTCTCACCGCCCTTCATGACTGAGCACCAGTGTTAGCCAGCATTAGATATGACCAGTGATGCACCGTCAGATGTTAAGAAGGCCCAACACCACCCTTTGCTGCATCAAGTTCGCCTGATTAACAATCAAACAACATATTGACAGAACAACCAAGACCAATGCATGACCAGTAATATTTAGGAAACGCAAATGACAAAGTGATTGCCAATTGGCTATGGTAATAAAATTGATGTGACACTGCAAGGATGGCAATAACTGCAAAAAATCCAAAACTTTCACCTACTTTCATCTCTCTTTGATTTTTTTTCATTTATTTGTATTATTACACAGTCACTCCTCCGTGCATCGTGCCTCACAGCGCCCTTTAGTCACAACTATATTCAGGATATTGAACAGATTCTTCTACCTTATCGCTTAATGAGCCTCGCAAACTAATTTACGCAAATCTGAGCCATTTAGTGAGCTTACGTTACATGACTTCAGAATTTATTAAGAGCCATTCCGCGAGAAAATGGCACTTTTTGAAGAAGTTGAGGAGTTGACACCCCTGGAATTGAATGAAACTTGGCAGATAGGTAGATATGGTAGTCTCACAGAAAAAGCCAAATTTTTAGGTTCGTATCTCAAGAAATCTGCCAGTGGCGCCACCAGAAAGCCACTAAAGTGGCTCAGTTTTGCTTTTGACACCACATTTTACATCAATTATTATGACTTAAGGGTACACAGTACCGGATGTGTTATACTTTTATCATGACCTGTCACACTTCAAGTCAGGATAGACATCAGCACCACATCAGCGCCAAGCTGGGTAACTATGTTATTGAGCCGGAATTATTTGAGAAATCACAGTAAAAATTGAAAATGGGAATAGGAATAAAATAATATCCCAGACATATACCGAACTAGAATTAACTAGAGATTAAGTTTGTATTATCGACATATAGGAAGTCATATGTGACCTATATTTTGGCAATATTAAATTTGACCACAGATGACTTTGAAAGGTCCAACTCGAGGTCAGGGAATATATTAACAATGTTAAAAGATATGACTTGAAATTTCAAAAAATTATTTATCAAAACTGTCTGATAACCTTTTTTTTTAAATCTGGCAATCAACTCACCTTGATACACTTTATGTACAGTGTGAGATTAAGAGATTAAGTTTGTATTACTAACATATAGGAAGTAATATATGACCTATGTATTGGCTGTGTTAAATTTGACCTCAGATGGCCTTGAAAGGTCAAACTTGAGGTCAAGCAAAATGTTACAATTTTCAAAGGTTTCTAGGCTTGGAAATATTGAAGATTGGGAACATATGTGCATTGAACACTTATAGCAGGGGTTTTCAACTGGTTTTGTCCCAGGGACCACCATTATAACCAAGAAGCAACTTGGGGACCACTGCTTTGGGGGATGTTTGTTTTATTTTGCACCATGCTTAAAATAAAAGAGTGTATAGGCCTATATATGTAAAGAAGGCTATTTATTTGCATCAGTGTCTATTTATTTGTACCTTGTGATAAACAGAAAAACAGTCAATTAATAATGAACAACAATAGTATGTGGGAAGCCAAGAGGGCTTATAATATTACATAGTTCACTCTCACTCAGTGGAACAAGGGCTGAGATTATAGTTTTCTTACCAGTCAGTGGGATTTCTGGGCATGGTGACTTGCACACAATCTGTCTATTCGTGGCAATAAATTAAACTGGCCAAGTTGCAAAAAGAAAAATTAACGTTCATGCAAAGTCACTTGATTTTGCTTGATTGTGCTGAACAGTTAGCCTATGTTACGTCAGGCAGGGCTCAACTCGAAGTCATGCAAAGAAACAATCCATTTTTCTCTGGGGTTTTTTTTTTTGCTTCTGGTCCGTGGTCCTGTGCGGCCAAGATGGGACGTCAGTGGTGACATGAGGCTTGGGAGAATCTCGATCAACTCCATTTGACATAATTTGGATGGGTAAATTATTCACAAAAATGAATTCTAAATGGAAAATAAATTAAGTCTAAATAATAAATCGTTTTTTTAATTATTATTATTATTTTCCATTTATAATTTCACGGACCACCTGCAATACCGCCACGGACCACCAGAGGGCCGCAGACCACCGGTTGACAATCCCTGACTCATAGGAAGTCATGTAGGAACTTTCATTTGGTGGCCTTGAACTTGACCTTCGGCGACCTTCGAAGGTCTAACTTCACATAGTGAAATTTCAATGACTTCTATCACCAAAACTATTACAGATAGAGCTTAGGTTTGTATTGTGGCCATATAGGAAGTCATGTATGAAGTTTCATTGGGTGACCTTGAACTTGACCTTCAGTGACCTTCAACGGCCAAACTATACAGTGAAATTTCAATGACTTACATCGGCAAAATCGTTACAGATTGAGTGTAGGTTTGTATTGGAGACGTATATGAAGTCATGTATGAACTTTCATTTGGTGACCTTCATATTGACCTTCGAGATCTAACTTGACCTAGAGAAAATTAAATGACTTCTGTCACTGAAAAGGTCACAGATGGAGCCTAGGTTTGTGTTACTGAAATGGGAAGTCACTTATGAACTTTCATTTGGCGACATTCAGCTTGACTGTTGATGACATTTGAAGGTCAAACTTGACATAATACACTTACAATGACTCGTATTGCCAAAATGGTCACTGATGGAGCCTAGGTTTGTATTAGAGACATATAGGAAGTCATATATGAACTTTCATTTGGTGACCTTCGTATTGACCTTCAAAGGTCAAATGTGACCTAGTGAAAATTCAGTGACTTGTATCACTAAAACGGTCACAGACGGAGCCTAGGTTTGTGTCACTGACATCTAGGAAGCCACATATGAACTTTCATTTGGTGACATTCAACTTAACTGTCAGTGACCTTTGAGGGTCAAACTCGACAGTGAAATTACAATGACTTGTATCACCAAAATGGTCACAGATTGAGCCAAGGTTTCTATAGAGACATTTACAAAGTCATTTTTGAAGTCCATTTGCTGACCACAACTTGACATTCTGTGACCTTTAAAGTTCACAATTGACATATTGAATTCATTTTGACGTATTATAATGACTTGTATCACCAAAACTGCTTCAGAGCTTAGGATTGTATCACAGAAGATCTTGCAATGTATGTGAACTTTTATTTAGTGACCTTGACATTGATTTTCATTGATTCAAATGTCAAACTTCACATGAAATTTTCATAACTTGTATCATCGCTGTAAGATTGCTTGCCGGTAAGCTACAGGACCCTATTTTTAACAGTTTTCTACATGTTTTTAGTATATCTGAACCTGTGTAAGTGTGTTTTTTTTGTTTTTTTGTTGTTTAATGTTTTCTGCCTACTAGGGGACTGCAGATGGAAATTAGCGAGAACGCTATAATCTGGTACAGAGCATCTTTACTTTTTGTTTAATGTTTCTGTACATGGTCCCGTGACAAATAAACTAATAAATGAAATGAAAGGAAACTTATACGGATTACCCGTAAATTATAAGAAATTCCCCAACAGTGCAGATTACGGATTTACAAATGAAGTTAAGCAGTTTTTTTTTCATCCCAAGCATGAAGTGTAGCTGGTTAAATCAGCCGCGAAGTGTTGCTAGGATTGGAATCATCAGTCAGCGTCAACACAGTAAAATCGGAACCATATTAGATTCAACCTTAAGATATTGCATGTCACCAGCTGGAATAAAAAAGAAACTGAGAGTTCGAAGATGAGAATGATAGAAGTAATGTATTATGTTTATCATAATTGTACATGTTTTAATCAAGCCATAGGCCTAATTCATGCAGTTGCCATGTTGTCATCATGGCCAGTTCAATTCCAGATGATCTCTAGTTAGAAAAAAAATGTATTACTGGAAGTTATTAATTATTGGAAGCTATTCATTCTGCCATGAAAGAGCACATGAACATATACCATGGTAAACAAACTACAACCAGATGCTTCTTTTCGTAGCACAACACAATTTGCCGTTGGCCATGATGAACCACTTTTCGGTGCTCCTGTTCCTCATGTATATGCACCATATAGACTATATTAAACAAAATACAGTCTGGAGAATTGCCAAAAGTAGGCCATCAGCTGCAAGCACACAAACACAAAACAATGAAGAATAGCTTGCTTTTCCTTGTTATACTTGCACTTGGCTATTACTGGATGTCACCCTTCTCCCTCATGATATACCAATGGAATGAAGAGAATATGGATAAGAGATTGGCAATTTTGGTCAAGATTTTCTCAGAGTGGAGCGCAATTGAGGATCCCTGACATCCTCGTGTGTAACATCGGCATGAACGTGTTAATTTTCACTATCCTGGGGTCCGTTTCACGAAAGCGCAGATGCTAACTTACATAGTTGGAACCATTGACTGTGAATGAACGAACTATTTAAGTTGCTAACTTATTTAGCAACTACTCTTTTGAGAAACTTATCTCTGGATGAGACTTTGAGGTTTTTTATTTTCATACTTGAATGCAAAGCTTATTAAGCATGTAAAATATTTAAATTAAATGTTCACGCATCATTTATAATCTCATTCATGGAAAAATAGTTATATTAAAAAAAAACTTTTAATTTTTTAAAAAAGATTTCACGCATATTAACGGGAGGTAATACAAGTGGGAACCAGAAGAGGTTGACATGTATGAATATATTAATGACTGATTTGTTTGCGGTTTTTACCCCTCGGCCGACTCCGGCCTGGAGGGGTATTGTCGTCACCTGCGTGTCTATCCGTCATCCGTTGTCTGTCGTCTGTCGTCCGTCGTCCGGCGTCTGTCGTCCGTCGTCTGTCGTCCGTCGTCCATCGTCCGTCCATGATTTTGTCAGGGCCAGTACTCGGCAACTAATGATCGCAGCCTCACCAAATTTGGTGCGGTAACTCACTATGACCCATAGATGTGCGACGTTAGGTTTTTTGCTGGATTTCACCTTTGACCTTAGCGCTGTGACCTTGACCCTGGAAATCTTGTCCGGTTGACATTTTCCGGGCCAGTACTCAGCAATTAATGATTGCAGCTTCACCAAATTTGGTATGGTAACTCACTATGACCCATAGATATGCTTTGTCAGGTTTTTTGCTGGATTTGACCTTTGACCTTAGCGCTGTGATGTTGACCTTGGAAATCTTGCCCGGGTCAGTACTCGGCAACTAATCATCGCAGCTTCACCAAATTTGGTATGTTAACTCACTATGACCCATAGATGTGCAATGTCAGTTTTCTTGCTGGATTTGACCTTTGACCTTAGCTCTGTGACCTTGACCCTGGAAATCTTGTCCGGGTCAGAACTCGCCAACTAATTATCGCAGCTTCACCAACTTTGGTATGGTAACTCACTGTCACACATATATGCGCAATGTCACGTTTTTTGCTGGATTTCACCTTTGACCTTTGCTGTGACCTTGAAGCAGGAAATCTTGTATGGGTCAGTACTCAGCAACTACTGATCGCAGCTTCACCAAATTTGGTAACTCACTGTGGCACATAGATGTGCAAAGTCAGCTTTTTTGCTGGATTTGACCTTTGACCTTAGCGCTGTGACCTTGAGGCAGGAAATCTTGTCCGGGCCGAGGGGTATTCAGCAACGCGTTATGTTTTGTTTTGTTCAGAGTGCATGATCTTTATTGACAATAAAGAAATGCATTAAGGAAAATAGGCACAAAATCAGCGTATTTCCTCCAGTTCACCGCACCCCACCTGCATATTCTCCATTTCCCACTAGTGGGGCAAGCCCCACACTTTGAGAACCGCAGAACTAAGTTGACATTAAGAGTGCTCCAGACCTCCCGTAAGTTACGATCACATTACGCACCCTGTTAAAATCTACGGGTGGATCGTGAATACCACGTAAAATACTAAGAGGGAGTTACTAGCAGTTTACGAGCTCGTAAACCCTAAGAGGGCTTCATGAATAAGGCCCCTGAAGTCTAGTATTTCTCGTTGGAAATGGGTATGCTTGCGATGATGCCTGAGCCATTGACGTGTGCACAGTAGAGAGAAATCAGTAGATGGCCTTCTCCAAGATATTTGAAGGTTATTGGCAATTCCGACTAATAGTAAATCAAGCGTAGGCTACTATCGGTTGTCACCTAATTCCATCTGCCAAATGACATGACAAGATGTGATCGCCTTGTAAACGCTAACATGGCTCGTCGCTCATTTCGCTAACCTTAGCTGCAGCCCTAAACTTCACCCTAACCCTAAATGTTCGTTTGACGGATGGAAATAAGTGATGACCTGCACCTCTGCAAACCTTTTGGCTTCCGTTAAGTCTCTTATTAGCATTAAAACCACGTTGTATTGATTTATATAGAGCCTAGCAACAATTTCTCCTTGAATATCCCACACTTTTTTGTACAATCATCAAAACCAACAGCCAGTTATCAAAACATTATAGACCCACAGAAATGACTAGCTAACAACTTGCACTGACCTTTTGCTTACCAATGTAAATGTAACTAACACAGAGACGCAGACACACAGTTCACATGATTTGTGCTCAAGTCGGGAACTAAATTTTTTTTTTCTTCCATAATTTAGTGATAATTTTGTGTACTTACTTGTGAAAATTGATCCACATGCTTTTTAACGCATACAAACGCTTCACAAAGCTGCGGCTTCCTACTAATTTGGATCAAGTTCAGCCTGTTATTCCTATGGTTACGTTTGTGCAAACCGCTGACAGAAACTGCCTCAATATGGTGGCCGTATACATGCATCCTGCCAATCAGCATGCGGCATCTAGTGTTTTATATATCTATGGCTCCAACAAAACAGGCGATCCAAACCTGACTGATGAGAGCTACCAGCCCAAGTGATGTAGGCATCCTCTTCTAGTTGAACAAACATGGCGGCTTGCTTGAGCAATCTTATACCCGACATTTACGCACAGATTACACAGTGGGAAAAAATAAATAAATAATGGCTTATCGTTTTGGATAGCAGAGATTATGTACTTAATTTGGCGATATAGGTTTACCATATGCTTACTTTTCCTTTAACATAACCTTAAGCATGAAAATACAAAAATAAAGGTGCAGTTGAACAACAGGAAATCTAGCTTTTGGGTTTTGGCCATCTTCTATGAAATCACTTAAAAACTAAAGGAATCAGTTTGAGACGTCTTTTATGCCACAAGGTAAATCCATATACTTGTACTCATTCAACAGAAAAATAATTAAAGTGCTTGGTCACGTAAAGTATGTTAATGTAAGACATAGAGAAATGGCATGTCCAGACAGTACTGTATTTCACTTATTCTACCATTCATTCCAGCGAATTCTGCATTTTGATTGGTTAACACCAGGTATCTATTCACCGGTAAACTACCTCGCACTGGGTCAAGACCTCGCGCTGCGTGAAGAGCTCTCGCTTGATTATAGAGCCGCTTCAGTAGAAAACGTAGGCTATTAATTTCCGTGTCCAAAAAAGGCGACCGCTATGGCGTCTGACATTCCCGCTTCAAACTTCGACTTCGGAACTTTAGAGGAAAAATTTCACTATGATGATATCAAACCTGAGTGGTTTGATGATGATATTTCTGAACCAGTTTTCACTACAACACTCGGTAAGTAATATGTAAGATGCAGTGGCGTAACGTGAACTACGTGGGCCCGAGAGCAGAATTGCAGGTATGGAAACCCTCGTTAAAACTCCAATAACATATTTTGAATTTTTGAACTCAGATATTCATCTTTCTTGATATGTATTACCTCCGCCTAAAATTTTCATGGGGCCTACATAGGCTACAACACACACTAAGGATTGTTACACTAGTTCATTCTATGATACAAAATTTCCTATTTATTTCTTAACATTATTATCTTAAAATTATTATCTTAATAATGGTCATCATCAAGAACAATCAGGCATAATGAGTAAATGAACGACACATAAACATAACTTTATTGGGATGATCTGAAATTTTGTGAACAGCAAGGAATTGTGGGAACAATAATCAGCGAGCGAGTGGACATGCAAAAACAGTTGATCTGCGCTCACGGTCATGCAGGAAAGGGGAGAGCGGCTTTTAAGACTCTTTTAGCTATGAAACCAAATGTGCTTAATTTTGGCAGCTTGGCCAACCTTTCCTCCTGCTCCTTACGCTCTTGCCGCTTCCTGCATAAATACTTCGTTTGTAGCCTACAGACTGTCCTTGGATTAAACCATCGGACCGTGACATCGTCACGTGGGTGGTCTATGGAATGTTGTACCCAGAAACACTTGCTGTCTCAATGATGATATCAACAGCAGAATAAACTTATCATCGTTTGTTTTACTAAGCATTTTCCAAAAATAAATCTAAATAATTTCATGTTATAACGACTTTTATTCAGTTAAAATGATGAATGTACCGTGATGACATCGACTTGCCAGTACCATGACTGAGAAATGAATGCAGTTGCAGTGCTATGAATATGCAGTAGCACATTGTGATGGTTATTTTGGGGTATTATTAGTGGAATAAGTTTATAATGTGTTTTTAAACTATACAAGATTATTTTCGCTGTCGCCTATTGTGGTCCGTATGTGCCCACCGATGGGCCCACATAGCCGTTGCATTGCCTGCATGCCCTATTGTTAGGCCACTGGTAAGAAGTCGTTGATAAACTTCGGTAAACGCTACCTCAGAGACATCATTTGAACAGTTAAAAATATCCTATTAAATTAAAAAAATAAAAAATTCACTGTGTATTTGTTATTCGAGTTAAACTTTGCTCATGTAGATACCGGTGTAGTGTAACTTATGTATATTTTGAACTGGTCAAATGATGACTCTGAGGCAGCGTTTACCGAAGTTTATAAACGACTTCTTACATATTACTTACCGAGTGTTGTGGTGTTAACTAAAAATTATTTTTATAGGGGTGTTGACAAGAGTCATGGTAGAATGGAGATAAATCTACAGTTTTTTTTCGAGCACTCGGTATTTATCGGAGGCTAGATACTTGGAAATTTACATTTAAAACCTCGCGCAAGCGCTTGGTTTCAAATGAAATTTCCAGGTATCTATCCAACGATAAATACCTCGTGTTCGAAAAAAACTGTAGGTTTATCTCCTAAATGTTCACCTCTGATTGGCAGCATGCTAACTGGCCGCACCACTGTTATAATGTGAATTCACTGGCCATCTACAGATGAAATATGGCAGGCAAATTACCTATAGAAAATCACTTTATTGGAGTAGCATTAGAATGTAAAGTATTTGATTCCTTGGGTTCTTCATCAATGAATATCCTAAAAAAAAAACATTGATTGCTGTGGATCTACATTGTAGGCACTGTCCTCCAAGAGTTATTGACAACTGCTGTTGTCTCTTATGGAAAGGCTGACACCATCAATAAAGACGTGACAGCCTGACATCCAGGTTATTTGTGTGTTTTCCACAGAGCAACGTCTTGAAACTCCACACTTCTGATTGTACGTGCAAGATCTGCAGCAAGGAACAGAAGCACTTGGTGAGACCCGCCCCATGCTGCCACGGCAGTGGACTCATTTAGGCTGGCATAATTCCTTTGATTGACATGCACAAATTCGCAAAATCTTGGGCACTTGATATTTGTGTGGATATAAGTTTAGGCTTTGGTTCCGATGGCCGCTCAGGCAAGCTTTCTCCTCACTGCTGTGAAGCACGCTGAGTCTCAGTGAGCAAAGCACTCTTGGAACACAACAATCACAAGTGTGTACAAAAACTATGTGTATACAGGGAGGTCCATAAACATTGAGACAGTGGCAGGCCATTGGTTCTAGACCGTTAGATTTGAAAATAATAAAAATGAGGTTAAAGAAAACACTGGTTACTTTAAATTTGCATACTTGTATTTTAATAGTATGAGGCACGAAGGACTTGCACCACTTTTCATGCAGTGTCAGTATCTACTTACGAGCTCGTGCTTAAGAATGAGTCCCTTTAAGGCTGTTTTATATCGGTAAGACATTTGTTGACAGACGGCTTTAGAAAAGTTTCAGATGACACAGGTCGTTTCGTGCTTAAAGGAAGTGTTGGACAACATCCACTTTGCTACCTGTCATCTCCACGTTAATTTCATATTTATTGTTTAATGGCCAACCAGTGTTTTTGTGAATGCTACTGTGTTGACTTTCTGTTTCCATGAGAACTGCTGAACACTCCCACTAATAAGTGGAGCCAGTTCAGGCAGGAAACTCAAATCATTCCACATAAGCTGATGCGGCTGACAAAAGTGCACCAATCACAGAGCAGCAACAACACAGAACCCTTTATGTCGGTATATTTAAGCACAATCAAGCTTGCTCACCTTTGCTGCTCAGTTTGCTCACTCATGCACAAGATGAGAAATGTTTTTGCTCTCCGCCTCCACCCCAGCCTCCACCTCTTTGGTTCTGCTCTGTCTGACAGTGGGGGGATTCATTAGTACTGCTCCCTAGCTAATTTTTGTTGTTGTTTGGTATGTTCTTGCTACACCATGGTAGGGATCACTTCCAGAGCAGCAGAACCTTCTGCCAAAGTAAAATGTCATTATATCTACATGTCAGTAAAATTTTGTTTAATCCAAATACATGCATTTACCTGACTAAAATGAAAATACAGTAGTATGCAATGATGATTATATGCCACCACTTTCATCTAAATGGGGCCCTGAATATTTTTTAGTGAATATGTATTGAAAAATACTATTGTAGGCAATGGTAACAAACAAAAAAAAAAACATTCTGGCAAGTACATTGAGACAAAAATAAGGGCAGTAAACAAAAACACTAAAAACATCTTTTTTTTTTAATAACAATTGAAAGGTGTCGCAAATTTTATTTTTTGACTCTAACATGGCCTGAATGCATGTTTGAAGGTTCATTCCATGATTATTGATACTAAAAAATAGTTGAAACTGGTCTGAGGCAACATTATTCTGCAAGATTACCTTTGATGGTCAGTTGTTCCAGCATATAAGGTGACATGAACTTTGAGCAGTGTCACAGTGTAAAACATGATGGCACGACGGAAGGAGCTCTCCGAGATTTTTCGTGGCCATATTGTGGCCTTACCTGATCTGAAGACATTAAATGCTGCCATGGCACTGTAAGAAACACCATCAAGCGTTTCAGAGAGACTGGTTCACTGAAAACTAGTGGCAATTGAGGGGCAAAAGGGAAGTTTGGTGCCTCTGATGGTCGTTATCTGTGTATGACAAGTAAAAAAAAATAGTGGTTGATAGCACGACAACTTCGTAATGATATTAATAGCGCCAGAAGTGAAGAGATGCTATTTCCAGAAGCCTGTGTGATAATAGTCTAATTGGTTGTGTTGCTGCCAAGAGCTGGCAACATCAAAAAAAGACTCTCGAGTTTGCCTTGTAATTGTAGCCCCCGGACAAAGTCAGGTGGCTACTGTGGATTTACGCGTCGTCTCCACCGCCTCTGTGTCCGTACACACTACCTTGTGGACGAGGAACAGGCTGCAATTTTTGACCGATTACTTTCATATTTGGTATACTCATGTGTTACACTTCACTTATGATACATATCGATTTTGGCTGCCATAGCAACAATGTCGGCTGAATAATGCACACATTTGTGCTGGAACATGCACACTTCCTTGTGGATTCTGTACAGGCTCTAATTTTTGACCGATTACTTTCATATTTGGTGGACATGTGTTATACTTCACTTATGACACCTATCAATTTGGTTGCCATGGCGACAGTATTGGCCAAATAATACGCAAATTAGTGGCAAAACAGAGACTTCCTTGTGGACGTAGTACAGGCTGCAATTTTTGACCGATTACTCTCATATTTGGTATGGACTTGTGCTATATTTCACTTATGACACCTATCGCTTTTGGTTGCCATGGCGACAGTATTCGCTGATTAATGCACAAAAAAGGGGAGAAGCAGGCTTTTGAGGGCTACACCCATGCAGTCGCAGCCGACCGAACTGTCTAGTTTATGGATTAGACACCAATGGACTGGGAACAGTCTTTTGGTCTGATGAATCAAAATTAGAAATTTTCTCACCCAAACGCAAAACCTATCTGCTTATGAACTTATGATCCAATGATCTCATAAAAATTGGCGGAATCAAACATCAAAAGAAGTACATCTCAGCATCCTTGTGAGGCACATATTGCCATCGGTAAAGAGACTAATTGGTCAGGGATTTTATCTTCAACAAGATAATGACCCTAAACACACTTATAAGTTGTGCAAGAATTACCTCAGTCAGAAAAAAAACATCTGGTGACATAAAAGTTATGACTTTGCCTGCTCAAAGTCCAGATCTTGATCCAATTAAGCAAATCTGTTGTACCATTGAAAGAATCTTTTTCGAATGAACTTCAAACTATATGGAATGGTTTTGCAAGAGAGGAAATTAAAAAATATGTGCAAACTATGTGTTATGATTCTCCTGTTGCCTGACCATGTTTTTGTATTGACCCTGATTCCAAGCCATGTTTTTTGATTTAGTCCATGCCATGTTTTGTATTTTGCCTGTCTTTCTTTGTTATGTCATTTGCCTGCCATTTCCCATATTCACAGTTTAGATTATCATTCTGGTTTCTGTATTTCTCATGCCCTGCATTGCACATTGTCTCCCCAGTCTTGTCATGTGTTCTGAGACAGTTTTATTCCCCAGTCTTGTGTGCCACGTTTTCAGGTGATTTCATGGTTTCTGGGTTTCCAAACATTCCTTCCAATCTCGTTTGCTTCCTTCACCTTTCTGTTCTATCTTTACTAACATTACTAACAGTTTATTATTTTAGATAAATTACTACACTAACTAACATTGTTTATAGTACTAACTTACTAACAAGCACTAGGGATTGTATAACTGCACATTACTAATTGACTAACGAGCTCTCAGCACTCGCTCTGCTCTAGACTCCGCCCCTTGCCTTCACTCAATTTACTTTGCTGTGCTTCAGCGGATTCTCCGCACCTAGTTAATCACTGTTCTGCTTCTCACTCTGTGCACTTTAGAACTCCCTAACTGGAGTCGTCTGTCATGGGCTGTCTGTGTAACCCCTGTCCACGTTTTGGCTTTCGCCAATTTCATGTGGTTAGGCACTTCCTCTTGTTCTCTCCCTTGTTAATTAGTCTGATCCAGCTCACCTGTTCCCTATTATAGCATGTGACTTCCCGTATGTGTATTTAAGCAGTCATTTCACAACCAGCTCTTGGCGGAATGTTTTCCTTGTGCTGTGATCATATATGCCTTGTACTCTTTGTGTTTCACTTCTGACTGGACCGTCCCTGTTTCTGTTTTTGGCTTTGTCTTGGATTTTTCGGCACCCATGTAATGAACCTGTTTTGCCCGACCCTGAATTTTGTGTTTGCTGCCCTGTGTACGATTTGGAAATCGCCCCTGGGATTCTGATTTTGGATTGTGGACTCTGTACTGTTGCTTTCTGCCCTGCGGAGGTTCACCTCCCAGCTTTAATAAAATTTAATAAAAGTTTGCTGGATCTCTTGGTTCTCGTGCTTGGTTCCTGAACGCAACCTCGCACTATGCCCGAAAGATTACCTCTCAAGCCCTGAGTCTCTGGTTCAAAAATTACATGCCCAAAATGAAATGAGGTTATCTCTGCAACTACTTGGTCCATTTGAATCTTGGTATCATAATAAAGGTAATACCATTTGGGATTTCTGTCGTGGTTTAAAAATCAGTATTTACGTATGTCACTGAGTCAGTGTAAATGAAGATGGAACACAGCATAAATGAAAGATCTCATTTTTGCCTTACAAAGTTTTATTTCTATCCATTGTGAACTTTAGTTGCAGTCTGAAACCTCTAAAAAATTACAGCACAGAATCCCAAAGTTTATTGTAATCAAGTAAATCAGAGCAATTTTTGAGAGGAATATCTAGGTGGCTTCTCCAAATTGCCAGTTTGTGTACTTTGTGTGCCATTTTAGATTTATTGGGTGCCGAACTGTAAAACTCATTTAATTTCACTCATGTCACTACAGGCATACATTCCATCCAAATACAACCAGGTTGCTGAAGACAGGTGTTTTGCGTTCTTAAGGAATAATTTGCTTGAACTTAATCACATCAACATGACACAAAGCAGGTTTGACTCTATCATTTGCTTGCAAAATAAGTTGTTCGTTTTCACAACCATGCGTCCACCATTTCACTAATTAGGAACCCACTGATTGTTCACTATGATGAACTCAAATTTTTTTCCTCTTTTTATGCACTTGTTTCTAATGTATCACAATATAGATATGGATTTCTGTCCACTTCATGGGATGTATGGATATTTGTTAAAATGTGGCCTCATGGGATAAATAACTGAGCTAAACATCAATGCACCCTGTTAACCCTTTCGCAGGCAAATTTTGGCCCAGATGCATACCCCCACGGACGGATTAATTTTGGGTTTTTACCAAAATATGATTGTTATTCAAAATAACAATAAAATAACACCAAATCTCATAATAAGTTTCCCATAACTGATGTTTTTATGTTTTAATCCTCTCCAGAATCGCTAAAATCGTTTGGATCCAAGTCACTCCCGCTCTCTGGATATTCAAACTCATCGTCAGAGTCATTCAATAAAGCAAAAACTTCATCCACGTTGTATTTACGTTTAGAAACACGGCTAGAATGCCGGCTATTTGTACTCGTCGATGCCATGTTCATATGTCCCACAATTTGACCGGGAAGTAGTCTCAGTATTTAGCGTTTTAGGAAATCCCATGCCTCGTTCACGGCTAAAAATACAGTGCTGGGTGACCTGAGAGACAGCCAATGGTAATGAGTGTAACTAACAAGGGAATTCCCGGAATCGGGGAATTTAAAGAAGACTTTATAAAACACGTTGGTTAAAACGACAAAAATGTCGCTGTGCCTGCGAAAGGGTTAAGACAGACTGACAGCTTGTTAAAATTCAGTGATTGCAATTGTGGTTGGAACAAAAACCAGCATGCACAGGGGGGGCCCAGGACCAAGATTGAGAAGCACTGCACTAGATACTGACTTTTACCCTCAAAAATACATTATTTTTGTTGTTACTATATATTGTTATCTGTTTACTTATTTTCATCTATATAATCCAATATTACATGAAATTAGTATTTGAATAGTTCTTGGTTTCTGATTTATCTTCATTTTAAGTGTATTATCATCACTGCACAGTGATCAGTGTCTGTGATGTTGCAGCCATTATTGGCGATCACTTTTTTTGTCTCTCTGAACATCATTTTGGTCATCATACAGTCGACAGGCACGTCATACGGGTATAAAATGACCTTTAGTTGCCAGAAGCTTAGCCAACGCTTTCTATTGTGGCCTGTCTCCCTTTGTGCAGGACGAACAGGAGAAGGATCACTTCTGCTCTGCTTGTGGGCAGGGGGGCAGCTTGCTGTGCTGTGATAAGTGCCCCCGAACCTTCCATCAGCGGTGCCACATACCCACTGTGGAGGAGAACATGCTGGGGTACGTACAACCGAAACGGGAGACCTATCATGCCCACTGCATTTTCTTTGTTTTATCATTTCATTGGGGAGTAGTGGTCTAGTAGACAAATGATGGTGGTAATTAATTGGTAATGAAATGTTGCCTGGTGTTCAGGGCGCTTGAAAAGCAAGTTGGTGATTCAGGTCACTGTCTAGCCAGAATTGGAGTTCCTAAATTGGGAGTGTTGAGATATGAGGGCTCCAGATTATTTGTCATGATGCCGTTTTGTTTTCATCGTGTTATCGCTCACCATCTCGATGTGAATGAGTTCTTTTCTGTTTTCTCTTTTCTCATGTCCAAGCATTGTCCCCTCTCATGCTCGTCGAAACCATTGCCAGGTGGTTTATTGTTTTTCTCCCAGAAATTAGTATGCTTCCTTTCAGAGAAAAGGATGAAAAAAATCCAACAACTTCCATTATACAAAATGGCATCGTAAGTATTAGGATGGTGACACAGCCAGCTTTGGCTCTGTACTTGTGCAGATTGTATATGAAAACAATGAATATGATGTTCGTGCACGTGGTGCATATTGCACTACTGTCAACATACTTACGGATTGCTCGATATGTATTTTTGCACCTTGTATGCTGTGTTGATACGTGGAGGAATTCTGCATACAGTTGACTGTGTTGATTGGGAGAGAGTATACTTACCCAGAATACTTTTGTGTGTGTGTGTCTGTGTGTGTGTGTGATTGCATCTGTGTGCACGCAGGGAGCAGTGGCTGTGTACATTCTGTGTGCTGAAGGAGAACCAGCGCTGGTCGTATGCGCTTGACCGGACTCGCGCACAGGCCATGGACTGTTTACTCTCTGACTTCTTGCTGGTGAGACCCTGCAATCTTTAGCCTTTTAGCAGAGGTCTCAAACTCCAGTCCTTGAGGGCCTTCAGTGTTTTTTTTGGATTTCAATGAGCAGCTAACTTAAGCATCATAAACAAAGTAATAGGTCTCCTGTGACTTTGATTTGTAGTTACAGAGCAGGAACCAACCAAAAACCAGCAGACTCAATAGCACTCTGGGACTTGATTTAGGGGCCCTTGCCTTAAAGGGACATACCATGCTAACCTTGTGATGACAATTAATGGAAGTCAGTGGACCTTGGCTAATGAGGCTAAATATTAGCGCCTTGTCCACTGAATTTTATTAACTACATCCCTAAGCTAGCTTGTAGCTTGGAGTGTCACTTTAAATTGCTTACTTTTTTTGGCCGTCTCAGTAAAAGTACCATCCACATTAGTTAGCAAACAGGCGCTAGTAGTCGCTGAAGGCAAATTTTGCCGAGCTTGCGAGAGTCACGCCTGCAATGATCTTTGTAGTGTTTGAGTTTCGCCCATCTGTCCGCTTGAGCACAAGCCTTTTTCTGAAGCCAGTAGGCAGCACGGCCAGAACATCTCTGCCGTTCATTAAACTCTAAATTGCAAGCTTTTGCTCTGCCTTCAATTCTAGGACTCTTGAGCACCTTGAAGATATTGTTTCTACTGCTTTTTTTTGAGAGGATCCGTGTGATCTATATTCTGAGGCGACATTATGTTGAATTGAATCCACAAGGATGTTTCTTGTCTCGTTTGTCTTCTGGTCACGCGCTCTAAATTGACCAATCAGTATTTTACGTTCAGATCTCAACGGAAATGCTCAAGTCTTTAAAGGACCATTGCTGGTCCTCGTTTTCCTCGCTCGCCCCAATCCCCCATCTTTTGACCGCGCACCACAGGAACGCCAAATTCGAGAATAAACACCGCTAAAAGACCAGCTGAGGGCCTGTTCGCAGGCCACATCCACATAAAAGGTGTTGTTCGTCTTGGTTCTATTCACCATATTGGTGTGATTATTTCAGGCTGACGTAATCTAAGCAGTTGTTAGTACATTAGAGTAATGACTGCTGAAAACGGGGCTTTGCAGTCTTATTTAACGTTTGTTTGAAAAAGCAACGTTTCTCTGAAGCAGTAATGCAAATTTAAAGCAATATCAATGTCTTGGCGACCGTTTAAAAACAATTTCATGCAGCTTAGTATATTAATTACTTTTTAAAACCATATTTTCTTTGGTACTCCAAACTTTGAATGGTAGGGTATATTTAGTGACCACCATAGTTCATTGGACACTGACACATATTTTGTTAGTTCTCATGGCTGGGTCAATCACTGGATCTGAATCCAACTGAATATGTGTTTTACATGCTGAAGAGGAGATCGATGGCAAAAAGTCCCTTAAACAAGCAGGAACTGAAGATAGCTACAGTACAGACCTGACAGAGCATTACTAGGGAAGATACTCAGATAGTGTTTGTGCATTACAGAATTTAAGCAGTCATTGCATGCAAAGAATATGAGACCAAAGATTCAAAATGATTACTTTATTGTGCATTTTTTTTGATGCTCCTGAAAATGTGGGGGTCATGTATGAAAGGTGCTTTCATTTCTAAATGATTCATCCAGTATGTTGTATTGTATCCTTTCAAACTTGGAATTGCTTGAGTACTGTACCAAAATAAAGGAACGTGTCACTGTACAATGAATTATGGTGCTATCTGTACATAAATCCAGCTTCTGTGCCCTCTGAACACATCCTGTTGAAAACGCGTGTTGCTGAGTGTTCCCATTCAGTGCAGTATTGGTAGTAAACCTCTTGTGTCCCTATTCCACAGCAATGCCATTATCTCCTGCTCCTGCTCTACAGCTCTGACGAGTACCATATATTCTCCCCTAACCCCTGTACCGAAGTGAGTCCCACTTCCTGCTTCTAAAAGTGCCACTGTCATTGTGTCAGTACCACCACACATTAGATGATGGTACATCTTAGAATGTTTGCTTGGGTTGTGGGAGTTTTGAGAGTTTGCTTAGCTAAGATGTGGTTTTGCATGAAAGGATGTGTTAATATAGCCGTGTAGGACTTGAATGTACTTCCTATAGTTTCATGTATGCTTCTCAGAAAACAGCATATTTAAATGAGGGGTAATATGGGTCATTCCATGTCAAATCATCCAGATTTTGAGAAATTTTCCAGGTCACCTCCTCAAAAATTTTTGAAAAAATTCACGAGTAAATATTCACATAAAATAAAAAATGCCAAATATTAGGCCAGTATCTCAAATAGATTTCAAGTTATAGCCCTTCAAAATTTGAATAATATAATAAGTTTTTTGGCGAACCCACTTTCAGCCAAATTTGGCAACCTATTGCTCCAAATTGATTGCTTAAACAAGGCTGAAATTGGGTATACTGACCATATTCATCCCCTAAAATCTGAAAATGGCCTTAGCTTCTGTGTATCTTGATCCACTTTTATATGGTAAAGCCTCAAAATCAGCCGAAAACACAAAATGCCCAAAAATGAGACCACATTTTATGACCTGTAACTCAGGAACTAAGTAAGATAAAAGGCTAGAATTCATTTTTTAATGATTTTATGATATTTCTCTCTGTAGAAATGCAGTAATCCAAGTAATATCATTTGTAGAAGTTTTTTAATGAAATAATTTTTAGCTTACCGGCTCTATGGGCCGATAAGTTATTGCCATGGTGTGGCGTCCGGTGTCCGGCGTCCGTCGTCCGTCGTCGGGCGTCCGGAACATTTTTAATCTTTTTTTTGGCCTGATGATTTTTATTAATAACCTACTTCTAGACCATATCTCCAGTTGTTTTTCTCGGATTTTTGATTGAATCATTTTTGTCCGTTTTATGGGCCCTTGAAATTTTGGCTCCAATGTTCAAGATAGGACTGAGAAACTAAAAAAAATCATTTCTCAAAAACCGCGTGATAAATTTTTTTCTAAGTCAGGCAATCAACTTACCTTGGTACCGTCAATGTACAGTGCGAGCGCCTTTTTGATTGAATCGACGGAAGTGGGTCTAGTGGGGGCGCTGTACTTTATGAATAAGTAAGATGGCCTGTGGAGGCCAAATGGTTGCAGATAGAGATGAAGTTTGTATTATCGAGATATAGGAAGTCATATATGACCTATACATTGGCTATGTTAAAGTTGAACTCAGATGACTTTGAAAGGTCAAACTTGAGGTCAAGGAAAATACTATCAAGGTTAAAAGATAGGACTTGAAATTTCAAGAAATTATTTCTCAAAAACCGTGTGATAAATTTTTTTCTAAATCGGGCAATCAACTTCCCTTGGTACCGTCAATGCACAGTGCAAGCGCCATTTTAATTGAATAGACTGAAGTGGGTCTAGTGGGGGCGCTGTACTTTATGAATAAGCAAGATGGCCTGTGGAGGCCATATGTTTCCAGATAGAGATGAAGTTTGTATTATCGAATATAGGAAGTCATCTATGACCTATACATTGGCTATGTTAAAGTTGAACTCTGATGACTTTTAAAGGTCTAACTTGAGGTCAAGGAAAATACTATCAATGTTAAAAGATAGGACTTGAAATTTCAAGAAATTATTTCTCAAAAACCACGTGATAAATTTTTTTCTAAATTGGGCAATCAACTTCCCTTGGTACCGTCAATGTACAGTGCGAGCGCCACTTTGATTGAATCGACGGAAGTGGGTCTAGTGGGGGCGCTGTACTCTATGAATAAGCAAGATGGGCTGTGGAGGCCAAATGGTTGCAGGTAGAGCTTAAGTTTGTATTATTGACATATAGGAAGTTATATATGACCTTTACATTGGCTATGTTGAAGTTGACCTTAGATGACTTTGAAAGGTCAAACTTGAGGTCAAGGAAAATATTATCAATGTTAAAAGATAAGACTTGAAATTTCAAAAAATTATTTCTCAAAAACTGCGTGATAAATTTTTCTCTAAATCAGGCAATCAACTTCCCTTGGTACCCTCAATGTACAGTGCAAGCGCTAATTTGATTGAATCGACGGAAGTGGGTCTAGCGGGGGCGCTGTACTTTATGAATAAGCAAGATGGCCTGTGGAGCTCAGATGGTTGCAGATAGAGGTTAAGTTCATATTGTCGACAAATAGGAAGTCATATATGACCTACATTTGCTATGTTAAAGTTGACCTCAGATGACCTTGAAAGGCCAAACTTGAGGTCAAAGCAAAATGTTACAAAAAGGCTTCTAGGCTTGAAAATATTGAAGATTGGGAACATATGTATATTAAATACTCACAGGGGCATATGTGAAATTTCTTTTGGTGGCCTTGAACTTGACCTTGGGTGACCTTTGAAGGTCAAACTTCACATAGCAAAATTATAATGACTTCTATCACCAAAACTATTATAGATAGAGCTTTGTATTGTGGGCATATAGGAAGTCATGTATGAAGTTTCATTTAGTGACCTTGAACTTGACCTTCAGTAACCTTCAACAGCCAAACTTTACAGTGAAATTTCAAAGACTTCTATCATCAAAATTGTTACAGATAGAGTGTAGGTTTGTATTGGAGACATATAGGAACTCAAATATGAACTTTCATTTGGTGATCTTCATATTGACCTTTGAAGGTCAGACTTGACCGAGTGAAAATTCTATGACTTCTATCACTAAAAAGGTCACCGATAGAGCCTAAGCTTGTATCAGACTTAAAGGAAGTCACACATGAACTTTTATTTGGTGACATGCAACTTGACTTGGTGACCTTTGAAGGTCAAACTTGACATAATACAATTACAATGACTTGTATTTCCAAAACGGTCACAGATGGAGCCTAGGTTTCTATTAAATATGTATAGGAAGTCATATATGAGCTTTCATTTGGTGACCTTCATATTGACCTTCGAAGGTCAAATTTGACCTAGGGAAGATTCCGTGACTTATATCACTAAAATGGTCACAGATGGAGCCTAGGTTTGTGTTACTGACATCTAGGAAGTCACATATGAACTTTCATTTGGTGACATTCAACTTGACTGTCAGTGACCTTAGAGGTTCAAACTCAACAGTGAAATTACAATGACTTCTATGACCAAAATGGTCACAGATTGAGCTAAGGTTTGTCTAGAGACATTAAGAAAGTCGTATATGAAGTCCATTTACTGACCTATACTTTACCTTTTGTCACCTTTAAAGTTCACAATTGACATATTGAATTTTCAATGACTTGTATCATCAAAACTGCTTCAGAGCTTAGGATTGTATTACAGAAGGTCTTATAAATGTATGTGAACTTTTATTTAGTGACCTTGACATTGATTTTCATTGATTCAGATGTCAAACTTCATATGAAATTTTCATAACTTTTATCATCGCTGTAAGACTGCTTGCTGGTAAGCTACAGGACCCTTGGTCCTATTTTTAAGTAAGGGCCCTTTTTTGGGGAAAAAAATGACCATGTCACCAGTTATTCATCTCTATGAATTTTTTACTGTGCAATCTTATAAATGTGAACAGTGTCTGACAAAAAATCAGTATGATGTTCAGCTTACTTTTTTGTTATGAATTTTCAAAATATGTTCCGAAATTGTGTATTTATTCTTTGACTAAACGGGTATAGGCCTGCTGCAAGTGATGTTATCTACTAAATATAAAACAAAACATTGATTAAAAATATTTCTGAACATGATACACCATCTAAATGTACAATACATGACAGAAGTCTTGTCAGAATATTTCGGTGTTTGCTAGATTCCACAGATTTATTCCTCAATTTCATTGGTTTCATTGTTTTTGTTGGGGATGACTGTTCGGGGATGACATCAGTGCCTCAAACATGCCATGACTTGACTGATCACAGGCTTCTGAAGTAATCCTTAACACAGTGGTGGTCTGGTGTTCCACAGATTGATTCTGTGTGTTGTCATCATGAGAAAATGTTTTTAACTTGCTATGAGAAGAATCAAAGATACTGTGCAGATCCCAGAAACATTCACCACATAAAAGCAGCAGGCCTATACCCGTTTAGGAAACGAAAACTTTGGAACAATTGAAAAATTCTTAGCAAAAAAAGTAAGCTGAACATCATTCAAATTTTTTTTGTCAGACATTGCTCGCATGTATAAGATTGCACAGTAAAAATTTCAGAGAGACGAATAACTGGTGACATGGTCATTTTTTGCCCCAAAAAAAGGGCATTTTGGTGCAAAAACCAGAAAAATTTACTTAGAAATTATTTCATTAAAAAACTTCTACAAATGATATTACTTGGACCAATGCATTTTTACAGAGAGATATATCATAAAATCATAAAAAATTGATGTTACTTAGTACCTGAGTTACAGGTCATAAAATGTGGTCTAATTTTTGGGCATTTTGTGTTTTTGGCTGATTTTGAGGCTTTACCATACAAGCGTGGATCAAGATACACAAAATCTATGGTCATGTTCAGATTCTAGGGGATGAATAAGCTTAGTAAGCCCAATTTCAGCCTTGTATAAGCAATCAATTTGGAGCAATGAGTTGCCAAAGTTGGCTGAAAATGGGTTCGCCAAAAAAACTTAAAATATTATTCAAATTTCAAAGGGCTATAACTTGAAAATTATTTGAGATACTCGCCTAATATTTGGCATTTTTTCATTTTGTGTGAATTACTCGTGAATTTTTTCAGATTTTTGAGGAGGTGACCTGGCACCCCCTGGATGATTTGACGTGGAATGACCCATATGCTAAAATTGCAGTAATTTGCATTTATGCTTTTTTATTTGAAATATAGCAGATACTGACTATATTCAACTTCATACATGTTCAGGAATGTTCCATTTCTGAAAAGGCCATCTGAGGTGTTTTGGTCCGATGTTTGTGTGTATGTGCATATCTATATTTCAATATGTTTATCTGAGCTTGAAGATCTTGCATGCTGTGTGTTTGTGCATGTTTGTGTGTGTGTCTGTTTGTGCATGTTGCCACATTTAAATCTTGGTTTCTGTGCAAGGTGCCTTGCTACAGTAACTTCATTAAAAACCCCATGTGGCTGGACAAGATTGCAGAAAAACTGCAGAACAAGCTCTACTCCTCTGTAGGCCAGTTCTACTCTGACGTCGATCTCATTTTTAAGAACTGCGCCAAATTCAACGGGGTAAGAACTCCGCGATGATTGGGATTCTGTAAACTGCCTCTGCATTCAGAGGCACTGTAGTGGTGGAACTATGTTTAACCCTCACTACCATTCATTAGCACTTTAGCAGGTACACAAGTCACATGTATCTCACTACACTTCCTGTGGGTGGAGATTGGGGGCCAGCCTTGGCTTAGTGACTAAGATGCTTGATAGGGACTCAGGTTGGTGATTCAAGCCCTGCTTTGGCCACAGCAAAATCTGAGAAGCAGTTTATCCCTTGCGGAAAGCTGCATCCATTTAACCCCAATTTTCTTCAGGAGGGCTTGGCTCCCACTTGGTCTCAGTAACTGTTGGTGACCTTTGAACAGTCGAACCAAACTGTTTCAAATTAACTTTTCTATTCAAAGTATCTGATAGTAACACACAGTACTGTATGAACATCGTGTCCATTCTGGTACCGGGTTTAATGTGTGTAATCTTCAGAATGAGTATTGTTAATCAACAATCTGAAATTACAAATAACTCAAGGTGTTATTGTATAGAATAAAGCAGATTTGCTCAGTGGCAGAACTAAAAAACAAATGCTTGTTGAATTAATCTTTGAGGGTAACCTGTGATGTATCAGTGAACATCCTTTATTTTCTGTGTGTCATCCCTTTCGACCAGGACAATGAATTTGGACAAATGGGCGCCAGACTCAAGCAGTTATTTGAGGAAGAATTTCAGCAGGTCTTCGGCGTGAAAAGCTGACTGCAGGTGTTAGTCATCAGCAGGCTGGGATCTTAGCAATTTTTGAATTTAATCAAGTATATTTAACTGGCAGATATTTTTTTTTTTATTTTATCACACGTCCCTGAAATACAGAACAATGATTTCAAAATCATTCATACTGTGTAATCTTTATGTAAATGAGCAATTGTTCATGAAGTTTGACATATTTCAATTACGTGAGGCCCCTGTGTGCTGCACAAACACACTTTTAATTGTAATGACATGACATCTGTAATGTCAAATGTAATGACATTTCTTTTAAAAATAACTGTACTGACTGTATATTTTTATTTATTTTTTGTGTTTGGAAGAATAAAATCCCTCACCTTACTCCTAAATGCATAAGGCTGAGGCAGTGCAAAAATTTAAATATTGATCACTTTATTCAGGATTTTATTACAATTGATTGGGATAGATTTCAGTTGATACCTTTTGTTGAAGATGCATGGAATTTTCTTTTTAGCAAATTTATTTCTGTTTTTGATAAACATGCTCCATGGAAATCAATGAAAGTTAAAGGTCGACACTTATCGTGGATTAGTTCTTATCTGATAAGTCTTTTTAAACTTAGAGATAAAGCATGGGCAAAATATCAAACAACTAGGGATCCAATTGATTGGGAAGAGTATAGACATTTAAGAAATTTATCATAAACAAAAACTAGAAGTGCTTAGTCCAACTACTATAAAAATAGTCTTTCTCAAGATCTTCATAACCCTTAACAGTTTTGGAAAAGGATGAAAAGTATCCTCCCCCCTGGTAAAAAAAACCTACTGCACAGATCTGTGTTAATGATGATATTATCAATGAACCTGCTATCATCTCAAAAGTTTTCAATCATTATTTTTCCTCGATTTCTGGCTTTTACTCTTTTCCTTCACCTTTCTTAAATCATGATATTAGTAATTCGAATACCAGTGGCTTATTTTCTTTTGGACATATATCACCAACCGATGTTATGCAAGTTATTTCAGCCTTCAATGTTGGTTGTGCTCCTGGACCCAATGGCTTAGAGGCCAAGTTTGTAGAACTAGCTTCAGAAGTACTTATTTTCCCAGTAGCTGACCTGTTTAATTTGTCCCTATCCACTTGTGAACTTCCATCTATTTGGAAATGTGCTAGAGTTATTCCACTTCATAAAAAGGGAGATCCATTAGACCTAAACAATTATAGACCAATTTCTACAATTTGTACGGTCGCTTAAATATTTGAAAAGTTACAACCAAAAATTGTAGGTCTTCCAGGCACTCAGAAAAAATGTAAGGTCAAAACGAAGCCTTAGAATAAAAAGCCTTTATTAAAACATGGCTGAAACAATTAAAAAGTCGACATGTTTCGACCTACACAGTCTTCATCAGGGCATAAAAGGTCACATGGGCAAAGACAGACATATATAGTTGGTACAACCAATAACAAAGAAAGACTAGTATCACCTGATGAACTGCTAAAAGCAAAAGTACAAAAATGACACTTAAGTTTACAAAAATAATCAGACAATAAAATAGAGAACTGAGAGATATAATACAGAAGGGTGATAATGATAAAAATAACAGTAACAATGATGATAGAAGACATATAAATGAGGCAATATTGAAAAATAAATGACAAGAGGTATCAATATTAAACGGATACAGGAAGTATCAATATAAATATAGAAAGGAGGAGCATTAAAAAACTGACAAAAAATTCAAGATCTTCATTAAGGCCATTTTAAAACGGGCGAAAGGTACATACATACAGATTTCATTAATTGCAGTACTGTCTATCCGGTCTATCGTCTTTCATGTCCCTGTCCTGGAATTTTTTATATTGGCCGCACTAAGAGACGTCTTCGCGATCGCCTAACCGAGCACAAATATGCCATATGTAAGCAGAATTTCACTTATCCCATTGCAAGACATTTCGCAGAGGCTCATGATAGTAACGACTCCGCTCTCAGAATTGAAGGCACTGAACACGTTCAAGTGCCTATCAGAGGCGGTAATAGATTAAGTAAGCTTTGCCAGAGGGAAGCATTCTGGATACATACTTTTGATGCCCTTAATTATCCTGGCCTTAATGAAGATCTTGATTTTTTGTCATTTTTATAATTCTCCTCCTTTCTATATTTATATTGATATGCAAAAATCAGGAAATATGCTTTCCTTGTCATAACATATCATTTTATGATCAAATTATATGATTTTATGAAGATATAAGAATTTTTGAGTTTTGCCTGTAACCTAACCTTAATTCTTATCTTCATAACCGTTGGCAGTGTGTTCATTTTCAAAACAATCGATCAGAATATTTAATTGTGGAAAAGAGTGTACCACAAGGATCTTTTTTAGGACCTTTACTCTTTTCTATTTTTATTAATGATCTCCCAAAAATTTGTTCGAATTGCTCTATTAAGTTACATGCAGATAACACCGTTATATACACTTCTGATTCTGACATAACGAAGGTTCAAAATGTCCTGCAATCTGAATTTTCTCTCCTTCAAAAATGGCTCTTCACTAAAAATTTGATATTAAATAACCAGAAGACTTGTTCTATGTTGTTTGGCACCAGATATATGCTTAATTTATCAGCTGAGTTGGCGATTAATTTCAGTGATGGATCTCCAGTAATTAAAGTAGATAATTTTAAATACTTGGGACTTTGGATCGACTCAGTACTTTCCTCTCGGCCTCATATTGATTTTATTAGAAATAAAATAAATGTGAGTCTTAAAATTTTTTATCGGTCAATTGATTGTTTTTTTTTGAAGTAAGAAAACAAATGGTCCAGCAGCTTTTATTTCCTATTATTGACCATGCTGACATCATACAACCCCAATCCTGATATAGTTGGGACAAAGAGTAAATTGTGAATAGAATCAAAACACAATGACTTTCAAATCACACCAGCCAGTATTTTATTCACAATAGAACAGAGATAACATAGCAAATGTTGAAACTGAGAAATTTTACAATTTTATCCACAAAATGAGCTCATTTCAAATTTGATGGTTGCTACAGGTCTCAAAAAAGTTGGGACAGGGGCCTGTGTACGATGGTGTAACATCCCCTCTTCTTTTTAACACAGAGTGGAGGCGTCTGGGCATTGAGGAGTCACATTTCTTGAGTTTAGCCATTGGAATTTGATCCCACTCTTGTTTAATACAGGCTTCCAGCTGCTGGAGAGTTTTGGGTCTCCTTTGACGGACTTTTCGTTTAATTTTGCGCCAAAGGTTCTCCATCGGTGAAAGATCAGGACTGCAGGCCGGCCAGTTCAGCACACAGACTCTTCTACTACGAAGCCATGCTGTTGTAATAGCTGCAGTATGTGGTTTTGCATTGTCCTGCTGAAATACACAAGGCCTTCCCTGGAATAGATATCATCTGGAGGGGAGCATATGTTGCTCTAAAACCTTTATATACCTTTCAGCATTCATGGTGCTTTTTAAAACATGCAAGTGTCCCACACCATATGCACTAATGCATCTCCATACCATCAGAGATGCTGGCCTTTGAACTGAACGCTGATAACAGGAGGGGTGGTCTTACTCCTCTTTAGGCCGGAGGACACAACGCCCATGATTTCCAACAAGAATGTCAAATTTGGACTCATCTGACCACAGGACACTTTGCCCCTTTGCTACAGTCCATTTTAAATGAGCCTTGGCCCACAGAACACGGCGGCACTTCTGGATCATGCTCAACAATGACTTCCTTTTTGCATGATAGAGTTTAAGGTGGCATATGTGGACGGCACGGCAGACTGTGTTTACAGACAGTGGTTTCTTGAAGTATTCCTGGGCCCATTTATGTAAACGACAGAATCATGCCGGTGAGTGATGCAGTGGCGTCTGAGGGCCCGAAGATCACCAGCATCCAGTAAAGGTCTTCGGCCTTGTCCCTTACGCACAGAGATTTTTCCAGTTTCTCTGAATCTTTTGATGATGTTATGCTCTGTCGATGATGAGACCTTCAAAGCCTTTGTAATTTCACGTTGAGGAACATTGTTTTCAAATATTCCACAATTTTTTTTACGCAAGCCTTCACAGGCTGGAGAGCCTCTGTCCATCTTTACCTCTGAGAGACTCAGAATCTCTAAGACATCCCTTTTATAGCCAATCATGTTACCCATCTGATGCCAGTTAACTTAACTACTTGCTAAATGTTCTTTCAGCTGATTCTCTTATGTATTAATTGCTTTTTCAGCCCTTTTTTGCCTGTGTCCCAACTTCTTCGGGACCTGTTGCAGCCAGAAAATTTGAAATAAGCTCATTTTGTGGATAAAAATGTAAAATGTCTAATTTTCAACATTTGAAATGTTATCTGTGTTCTATTGTAAAGAACATATTGGCTCATGTGATCTGAAAGTCATTGCATTTTGATTTTATTCGCAATTTACACTTCATCCCAACTATTTCAGAATTGGGGTTGTATATCAAGAACACCACTGAAACACATCTTTATTCTTTAAATGTTCTATTCAATAGTATTTGTAGATTTGTCCTAAGGTGTCCACATCCCACGCATCATTGTTTCTGGTATGATTCACTTGATTGGCTCCCACTTCATTGTAGAAGAAATTTTCATTGGTTGGTCTTTATTTTAAAATGTATTTATTTTAATTATCCTTTACACTTAAGACAGGTTTTAGTTCAATCCAAATCATCATGTCCACTGAAACACACTCAACAACCTTTTTTTATTGTGCCTAAAATTTTTAAAGCAGTTGGAAGACTTGCTTTTAAGTTTAAAGCGCCATCAGATTGGAATATGTTACCAGTGTCACTGAGATCAATTACTTTGCTCCATGTTTTCAAGACTTCTTTGTTTATCTTAGACCTACTTGCTCTTGTTTTTGATTGCATTTACTTTGTTCTTTGACAAAAGTGTACATTTGTAGATTGATGTAGTAGTTGTGGTTTGGGATGGGAGGGAGCCCTTATGTGCGTGTCCTTGTTGAGGGTATTTTGTTCTTTTGTTGATATGTTGTTGATTGTCTTGTGTTGTTGAACTGTTTATTTTATCATTTATGTGCCTCAATATTTGTTCATTTCCATGATTTGTTCCTGAGGACCCCTCTGAAAATGAGATAGTGCATCTCAAAGGGTTTATCCTTGCAATAAATTAATTTACGCAAATAAGGTGCTATAATGCTGTGTTTTATGTAGTCTGGATTGTAAATGCCTTCAAAAACTTGGGACATTGTGTAAAGCGTGAATAAAAACAGAATACAATGATTTGCTAATCTCATAAACCCAGATTTTATCCAAAATAGAGCAAAGACAACATATCAGATGTTAAAAGTGAGACATTTTACCATTTCATGAAAAATATTAGCTCATTTTGAATTTGATGGCAGCAACGCGTCATGAAATGGTAAAATGTCTCACTTTCAACATCTGATATGTTGTCTATGTTCCATTGTGAATAAAATATGGGTTTATGTGATTTGCACATCATTGTATTCTGTTTTCATTCACGTTTTACACAACATCCCAACCTCATTGGAATTGGGGTTTGTAAATGTGGAACTGACCTGGGGCCTTATGTACAAAGGGTGCGTACATACAAAAATGTGGCGTACATTCTTTTCTACTGCAAATTTCAGATGTATCAAGAGTGAAATGACCGTGAAAATATGCGGTGCCTCTCGCCAACTTCATGGCTGGCGTACGCATGTTCCTACAGCTATTGATCCTTTGGCGACACTTAGAGGTGATGCTGGGAAACTGTTGATAATGTGAAAACAGTTAGTCCTCAGAGTGATGTGCACATCAGAGACACATGAACAATTGACACTGATGGACAATGAACACTGATGAACAATTAACACACCCCCGTGTCTGCAATTAGATGAGTGGATATAAAAGCGCGTGCAAAGTGATGAAGAAAATACTGTTAACAACAATGGCTGCTTTAGCAGTATTAGAAGACATTGTGAATGGTGCAATAAGAAGAGAGCGTGTGTTCAGAGACAGAGAGGATTTACGGACACATGATGACGACTGGCTCATCAGCCGATTTAGATTCCCGAGGGCAATCCTCCTGGGACTGTGCGCGGAGCTGCGGCCGGCCTTGAAGCGCGACATGGCGAAGAGCCATGTGCTGCCTGTGCCCATATAGGTGCTGACCACACTGGGGTTCCTAGCAACAGGGGCGTTCCAGAGGGAGCTGGCCGACCGATCGGGACTGTGCCAGTCGACCCTGAGCCGAGCCATTCCAGTTGTGCGGGACGGAATTATCCGCATGTCAGCCAGGTATATCAAATTCCCATACAATGCAGCTGAACAGGCCAACATTAAAGCGCAATTTGCAGCGAGAGCCGGTTTTCCTAATGTAATCGGTGCTATCGACTGCACACACAGTGCTATAAAAGCACCATCACAGGATGAATTTGTTTATGTCAACAGAAAGCATTTTCATTCGATCAATGTACAGAACATATGTGACGTGCAAATGAAATTAACCAACATTGTGGCGAGGTGGCCTGGTTCAACGCATGATTATACATTCTGAGTAACAGCATAGTTGGGAACAGACTACAAGCTGGCACTGTGCGCGATGGGTGGCTGCTTGGTGAGTAAATAATTTATTTGTTTAATTGTCCTAATATTAATCCCCATCATGCGCATTGAGCATGTGCGCCCCAAAATATCGAGGGCTGACTGCAATAAACAGTTATGTCCAATATATAACATCTGGACATAACCGTTTATTGCAGTCAGCCCTCGATATGGTCCTGTCTTCACAGCATCAGTACTAGTCAGTGGTTCAAGTTAGTGACTTGCTGTTTTTTGCAGGTTAAACTATAGCTTCAGAGCTTTCTGGCAGGCCCCTGATCGTCTCTGTGTGTAAAGTACTCATGTCAATAAACCCGCGTGTAAAGTGTGAAATCCGTGCGTAAAGTGTGAAATATCTCAATCAGCCTGACCTTTTCCCCGGCACACTTCTGCATTCATTTACAGCAACAGTGTGTGATCCGTATAAGTGGTGTATAAAATTAACAAATGGAAACTGTAAATCCAGTTCACCTAATTAATTGTCTGCTTTCAACTGACCCCAGGCGACCGTGGCTACCCACTTAAGACCTGGCTGACGACCCCTCTCACCAACCCTCAGACTGACCAAGAGCGGAGGTACAATGATCTCCATTCCCGCACTCGGTCAGTTGTTGAGAGGACAATCGGCCTGCTGAAGGGACGGTGGCGCTGCCTGGACAAGACTGGGGGGGTGTGCTGCTGTACAGTCCTGAGAAGGTGTGCCGCATTGTGATGGCGTGCGGCGTCCTCCACAATGTGGCACACCGGCACGTCATACCACCGCCAGAGCAGCATATACCCCCACCAGACGAACCAGAGGCTGGACTCATGAATGCACATCCTACCCGGGAGGCCATTCGGGCTTGGCAACATTTCATTTCAACTATATAAAAGAGGCAAGGACACAGAATTCACTTATTCACCAATGCATTTAATGAGTCACTGATATTTGTGAGGACGCCTATCAGTTGATCCAGGCGATCATTTATGCCGCAGATTGCGCTCACTCTTTCCTCCCGTGACTTCAGCACAGAACGGGTGAGGACACGGCCACTTCGGTGGACAGCAGCAGCAACCGGCAGTTGCGGCACACTGACGCCGGAGACGCCGGGGGCATTGGAGGAGAAGCTGAGGATGGTGGAGGAATCCTCCGAGTCTGTGGCAGTTGACTGTGACTGTGTGTCCTCTCCTGTCTCACTGTCTGTTTTAAAACGATAAATTGAGTACATAAACATGAGTCAAAGTCTTTGATATCCTCTTTCATATGCTGGCATGTTTAAATTTAAATTCAAAAGATTTATGTCAAACCAAATAATACCATGCGTACATTTATGCATGAACCTCTATCTTATAGGGCTGTG
This sequence comes from Gymnothorax javanicus, assembly GCA_029692085.1. NCBI lineage: Eukaryota > Metazoa > Chordata > Actinopteri > Anguilliformes > Muraenidae > Gymnothorax > Gymnothorax javanicus. Next base: position 50,473,381 of record CM056206.1, on the reverse strand, counting down.
AGCAGGCTATTGACCCGTATAATGAACGCATTTGTTGTGAGTTACACAAATATATAGATATTTATCTTGAGGGTAATCCGAGTCACCCACATGTGCTCCCACCATCCCTCAAAGAGCAGTGTCACCCACAAATTGCGGCGACTCTCTGCTCAAACGGTGTAAGCTCCTCCTCTCCTGTCCACCCGCCTATTTTGGTCACACTTTGGCGGTAGGCAGCCGTCCTCTGCTTAACGCCTACCTTTAACCCTCTCCAGCCCAATTTATTATTTTGAGATATGAAAAATCTTTCATTCATGGAGAATATTTCTCATACACTAAAATAACTTACAGAATTGGTCAGAATTACATCTCACATTTTGAAGGATTTTGAGGTTGTTGCATATTATCATTTATAGTTTATTATCATCTACAAGCATTACTTTTTCATTCTACACACTATTTTTTCGATCTTAATAAAATATCCGTGATACTTACCTAAAAAATGCAGACCTACTCTCAACAAACTTTGGTTCTCATAGAAGCTTCCATTTTGCAATGAGATAGTGGTGACCTCCAATGGCTGCAGGTGGAACTAACGTTGTGTTTTTGCAATACTGAGCTGGAAGGGTAACTATCAAACCATTTCCCATGTGGTCTTTATATTTTATAATCAGTCATCAATTGATTTATTGTTGCAAATTTGCAACATGAGCCTGGAGAGGGTTAAGTCTGACCACTTCTTTTTTAATTCAGCGCGTGAGCACCTTTGCGACCCCACAGCATTGACAGCCTCACACACACTCTCCCATTCACTCCTCTTGCGTTTACTGTTGATGTTGATTTTTTTGGCATCGTTCAACTTTTACAGTCTTTTGTAGCCCCTATTCCAACTTTTTTGAAATGTGTTGCTGGCATCAAATTCAAAATGAGCAGATGTTTTTCAAAAAACAACAAAATTTCTCAGTTTCAACATTCGATATGTTGTCTTTGCACTATTTTCAATTAAATATAAGGTTTAAATGATCTGAAGATCATTGCATTCTATTTTTATTTGAATTTTACACACTGTCCCAACTTTTCTGGATATGGGGTTTTACAAGCATGCTTATATAAGACTCACGTTGCCATCTTGGGACATCTTGGGCGTAGACAGTTTGCGGCTCTCCTCTGAAACAAGTGCCCGTCAACCATTTCTTCTTCATCTCGCAAGCTGAGAGCAAGGGTGGAGGAAACCCAAGCAAGCACTAGTTTAGAGTTTTACAGCCGAGAGCCCAGCTGGCCAACAGGTTGCGCTTGAGCAACAAACAATGCAAACCCAAACCGACTGTATCCCTCCCATAGACTGGCAGCAAGGCTACTGCTCAGAAAAGGCTAATGGTCACAGCTGACACTGGCTTGGCTCAGATTGAAACCTGGACCTGGGAGGACACTATGGCTCTGAAATTCAGTCACCTCTTTATCTTTTGTTGTCATCACAGAAAACTGTTGATTCTCTGACATCCCATGAAATGTTTGCTCTGTGTCTATTGGAACACACGTAGTTTGAATACTATCAACAGCGTGAAAAATAAGCTAGTCAATTTCCAAAACTTTGTTATCAATGAATGCCTTGACTTGGTGAGTGTCAGTGAGTCACGGTTAAATGCTAACATAGTAGACATGGAAATTCTACCATCTAACTTGCGCAACATGTACAGAAATGATCATGAAGGCAGGGGTGGCGGCGCGGTGTAATGTTTGCAGTGAGAAGTTGTTTCATTTCTAATAGGCGTACGGATTTGGAAATCAAAACTGCTGAGATCTTGGTCTGTGAATTTAATCTAGGTAACGGCAGCAAAATTGGCTTCATCACGTGCTACCATACCCCGGATGATGATGAATTAGTCTCGAAATTATGCTCGGTGTTGCATAAATGTAATGGATCATTCACTCGGTCATATCTGCGGTGACTTTAACTTAGCAAAAATCAACTGGGACACTGTGTCAGCATTAGGGGATGGCAAAGCCAATAAGTTCTGTGATCTGATCAACGATTTTCTGTTGGTCCAAATGCAAATGGTTGGTGCAAGTGGTGTCGGCTATACTGTTCAACCCGTTACATAAGCGTGACGTGTCGCGTGTGGTGTACGATTATGACTCAGCTCATGGCCGGATCCAGGGGGGTGCAGGGTTGGGCTACGCCCCCCCAGATTCTTGCCGCGTCCCCCCAGCTCCTCCTGACTTACTGATGTATACTTCAGTGCATCGTGATTGAGTGCGCAATGCGAATGAAGTGAAAATGAAACGCGTCCCCCCCATCCCCACCCTGGTCAACAAAATGAAACGCGTCTTTCCCCCCCGGTCAACAAAATGAAAAGTGTCTCTCCCCCCCAGCAATTTTCACTGCACCCCCAGTCTAAGCAGGCTGCATCCGACCCTGACTCAGCTGATTTTAATGGTTTATGTGGATTTTTTTTTGTGAACAATTATTTTTATTTCTTTATATATACAAATAACAAAGAAAATACAAAAAACAGGACATCCCGTTTCCCACCCACCACCCTCTCACCCACCCCTAAACAGACCCTGTGGTAAACATCTGGAGAAATAAAATTCCATTATGCATACAATTTTATATACTTGCAAATACACATGCAAAACACACATACCAAAATGTTCATATTGAGAAAATACATTGATGTATAGTGGTTTATGTGGATTCTTGAGGCAAAATCTCAGAGGCAACTTAAAGCTGTAGTTGGTAATCCTGTTCAGAAACACTTTTTGTTATACTGGGTGAAATGGTCCTTCCATCCTGAGAGTAGTCAATACATTATGTATTCAGAAAAAGGAACGAAAAGAATCAGACCTCTGTGGCAGCTGCAGGACTGTAAAAACTCTGACCAATCCCTGCCTTTCGGTCCGAGTGGAAAGAACCAATCAGATGCCTTCATGTCTCGTCCTGCCCACGCTCCCCTCTGTCCCTCCCTCCTCCCCGTGTGCACACTCATCATGTTTGTCCGTTGCTGGAAATATTCAGCACACTCCTCAGCAGAAATTCCAAATTAGCAGGAGAATAAGTTCATAAGGGTACAATTGCAGAGAAAATGCAGTCAAAAATACCACATCCAGTGTTACTTGTAACGGTTCGCCCCACAGAAGAAGAAAGCAGCATGTTTTAATGCCGATGGCTAATGGTTATTCATCAGAAAATGTGTTCATCAAGCAAAATGATTGACAACAGGTCAAGAGTTATTAGCGCTCATTTTAACTTAACAAGGAGAAATGGCGACACCTGATTGTCCTTAGGATTTTTGGAGTTTATGTAAAGTCATTTTAAATATGCGTGGCGGCTTTTATTTTGCCGTGGCGGTGCGCCAGTGGGAAATATACTCCGTTCGTTTATTACAAAAATAGGTCAAAATCCTTCAGCTGAGGTTGAACAGGTACGATTTAATTTTGCGACAGCAATGACGCTATTAACAGCTGTGACAAAACGAGCCAGGTAGTGCCCGAAAGCGTTTCTTCCCTCTGCCTATGAGCGCACTATATAGTCACCTACATTGCGAGTCCCTTTATAGTGAGTAGGGAATAGTGAATGAGTGAGTGATTTTGGACACAGCCCTGGATTTCCAGCAGCAAGGCCCAGACTGAGCAAGCTGAGGCAGTGGCCAGTGCGAGAGCAAAGGACAAGTATGAGAAAAAGAGGACAAGGTTGGTAACTGTTGAATTCATATGGGTCTGTACTACGTGGTGGAGACAGCGCCCGGGCGGGGGAAGGAGGTGTGAGTTAAAGCTGAAGTCGGTACGATTTTTTTGGTCATATTTATTGAAACTGTCACTATGCTTAGACATGCGAATATGAATCAGGTGATTTTAGAAAAAAATCGGCGACACCCACAGCCTGTAATACGATCTGCGAAATTCCACTGCTCCCGGCTAAACTAACCAATCAGATCATTGGCACGCGCCTTCTGATGTGCACGAAAAAAATCGAGGGAGGGACTGGTTTGGATCTCAACCGAAATAGGGGAGGGGCTTGAAAGTTGTATTCGTTCAAAAATCTGACTAAGTCCTCTCGGTCGAGCAATCTTAGCGACTGCAGCTTTAATCAACATTCATTTTATGTCGAATATTGATGCCATCTGAGAGGAATGGTGCTGGACACTAAAACTAGGAATAGATTTGTTCATACCTAATTTCCTCACTGGTGTGGGACAATTAGCTATTGTTTGATCTTGAAGGCAATTTGTCATTTCCTGAGATAGTTTATGGGATGATTCAGTAAAGGAAGTGGATACTTATTAAACCAATTTATTGCAATTGTTCATTTGTAATTAATGTTAAAAATTTTTTTTAATTGGTTTATCACATTGAAAACGTTAAGTACTGTATGTAGATTTGTAGGAAAAACACATAGATTAATTGCACTTTAATTACAGGCTTTATGTCAAGTAAATCTGAAAACATGTTCTGGGTGTATTCAGTTTCTATCCACTGTAGGTGTTTGGCTCCATTATAAATCATAATGATAACTGAAATTACCCAAAAGGCCCTGATCATAGGTTTACATACTCTTGAATTTTTCACCTTGCTCTATAGGCACAACGTGACACACTCGGGTTGAAATGGCTATTTAGAGTTATACACCTGTGGCTTTTTATGACTAGTGTCTGTGTATAGTCATTGAGTTTGTTAGCTGCCAATGGATGCACTAATCTGCCTAGACACTGAGCCATGGGGACCGGAAAAGAACTGTCTGAGGACCTTCGTAACAAGGTAGATGGGAAAAGATACACAAAGATATCCACAGACTTGAAAATGCCAGTCAGTACAACTCAGTCCGTGATTAAGAGGTGGAAAATTGGGGGATAAGTTGATACCAAGCCAAGGTCAGGTAGGCCAAGAAAAATTTCAGCCCAAACTGCCAGGAGAATTGTTTGGAACACAAAGAAAATTCCACAAGCTACTTCAAGAGAAGCACAGGATGCTCTGGAAAGAGATGGTGTGGTCATTTCAAGGAGCACAATAAGGAGGTACTTAAACAACAATGAGCTGCATGGTCGAGTTGCTAGAAGGAAGCCATTATTGCACCAATCCCACAAAAAAGGCCTAAAATATGCCAGAGCCAGACAACATCTTGACACACCTCACAACAAAAATATACCAAAATAGAACTTTATGGTCACAATCATAAGCGCTATGTTTGGAGAGCAGTCAACAAGGCCCATCGTGAAAAATATATTATTCCCACTGTAAAGCATGGTAGTGGTTCTCTGATGTTTTGGGGCTGTGTGAGCTCTTAAGGCACAGGGAAACCTTGACAAGGACAAAACGCAAACCCGTCACTTAGGCTGATTTATGCAGCTATTACAATCCAGTAACAACACCAACCACATTTAATATTACTGCCTGCGGTTGAAACAAAATCAGATACAGGGCTCAGATATAGGTTGTAAAAGTTTCCGATTGGTTCTCAGGGTACTACACCGAAAGTCTTCGATAGTGACGCGGCTCACAACATATCCTCCTTCACCTCTTCACATCCTATTAGAAAATATAGCGCCATCTTACAAATTGGTCGATATTTTGTGAGCTTTGTAGCAAAATGAATATTACATGTGTCCAGACTTGTAAGTTTTTTCGAAGACCACAATGAAACATCTGATTTGAGGAGAGGGAAAAGGATGACTGAGTCCAGTGAACTCATTATCTTTTAACCGCTCTGCGCAGATATGTCACAACTCGAAGATCATCCCAACCAGTAGCCCTGCGGGGAACCATGCACAACCACTATTTTTACATCAACACAGGACTTAAGGTCCTAGCTGGCATATGACTGACCTTCAACACTGAAATACAATTGAAAAACCCACCCACAAAATTTCAGAGATTTCCATCCATTACTTTTTGAGTTATCTTCTACAAAAACAGCCAGACAGACAGACAAACTAACGCCGGCAAAAACATAATCTCCTTGGTGGAGGTAATCAACATTGAAATTTGAAGCAACACAAATGTCCCCACCTACATAAAAAATATGTCTTTCAGATTATTATCATTATGATCATTATAGTTATTTTAAGATCATTCTATTGTAAATGTTGATTAGCTTTTCAAAATCAAAACAAAATTTAACACTGATCAGCATTGACTACAATGTTCATTCACCAGTATGTAACATTGAAATGCCGGCTAAGGTTTCTAAAGCCATATTCAGATAGAAAAAAGTGTATCTGAGGCAGTACAGAACAGTCTTGAATCACTACGGAAACCCCTTTCAGACAGAAAAAAATAGGCATAGTAGCTGCCTGCGCCTCTTCGCCGTCTTAATCCATTCACACAGCGACCAGAAAGGCGGAGTTGTTGCCATAGCGGTGATACTTTCGGTACTCGTAACAGCACTACTGCAGTCCACATCGGCACTTCTCTCTGTCTTAATTATGACAGAGTCGTGCTTACATGGACTTGTCTTGCTGTTACTCGTGCAATAGAAAACGACCCATTTATTGATATATACTTAATAAAGTGAATGCATGTTGCGCATGCCCTAAATAGCAACGACGGTAGCACGTCTTTTTTCGTAACCAAGCGAGGACAGAAACCAGTTGAAAATGAATATTATTGACTGTACAACGTTGTGACATGCACAGTGACGGGTTCATAGAACACTAACCCGTAACCTTAACCCTGACCCTTAAATGTTCCAATTGGTTTTCAACTGGTTTATATTCTTAGCTTGGTTATGAAAAAAAATTCGCAGGAGTGTCATCAGTATCACAGCCGCCGCCGTTATATGCTATTACCACATACAGCAGCACTACAAATTAAAGGGGACCTATTATGCTGATCCTTCTTTTAATACATATTAGTAATGTTATAATGTTGGTTGTCCATACTCAACCTCTGAAAAGTTTCTCAACATAAGATACAGAGGTTTTGCCGCAATCCAAGAACGTGATTTCGTGAACGTGATTTCCTCTCTGAACAGCTCCTCCCGAGATCTTCGCGAGATCTGGGCAAAACCTGACGTCAGGTTGTGCCGTCCAATTAGTACAGACCTAGCCAGAGCCAATCACGGAGCTGGACCTGCCCACACTGGAAACTATTCTAGCAGGCACTAACAACAGCAGATCATACTATGCCTTAGTAGCATCTACACTTTTGGAAATACAAAAGAAGAACCGCAGATCATTTGAGGTGCAGTTTTGTCAGAATCTCTCCCAAAGCTGCTTGTCCGTTTACTTTTGGACGCAAAGAAAAACACCTATTTCTCTTCCAAAAGAGGATGCCATGAGAAATCAGTGGGTAGCTTTTTTTGTTTGCTAGCAGCAAACAGCCACGGCCAAAGGGAACGTTAGCGGTTTGTGCTCAGCATTTCACCAAAGACAGCTTAGTCAATAAAGGATATTTTGACACAGGATAAGCGTTTCAGCTGCTTCTCAAACCTGAAGCAGTTGCATCGATCAAGCGCTCGGAGCCAAAGGCTGTAAGTAACAATATAACAGCAAATAATGTAAGTGAAGCTAACGTGTTACGGGTGGCTAGCAGGACCACTAGCAATAGTTAGCACTAAAAACTGGCCTCAAATGCAGGCTTTGTAAAATATCTGAAGATAAAGACTGTATTGGTCGCGACTGTCCGTGACTCACAGACACAGAAGCTGTAAGTTGCTTTTACTGCATAAGCCAACCTGACGTGATAGCCAGTTGATTGTGGCTGTAGCACTGCGGCTAACATAGCCAAGTTACTGTTGCTAATGTTTGTGTCCTAAATATGCAAGAGTAATATCAGGGGAAATTCTACAGAAGGTGTGTGAACATAAACCTCATTTGAATCTTACTTTTAATACTTGTTTGTAATTTGTATGCTTGGTACAACTGTCCACGGTAATGGAACTTGCTGTCTGTAAAACCTGTATTGCAAGGGTTTGCCTCTGTGGTTATGACTGCTCGGTTACCAGCTACTGCATGTTAGTTTGCGTGCCGCCGTGCTAATTAAAAATGCTTCTGGTTAACTTACATGCAGTAATTCTGATCGGTATGCTTGTGGTACTTCGGTAAGCATCAATGTGAGAGTTTCATCATAACGTTGCCCGATTGTAGCCACTACAGTTGAAGCTAACCGGAGAGGTGCTGTATGTGTCTGCAGAGTTGGGCTGAAAAGGCTGCAGTTAGACCAGACGTAGGTTTTGCAGAGCTTGGGACACCTGTTTGGGTTTGTTTACGGCTGCTTGTGATCGCTTTACTTATCCATGACCGGGATCAGCCGGATCCCTATCACAAATATCTGGGCTAGCTCTCTGATTCTACCGTGAAAGCAATCGCGAAACGCAGAAGCTCTAATGTATCTGGTATAACAAACGATATCTCTGCACTACCGTTACATAATTTCATCCCCCTTTAGAAATTGTTGTGGATAATAAAAAGCCGAAAAAGGCGGAGATTAAATAGGAAATTCTTTCCTGTAAAAGTGATCGATTCGCTAGCTCCACATAAGCAACTTGTCCACGCTAACGGAACTTACGGTCTGTAAAACCTGTATTATGTTCATAACCGAGCTCTCTCTAGCTGTCGCGTACTATCCATAAAGCTGCTTTCACACTGGATGCGAAACGAATTTTTCGCGCGACAGATTAGCTACATTCAAAGTCTATGCAAAGACGCGAATACATGCGCTATGGGCGCATTAAGCAGCTTTCACACCGGACACGAAACAAATTTTTCACGCGAGAGATTACATTCAAAGTAAATGCAAAGACAATGCATTTTGACTTTGAATGTAATCTGTTGCGTGAAAAATTTGTTTCGTGTCCGGTGTGAAAGCGGCTTATAGCGCCCATTTTCTGCGAGCAAACGCTGGTCATTCTGACGCAATAAGTAAGCATTACCACGGGCAAGTTCCGAAAAGGCCGTTTAGCCTGGAGCTTTCGCCTCTTCATCATACACCAGCGCAGAAGCTGTTCGTTACTCCATGCTAACGACACACCATAGCTATGCACACGAACCAGCAGGTCCTTATAATACACACCAAAGCAATCCATAAGTTGTTAGTCCACTTTTTGCTGCTCCTCACTGTCCATGTTTCCCTCTAAACTCAGACCCACCGGATTTCTACGGTCTCCAGTCTACACTTGGGTTGGTCGACCCTTTCTACAAATGTGTCTTTATGGGGTGGATTCTAGCTTTCCCTCAATCCTAGCTATAGGGTAGAAACATCGGTGTGCTCACCATAGTAGCCGTAGGTAGACAGCAAATTTGAGCTTGAGCTGCCAGACATTCGCACTGCGTCCTCCACTTTAGAACAAGTTAATTTCATTAGATCTATACACATGTACTGCGTTTGATTGCAGAATATGCCCGTTGATTCCTTCTCAATGGGAGACGCGTCTCAGTTTCACTCTGAGAAGGCGGACCCGGAAAACTGCATTCTGCTGCCTCGTCCCGCCTAGATCTGCCCTCCACAGAGCTGGCCAGTCAGAAGAAAGTGGGCACACGGGGAGTGGGGGCCATAGTGGAAGAGCCACCCCAACGAGGCGTTTTAGGCAGAGACTACAATTGACTACAAATGGGGTTTTTTGAGGATGGCAGTATGAGCTAAATAAGGACCCTGTTTAGGACTTTGAACGATCAAGAGTACTCTAGGGGAGTCCAAGATCAAAATATAACCTTGGAAATATAGCAAAATAGGTCCCCTTTAATTTTTAATTTTTTGACTGGATGTAATCTTGACGTTTTTTCGCACCCGAATGGTTCGGTACCCAAACATTACGGTAAGCAGAAAAGGTTCTGATTTCATTCGATATCGATGGAGGCTAAATATGGTAGGCCTACTATTTCCAACACTGTTGCTCCTAAACAAACTCCACAATCGGCGAGAATAATGCATTATTTACATTAGCACGAAATCTGTGTTTACACAAAAACGGAACAGTTAACCATAAAAGATGTGGCAAAATTAATTAAATTTTACATACCAAGAAGCCACTGCACCTGCAAAATTGGCGTGAACTATATTTTCGGTGCCAAGTCGGTGATATCTGACCTATTGTGTATGAATCACAGCGCTAGGAGTAGTAACGGCCGTAGCGGTGGCTTAACCTATTCAGACAGAAGGTGACGCGTATCTGCTACCCTTTTTCGCCGGTGCTGAAACACATTAAATGTCGTTTCAGGGCCAACTCACTTTCGTACCCCTTTTTGACGCCTTCCACCATTTAGACAGAAAGTGGAGGGGTTGCAGAGGCGTTTCAGAGCCAGCGTAGTTGCTCTGTCTGAATATGGCTTAAGAGGTGAAAACAAGCCAAACAATAAGGGGGCTGTAGTGGGTTAAAGCTGGGTATAATCCAGGTGCACCGTCCATTCAGCTCTGTACACAGCCATCAACACACTTGACAGTCTGGTCACCTGTAACTGCATGGGTGTAGTGTGGGTGAAAACACTTGTGGACCAAGTGTTCTCCTAACCCTTGTAAATCTACCTTCAAGGAATGGACACATTCTCCAGAGTCTGATGCGATCAGGTTTATTGCAAGTCGCTCAAAGTGAAGTACAAAACCCAGGCTGGTCTGCGCAAACCACATAAAATTTATTCTTCTTCAATCACCTGACACAGACTGACCACTGACTGTCCGAACCCTCGTATTTATTACCCTTTTGGCACGTTCCTCTAGGTGGGATTAAACGTGACTTTTCCCACCTTCTCCAACATTATTACTTTCTGATTGGTTCATTGTCATATAGCAACACTCCACCCTTAGTTACAAGCTTGCCATTACATCATGGTGTAAATTTATTTTTTGGCCGCCAGGGATGCTCGAAGACCGTGTCTGATCCTCCCAAACTTAGGGTTTACTTGAAGGTCATTGTGGATGCCCGAATTGGCTGGATTACTGGATATTTCCAGAATAAACTGGAGTGAGCCAGCTCATATAATGAAGCTGCTTATTGGTTGACTACCAATATGGTCATTCCGGAAGATTAGCTCATTTAGCCAGCCTTGGTCGGCCGGCTTGCGGCCCTGTTATCTTGCTTTTTGGCAGATTTATGAGTTTATGTTTCTTCTCTGCTCCACAGTCTTGTAGCAGTTCTGAGGGGCCACAAGAACCAGGCTGAGTTCTGTCTGTTGAACTGTGATTATGGTAATACTCTGAATTTAGAACCTTTTGGGATATTTTTCCCAACACAGTAGCCCCCAAAAGCCTGCTTCTCCACTTTTTTACTAAGCCACTAAAGTCACCATGGCAACCAAAATCGATAGGTGTCATAACATAAGTATAACGCATGTCCATACCGAATATGAAAGTAATAGGTCAAAAGTTACAGCCTGAACAGCGTCCACACGGAAGTGCTGATGTTTTAGCACAAATTTGTGCATTATTCGGCCAAAACTGGTGCCATGGCAAGCAAAATCAATAGGTGTCATTAATGAAGTGTAACACAGGTCCAAATCAAATATGAAAGTAATCGGCTAAAAATTGCAGCCTGTACTGTGTCCACAAGGAAGTGTCTACAGACGCGGATGCGGCAGCGAGGGAGACGACACGCATGAATCCATAGCAGCCACCCGACTTTGTCCGGGGGCTAAAATTAAAGCAGTTTATAGGGGAGCTTGTCCAGTCATGCAGGTGGGAACTATTTTATACTTGTAAGACGTGTCTCTTGGCTGTGTCAGACAAACAGAATCATGTCTGAGAGACAGAAAAAAGTAACTTCAAACAAACAGCGTCTAGTACTTGCGGAATATTTGTAATGTAGCAGACACTATCATTGTTAGTCTTACATTTTCATGAGCTGGACGGACTAGGACTTCTGTTGCTGTCATGGAAATATAAAATATAATTACAATGGAGATGAATGATTGTGCCACCGACAGCATCTGGCACCTCGTTTAAACATTAACTCATTCATGTTGTTCGAGACTTTTCTTGAGATGCCTGTCGACATGTATGTGTGTGTATATATATATATATATATATAAAGCGGCCCTTAGGGACCAAAATATGTGACACATTCCATGAAGAGGATAGAGGATGACAGCCAAAATTAAGACACTGCATAAGCAGAAATGATACCCACATGACCAACTCGTGTCTGACAACAGCATGCTTATGCAACAAGAAACTGGACGGTTTTCCAAGAAATTTACAAGGAGCTCCTGAATGGTCAATAACCTCTCTCTACGGCTGTGATACAGCTAGGAAGCAAACTAGCCAAGTATGAAGGTTCACTAAGAGGGGAAACTGTTACCTTTTTGCACTGAATATTCGAACTTTGTGATGATTTGAAGGGCTGGCACTTCAAATGACCTTCCTATGGAAATGGGAATCAAGACAGTGAAGGTTTCCGTAGCGTAGAAGTCTCAAATGTATTTCGTTTTGAACAGCAGATCCTCAATCCACAATGCATCAAACAATATACAGTAAGCACAACCAGATAATTGTTCATTCCATCAAAGTTCACCAATATACTCCTTTTTATTGCATTACTCCAATCTGGCAGATTCCCTCATTTAGATCAGCAGAAAGAAGTGGAGAACATCTACATACACATGGATGAGCCAAAACACCATGACCTAATGGAGGGCCTTATATGCTATTGGCCCTCCTTGAGAGGGGTCAGATTGTTTTGGCTCATCCGTGCAAGTTTCACAGGGTACAGCCCTGTTCGTACCAGTATCAGTGTGCATCAGCTTTATAGGGTATACATTGTTCTACAAACCATATATTAGTGTGAAACAGGTATGAATGTGCATATTGTAAAGTATAAAACAGACAACACAATACCTCAGTAAATCAGCCACAAAGGGCTTAGCTATGGTCACCACGACATTTCAAAATCCTGGATGTGTTTTCCATGAAGCGTCAAGTATAACGAAAGCCGATAATAACAAAAATCTTACCAGTTGTTTTATTTATATCCAGGAAGTGTTGCGATTTAAATGTTAGTAGAGTGAATTTCGCATATCATTTCTTTCCAGAAAACATTACCGTTTTGTTATGCATGCCAACAGCTTGTTTAATCTGTGATACCTTTACCGCAGTTTCTGAGACCCTCTAATAGACAGTTCAAATGAGGCTAAATTGAAAAAAGGTATGCCGCTTCAAGACATTTTAAAATGCTCTTCTTGCTTGTAGTAACCTGTTGCCAAATATAGCTCCTTTCAAATTTACCGTTTAGTCAGACACTTTATAATGGTAGTAGACTATATTACACTAACCATTAATGTATCGCTATTAAATCACGGTTCCTTAAAGTCAGGGAGTCAAAATTTACAGAGGGCTTACCTTCTTGTCCTGCCAGTAATTTGCTGTTTGCGTAGAAGACACCGAAAGGTGTAACAATAAATTTGGCGACTATAGGTGTCGACACTGAGAACCATGGCAACTATAGGCGCAGCTAGGTTATATTGTTCTGAATACAGTATATCTGTAAATCAGGTATAAAGGATGTATATTGTTTGGTATATTGTAGTGTAAATCAGATATAAAAGGTGTACATGATTCTACAAATATCAGTGTAAATTAGTGATAATGGGTTTATATGGGGTAATATAAGCCCGTGTTAGTGCTCTATAAGGGTGTATATTGTACAGAATGCACCAAGAAAATAAAATAAAAAAAGATGCATATTGTTCCGTATATACTAGTATAAATCATCAATAAAGTATAGGGGAGGTGCAGGAGAGTTGAGCCAATTTTTAGATTTTTAGCAATATTTCCTAATTAATCCCTATTTATAGGGACTGTTTGTTACCATGTTGAAGTACAACTATTTAGCTGTTTTATACCTAGGAAAATTTTATTCCAGATCAGTGCATATTTTAACAACTTTTCATTGGGAAAATCAACTCTCCCGTGGTCTGAGAGTTGAGCCATGTCTTCAGGAGAGTTGTGCCACTTCTTGTAGAGTTGAGCCACATCATTAACAGATATAGAATATTAAAAATTGGCTTACTTATTGCCAGAAAATATATGACAGCTATCAATATTGACTTGTCTTTCTCTTATTCATTAAAATAGACACTGATTTCAGCATTCAAGTATCTGGAAAAAAGTTCATTGCAAACACTTCATCATGCAAGTTAATCGATGCACCACACAAGAATAACTTGTATTACAATACAGTTTGGCTCCATGCTATTTTTTTTTTATCTTTATTCAATGGTTATACAGTGTAGAGAGACAGGAGGGTTGGGGAGAGGAATGGGGGAAGGCATGCAGCAAATGACCCGAGCCGGAGTCGAGCCCAGGTCGCTGCGGGAGGGGCATGGCCTTTCTGGTACGCGCACTTAGACCGATGAGCCACCGGGGCGCCCCGGCTTCATGCTATTTTAATGGGACTTTATTTTCTGGTGTCATTTTAATAAAAAAAGTAGTCATTCATGTCCAATAAGGTGTGATAACGTTTTATACATCCACAGGAGGAAAACAAGGACTTTATGAACATTTCCTCAGTCAAACCAACGTAGAAGTTAATGCAAATAAACTCCTTATTAGCGATGCGCCCTATCTTGGCAGAGGGAAATTTAAAGGAAATTTTCTTCAAAATCAAATTTCTTTAAATTTTTTGGATTTGTGTTGGACTTGAACTGTGAGAAGAGTTTATTCAGGTATTTTCACAGTCAACGGTGCCACCATTCAGATCGGGCGACCGATTGAAAGTTAACATGAGTCTCGACAAATTTAATTTAACATCGTTATCTCAAAACAAAAGCATTTGAAAGGCTAGATTACGAATAGTGGATCTACCATCGCAGGGTTATGTTAAAATGATTTTTTTTAATCCTTCCCTAACTCTCCTAATAGGCAATTAACAACACTGTTGACTGACTTTGTTGAAAGATTTACAACAAAGTTTGTAAAAACAAAATCTTCAACAATAACATATCAACACTGAGCTCATTCTATCAAATGTAATACCCATACCGTACTTGAGAAAGGGGCGTAGTCATGTATGTTTTGGACAGGGAAGAACAGTCTGATTATTTCAGTCATTTTTGTATCAATTGTGATTTCCCCTGCAAATTACTATCTCCATATCCATTCTCCATTTTAATGAACGCCCATTTTAATAAACATCAGCCATGGCTGAACTCTCCTTATGTTAAATGGCTCAACTCTCCTTAAGGCGGCCATTTTCAAATTTCCCTACACACACCAAAATCAGTAAATCAAACATCTATCAAATTTATCAGAATGAAAGAACAATATATGAGCTAGATTACACATAAATAGCTACCTGATTAATTCCTGTTATGTGAGTAATAGAAAGGGTCTTACCTGAAACTCTGTTATTCACTTTTTGCTGTCTTTTGATGTTTTTTGTGACCTGTGTCTTTGTTGCGCCCGACCACCTCTGCCTGCTTATGCTAAAATGCCAGTGATGTTAAGCACTACCAGCAGAGGGCGCATGTGACTGAACCTCTGAACTCTAAATACAAGTTTGAGGGGGTGGCTCAACTCTCCTGCATCTCCCCTACCACTCAACGTTCACGCTTGAATAAAGGCGTAATATCGGTATGTGAACTGGCTCTAGTGCCATAGTAATACAATGGTATTTTTCAAGAAAGAACATAACTTCATTTTCCATGCATTGCTCGGAACGGAGTGGCTATACAACCATTGGGCGAATTGTCCGTGTCAGAGTGGCTATTCCCCCAGTTGTTGGGCAAAGTGTCTGTGTCAGAGTGGCTATTCCCCCAACTGTTTGTCCGTGTCAGAGTGGCTATTCCCCCAACCGGCAGGCTAATTGTCTGTGTCCTGTATGACCAACTGTTTGGGGGAATGAGAGCAACTTTCCTCCCTCTTCCACCAACGGTTGGGGGAATAAGAGCAACCTTCCCCCCTGTTCCACCAAGGGTTAGAGGAATAAGAGCAACTTTCCTTCCTGTACCACGAAAGGTTGGAGGAATAGCCTTTGCCCAGTTGGATTTGGCTCATGCTTTAAAAGTGCCTTCAAACTTAAGCTCACTAGTGGAAACTGCTCTGTTAAATTACATGCGGGAACCTCTCCTCAATTCTTTCTAAAATGTGGGGCTCGACAAGGGTTTCTCATCTCCCCACACCTCTTTTTACTTTGTGCCCAGCTGCTCAACGACTTCATACAGCTTGGTTCACTGAAAGGTATCTCGATAGCTGATTGTGAATTTATCATGAGACAGCTAGCTGATGATACAGTAATATTTTAAAAGGATGCCTCACAGATACCTGTGGCCACTGATTTGATCAAAACTTTCTCTATTGCCTCCAGGCTTAATTTGAATTTAAGAAAATGTGAGCTGCTTACTCTTAAAAATGTGATACGTCATTTATCTGCAATATACTGTACCTTTGCTTTCTAGGAATTGTTGCCACTCAAGATAGAGATTCCTGATGTAGATTAAACACAAACCCTATTATTTACAAAACTAAAATAAAAAAAAAAACAAAACCAAAAAAAAAACAAAAAACCGTTGAATCAGTGTTTATGGAGAAATTTGTCATTGAGAGGAAGTATGCATCTTACTAAGGCTGAAGGTACAACCCCATTTCCAGAAAAGTTGGGATGGTGTGTAAAATGTAAATAAAAACAGAATGCAACGATTTACAAATCATTTAAACCATATATTTAATTAAAAATTAAAAAGACAACAAATCAAATGTCAAAACTGAGAAATTTCATTGTTTTTTTTTAAAACATTGTTTTTTCTTTTGTTTTTTTTTTTTTTTTAAAAAAAACATCGCTCATTTTGAATTTGATGCTAGCAACATATTTCAAAAAAAGTTGCTCCAGCAAAGTAGCCAGTCCATTAATGTAAATGTTGAATAGTGTTGGGCTCAGGTTACCGCCTTGTCTCACACGACTTCCCTGGATGAAAAGATCTGTTCTTTGGTTGCTGATTTTCATGCTGCACGTATTGCCTGTGTACATCGATTCAATGATATCATATGTTTTACCCCCTTGACCACATACTAGAAGTTTGTAGAACAATCTCGTATGCCAATTTGAATCAAATGCTTTTTGGAAATCTATTAAGCAAGAAAAATTTGGTTTTATCATGGTTGACATATTTTTCAGTTAAAGTGAGTAGGATATAAATACAAACCCCAATTCCAATTCCAATGAAGTTGGAAGTGAGAAACGTTGTTCTTAAACTGTTGGACTATTTACTCACACAGTTGTTCACAAAGTGGTGAACCTCGCCCCATCCTTACTTGTGAATAACTGAGCCTTTCGGGGGTGCTGCTTTTATACCTAATCATGACACTCGCCTTTTTCCAATTAAACTGTTCACCTGTGGAATGTTTCACACTGGTGTTTTTTGAGCATTCCTCAACTTTCCCAGTCTTTTGTTGCCCCTGTCCCAGCTTTTTTGGAATGTGTTGCAGGCATCAAATTCAAAATGAGTGAATACTTACAAAAAACAATAAAGTTTATCAGTTTGAACAATAAATATCTTGTGTTTGTTGTGTACTCAATTGAATATAGGTCGAAAAGGATTCCCAAATCAATGGCTGCGTTTACATGGGTCCAAAAATCCTACTTATAATCGGATTGACAGCTTAGTCAGATTCAAAATGTCTCATGTAACCACCTTAGCTGATCCGATTCACGCAGATCGGTTTAAATTTTCGATCGAATTGAAAGAGGTAGTCTACGCCGATTGGTAATCAGCTTGATGCCGCATGTAAACGGCTGAACAGAGTGGATTCGGTTGATGGATTGGATTATTCGCTCTGCGCATGCGCTCCCTAGTACGTAGTAGTCATGTAATGACGTAATGACGTTCGCGTTCAGGTAGTAGGACCTTTTGCGCATGTCAAAGAAACTGTAATTGGTCTCAACTGGGGCCATGTATACGCGGATTGAACGTGGATCGCTTTCCTTCGCGTTCATGTATACAGATCGAATCAGATTCATTTAATCAGTTTGATTTCAATCAGATTGAGGAAAACAATCTATGTAAACGCAGCCATTGTATTCTGTTTTTATTCATGTTCTACACAACATCCCAACTTCAATGGAATTGGGGTTTGTATTATCTGATGTGCAGTGGTTTTGAAATAATCCAACTTTAACTTAAGACACAGTGTTTATTAAGGAAGTCCTACCTCAGATTACTGTTCACACAAATGCCTAGGTAATTTTTGGGGTCCAATTTATCTCTATTTTTAAAAATGGGGGTTATGAACCTTGATTCCAGATGTCTGGGAAGTAACCCACGCTAAGAACCAAGTTAAATAACTTGAGAATGGCCTTTTAGAATTTATTACAGCTGTACTTGAGCATCTCATTTTAAATGTCATCAGATTTTGGATTTGAGGACCTGCCATTTTTTTCAGTAGCTCTTGTCCAGTACTGGGGAATCCAATGGGTTCTGGTTGTCCTTTACGGCCATTTCAAGTTTTTTAACCTCAACTTTTCTTGGATTTTTATTTTTTTGTTGTTCTGTTGAGTCCAGATTAATTGCTTTATAAAGTGTTTTGAAGTGTTTAGTCCATATCTTTCCATTTTGAATGGCCAATCCTTCAGGTTTTGATTTATTCGTAGTATTCCAATTTTCCCAAAATTTGTTAGAATTAATGGATTCCTTAACTAGTGTCAATTGCTGAGAAATATACCGCGCCTTTCTGGTTCTGAGAGTGCGTTTGTTGTGAGGGAGGGGTATTGGTGAACCAGACGCAAGAGGAAACCGTGTCTTAAAGTCAACAAAATGACTGATCATTTCAGGGATGCTCCTTTTATACCCAATCATGACACTCACCTGTTTCCAATTAACCTGTTCATCTGTGGAATGTTTCAAACAGGTGTTTTTTGAGAATTTCTCAACTTTCCCAGTCTTTTGTTGCCCCTGTCCCAGCTTTTTTGGAACGTGTTGCAGGCATCGAATTCAAAATGTGTGAATATTTCCAAAAAAACAATAAAGTTTATCAGTTTAAATATTGAATATCCTGTCTTTGCAGTGTACTCAACTGAATATAGGTCAAAAAGGATTAGCAAATCATTGAATTCTGTTTTTATTCACGTTTTACACAACGTCCGACCTTCATTGGAATTGGGGTTTATGTGTATATATATATACAGTTGCAATCAAAATTATTCAACCCTCGTGGCAAATTAGGTTTACTGGTAAAATTTACAAACGTTCAGCTGTTTGCAATGAACAAATCAAACAAGAACAATTTAAATGGCTCAACACAACAAATATTACAAGTGGCTTCTCCAAATTCGACACAAAATGCCACTTTTAATCACTACTGCAGGCTCAAAATTATTCAACCCCTTCATGACAAGCATCTTTAATACTTAGTAGAAAACCCTTTTACCGCTATGACCTGCTGGAAAATGTGATGCGCAGGCAGACAAAAGCTTTTGGCCATATTTCCATGGAATCTTAGCCCAGTCCTCATGGACAATGGCCTCCAGTTCAATAATATTTTAGGGTTTGCATGCTGCAACTGTCTTCTTCAAATCCTACCAGAGATTTTTTATGGGTTTGAAGTGAGGCGACTGTGATGGGCACTCTAGAATCTTCCCAGACTTCTTCTGAAACCAAACCTTGGTGGATGTTGAGGTATGCTTAGGATCATTGTCCTGTTGGAAGGTCCAATGATGCCCAAGCGTTAGCTTCCCTACAGACGGCATGACATTTACTCCTTGGATATCCTGGTACTTGACTGAATCCATCTTGCCCTCCACACTTTGCAGATTTCCAGTGCCAGAGGAAGCAAGGCAGCTGCAGAGCATCAAAAAGCCCTCACAATTTCTCACTGTTGGCAGGGTGTATTTTTCAGCATATGCTTCTTTATTCCTCCTGCAGACATACCACTGATTCATAAGCCCGAAATATTGCAGTTTTGTTTCATCGCTCCACAGAACAATATCCCTAAACTTCTGTGGCTTATTTATATTATATTATATATTATATTTGATGTGGTCTATCTCAAGCAAACCTGATGCAACTAATTAAGCTCTTGATTAGCTGCATTAGGTGTGCTTGAGACAACAACTGACTTGCAAATATGCTCTTCTGACGGATTCTATTTGGGGGGTCGAATAATAATAGACTGCAGTAGTCATTAAAAGTGGCATTTTGAGTTAAATTTGGAGAAATCACTTGTAAAATTAGTTGTGTTGAGCTATTTAACACGTTGACTGCCAGCTAATGGCGGGTCAGGACCAGCGCCAGACTTGAAAATTCGGGGGAAATTATCCATCCCTTTATTGACAACAATTGGTCCTGGCTAATTCTAGATGGTTTTCCTTTATAAGCACGTTTTCTAATTCAAGAATAATCAAGTGGCAACTGAAGACACGGCTTCTCTCCCCCATGCGATCTAACAGCAAATAATGGGCTACATTCAGTGCAGAAAAATAATTTAATTATAATTAGGTCTATGCACAGGCACTCAACAACGTTAATTTTTTTCCAGCAAGAGCGGCATTTCAGAACTCATTTGCGAATGAAGGTAATTACGGCAAGTACCTACACCTGTTTTTGCAGCACGGTCACGCAACTTGCTGTAAAAAATAGCCAGCTGTTAGACTGGAAAATGAAAACGGAGGAAACCACGTGTACTTGTCACCAGAATTACCTTCATTCGTGAAGAGTTCTGAAATTCCGCTCTCGCTGGAAAAAAAATTACCATTGCTGAGTGCCAGTGCATTGACCTAATTATAATTAAATTATTTTTCTGCACTGAATGTAGCCCATTATTTGCTGTTAGATCGCATGGGGGAGAGAAGCCGTGTCTTCAATTGCCACTTGATTATTCTTGAATTAGAAAACGTGCTTATAAAGGAAAACCATCTAGAATTAGCCAGGACCAATTGTTGTCAATAAAGGGATGGATAATTTCCCCCGAATTTTTCTGGCGCTGGCCCTGACCCGCCATTACGAGTTATCTCGTAGTTGGCAGTCAACGTGTTAAAATGTTCTTGTTTAATCTGATTATCACAAACAGCTGAAAGTTTGTAAATTTTGCTATTAAACCCAATTTGCAATGGGGGTTGAATCATTTTGATTGCAACTGTGTATATATATATATATATATATATATATATATATATATATATATATAGACCTGACCTTGTTATTTTCCACATTAGCTTGTGAAATATGCTGCAATGCAGGCTACCAACGCTTGATTGTTCAAATTAAAATGACTGTTGGCTGCAGGTATCCACAATTTTGAATAATGTGCAGCATATTTGCTCAATTTTGAATGCAAATAAAGAATTTTATTTCTGGTCTCACCATAAGATGGAGAACTGGTAACATCTTATAGTGGGCCTATCAAGGGTTCCTGATGTTAATGAATCATTAAGGAAGGAAAATGACCGGAACCTGGTGAAGCCTAATCAGCAGATAAAAGGGATTTTTTGCTCTTCCGCTATTTTAAGCTGAGCAGCCACCACTGGTGCCCTCAGAAATTTTATTCATCATGATATTAACAGCTATTTCTGACAGAATGTGATTTATGATCAGCAATTCCATGTTAAAAGAAATAAGTAAGGAAAAATTTACAAACATAAACATAAGCCAGCTCACACCAGCGTTGCCCAGGATGGAGTTCGGGAGGTAGCCAATAAAATCTTAGTTTCTAATCAGGACTTCGATTAGCTTTTACATCATTTTGAGTTAGGTGTGTTCTGACCCAGGCTGGCCACGTGGCCTCAACAGGAGCCACTTCCTTAATGTTCAACTTCGCATTTTTGCATTGAAAATTGACCTTAAAGGCAAATTGCTTAGGCAATTAGGTAACTAGCCAGTTCTGCTTACAAAAGATAATTATGCCTCTAAGCTAGCAAAGTCATCAAAAACAGAGCTCAAAGCAGATCATACCCACAGTATGTCTCAGAATGGTAATTTTAGCTTGAGAATTTCTCTCACCAAGAGTAAGTTGGGTAGCGATCCAAAAAAAAAAAAAAAAAAAAACAACACTTAGACTTTGTCATTACTGTACTCTATAGCTGCCCCCCTCCTTGAATTTTTAATTGCCAACATTTGGGCACAAATGATAGCTCAAGCACTCTAAAAATAAAAGTTTGATTCAACTAAAAAAGTAACACAACCAGCAAAAAAGCATTCTCGATTTGGCTCAACTTCAAGTTTCAAGTACTTACAGAAAATATTTTGTGCAGCCACTGGAACTAGAAGTTGAGCAAACTCAAAAATGCTTTCCAGCTGGTTGCCTTTCTTTTCTAAGTTTAGTCAAACTTTTATTATTATAATTATTTTTTTTTCGTGCACAGCAGGGCCACAAGATCAGAACATGACACATTCCATGAAGAGGTCATTGGATAACAGCCAAAGACACTGCATGAACAGAAATGATACCCACATGACCCCCACATGCCTGACTCAGGCAAGCTCATACATTATAAAACTGTACAGTACTCCAAGTAATTTACATGGAGCTTTGGATGGGTTTATATCCATTCAAGATGGCGGTGGTACGGCAAGAAAGCAAACTAGCAGAGTAAGGACGATAGCATGAAACTGTTACCTGCTTACTATGACTTTTCAAACTTCATTTGGACGTCCCCCATGTCATCAGGCCATCCAACAGAGGTGGGAGACGAGATAGTGTTGGTTTCCACAGTGTAGAAGTCTCAAGCATTTTGTTTTGAACAGCATATCCTTAATCCACAATGAATTTAATGCAGCACTGCCAATGATAATCTTGTACTACGAAATCCCAAATAAAAACAGCCAGGGAATGTCGCTTTTCATGTGAATAATCAATTTTTACCTATATATTTTTATTAGACCAACATAACACAAATTTGGCAGATGCCTAAATTTAGAGCAATGGAAAGCAGTAGAGAACATGACGCAGGCTATATGAACAGTGATGAGGTAAAACAAATATGACCATCTACCTAAGATACTGCTGATTCTCTGTAAGTCAGGAAAACAGCCCTGTCAAATAGATGTCCATACGAGTGCCTGGACCCTTGCTTTCCAAGCAGAACATTTCCCAGACCATCACACTCCCACCACCAGCTTCTTTTGATTTCTGAATAGCATCTTGGATATTGAAAAAAGCAGGACTGATCAAACTAGGTGATCTCCTTCCACTGCTCAAAGTCCAGTTTTGACATTGCGCGCCCGTTGTAGACGTTGACTGGGCAGGGCTGAGAATGAACATGAATGAGCCAAAACATGATGACCACTTCAAAGATGAAGCAAATAATATTGATTATCTAAAAACAACAATACATGCCAAGGTGTAAGAACAGACCTGAGATGGCAAGTGAACATATTGATCTTGTGGTCAGCATGTTATATGCAAGAGGCATGGCATTGCAGCAACTTTAACAAGGGCCGCTAGTTATGCCCGGATGAATGGGTTAGAGCACTTTAGAAGTTGCAGGGCTTCTGGGGTACTGCCAGTCAGCAGTGATGAGTACCCACCAAAAGTGGTCCATGGAGGGACAAACCATGAACCAATGAGAGGATGTTGGGCACCCACAGCTCATCGATGCACAGCAACAACGAAAGATATCCTGTCTGGTCCAAACCAACAGAAGGGTAAATATTGCAAAAGTCTCAGAGAATTGTTTTTAATCTTTAAAAAAATAATAAATTTGGCATCTCCAATCCCACCCGAATATGGAATGCCCAATTCGAGAACTATGTGCAAGCCTTGCTTGTGTGCGACCCCAAGTTGCCAATTCTGGAGAGAGGGACGATTTGCAGCTCTCCTTCGAAGAACGTGCCCGTCAACTACTGCATCTTTACACTCATTGGTCAAAACTTTGCAAGTTCAGAACGAGGGTGGAGGATACCGGAACATAAGCAAGCTTAGAATCTTACTGATGAGCACCCGGCGGCTGGCCAACAGGGGGCGCTGGAGCAACAAACAAAGCGACTATTTTTAATATCCCAACCCCACAGTCCCTTCCCAATTTGCATTCCTACAGCGCGAGGCCAATTGTGTGCTGCTCTGAGAAAGCTGCCGACCACTGCAGACTGGTACGACCGGGCATCGAACCCGCACCGTGGTTGTTACTACTGCTCCGCAATGCAGTGCCTCAACCGAGTGAGCTAACCTGGCAGCTGTCTCGGAGAATTTTAATGATACTTGCACGAGGCATGTGTCACAACTCACAGTGTATTGCAGACTGCTGCACAAAGTGGCAGACCAGTTGGAGTGCCCATTCTAACCTTGGCCCACTGCCGAAAGCATCTACAATGGGCATGTGAGTGTCTGAACTGGACTTAAGAGCAATTGGTCGAACGATTCTTCTCTTCTTTTACATCATGCATATTCGCAGGTACATGTGCACCATTTACCTGGGAAGAGATGGCACCAGTATGCACTGTGGGAAGCATACAAGCTGAATTAAGGAGTGTGAAGCTCTGGGAAATGTACTGCTGGGAAAACCCTCAGTCTGGGAATTTAAGTGGATGTCATTTTGATTAAAAACATTTTTCCTGCCCAAGGGAGACCTATACAATATAAAGGCAAGTGGTTTGAATGTTGTGGCTCATTGGCATATATTACTTTTTCAGGACATAGAACATTATAAATCAGTGCAATTCAGCCGTAACAGGTCCATATTGTTCAGCAAATATCTGTTTAATCAGTGATAAAAGGAGTATATTTTTCTGTATACAGCGCAAATCAGCCATGACACACATTATTAAGTAAATGCCAATACAAATCAACTATTACGGGTGTATATTGTGCAGCATATATCAACCTAAATTTCAGCACTTACGAAGAATGCATGTTATCTAGAGTAGAACAGTGTAAATCAGCTATGTAGGGGATATATTGAGCAATGTATGCCTGGGTAAATCAGAATGAAGGGTGTATACTGTGGAGCACAGCGTGCCGTTCAAAAATACTTGGCACTTTCATAGTGTGTACCTAAAAGGATACATTTCTCACCTGAAACAAGGACAGGAATATTATAGGACATCCTTTCATGGACACCAGGCCACACACACATATGCACACACAGACAGGGATCCATACACATAGCCACTAGCACACAGACACACAGAAGGCACACAGGTGGCACACACACATACACAGCGGTCAATGTGTGCTCAAACACACAAACACCAGTGATGGAAGTCTCAAGACCAGGTCTTCCAGATGGCTTTGAGCCCTGCTTTTGGTTGGTCTCGGTCTCAGTGTTAAGCCTCAAAGTCTCGGTCTCAAATGTCAAGGTCTTTTGTCTCAGCTGTCAAGATCAGTTGAGACACAAATAATTTAAGAAATTTTACCTCTCATAGCATCTCTTTTTTTTTTCTCTTTCCATGGTTAATTAATGCTGATTAATAGTCAGGATATGTAAGGCCAGCTCAGTGGATTGCACTCAGCCAGCTCATAGTTGAGGGAAATTATACCCGCGTGTGGGGTTGTCCCCGGGTGCAGGTCTTGGCTGATGAGACCGTGCCCAGAGGTCAGGCAGCTGGCTGGGCACACATCCTGGCAACAGTGCCCACTGTGGCCACTTAATGAACAGCTGTTTGGGGTGTGAAACAATTGGCTCCTATTTATTTGGGATTCACCCAGTAATGCATTGGGGTGATATTTCATAGTCATGGATTTTCAAAATTCTTTGATATGTTGAAGGTACATGTCCCAAATGGCAAAATCCAAATTTTGAGGTCTCTTGACCCATTACTTTTTTTTCTAGGACCCACAGAATTTTGTGGGTTAATAAGCCTGTAAAAGAAAACTGACTTTTAGGACCCTATATCTCAGTGTGCCCGCAAAACAACAAAACAGTTGGGATCTTGAGCGCCCCCTATTGGCATCAGACAAGATCCCAGCTGTTTTGTTGTCTCATTTTAATATCTAGGTCATTTGTGCTTGACTTTTTGACTACCCTTTTGAATTTCTGAGAAAAGTGGTCCTAAAATGACCCCTTTTTTGGTCTGTGACCCTTTTTAGGCCCTTTTTTCTCCAAACTTCAAGGTTGTCCCAACAAAATAACAATGGATTTAAATAAAGTACCTTTCAACTTAAAGATCCCTGCAAAAAAAATGTCCTGGGATATCATTTAAGTTTCAAGACTATCCATGATAAATTCTGGGAAAAAAATGGCTTACAGCATATTGAGCGCCCCCTATTGGCAAACTTCAAGGATGGCTCAGGTGAATAACTACATTGAGGAACTCTACTCTCCCTATAGACTCACTCTCAATGTACTTTGACCTGGGACACCTTTGAAGTTTAGAACTAGAGAGGTGGAAACTTGCAGTTTTGTTAAGTCGGCCAATAAGGGCCCAAAAAAGGGGTCGCTGTAGCTCGGGCCAGAAGGGGTCAATAGAGGAACGGTTCTGGATTTGAAGTTTGGGTACCATACCTATCTCAGAAATAAAATATCAGCCAAACCCAGGGGGGTCAACAATTCTGACTGTCTGATCTTCTCAAAAATTGGCTCTTAATTGTACAACGTAGATACACATCCATGAAAATGAGTCTGGGCTGTTGCGGGCGCACTGAGACATAGGCTCCTAAGTGTCAGTTTTCTTTCAAGGGCTGATTAACCCCCAAATTTTACGGGGGTCCTAGAAAGAAAAGTAACAAGTCTTGAGACCTAAAAATCTGGATTTTGCTATTTCAGACATGTACCAACAACATACCAAAGAATTAAAAAAAAATCCATGACTATGATGTGTCATGAACCGGGTGAATCTTAGAAAAACTTGCTCTTATTTAACACGTTGACTGCCAACTACGAGATAACTCGTAATGGCGGGTCAAAGCCAGCGCTAGACGCTAGACGGCATTTTTTTTTTCCAGCGTGAGCGGCATTTCAGAACTCTTCAGCGAATGAAGGTGACAAGTATCCTCCGTTTACATTTTCCAATCGGACTGCTGTCTATTTTTTACAGCAAGTTGCATGACCATGCTGCAAAAACAGGTGTAGGTACTTGTCGCCGAATTACCTTCATTCGCAAAAGAGTTCTGAAATGCCACTCTCGCTGGAAAAAAAAATTAACGTAGCTGAGTGCCAGTGCATAGACCTATTTATAATTAAATTATTTTTCTGTACTGAATGTAGCCCATTATTTGCTGTTAGATCGCATGGGGGAGAGAAGCCATGTCTTCAATTGCCACTTGATTATTCTTGAATTGGAAAACGTGTTTATAAAGGAAAACCATCTAGAATTAGCCAGGACTAATTGTTGTCAATAAAGGGATGGATGATTTCCCTCGAATTTTCAGGCCTAGCGCCGGCCCTGACCCCCCATTACGAGTTATCTCGTAGTTGGCAGTCAACGTGTTAATATTCGTCACACAAGGTGGCAGACATGGTCAGTGGGGTGGGTATGTATTGTGGAAAATTTCATAGGCCATTCCTGGAAAGTGGCAGAGGGCTTGATCATGGTCTTGGTCTTGGAAGGGCAGGTCTTGCTCTCGGTCTCGAACTGACAAATCTCGACTACATCACCGGTATACATGCACACACACATAAACACACGCACGCACGCACAAACACACATACACACACACACACACACACACACACGTACACAGTCTCTCTCCCAACTCACCCTTGGCCATCTTGCCTTTGTCAAGCATGCCTGTCTTTATTCCACATTTGACAGGGATTATAGGACCTGGAAAATGGAGCAAAAGCCTCAGATGAGCCCAGCAATTAACTGCTTCTTTGTCGTAGTAAACAGGATGCCAATTATGAAAAAAAAAAAAACAGGGGCAGGGACATTTTGACACCGAGATCCATAAGCCCAGTCTGTGATTCCACCACTTTAACTTTAATCGTGAATTTGTGCATGCTAGTGTACGCACTTTTTTGACATATGAGCATGGCTCTCTCATTTTAACTGATTTTAATTTAAAAAAACTGTAGTTAAAGGAGCAGTTTCGTGATTACTGCAGTGAATCGTAATGTGTTGAAATGCAGTAGATCTCAAAATGTATGGAGCGCTTTGAAACTATGAAATGAGATGCATGAATTGCAAATATTTAAATGCAGTGAATTTCAGATGAAATGCCGTTAATGGCAATATTGAAATGCAGCTAAATTATCCATGGACAAATGCAGTGGATCAATCTCTTGATATGCAGTTATTGAAATGAATTAAATCTAAATGTTTTCGAGAAACCTCATTTTCTGATAATGCTGCTCCTCTTTGTTGTTGGGGGGATTTTCATATGGTTTTGGAAACTTGGCTGTGGATTTTACAACCCCTTCAGAAATTAAATGTAGAGCATTGATTGAATTGTGATCGCATGTACACTTGGGGCAACAATGGAGCAAAGCTGACTCTGGTATGTTTGGACAGTGAAGCTGCTGTAAATGCTGTCAACGAAGATATTATGCAGTTTGCCTTCCTCAGTGGATTTCTGCCCGAATACCTGGTCTCCAAAATAAATGTGATGTCATTTAAATCATAAAATCCTTGAACTTTGAGCTTCTTTGGTTGAACTTTTGTATCTGACATTGCTATAAAGGTGTGTGCATATGCTGTATTCTAAAACATGGAGATACAATGTCATAATAAAAGGAGTTGAGGATCTGTCATTGTTATTGGTCAATCTAACCATTTGTTTTCTTCCATATCATGTTACATCATCTGCAATACCGACCAATGCAAGCGCCTCTCAAGCCTTGGTTTACTATGGCTGCTGGGAAACCTACACTACAGTCCGGTTTGCTTCGCACCGCCTCATCCCTGTTAGCTTTGGGACTTTTCTCTCTCCTGAGCTGCCCACTCCTTCTGAATCTTCAAGGCATCAACAGCTGCAAAACCTTCCCTGCATCTTGTCGGAAGATTTGGGTTCACAGGTCTTCAGATGTATATGAACTTTGCCTTTGGACCTTGTTAAAACTAAACATGTCTGTATATATAGATTGTGTAGTTTTCACAATTGTCATGACGGTATCTTCTCTTGAGCCCCTTTTTATCATTTTGCAACTAGCGCAGGTGGTTGGCTGGGTCATGCCTATTAGTAGTATGTCCATTCTTGATCCAGGTGATTGCATTGGTGGTAGCCGACATGCGCTAAAGGCTCAGCAGCCTTTAGCAGCCAATGTTTTGACCCTGGATATTTCTATGGACTTCCTGTTCGTCCAGGAGGCAGTAGGTGCTCCACTGTACACATAGTTTATTTCACTAGGTAGAATGTTTCTCAGGACCATGATGGCACTTTATCTTGCCTCTTTGCATCTGTTGGGGTTGCAGACGTGCGCTAGAGGGAGCAGCAGGTGCCTATTCTCTGGAGGGTGGCGAGACCCTGCCCGCAGGTACAGATGCGAGGGCACCAAGCGGTGTGTTCTCTGGGAAACAAGCCTATCGGGTCCAGCGATGAGCCAGGCTACACATAGTTTAATTGCGAACATAATTTAGCTTCACTTGCTGGTGATGGTTCTGCTGTTTTGGGGGATTCTTAAGTTTTACTCCCTACCTAGTTTTGTTGTTATTTAGTATGTTCTTGCTATGCATGGTAGACAGCACCTCCAGAGCAGAACCTTCCGCCAAACTCAAATGTCATTACAACTACATGTCAATAAATTTGTTCAATCTTAATACATGAGTTTACCTGACAGAACTATATTTGCTATTCATTTACATGAGAAAGTGGAGTGTTATGTTTTCAAAAAGATGCTCTGTTTTAGTACTCTGAAATAATAAAATTTATTGCTGTGAATTTTTAAAATCGGGTTCAATTTTCGTTATTTTGAGGCATTTGCTTCTAAAAGTACTCAAGTCCGCAGACTAGTTTTTGAAATATCTGGGTGAAGAATCAAGATAATAATCTCCTAATAAGTTTTAAGACATCTTTACTGTTATTTCATTACGTTTGCATCAGCTAATCACATGTAACTTGATCCCCACAAGTTGTCAAATTCTTAAAATCTGGTTTCTCACAAAAAGACAAAAACGGAATTGAGCACTTCAAAAATCAACCCTTCAATTTTATTCTGTAGTCTGCAAGTGCATTAAAAAAAAAGGGGTCAAGAATGCAAATGTTTCCGCTAAACATTTTCTACACTGCTTAATTTGTTGTGTTTCAGTGCGACATTGAGCACTGAAGATAGACCAAAGGAAGCATGTTAAGTATGCTGGAGTCGAAGGGTAAAGTGTGATGTAGTTTGATAGAACTTGTGCTGATAACTTACTGTCTGATGGTGACTGCTGCCTCCTCTTCCTCGTCCTGGAGCGGGTACAGGGACCTGGCTCGTAATCGTCATCATCATCATCATCATCATCATCCTCCTCTGGCTCCTCCTCCTCCTCTTCCTCCTCCTCCATAATTTCACTCCTCTTCTTCCTGCTGTTTTCCCCAGACTCATTCCCTGCTGCCTCTTTTCTCTTCTTGTCGGTTTCCTTTAATGTTTTTTGCTTCTCTGGACATTAGTCTCAAGTTGGAGAAATACTAGTCCGGTAAAGGACTTCAAAAATCTCTACGCTTTAACTGCAAATGCGACTGGATTAACAAAGCCTTATTGAAACCATGCACGCTCACTTTCACCAATTTCAACTAGAGTGGTTGAAATGTTTACTGCAACCATGTTAACATTTAATACACAACTGTTTACTGGTTTGAACAATAATTATTTGTAAAATACTGTAAAGAGTTTGAAGTCGAGTGTTGCATTTAACCTATTTAACCACCTTCATGAGTTATAGAGCACGCCAAATTTGATGTAAATCTGTCCATAGGTGGCACTATAGTTAACAAATGGTCATAACTCTGAAACCAATTTTCTCATCAACTCTTAATTTTGAATAATTCATATTGGCTCAGGGTGCAATCTGTATCTATAACAGGGTTTTTTTCTACCAAACAAAAGCTGAGGTGCAGAACCTAAGCGTATTTGCTGAGCTCCTTAGCCGAATGATTGCAAAACTGCAAACAACGGTGAGTGTTCTATAAGCTGACAAAAAAAAAAAAAAAAAAGGAAGAGGTGACTTGATCTCAAGCGGAAAGGTAACCTGGCAACAAGAATGACCTGCTAATCAACTATCATTATTTGGACAAATGTTTGCGTAGACGTGTATCCAGACTTTCTGAATCTTTTTATATTATGGACTGTTGATGATGAAATCCCTAAATTCCTTGCAACTGCATGTTGAGAAACGTTCTTTAAACGTTTGGACAATTTTCTCATACAGTTGTTTACAAAGTGGTGAACCTCGCCCCATCCTTGCTTGTGAACAACTGAGCCTTTCGGAGATGCTCCTTGTATTCCTAATCATGACACTCACCTGTTTCCAATTAACCTGTTCACCTGTGGAATGTTCCAAACAGGTGTTTTTTGAGCATTCCTCAGCTTTCTCAGTCTTTTATTGCCCTGTCCTAGCTTTTTTGGAACATGTTGCAGGCATCAAATTCAGAGTGAGTGAATATTTCCGAAAAAAAAAAACAGTATAGTTTATCAGTTTGAACATTTAATATCCTGTCTTTGTAGTGTACTAAATTGAATATAGGTCGAAAAGGATTTGCAAATCATTGTATAATAATAAATAATAATTTATATTAGGATTAGTAAATCCTTTGTGCACTCGTCAGTTCAAATTGTAATCAGCCGTTACAAATTTATTTGCATTTTAATCACAGCAAATAGCAATAATCTCAGAAAGAATTTATCTTCGGCCATCTTCGGCAATGACGTCACGGGAGCTATCAAGCCTGCGGTAGAGAACACATTGTCAATGTCACTGGACTCAGATATTCATAATTGTGGATTATTCCCTGAGGAAAATGCCGAATATCTGCCTTCTCAAGAACTGCAACAATAAAGCCGATGCAAGCAGAGGCATCACGGTTCATAAATTTCCAAAAAAAACCCCACAATTCAAACAGCATAGGTGGATTTTGTGAAGAGGAAACAAGCAGATTTTAAGTGACCCGGATCAAGATCGGTGATCTGCTTTAAACACTTCTCCTATGCTTGCTTTTATCAGCCAGATCCCGAGGGACAGGAACAGTCTGGATATTGCTGTGGGTCAGTAACCAATTAAATCACCAATTAATAAGCCATCAATCAATAAGCTGAGCAAAAACTGCCCCAGTCCCCAATTTTCCCCATCTATTCTGTACTCAGAGAAACTGGTTAATAAGCCCACGGCGCCGCTAAATAAGCCCACCCTAAAATGAGTGTGGAAACTATTTTATGCAAAAAAAAAAAAGACTCAAAATGAAACTAAATCCATCTTCCACCACGAGACCTTGAGTAAAATTAAAACTCAAGCCATGATAGCGAAGCTGGAAGTTTTCAGCCCCAGACCCAGAGGCAATGTTGCTGCTATCAGCAAATAAGCCAGGTTCAACAGTGGCAGCCACATGCACGGATGCCTGCTTTTTAATGAGCCACTTATCCATATGATTTTGACAGATTCAGGTACACAAAATAAAGAATCTTATCAAAATAAATAGAATTGCGCGTTAGCCTTTGTTCCAGACGATGTGATTTCGACACACAAATCATCAGTTGGTAAACTCGATCCAGCAAACTAACCACCGGTTCCTCTTAAGTACCTAGCTAACCAACAGTTCGCTTTATCAAACTAGGCCTACACTGTCAGCGGCCGACAGCAAGGGGTATATCCCCAAAATTCCCCAATCCTCGAAGCCCCCTTTATTAGATTCCCCTTTACTAGACCTACAATATGAGGCAAATTTGAGGTCTGTGTAAGTAATTGTTCCAGAGATATGGTCAAAAAACTGATTTTTTCAATATATAGCGCCACCTGGTGGCAAACCTAGGAATGCATACTTGCCCAAAATCTAATCAGATCATCCTCTCTACCATATCTACCCATATGCTATAAATGAGAAGCCAATGTAAAGTATTTTGTGAGTTATCGCACTGATGGCTAAAATCTGCGGACCCCGTGGTAGCGGCGGCGGCAGTGGCGGGTGGGGTGAAACCATGATATCCTCGAAACTCGTATTTTGGGGATATAATGAGTGACCAACACAAAATTTCTCAAATGAATAGGGCCCCCGGGCTATAACATTCCTGGGACAATATAAAGTCCCATAAATGGAACCAAATGCTTAGCAACAACCTGAATTTTAATACTGTTTTACTTTAGCTCTTGAATAAAATCAATAAAATAAATTGTTGGAGAGAGCATCTCATTGAGTTGTGTGGAAGAATTAGCCATTAGAAATGTAAAATTTATGAAAAAAAATCTTTCCTGAAAATGACAACCTGTATTTTTCAATATGATGTCAACGTTAATATTACATAGTTGACATCCAGTGACGTGTGGTCGGAGGTTAGTTTGGTGAGGCAGAATCCTCCCCATGGCTTTATTAGCAATCAGACGATTAACTAGTTAAGTAAGACTATTTAGCCGAATGACGGGCCAGTTTAAGTTTCCGCGGCGTTGTTACATAGTATATCGAACCTGAAATGCTCACTAGACGGCAGATTTGCGCGTACTTGCTTCCAGGAAGTTGAAGCAATGTCATCAACAAATATTAAAACAGTTCGACTTATGCAGAGTTCAATGCTTGATCAATATACAATGTATTCTCCTTTAAATACGCGCTTTTACACCCAAAAAAAAAAAAAAAAAACTGGTGTTTATTTTCGGTCTTCTTTCATATTCTGATTAACAAAATGTTTAAACGATATACAGAATTACCGAGAGCCGAGAATTCTTCCTAATTGATTATTCAGATTTCCATCCTTGCAGTCTCGAATTGAAGCGTATACGTGAATGAATCTTTTTGTCATTATCTCCTCTATCAGTATACGGGCTTTCTATATGCTTGGTCTTTATTGTTTTGATTGTCAATCAGGAATAGTACGTGGGAACAGGTTCACAAAATCCTGTGATAAAAGTTTGGGTCAGTGCCTCACCTCACCGCACGTCTCTGGCTTCCTGTAAGCGAATACGCGCAAATCTGCAGTTTCGTGAGCATTTCAGGTTTGATGTTCTGAGTAATAACTCCGCGGAAACTTAAAAGAAAGACAACACACATGAGGCAGAACCATAACAGTACCCCCCAAGAAGCGCCACCTGGCGCTGAAACGGAACATCAAAGAAACTAAAAATACAAGAAACATCAAAAAACTAAATACAAAACCACACAAGACTAAGAAATACAAAACCCCTACCAAATACGAAATACAAAACCCTAAAGACTAAAACAAAACACCTAACTAAATACTAAACGGCACAAGAACAAAATACACAGAACATAAAAAAGAATGCTTCCAGGTCTCCAGCAAAAGCTGGGGATGGAAACCTGAACTGAGGGAACAGGAAGGGCCTAGGAGTGACAGGAAAGCTTTCCAAAAGCGGGAGGTGAACTGGGGACCACGGTCAGACACAACGTCTGCAGGGATACCATGGGGACGGACAACGTGCTGTATCAGGAGGTTGGCAGTGGATTTGGCTGAGGGGAGCTTGGGGAGTGCAATGAAATGGACTGCCTTAGAAAAATGGTCAACTATGGTGAGGATGGTGGTGTTGCCTTGAGAGGGAGGTAGGCCGGTGACAAAATCGAGGGTAATGTGGGACCAGGGACGGCTGGGGATAGGGAGTGGCTGAAGGAGACCAGAGGGGGGTGTGTGTGGGGTCTTGGCCGTGGCACAGACCGAGCAGGCACTCACAAAGCCCTTGACGTCGTCTGGTAGGTCCGGCCACCAGAAGCGACGCCGAATGAAGGCGGTGGTCCTCTTGACACCCGGATGGCCTGAGAACTGGGACCCGTGTCCTCATTGGAGCACCTCAGACTGGAGGGCCTGGGGAACGAACAGGCAGTTACCGGGACAGGCACTGGGCGCGGCCTGCCCGCTCAGTGCTGCCTGGACCCTTTCCTCAATCGGGAGCTGGATAGCACTGAGGAAACGACTCGGAGGGAGGATGGTCTCGGGAGGGTTCTCGGAAGCGGAACTCTTCTCGAACCGCCAGGAAAGGGCATCAGCCTTGGCATTGCGGGACCCAGGCCTGTAAGCAAAGGAGAAATTGAACCTCTCGAAAAATAAGGCCCACCGGGCCTGGCGGGAATTAAGCCTCTTAGCCGTCTTCAGGTACTCGAGGTTTTTGTGGTCCGTCCACATCAGGAATGGCATAGTGGCTCCCTTCAGCCAGTGACGCCACTCCTCCAGAGCCAACTTGACTGCCAGTAACTCCCGGTTACCGACGTCATAGTTGGCCTCAGTGGGCGTGAGGCGGTGTGAAAAGAAGGCACAGGGGCGGACCTTCCCGTCCTTGGTAAATCTTTGGGACAGCACCGCTCCCACGCCCACGTTGGAGGCATCCACCTCTGCGATGAACTGGGACGCCGGGTCCGGGGTCATCAGGATGGGGCCAGATGTAAATCGCCTCTTGAGTTGCTGGAACGCCTGGTCCGCCTGGGGATTCCAGCAGAACAGGTGCTTGGTGGAGGTAAGCGCCGTCAGGGGAGCTGCCACCGAGCCGTATCCTCGGATGAAGCGGCGATAAAAATTGGCGAAGCCCAGGAATCCTTGGAGGGCCTTGCGATCCTTGGGCTGGGGCCATTCCAGGACGGACCAGACCTTGGCAGGATCCATTCTCAGCGACCCGGGAGAAATGATGTAGCCAAGAAACGTCGTGGAACAGGTGTTAAACTCGCACTTCTCGGTGTTCACGAAAAGGCAGTTCTCCAACAGACATTTCAGAACTTGGCGAACATGCCGAATGTGCTCCTCACAGGCGCATGAGAAAATGGGGATGTCATCAAGGTAGACATAAACAGACCGGCCGATCATGTCACCCAGGACGTCGTTCACCAAACGATGGAACATTGTGGGCGCGTTGGTGAGGCCAAAGGGAACCACCAGGTATTCCCAATTGCCAGTGGGGGTGTTGAATGCGGTCTTCCATTCATCCCCCTCACGTATCCTCACCAGGTGGTAAGCGTTCCGCAGGTCCAGCTTAGTAAACACCTGGGCCCCCTGGATTATGTCGAAGGCAGAGGACATGAGCGGCAGAGGATAACGGTTCCTGACCGTTATCTTGTTCAGCCCTCTGTAGTCGATGCAGGGCTGGAGCATCACATCCTTCTTAGCCACAAAGAAGAACCCGGCTCCTGCTGGCGACGTGGAGGGTCGAATTATCCCAGCCGCGAGAGACTCCTGGAGGTACTCAGGCCTTTTTATGAAAGGCGCGCAATTGCGCGTTTGTGCCTTTGCGCGCCTAAAATTGCATTTTAGGTGCGCAAGTAAATGTGTGCGTATCCATCAAAAAACGTTCAATTTCTGCGCACCTAGCTATCCGAACTGCAGCGCCATCTAGACAGCATTTCCAAACTCTTTCACCCATGAGAAACCAATGGAACCAATGGAACTGCGCGTTGCATCAACCACTTAAGATAAAAAAAAACCCACCAAAGATGGAGAAGCGGGTTGGGCCTATCGCCCAGGTTTCCACCTATAGAATGTGGGATGTCGAAACCAAGGGCATAAAACCCATTAAGACTGTCAGAAAGGACGGGAAGGAGTGGGTAATGGAAGTAAGCTTTCTCTTATCTATTGTACGAAAGTTTTCATTGCCGAATTTTGGTTGTTTTGACGGTGAAACTTGGTGTAATCAATCGGTCATTCCTGCTAATAAATGGAGCCCTGGTTCGTTTCCCAGAAGCATAGTTGCCAACGTTGGCAACTAACGTAGTTCGTCCATTGAAAGTCAATGGTTCCAACTATGGAAGTTAGCATCTGTGATTTCGGGAAACGCAAACCAGATTAGCTCCATTCACATCTCGACAGCAGTTTTTTCCATGATTTAATTAATAAATTACTAGGGCTGTCCCCTACTAAAACAAATCTTGGTTGACCAATAGTCGGTTTTTTTCCCCCCAGTCGTTCAAAATGATAAAACTCTTCGGAGCCCCCCATTTTTGCTACCCTTTGTGATTCTGCTGTTGCACTTGAGAAGTTGAGGGATGACTACACAATTGACTGATGCCTGTATTTGACCCCGCCATAAAACTTTGTAGGTTGTTTTATTTAATAGACCTGGTTCATCTCATTTCTGCTAATGAGAATTTAAGTCCCAGTATCGTTTTATTGTTCGCTGTAATAATCATGAAGTTGAAAATTCTCATGGACTCCAATGTCTCTCAAATGGACACAAAATGGAAATGACATTAAATAACGAATTGGGCTGAATAAGCGTTATTTTGTTTTCATTTCTGCTATTAATTGTTTACGAGTTAATTTGTTGGGTTTTTAATTTGAGCTTGCGGAGAACAGCTACGTTACAGACCATTCCAACAGACTACCGCAAGGGATACCTTGTTTTTCCTCATTCATTGAAACCGCAATAGTAAATTAAAGCTGCAAGCAGCGTTGAACGGGCCCTTGCACCCTCGTGCATGTTGGGGGTAGTGGTGAGATCCTGATGGGTGCAGGTGTGCACTCACGACCAGTGGACAGGTCAAGTACAGGCACCAACCTGTGAAAAAGTTTTGAGCGAATCAGACAAAGCAGGAAGGAGTTATGAAAATTTGATAGTTCATCCATCAGGGGGCGCTCTGAGCGAAACCAAATGTGGGCAGGTGCGTTCAGGGGCAGACCGTCAGCACAAATGCGAAGTTTCGAGCAAATCGGCCAATGTCAATGAAAATATGGCATTTCCTGTTTCCACAAGGGTGCGCTAGAGAGACATTTAGCTCCCCCCATAGGCGAGGCCCCTATCAGATTTAACAGCTTGCCATCATTGACCTGTGCATCAATTTTTATGATGATACGAGTTCAGTAAAGACATCAAAAACACAAACGTATTTTCATGGCTAGGGATCCATCTTCGCCGCGCTGCCACTCAAACGCCATTACTTGTAGCTTCACAGCATTCATAATGTAGCTTCACCAACTTGTTCTGCATGTTTTAGTAGTGGAATGAAGTTGATGGGTTCAACTATGTGTCATCAGTACATGTTAAAGTAAAAAATGGTCACTTCCTGTTACTACCAGGGGGCGCTATTAGTGAAGTGGGAAGTTATTATACCTTGAGGTTCAGGGCGGAGCCATCATCATCTCCAGCAAGTTTGAAGCTTCTACAGTCAAGTATGTTGGCGTGAGAGCATTTTGAAATATTTTACTCGAGTCGCCAAAATTTGTCATGCCCTAGCAGCCACGCCCTTTGACCTACAGACATGCAGAGCACAACTTTTGATCAGCCTGGTCTATCGATGATCTCTGCCAAATTTGAAGTCAATCGGTCGAAAACCCTAGGAGGAGTTCGTTTTAAAATTGAAAAATTCAAATCAAAATGGCCAACTTCCTGTTGCAGTGCAGTGACGGGGACACTGTACTGAAGGAGATGCCGTCTTTCGGATGAGACGTTAAACCAAGGTCCTGACTCACTCTGGTCATTAAAGATCCTATGACACTCTTCGAAAAGAGTAGGGGGTTCCCCGGTGTCATGGCTAAAGTCCCAACCTGGCTCTTTCCACCTGCCACCTAATCATCCCCTGATCCAATTGGCTGTGCAAATTGCCCCCTCCCTCCCCACCTCAACCCCCAGGGCTCCCTTGAAAAAGAGATTTCAATCTCAACGGGACTTCCCTGGTTAAATAAGGGTTACATAAATAAATAAAATAAAATATCTTGACGTTCAGGGCGGAGCCATCATCATTTCCAGCAAGTTTGAAGCTTCTACGATCAAGTATGTGGGTGTGGGAGCATTTTGAAATTTTTTTGGCGAGGCGCCAAACTTTGTCACGCCCTTGCAGCCACGCCCTTTGACCTACAGACATGCAGAGCACAACTTTTGATCAGCTTGCTCTCTAGATGATCTGTACCAAAGTTGAAGTCGATCGGGCAAAATCCCTAGGAGGAGTTCGTTTTCAAAGTAAAAACTGGTCACTTCCTGTTTTTTGGCGAGTCGCAAAACTTTGTCACGCCCTAGCAGCCACGCCCTTTGACCTACAGACATGCAGAGCACAAATTTTGATCAGCTTGGTCTCTAGATGATTTGCACCAAATTTGAAGTCAATCGGTCGAAAAAACCCAAGGAGGAGTTCGTTTTAAAATTCAAAAATTCAAATCAAAATGGCCGACTTCCTGTTGGGTTTAGGGCGTGGCTCCAAGGACATTTTTTGTATGTCTGCATATGATACGTATTTGTACCGAATTTCGTCTGCCTACGAGAAAGTAACCAAATTTCCCTATGGGAATTTTGAAACGTGTTTAGGGGGCGCTATTTTGGCATTTTGCGTCGACCATGAACGATCACCCAAAAATATCGAATTTCGGATCTGGCCGGACGAATGTGGAAAATTAGACGCTTTTTTACCATTGGGAAAGGGGCGAAATTGGCCTTTGAAATGTCGGAATAATAATAATAGTAATAATTAAAGCTGCAAGCAGCGTTGAACGGGCCCTTGCACCCTTGTGCACGTTGGGGGTAGTGGTGAGATCCTGACGGGTGCAGATGTGCACTCATGACCAGTGGACAGGTCAAGTACGGGCTCCAACCTGTGATAAAGTTTCGAGCGAATCGGAGCGCTCTTAGCATAACCAAATGTGGGCAGGTGCATTGAAGGGCACACCGTCAGCACAAATGCAAAGTTTCAAGCAAATCGGCCAATGTCAATGTAAAATATGGCATTTCCTGTTTCCACAAGGCTGCGCTATAGAAACATTTTGCTCCCCCCATGGGCGAGGCCCCTATCAGATTTAACAACTTGCCATCCTTGACCTGTGGATCAATTTTTATGATGATACGAGTTCAGTAAAGACAGCAAAAACCCAATCGTATTTTCATGGCAAGGATCCATTTTTCGCCACGTTGCCACATGAACGCCATTACTTGTAGCTTCACAGCATTCAAAATGTAGCTTCACCAACTTGTTCTGCATTTTTTAGAAGTGGAATGAAGTTGATGGGTTCAACTATGTGCCATCAGTACATGTTAAAGTAAAATATGGTCACTTCCTGTTACCACCAGGGGGCGCTATTAGTAAAGTGGGAAGTTATTATATCATGACGTTCAGGGTGGAGCCATCATCATTTGCAGCAAGTATGAAGCTTCTGTGGTCAAGTATGTTGGCGGGAGAGCATTTTGAAATTTTTTTTGGCGAGTCGCCAATTTTTGTCACGCACTTGCAGCCACGCCCTTTGACCGACAGACATGCAGAGCACAACTTTTGATCAGCTTGGTGTCTAGATGATGTATCCCCAATTTGAAGTCAATCGGTTGAAAACCCTAGGAGGAGTTTGTTTAAAAATTGAAAAATTCAAATCAAAATGGCCGACTTCCTGTTGGGTTTAGGGCGTAGCTCCAATGAGGTTTTTTGTATGTCTGGGTATGATACTTATGTTTATCGAATTTCGTATGCCTACGATAAAGTAATCGAACTGGTCACTTCCTGTTACCACAGGGGGGCGCTATCAGTAAAGTGGGAAGTTATTAAATCATGACGTTTAGGGCGGAGCCATCATCATCTCCAGCAAGTTTGAACCTTCTACAATCAAGTATGTTGGCGTGAGAGCATTTTGAAATTTTTTTGGCGAGTCGCCAAACTTTGTCACTCCCTAGCAGCCACGCCCTTTGACCAACAGACATGCAGAGCACATCTTTTCATCAGCTTTGTCTGTAGATGATGTTTACCAAATTTGAAGTCAATCGGTCCAAAACTCTAGGAGGAGTTTGTTTTAAAATTCAAAAATTCAAATCAAAATGGCCGACTTCTTGTTGGGTTTAGGGCATGGCTCCATTAAGGTTTTTTGTATGTCTGGGTATGATACTTATGTTTATCGAATTTCGTATGCCTACGACAAAGTAATTGAACTGGTCACTTCCTGTCACCACCAGGGGGCGCCATTAATAAAGTGAAAAGTTATGATACGGGGACGTTCAGGGGAGAGACCTCATCATGTCCAGCAAGTTTGAGGCTGCTAAAATCTAGTATATGGGCGTGAGTGCATTGTGAAATTTTTTCATCGAGTCGCCAATATTTGTCACGCCCTAGCAGCCACGCCCTTTAACCGACAGACATGCAGAGCACAACT
Source organism: Gymnothorax javanicus (assembly GCA_029692085.1). NCBI lineage: Eukaryota > Metazoa > Chordata > Actinopteri > Anguilliformes > Muraenidae > Gymnothorax > Gymnothorax javanicus. The sequence continues at coordinate 50,432,505 of CM056206.1, read as the reverse complement.
TTTCATCAGCTTGGTCTGTAGATGATGTGTACCAAATTTGAAGTCAATCGGTTGAAAACCCTAGGAGGACTCCGTTTTAAAATTGAAAAATTAAAATCAAAATGGCCAACTTCCTGTTGGGTTTAGGGCGTGGCTCCAATGAGTTCTTTGTATGTCTGGTTATGATACAAATGTGTATCGAATTTCGTCTGCCTACGACAAAGTAACCGCCCTACTCACTTTCTGTTCCCACCGGGGGGCGCTATTAGTAAAGTGGGAAATTATGATATCTTGACGTTCAGGGCGGAGCCCTCATCATTTCCAGCAAGTTTGAAGCTGCTAAAATCAAGTATGTTGGCGTGAGAGCATTTTGAAATTTTTTTAGCGAGTCGCCAAACTTTGTCACGCCCTAGCAGCCACGCCCTTTGACGAGCAGACATGCAGAGCACAACTTTAGATCTGCATGCTCTCTAGATGATCTGGACCAAATTTGAAGTTGATCAGGCAAAATCACAAGGAGGAGTTCATTTTCAAAGTAAAGACTGGTCACTTCCTGTTGCCACCGGGGGGCGCAATTAGTAAAGTGGAAAGTTATGATATGGGGATGTTCAGGGCGGAGACATCATCATATCCAGCAAGTTTGAATCTGCTGAGATCAAGTATATGGGCGTGAGAGCATTTTGAAATTTTTTTGTCGAGTTTCCAAATTTTGTCATGCCCTAGCTGCCACGCCCTTTGACCTGCAGGCATGCAGAGCACAACTTTTCATCAGCTTGGTCTCTAGATGATCTGGACCAAATCTGAAGTCGATCGGGCAAAATTCCTAGGAGGAGTTCGTTTTAAAATTCAAAACTTCAAATCAAAATAGCCGACTTCCTGTTGGGTTTAGGGCGTGGCTCCAATGAAATTTTTTGTATGTCTGGGTATGATACATATGTGTACCGAATTTCAGCTGCCTACGAGAAAGTAACCAAATTTCCCAATGGGAATTTTGAAACGTGTTTAGGAGGCGCTATTTTGGCATTTGGGGCGGAACATGTGAAGGCCCACAAAAATATCGAATTTCGGATCCGGCCGGACAAATGTGGAACGTTACAAGCGTTTTCACAAATGGGAAAGGGGCGAAATTGGCCTTTGAAATGTCGGAAGAATAATAAATAATAATAATAATAATAAGAATAATAAACAGCGCGATTTCAATAGGGCCCTCCGCAGACGACTTGCAGTCGGCTCGGGCCCTAATAATAATTAAAGCTGCAAGCAGCGTTGAACTGGCCCTCGCACCCTTGTGCACGTTGGGGGTAGTGGTGAGATCCTGATGGATGCAGGTGTGCACTCATGACCAGTGGACAGGTCAAGTACAGGCACCAACCGGTGATAAAGTTTCGAGCGAATCGGACAAAGCAGGAAGGAGTTATGAAAAGTTGATAGTTCATCCACCAGGGAGCACTCTGAGTGTAATCAAATGTGGGCAGGTGCATTCAGGGGCAGACCGTCAGCAAAAATGCGAAGTTTCGAGCAAATTGGCCGATGTCAATGTAAAATTTGGCATTTCCTGTTTCCACAAGGGGGTGCTATAGAGACATTTTGCTCCCCCCATTGGCGAGGCCCCTATCAGATTTAACAGCTTCCCGTCCTTGAAATGTGTATCAATTTTTATGATGATACGAGTTCAGAAAAGACATCAAAAACACAAACGTATTTTCATAGCAAAAGATCCATCTTCGCTGCATTGCCACACGAACGCCATTACTCGTAGCTCCACAGCATACATAATGTAGATTCACCAACTTGTTCTCCATGTTTTAGAAGTGGAATGAAGTTGATGGGTTCAACTATGTGTCATCAGTACATGTTAACGTAAAAAAAGGTCACTTCCTGTTACCACCAGGGGGCGCTATTAGTAAAGTGGGAAGTTAATATATTTGGACGTTCAGGGCGGAGACATCATCATCTCCTGCAAGATTGAAGCTTTCACATTCAAGTATGTTGGCGTGACAGCATTTTGAAATTTCTTTGGCGAGTATCCAAAATTTGTCACGCCCTAGCAGCCACGCCCTTTGCCCTCCAGACATGCAGAGCACAACTTTTGATCAGCTCGGTCTCTAGATGATCTGTACCAAATTTGAAGTCAATCAGTCAAAAACCCTAGGAGGAGTTCGTTTTAAAATTCAAAAATTCAAATCAAAATGGCCGACTTCCTGTTGGGCTGAGGGCATGGCTCCAATGAGTTTTTTGTATGTCTGGGTATGATACATATGTGGATCGAATTTCGTCTCCCCACGACAAAGTAATCAAGACTGCTCACTTCCTGTTACCACCGGGGCGCTATTAGTAAAGTGAGAAATTATGATATCATGACGTTCAGGGCGAAGCCATTATCATTTCCAGCAAGTTTGAAGCTAATACGATCAAGTATGTTGGCGTGAGACCATTTAGAAATTTTTTTTGGGGAGTCGCCAATATTTGTCACGCCCTAGCTGCCACGCCATTTGACCGACAGACATGCAGAGCACAACTTTTGATCAGTTTCGTCTCTCGATGATCTGTACCAAATTTGAAGTCAATCGGTCGAAAACCCGCGGAGGGGTTCGTTTTAAAACTCAAAAATTCAAATCAAAATGGTCGACTTCCTGTTGGGTTGAGGGCGTGGCTCCAATGAGTTTTTTGTATGTCTGGGTATGATACATATGTGTATCGAATTTCGTCTGCCTACGACAAAGTAACCGAACTGGTCACTTCCTGTTACCACAGGGGGGCGCTATTAGTAAAGTGGGAAGTTATTATATCTTGACGTTCAAGCCATCATCATTTCCAGCAAGTTTGAAGCTGCTATGATCAAGTATGTTGACGTGAGAGCATTTTGAAATTTTTTTTGGCGAGTAGCCAAAATTTGTCACACCCTAGCAGCCACGCCCTTTGACCTACAGACATGCAGAGCGCAATTTTTGATCACCTTGCTCTCTAGATGATCTGTTCCAAATTTGAAGTCGATCGGGCAAAATCCCTAGAAGGAGTTCGTTTTCAAAGTAAAAACTGGTCACTTCCTGTTACCACCGGGGAACGCTATTAATAAAGTGAAAAATTATGATATATGGACGTTCAGGGCAGAGACATCATCATGTCTAGCAAGTTTGAAGCTGCTAAGATCAAGTATATGGGCGTGAGAGCATTGCGAAATTTTTTCATCGAGTCGCCAAATTTTGTCACACCCTACCAGCCACGCCCTTTGACCGACAGACATGTAGAGCACAGTTTTTGATCAGCTTGGTCTCTAGACGATCTGTACCAAATTTGAAGTCAAACTGGCGAAATCCCTAAGAGGAGTTCGTTTTAAAATAAAAAAATTCAAATCTAAATGGCCGACTTCCTGTTGGGTTTAGGGCGTGGCTCCAATGAAATTTTTTGTATGTTTGGGTATGATACGTATATCTACCGAATTTTGTCTGCCTACGAGAAACTTATCAAATTTCCCTACGGGAATTTTGAAACGTGTTTAGGGGGCGCTATTTCGGCAGTTTTGCGTCCACCAAGTGCAAGCCCACAAAACTATCGAATTTCGGATTCGGCCGGACAAATGTGGAAAGTTAGACGCGTTTTCAGCATTGGGAAAGGGACGAAATTGGCCTTTGAAATGTCGGAAGAATAAAAATAATAATAATAAAAATAAATAATAATAATAATAATAATAATAAACGGCGCGATTTCAATAAGGCCCTCCGCAGACGACTTGCAGTCGGGTCGGGCCCTAATAAACCAGTAGAAGTTCACTTTGATTTGAACAGTCGTAAGTATGTATTATTAATAACTAAATGACTAATCTAAGAAATAACTGAAGAATTAAATTGGATAAAGCAAATTCACATAATGGCTCAAATCGCAACTTGCAAAATATAATGCTGAGTGAACGGAAACGGCGTTCAGTAAAAACCATGTTTTTTTACTGCCATACATGGCTGGTCAATGATCCGCGACATTAAGTTTGTTATGGTGTAATACATTCCGCTAAGTAACGAAATAAGCTAAAAAGAACTTTTATTGAGTTTGTTTTCTTACGGTTTAGGCTTGTCAGACTGGCTTCGGAGACATCAGTTATTGCGCTCTCTTTTTCGGAGATATTAGCAGGCTGTGTTTGCGTTAAACCTGCTAATTGCAATATTGTACTTCTCGCGATGCAGTGGAGATGCACCTCTTCATTCAGTTTCAAATTCAGTAGCCTGACTAACTAGCGGTTCAAATTACCATAACATATAACAACTTAATATTAATGTTCACCTATAAAGCACATTTAACAGGTTTATGCGCGGAGAGAATACTAAGTAAGCTGATTTACAGTTCTCATGTGGTAGCCCCGTTCGTAGTTGAGCTGGGTAAGCGAAATGTTGCTTGCAAATTCATTCCATTTTTTTCAATAATTTGCGACTTACAGGAAATTCTGCCAAACTCCTGTTTTTTTTTTTTTTCAACATTATGTTCCAAGACCGCATTGAAGTGAGCAACTAATGCCTATATCACTAATCTTAACTGTAGTTAGGGCAGATCTTATGACACAATTGTAACGCTCACTTGCGTGCCTATGTAAGAAGGATATAATGTAGGAAAAGAAAGGTGGTGTTGCACATGGTAGATTTACATATTTTAAAGATCGCCATAATATATTTATATATATTAGTTTTATTAGTTTAGATTAATTATGTACAACATTAATATCACCTTAACTTTTTATGCAGGGTGCGGTTTGCACGCCTAAAATAGTATTTGAGCTGCATTAAAAAAAAAAAAAAAAAATGCGCACCTAAGGCTGAAAAATTAAGTTTACGCGCGCAAATGTTTGCGCACCTAAAGGTTTTTCAAGAAAAGGCCTGAGGTACTTCTCCATGGCGACCCTCTCGGGCTGAGACAGGGAGAAGACCCGCTTCCGGGGCGGCACTGCTCCCTGCAGGAGGTCAATCTTGCAGTCATAGGGCCGGTGAGGTGGCAGAGACACCGCCCTAGATTTGCTGAATACCGCACCCAGGTCATGGTATTCAGCCGGGACTCGGGAGAGATCAGGCGCTGGCTCGGAAGACACCTGAGACCCAGGCACAGGTGACGCCGCATGGCGAAGGCAGCGGGCAGAACAGGAGGACCTCCACTCACGAACCTCGTGGGTGGACCAGTCCAAGACCGGGCCATGCTCGCGGAGCCAGGGGTGTCCCAGAACCACCGGGGATCTGGGAGACCGGATGACAAGGAAGGAGATGGTCTCACGGTGGTTGCCTGAGACCAGCAGCTGGACTGGAGCCGTTTGATGTAGAATCTGAGCCAGTCTTTGGCCCCCGAGGCCAAAGACGGTCAGAGGTCGCGCCAGTGGGGAGAGTGGAACACCCCAGGAGGCAGCGGCTTCGGCATCCAGGAAGTTCCCCTCCGCTCCAGAATCCACCAAGGCAGAGGTACGGCGGCTCTGGTTGCCCTAGGAGAGGGTCACCGGGATGCAGGTCCGGCAGTTGGAGGAGGCTTCGGGTCGAGAGGTGCCCACTACTGCTTCACCGGTCACTAAGGGGTGTTGGCTCTTCTCTGGGCAGTTGGTAACAAAATGCCCCTGCTGACCACAGTAGAGGCAGACCTTGGACCGCATGCGGCGATCCCTCTCCTCCTTAGTTAGGCGACTACGTCCCATCTGCATTGGCTCTGGCTTGGGTTGGTGGGCTAGGGTGGATGCTCGACTGGGAGGAGCTGGCGACGGGGACCAGGTGACAGGAGCCTTGGAGGGGTCGGAGGGAGCTGGCCGACGTCGCCCCAAGCGAGTGGCAGTCTCCTCCAGGCGGTTGTCAATCCGGATTGACAGATCCGCCACAGCCTCGGGAGTCTTGGGCAGCTCGTGGAAAATCAGGTGGTCCTTCATACGATCGGCCAGCCCTTCCACGAATACATCTCGGAGTGCTTCGGGGTTCCACTGGGAACTGGCAGCTAGGGTCTGAAACTCGATGGCGTATTCTGCCACCGAGCGACTACCCTGCCGGATCCGGGTCAGCTCCCTTCCTGCGGCCGTACCGCGCCTGGTGCGGTCGAACAATCTCTCCATTTCGGAGGACAGGGCTGAGAAGGAGGCTACACAGGGTAGGCGGGCTGCCCAGGCAGCGGTTCCCCATTGGAGGGCTGGACCGGTCAGGTGGGAAATAACGAAGGCCACCTTGGCTGGTTCTGTGGCGTAGGTGCTGGGCTGAAGAGCAAAATGCATCTCACAGGTGGTCAGAAAAGGCCTGCAGAACCCAGGGTTGCCGTCGTATCGCTCAGGAGGTGGTAGCCGAGGCTCTGGTACAGGACCGGGAGGTGGTGCAGCAGCTCCAGCAGGAGGGTGAGGTGGCACCGCGCTCCTAGGGGCGGTGGCTTGCTGCGCCGCCAGGGCAGCAGTCAGGTGCTGGATCTGCTGCCTCTGGCGCTGGAGCTCTGCATCACGTGGGTCCATCCTGCTGGTGTCCGTGAGACGGAACTTCTGTTAGGAAGAAGACAGGTGAACAGCAGATGCAGGAACTGAAGTGTTTATTGAAACACAAAACACTAGGAGAAAATTGGCAGACAAGCCAGAAACAAAACACCGTGCACATGCACTGAACGATTGGGAAAATTAAGGTACACTGCCCAAGGCAGGGGGAAACAGAAATACTCACTCAAAGAGTGGCTAAATAAGAAAACAAAAACTGGACCTAACTACACTGACGGAAAACACTGGGAGACTTGACAACGGGGAGACAAGACGAGGGCGCAGCAAAAACAAGACTCGGAAAATAGCACAAGGAAATACTCGGGAAGGCACAGGAGCTGAGATTTCACAGTGCAGAGTCTAGCAAAGTTCCGTCTGACGTCTCCTATCTCCTGCCCACAGATATAGACACGGGAGGAGGCGGGGACTCGGAAAGCAATCTCGAAAGGAAACAGACACACATGGGATTAATAAAACAATTACACGAGAACCGGGTTTAACAATAATGACTCGAGACAAGATGCTGAGACAATCAATCAAACTAGACGGTTTAGATTGAGGTAATCTAAATGTGACAAGCACTGCGAGAGAAGCAAAGGAAAGCATAGCTTTAAACGCAGTTAATCAGGGAAAGCTTAGGAAAGAATTACAAAAGCTAGAAACACTCGCACTCGCTAATGTGTTAATCAGGTTAATACTATGTGACAAAATATTTACAATCACCCTCAAATAAGTGCTGGTTAGTACGAGTTAGTAATTATCCTATCAGAGAACGCATTCACTCAGAGTTTAGCGAGACCCAGAATTAAGCGCAGGTGGAAGCAATGAATGAAATACCACAGCCGATTCCGAATGGGGAAACGTGATTGGAAAACGAGACGCAGGTATGCTCAAGGCAGTCACACGACATCATAGGAGTTTGGGCAAGAGAGAATCGAACGTCAGACGGCGGGAATGAAAGCTGAAAAAATAAAACGAAAGTAAAGCACAAGCACAAATAAGCACAAAGACAACACACATGAGGCAGAACCATAACAATTTTGGTTTGCTAACCTTTCTCAGTGATGTGATATAAGTGAAAATGTAGGGCAGGTGTCAAAATACAAACAAAAGAATGGGAGGGGAAAATTTTTTTTTTTTTAACCCTTATTTAACCAGGGAAGTCCCGTTGAGATTGAAATTTCTTTTTCAAGGGAGCCCTAGGGGTTGAGGTGGGAAGGGAGAGGGCAATTTGCTTAGCCAATTGGATCAGGGGATGATTAGGTGGCAGGTCGAAAGAGTCAGGTTGGGACTTTAGCCATGACACCAGGGAACCCCCTACTCTTATCGAAGAGTGTCATAGGATTTTTAATGACCACAATGAGTCAGAACCACAGTTTAACGTCTCATCCGAAAGACGGCGTCTCCTTCAGTACAGTATCCCCGTCACTTCACTGGGGATTATTCCGCCAGGGGGAAGACCGCCACCCACTGGCCCACCAACACCTCTTCCAGCAGCAACTTGGTTTTTCCTGGTGGTCTCCCATCCAAGTACCTGCTTAGCTTCAGCCACGCGGCTGGAGCAGATCGAATAGTGGTATGGCTGCTGGCCATACCATCAGAAAGGAAGAGGAGGCAAGGGTAAAATTGTCCAAATTAGGTTATTATATTTTGTCATCGTGTGTAGTTTCCATGGCTATATCTCCGTACCTTCAAAAAGTCTCAAGAATCTGGCACAGTGGTGTCAGAAAAAATACAGCAGAGTATCAAATTCCAGAAATACGGTGGGGTGCAAAAATTTGGGCACCCCTGGTTTAAATGTCTGTTACAATTAATCTCCAAATGATTGAAAGCAAACCGGAACACTAAATGCTACAAAGTTAAAAATGACACCTTTCTGCAAATTTAAAAGCAAGGTTTCTTTTTATTTTAATTTTTCTGAGTTTTTAAATGATAAGAAAGGAACAAGGGCCCTGTGCAAAAGTTTGGGAACCCTTTTGGATTATTCTTTACCTTTGTTACCTTTTAAGATGATTACTAAGGCCCAGACCCAGGTGATTTACTCGTTAGGGCTTCAATGAGTCAGGTGAATATAATTCCAAGGTTGAACTATATATTCTAAAGTAACCCCATGCCTTCTAAAGTATCTGACTGTGGTGGCTGTTGCATCTGGTTTTAAAAACCAAGTGTTCCTCTAAACAGTAGTCCAAGGAAGTCAAAATCAAGATAATTCACTTCCACCAAGGAGAGGGCTACAAAAAAACTCTCGCAACATTTCAAACTACCCATTTCTACTGTCATAAACATCGTAAGAAAATGGAAAATGAATGGAACAATTGAAGTCCAGGCAAGATCTGGAAGACCAAGAAGAATTTCAGATAGAATGGCCGAAATTTGGTGAGAAATGCTCGGAAGAACCCACAGATCACTGCAAAAGAGCTGCAAAAAAGAGTATCAGACACAGGTCTAGTTGTTCACACGACAACAATACAGCGTACCTTAAACAACCAAGACCTACATGGCAGAGTTGTAAAAAAGAAGCCTTTCCTACAACCTCAACACAAAATTAAGCGTCTGAAGTATGCAAAAGAGAACCTTGAGAAACCTCAAGCCGATTGGAACGATGTGCTTTAGACTGACGAAACCAAAACGAAACTTTTTGGCCACAACCAAAGAAGGTATGTTTGGAGAAAAAAGGGCGAAGCATTTTAGAGAATAACACGTTGCCAACCGTTAAGCATGGAGGTGGGTCCATTATGTTTTGGGGTTGTGTAGCAGCTGAGGGCACAGGCAATATTGTGCAGGTGGAAGGAAGAATGGATTCCACCAAATATCAAGACATTCTAGAAGTTAATGTTCAAAGCTCAGTCCAGAAATTGAAGTTGAAGAGATGTTGGGTATTCCAGCAAGACAATGACCCGAAGCATACCTCAAAATCCACCATGAAGTACCTCCAGGAAAGATCGATGAAGGTTTGGGAATGGCCATCGCAGTCCCCAGACTTGAATATTATTGAAAATCTGTGGAGAGACCTCAAACATGCCGTGCATGCAAGAAGGCCGAAGAATATTTCTAAGCTAGAGGCGTTCTGTCAGGAAGAATGGGGAAAAATTCCAAAGACAAGAATTGAAAGACTCTTAGCTGGCTACAGGAAGCATTTGCAAGCTGTTATAGCTGCCCGAGGAGGAGTTACAAAGTACTAGCTGACAGGGTTCCCAAACTTTTGCACAAGGCCTTTTTTGTTGTTTTATTATTTTGAAACTGTAAAAAGTAAAAAAAAAAAACAAAAAAAGACAAATTCTTGCTTTAAAATGTGATGAAATGTGTCATGTTTAACTTTGTAGCATTAATGTTCAGGTTTGCTTTCAATCACTTGGAGATTAATTGCAACAGACATTTAAACCAGGGGTGCCCAAATTTTTGCACCCTACTGTACATTGTGCAGTATATGCATATAAATCAACTACAACGGATTTATATTACGAGGCATATAGACGTGAACAAATCTGCAAGAAAATTCCCCTAAAGGCCTGGACTCCATGCAAATGTAGCCTGCATGTGCACTCCCAGGCTCAGCTGGCTTCAATACGTCTTCCTGGAATTTCAGGTGTTCTGGACGGAGGAGATTTTGAAATTGAGAGCATTAGTTAATGAAGAGGTCTTGCATTTGTAACCCAAGAAAAATAGACTCCATCAACCCATGTAGTTTTGAAAAATGGGCATCCCCGCCAGAATTTCCCGCTGCTGAGGCAGACTGTGCCATTTCCCCGAGCAGGGGGGTTATGTGGAAAGTTCGGTAGTTCTGTTTTTCATGGTGATTGGGAGCTCAGCCAAGAGTTAACATGTTTACGAAATGTAATAAATATATTGATGTGTTGAATATATCGAACCTCTGGAGTGGGAATAAGGAAATGAGTGGAGTTTGGGATGCGCTCCCCTTACTCTCGGCAGATTTTTGACTGTTCCACAGCCCGTCCTTTCAGTTTGAAAAACGTGACTGAATGGACAGGTTGGTGAAAGTTTTCGCCTCAAGATTATAAATTATGAAACTCCTGTTTACCGTTTAATTAAGGGACTATCCATTGCACACGATGTCTGAAGAAGTGGGCGCTAATATTTCTGCAATTCTGTTTACCTTGTACATATGTTTTACTGAAAAATCTCGAGGGTAACTGTTGTGTAGCTTACTATTTTCAAAGAATAATCCTTGCAACTGTTTGCCTAGCTGTCTACTTCGGTTGAAAATACTGCACTTACTGAAAATGCTTTTGTGAAAACGCTTTTCCTTTTGATTGTATATTTCACCAGTGATTCTGTATGGCTGGGACCGTATTGTCTGCCCGTGTAATCACTGTGTGATTCCGTGCTACAGGTGCGTATGCAATGCACTGTGATAAAAGTCGCTAGTGAATTACTGCGTATGCAGTGCACTGTGGTAAAAGTTGCTAGTGAATTACTGCGTAATGTGCTGCCAGTTAACGTAAATTCTGGATAAGAGGCGCAAAGTAATGCTGTACATTATGGAATGTTACTGTGTAGGTTTATTTTGGTTTTATGAGAGCTGTAAATGAACTATGTACATTACCGAGTGCAGTTTGAAAAACGCGACTGAATGGACAGTGATTCTGTATGGCTGGGACCGTATTGTCTGCCCGTGTAATCACTGTGTGATTCCGTGCTACCGTGCTACAGTGTCGTTGCAACCTGCTGCAATAAAGTGAGGCCCTCGACTTCCTGCTGTGTTCCTGCCTTTCTTCCGTGTTCCCTGACTTCGGTCACACATTTGTTCAGTCATATCGGTAAGACTAATGTAATTTATCGGTACATAATTTCATTTTTGCTTTGTTAAACTGCGCGGAATTTCCCATGTTGGTAAACCCAGCTAACACACGACGAACTGGCGACGTAACTATTCGTGCTTATATGGTAAGTTACTGACCGACCAAGTGACAACGTTGTCAGTTGATATTTCAGTGGCGTTACTCGACGACCTTCTCAAGACGTCGTGGGCACGTCTTCTTCTTGGTAATGTGGTTTCGAATACTGGAGTACCATCTGACAAGGCTGTGGCGACGTAAGTGTGTGAGCTGCGAAGTGTCGAGAGCTGATTGTGACTGCTCAGCATTTGTTCTTGCTCACTCAGAACCAACTACACTTTCAACAGATGAGACAGGATTGGACTGCATTATTTGACTAGTGTGTCCAGTGGCGTCTCTGGAAGTGATAATTGGTGGGGCCCGGACCATGCCTTTGCGTCAATGATTGTTCCTGGCTTGTACTCAGTTATTTTCAGTTATTAACACGTTTTCCAATTATGACAATAATCCTCTGGCAATCGAAGTTACGGTTTCTCTCTCCATGCGATCTATTGACGACTAAATAATGGGATAAATTCAGATCAGAAAAATTATTTAGGCCACTCAAAAAATTGTTCAACGCTTTGTAAAAGACAAACTGCTCTCAAACGTCTGCGCTACATTTTCCACACATCAAGTGATTTAACTGGCGCTTCATGATCGTTTTGTTTAAATAAAATAAAAGACCATTTGAAACGTCTGTGTGCAGTTCTGAACAACGCTGATTTAAATGCACGAAATTACGCGTCCAGATTAATGATTGTCGCCGTACCGTACCGGTGTGTTCTCGGAGTGAATCTACTGCTCAGTCCCTCAAGGAAGTTGCATGTCGCGATTGCAACTATTAAAGCAAATTCAACCAATCCACGCAAATTTCTCGCGGACAAAAAAAATAAATCGCCAAGACATTGCGACTTTCATTGCCACTTTTTGAAAAAGTTACCGCAAAAAATCAATAAAACAATAAAAAAGCTGGGAAAATCCTGGAAGGATTGTTTGTCAATTATGCAAATGATTGCGTGCAAGTCAGGGTTAGTAATTGTTTTAAAGGGGAGCTCTGGGCCCCACCAAACATCATTCCTAGAGACGCCCCTGAATGTGTCAAAGGAAACAGGAGTCCCGCACACTGTCTAACTTGCAAATAGCGAAAGTTTTATTGTGACGTTTCGGTACTTAAACCGTCATCAGTATTTGTCTGATGAAGGCTTAAGTACCGAAACGTCACAATAAAACTTTTGCTATTCGCAAATTAGACAGTGTGCGGGAATCCTTTGTTTTGAACTGTTCATCCTAGTCCGACGCACCTGGCGTTAGAAATAGATGCGCGAAGTGTCCCCTCGTTTGTGCAACTACAGTGTGTCACAAATACAAAAAGGAAGCAAGATGGAAAAAATACTTTTAAAACGTTTAATTGTCGGTAATTGAGCGCTGAGATGTGTCATGATTTGCGGAGATGGCTTGTTTGTGAAGGCTGCACTTCCATTTTCACTCGTTTTTGTTTACCGTTTGTTTTAGCCGCTCGCTAATCGAATTCCCGCCGCACCTGTGTTCAGTCTGTAGGTAAAATACGGGGGAAGTGGCAGCCGCTGGCTGCTTGACTGACTTACATGAAAGAGCGAGATGGCTCCGCCCTGCAGAAATACATTCTCCAGTGTTCCCGTAAAGCTGCTTTTACAGCGGACGCGAGACGAATTTTTCGCACGACAGGATACATTCAAAGTCAATGCTAAGAGTAATAATTAGCTAATTGGCTAATTATTGTCCTTGATATGTTACCAAGCTTGTTAGGTAGCTAGCTAACTACGTTATACAGCTAGCGGATAGAGCCAGAACATCTATTATAGCTACGTGTAAAGCACATTCCAGAAAACCATCGCAGGGTCTAACAGTAAGGCTGCTTTCGCACCGGACGCGTTTCGCGTGTATTCGCGTTTTTACATGGACTTTGAATGTAACCTGTCGTGCAAAAAATTCGTTTCGCGTCCGGTGTGAAAGCAGCTTTAAGTGTCCGGTTTGTTTACATGATGCTCGGCACGTCCGCTCACATCACAGGAATATCCAGCGCATTTGCTGAAGCAACCATGTTCAGAAAATTTCGGTGTAGTGTCCGAAATCTCCTTTGGTCATTCCCTATGTAGTGCACTATATCGTATACACGATGTAGGGGATAGGGAGTGAGTGAATGAGTAGACGATTTCGAACACAGCTAATGAGTGTATATAGAACTGGAGAGGCTGTCGGAGCGAAAAGTTGAAGAAACCAATATGGCGTCCAGTGCACCGCACCTCTCAATTTCCCATTAACTATAATGAAAAAATTCCTGTCATTATTTTGTTATTTAAAGAGCATACAATCGAATTTCCTTAAGTAGTACTGGAATACATATTAAAAAATGAATCGAGGCGCAATTTTGGTTCCCTGAAGGCTATTCACCAGTACCACGCATTTGACCATTCAGAGTCCGATGTGAGGCATATATTGACCAACCAGTGCCTTAATGGTTGATTAAAAACAACTCCTTATAACTTCGTTCTCGAAAAGTGTCAACCAAAATTGCGCCTCGATTCATTTCACTCATTGCGTGAAGCAGATGAGCCTAAGTGAATAACTGAGTGATTGGCTGTTAACATGAGCACTTCTGCTCGATCTCGGCTTGCTGGTGAACATTCAATAACTGATCCGGGTGTGCCATCTTGTGAGAGAATAGTGTAACTGCGTGAATAAATACAGCAGCTCCATGTCTGCTGGCATCAACATCTGCACAGACGGGTTATGGATCGGATAGGAACGTATAAGAAAAATGAAATAAAAAAGCCCACTCGCACGTACGAACTCAAGCCATAAAAACCATAGTTGAAACCAGTGACCACAGAAAGAAATCGCGAAACAGTACAAATTTTATTTCAACTGTGATTCCACATTAGTTCTTTCTAAGTTTTCTTGACGGAAATAAAATGACTTCTGTTCATTTATTCATTCACTCATTATTCCTCGTAAATTATCTACGGTATGATGGGCTATTTGCTTTGTTAAAATGATTTTTTTCTTTTTTACAAGAATAGAACACGGTTTAAAAAAAAACATACAATATGAGACAGTTTTGAAGGATTGAGAATATTTTAAATTTTCATTTGACTAAATTAACAGACTAGAAGGGACCACTGGCAGCCCACATTTAACTCCTAGTTATTGAGCTGTCAGCGCTTTGTTTTCGGCAAGCTGCGTTTGTTCTCAACTTAGCTATTTTTTTTTTAATCCCTCAGCAGCCTTTGTCAAGAAAACTGCAGGGAAACACTTCAAACGCCGAAATACTTATAGGGAAACAGTCATTCAGTCGCGCTATTAATTGTTCGGTTTCTGAAACTAGTTCTTGATATTCTAGGGGACTAAGCAGTAATTAACATTGTTCACTTGCTAGCCAGGTAGAGTAAAGTTACAGAGCTTGAATGGGTTAGCTACAAACGGTAACTTAGGCATGCTTACCTGCGGGGCCATTCTCAGTCACGTGTGTGATCAAAAATGTAACAAATAGTAGAAAAAATCTCCTCCAATTACAAAAGCATTGGAGGTTCATGATTGTGGACCTTGTATAAGAGTACTACTTATCCAAGTATATCAAGTAAAAATGTTATTTGTTACATTAACTTTAACTATTTAAGGTCAGAGGTCAAATACGACTGGTCACGTGTGTGACTTCACACGGAAACAGGTTTTTCATAACTCTATTTGACTTCAAAAACTCTGAAGTTGAAAAATCTAGAATTTTCATAGTTTTGGGGTATGGAGAATAGCAAGGAATAAATTTGATACCTTTCATTAATTTTCAAAGTATTTCTTTATTTGATGACATCTGGTCGTGTGTGACATTTTGGTTCACTTCTCAAAGAATGGCCCTGCGAGATATAGTCGCATGCATTTGTTCCTGTGATAGCTCTTCCGTCATCTGCGCCTCGGAGGTTTCGCTTGGCGAACAGATGCTGTTGACTGAGCGAGCCTGTGTTGAATGAGTGAGGACATAACTTTTGGTAATAAACGTTGCGTTTGACCAACACTAGTTTTGCTAAACAGTAATTTAACCCATTAATGACCACTGTCCCATTTCTGGGACATGGCACATTTTAACCTCTGTAACCCAAGTGAATGCGTTACTGTGACTAAGCTGCTGTAGCTTAATCAAGGGAAGTAACTCGCATCCAGGAAAAGTGCTTATGAGAGTAGTCTCCCTTTACAGCAGTGGTGGGGGCCGCCATTTGCATGAATTTCTCGAATCTGTAACAGCACTATGTGACGCTCCAAGAGGTGTGTCGTCATTTTTCTGACTGAGGCACACATTTTTTATATCACACTAAAAAGACAAGAATTGGAGATTACAGCATTGTCTAAATATGTTTTTCTCAGAATGATGATTTTTATGCTTTCAACAATCTGTGTACATTCAGAAGGAACATACATACTTGGGGTCCTCGATGACAAAATAAATATTTTTCCCCAGAATATAAGTGTTGAATGTTCATTGTATGCCATATCCGATAGTAAAAGGTAACTTTTACTTTGAAAAGAAATTTGGGCATTAATGGGTTAATTTAAGGTAGACTGCAAACAGTGGTATATCGCATTCATTAACGTATGTTTCTATTTTTGACGTTGCATTTCTAGTGAAAGTTTCTTTCCGTTTGATTTTTTTAACAGAGGGCTATGCCAGGACTGGTCTCCTAGCAACAGTAAGACAAGCAGATAACCGCCACACACACAGAGCCGCTGTGTCACTCAGTCAAATAAATCCTCGTTCGCACACCTCAAACTCCTGCTTCTCAGGCAAAAAACATTCATCCTGTCACAAATACATACATGCCAACTCACTACGGCTTTTGGGGCGTTTTTTTCAGAATGAAACGCCCCAGAGGCGGTGTTAGACCCGAAAATTATTGGCTATTATCCCACCCTTTATTGACAACAATTTGTCCTGGCTAATTCTTGATGGTTTTCCTTCATTAACACGTTTTCCAATTCAAGAATAATCAAGTGACAATTGAAGACACGGCTTCTCTCCCCCATGCGATCTAAAAGCGACAAAATAATGGGCTGCATTCAGTACAGAAAAATAATTGTAATTAGGTCTTTGCACCGGCACTTGGCGACGGCATTTCAGAACTCTTCAGCGAATGAAGGTAATTTTGGTGACTAGTACGTGATTTTGTCCGATTACATTTTTCAACCAGACAGCTGTTTATTTTATACAGCGAGTTGCGTGACCGTGCTGCAAAAACAGGTGTACGTACTTGTCGCTGAAATTACCTTAATTCGCTGAAGAGTTCTGAAATGCTGTCACCGAGCGCCGGAGCATAGACCTAATTATAATTAAATTATTTTTCTGTACTGAATGTAGCCCATTATTTTGTCGCTTTTAGATGGCATGGGGGAGAGAAGCCGTGTCTTCAATTGTCACTTGATTATTCTTGAATTGGAAAACGTGTTAATGAAGGAAAACCATCAAGAATTAGCCAGGACAAATTGTTGTCAATAAAGGGTGGGATAATAGCCAATAATTTTGGTTAACACACGCCTCTGGGGCGTTTCATTCTGAAAAAAACGCCCCAAAAGCTGTAGTGAGTTGGCATGTATGCAAATATAACCACATCATTCAAGGCAGGAGTCTTTGCTGAGTGTGTGGATGTCTTTTTTATTTCTCTGAGTGATATAATGTTGGATTTATAGGGATCAAAAACTGTGTTCGTTTGCCGTTCTCCCAAAATTTTTGCGTGAATTTTGAATGGAAAAGATAGAGAAATTCGTTGTGCATCCTGTCGCTTGGGGGCGCCTAGAGTCTCAACCCTTTGTCTGTTTTCTTCCAAAGTGACATTTTTCAGGCCTGCACAAATTGTCCTACGTTTTGATGTACAATTTGTGTGTGTACTTTGGTTATTGTGGCCGGAGGAGCAATTTCAAATTTTTTTTGCAAGTCATTTTTTTGCCTCTCTCCACTCTAAATCCTAGAGTGCACAAACATTCCGCCCAATGATGCGAACATTCCGCACATTGATTTCTATGGGGAAAATTTGTCGGAAAAATGCGAATATCGTGGAAAAAATTTCAGTTACGGATTTCAAAAGTCATAGCATAAATGTCCAGATCAAGCCGCACGTTTTGATACCTTTCGTGTGCAGCCCGAACCGTGTAGTTCGGGCCGCATTAATTTTCTTAAAACGCGGCGGAATAATAATAAGAATAATAAAAATAAAGAACATGGCAGGGATTAATATTATAATCATTCACACCCAATAATGGCAAAAACATGAAGAGCTTGGCCTAATCCATGGGATTGCATGCTAATGAATATTTATCTGAAAATATTGCTTTAAGTGGTTATATGATTCATGAAGGTGGTTAAACTGGTTAAATGCAGCATTCAACTTCAAGCTCATGAAGGTATTACATTAATTATTGTTCAATACAGTAAATTGTGTATTAAGTGTTAACATTGTTGACATATTTTTGCTACTCTACCATGTTTGAAAATTGTGAATGCGATTATGTATGATTTCTACTGCGCTTTTTTAATCCAGTCACATCAGCAGTTAAAGCGTAGAGATTATTGAGGCCTTTAATTGGACTAGTATTTCACTAACTTGAGACTGATGTCCAGAAATGCAAGAAACATCAGAGAAATCCAAGAAAAGAAAAGAAGCAGCAGGGAATAAGCCTGGAAAAATGAGCAGAAGGAGGAGGAGTGAAAGTGAGGAGGATGATGAGGCAGGGCCCTCCACTCAGCCCACAGGAAGCAAGAGCAGTAGGCTGCAGTTGCCATCTGACGGTGAGTTACTGGCACAAATTTAGTCAAACTGATCCACACTTAAACCTTAGACTCCAAGCATACTTAACATGCTTCCTTCCTTGCTATACAGAGCTTTAGCTTCCGTGCTTCATGTAGACCTGAAACAACAAATTAAACATTGCAGAAAGCATGTTTTGCTGAAACATTTACTTGCGAATCCCTTTTTTTTGAAATTTATTTTTACACTTACACTTGGACATTACAGAATAAAATTGAATAATTATTGACAATAGCTTTATTTTTGAGAAGAAAAACCTTGCAGTGTGCGGACTCCTTATTCTATGTTTGATTAATTTTTTATGAGTGGACATACAGGCGAATATTTACCAACAGTTAGAAGCTAAACAACCTTCTGGGTAAAAGTCCCTTACTGGCAATGTGCAAATTGAAGGGGATAGTGTAACTGTCCAGATCAGGAAACAAGTGTGGAGGCAGTGTACAATCCAACTGGTAGTTTATTGACAGCTTTATTCAGTAATTTAGGGCATAGAACCCCTGCAGAAGAGGTGGGGACGGGGCCGGCTCTTGGCATGGGCGATATAGGCGGTAGCCGAGAGCTTCGCATGCTGGAGGGGCGCTGCTGGTCGCTCTCAAAAAAATTTTGCAAAAAAAAAAAAATTTAAATAAATATTGCGGCGCCCATTAGCGCCTTTTTAAATTTTTGGCTTTTTGGCTTGAAAATGAGAAATTAATAAATGAAGAAAGAAGTAAACAATAATATGCTTTGCACCCCCGTAGTTTCTCATTATTTGACCTGGCTCCACTAGGCCTGCACCTGTGGTGTAGTGTCACGTGCACTGTGGATTGTACCATAGGCCTTCAGGAGCAAAGTAAGGGCACCCACTTATTTTAATGGTTTTTGACCAGGTGGAATTTGTCAATGAAGCTAAGGAGTTTTGTTTTGGAATTACAGAATCCTCTCGCAGTTAACTGTGCCTGATTAGCCGCAGTTGCTAAGGATTGGTGGGAAATGTATTTTCGATAGCATTGTTGTACATTGATCATAGCGCTATGAGGCATTTTCTCTCTAACACAAATCTAGCAGCCTAACCTGCTCTACAACAGTCCAGGTGCACTCAAGAAATATTAGCAGATAAAATGGTTGCTTTCATGAGGATGAACTTTGTAAATATTGAGTCACACCAGCACTGGTACTTTAATATTCTGTTTTATATGCTATATTGCACTGCTTTGTATTGTTGGAACATAGCACCTTTGCAATGCATGTTGCAGAAGCTGTCTCTAGGACTTCAGTTGGATGTAAATAGTTGCAAAAAACCTGCACTGGAACTTTTTTTTGGGCATTGTTTAATTTGGTGTGATTGATTTTTTTTTTTTTTTTTTTTTAAGAAATAACCAAACTGTTGTGGTGTATCTAATGGAAACTGTGCGTGTATTGCAGTGATAGGATTTGGAATGGGGTGGGAACGCCGAATCCTGATCTCTCCAAGGGCACCAAAATGGCGACAGCCGGCCCTGGTAGATGTTCATCCTGGTAAAACGACCAGGGGTGCGTTATCCAAAAGCATAGTTGCTAACTAAGTTAGCACCTTATATAGTTTGTCCATTTACAGTCAATAGTTCCAACTATGCTCGTTAGCATCTCTGCTTTTGGGAAATGCGCCTCAGACTAATTGAGCCAATCTAAAGGCAAAGGGAGTACTGCACTGTGGAAGGAGGACTGAGCAGAAGAGCAGTCAAGGTGGGGTTAAAATCTAAGTCTCTTGGAAAAAATATAATAGCTCTGGCATATTTACCAGTCTAGTCTGGTTCCCTGGTTCATCCCCTTCCTGCATGTGAAATATTTAATTTGCTTCCTTTCAGTGAGTCGCAAATGACGTTTTTGTGCATCACTTACTGTGATACTTCACCTTCGTTAATGGAGCCATAGTCACCGAAGTCTACTGTCCTTGATCATAGCTGGAAATTGGGAGTCACTGAATGGAGCAGCCAGCAAGGAGGCAGACCCAGGAAAACTTCCGGTTCAGTAGAGCATAGAGAAGCGAGGACTTACAAATAAGAGAATTGAGATTCACCCATGGAATTCACACGAGGGTTGTGACGGGAGGGAAGGGGGGATTTCGCTGCCACTGCTCACATTGTCCAATCCCCTTCCCTCATTTTCATTCCTGCATGAGTTGTTATTACTTCCCTGCTCCGTCACTTGTCTCCTGTTAAGAAAGCATTTTATGAATCTGCTTGACAAATAAAAGATCATGTGATGTTTGTGCTCCTTCTTTCAGGTTCTTTAATCCCTGTCACCTGTGGAGATAAGAAGGGTGGCCTTCACAAAGGCAAGCTGGCCATGGGTGAGCTGGGGGAGAGACTTTGATGGGGGGGTGGGTGTGTGTGTGTGTGCGTGCGTGCGTGCATGCTCACTCGTTCACGCCAGTGCATGTGTCTGCATGTGTGAGTTCACTGGTTCATGCATATTCGCCTGTGTGTGTGAGCATACACTGACCTCAGTGCATGGGCGTATATGTGCTTGTGCCGCCTGTGAGCCTTCAGTGTGGCCGTGTGTCAGTGTCTGTGTGTGGGTCCCTCTGCATGTTTATTTGTGTGCATATTGCCTGCTGTCCATGAATGGATATCCTGTTATTCCTGTCCCTCTCCCAGGAGAGCAGTGCATTGTTGCAGAGGGGCGCCCTTTTACTGTCCATGAGTTCGAGATTTTTGGGGGAAGGGAGAAGAGTAAAAAATGGAAGACGAGCATTTTCTACCGAGATCGCGTCCCCCTCAAGGACCTGATTGAGGTCAGAGACAGTGAGGATGTCCAAAACACATTTTACATCCTTTATAAATTAATTACACTATACATTACTGGTCAGGAGTTTTCATGCACCATTAATTTTCAATCAGACAGACTTGTAAAAATGAAGTGTGATCACCTTTTGTTTTACAACCTCGTTTCCAGAAAAGCTGGGACGGTGTGTAAAATAAATAAAAATGGAATGCAATGATTTGCAAATCATATAAACCCTATATTTAACTGAAAATAGTGCAAAGACAGCATATCAAATGTTGAAATGGAGAAATTCTGTTGTTTTTTTTAAAAAAACATCTGCTCATTTTGAATTTGATGCCAGCTACACATTTCAAAATAGTTGATTTATATTGATTTATAGTTGATTTGTATAGGCATATACTGCACAATAGACATATGACAGCTGATTTCCACTAATGCACTGCAGAACAAAATACACCTTTTATCACTAATTAATCAGATACATGTAGAGTAAAATGAACCTGTTGGAGCTTATTTGCACTGAATTATACAGTGCAATATCTTGAAAAAAGTAATATGCATCAGTGAGCCACATTAAAACCACCTTCCTAATATTGTTTAGGTCTTCCTTGTGCTGCCAAAATGGCTCTGTCAAAATGACATCCTCTCGAATTCCCGGACTGAGGGTTTCCCAACAGGACATTTCCCAGAGCTTCACACTCCCTATCCCAGCTTTTATCCTTTCCACAGTGCATAATGGTGCCATTTCTTCCCTGGGTAAATGGTGCAGATGCATTAGCGATTTTCATGATGTAAAAGTAACTGGAAATACTGGACCAGTCGCTCTAAAGTCCAGTTCAGACACTCGCATGCCCATTGTAGATGCTTTCAGCAGTGAACGATGGTTAGAGTGGGCACTCCAACAGGTCTGCTGCTACAAAATACTATATGAAACTGAGTGCAATACTCTGTATTGTGACATATTCGTCAAGCAGGTATCAGTAAATTGATGTTGATGTGCTGAAGTCCCCCTTTTCATAAATCAAAAAATATGAATAGTTTTGACACAGGCATAATCAGTCAATTATTTAGTTTGTGTACGATATGACACTTTCTTATTGTATGGCACTGTTTGTTATTCTGCAATTAAATGTTCTCATTCATTGAGAATGATTGTCAGGTCAGCCTTTTATATATAAATGGAATTGACAATTACAATTATTCTGATTCTGCCTAGTTGGTATTGCACCTCATTGTGATTATACACATCACTATAATGAGGTATAAAAATTTAGATTCAGAAACATTTTGCTCAAAGATTTTTATTCAGAAATAAAATGTCCTGCACATTCTTTTTTTAAATTCAGCTGGCTTCTTTGCTTCTGTACCATCTGAAATCAAATTATAAGTTTATTTAAACAAAAGCAGAAAATAAACAAACATGCTTTAACTTATTGACAAATATGAAAGAGTATCTATCCATCTATCCAAACTGTATCAAACTCCTCACAAAATCAAACTGTATCAAAGTCCTCACAAAATCAAACTGTATCAAAATTCTCAAAAAATCTCTCAACGCAACAAAACAACTCAAACGCCGGTATTTTTCCTGTGGCTTTTTAAAGCCTCTCGCTGCGGTCTGATACAGATCACGTGACGTTTCGAAACATGTCTCGAGTAACGTGTTGGAACCGGAAGTGATAAAACGTTTTGAAACCGTTCGAACTTCAGTGTCAAAATTGCCATCTCTACTTTCTGGCTAGTTAGCCAGCTACGTAGCTAACGTTAGTTTGCTTGCTTAGATAGCAAGTTTGCTAGCCTAGGTACCCAACAGTTTGGTCCTCGGAAGTCAATACAAAATACATGAATAAAAATTATCCATGATTTCGCTATCTCGCTTATCTAGAGTTGAACCGCGAGCATGAATGTTTTACCAAATATAACTACTCGCTAGCTAGCTTGCTAACGTTAGTTTGATTGCTTAGCTAGGTAGTTTGCTAGCCTAGCTAGCCGGCAGTTTGGTGCACAGAAGTCAATAGGACATTCAATTCACGCTCGCGTCCGATAGGAATCACGTACGGTTTCAAAATGACAAAATGGCGCTGTTCAAATTGCCAAACTCGAGGCTTCCTAAAAGGTATGCTGAAACCAATGGATGACGTCACGGATGGCTTCGTCCATCTTTTTAAACAGTCTGTGTGCATCGGTGTTATTTGTTAATCAACATTATTTGCTTCATCTTTGAGATGGTCGTTATGTTTTGGCTCATTGGCTCTCATTCTAAGTTCTGGGCCCTCAGTGGGTGGGCCATGTCAAAAGTGGACCTTTGAGCGGTGGAAAAAGGTCACCTAGTTCCATCAGTCCTGTTTTCTTTTACATCGCTTACATTAGCCAAGTATATCAGGCCCTCGTTAGCACAGTCAGTAGCACGTCAGTGTTGGTTGTTTATCTCAAGTAGGCTGGCACCAGGATGCAGTTTAGGAATAAAAAGTAACTGATGGAGGGAGTGTGATGCACAAGGAAGTGTTCTGCTCGGAAACCAAGGGTTGAGGCCCTTGTATATGTCTGACACAGCTGTTTTCCCGACTCATGGAGAGCCAACAGTATCTTAGGTAGGTGGTCATAGTGTTTTATCTCATCACTGTTCGTATAGCCTGCGCCATGTTCTTTACTGCTCTCCACTGTGCTAAATTAGGGCATCTGGCAAATTTGTGTAATGGAGGCCAAATTAAAATAAATGTATCCATGAAAATTGATTATTCACATGAAATATGACATTTCCTGGGTGTTTTTATTTGGGATTTTGTGGTACGAGATTCTCATTGGCACTGCTGCATTTGATTAATTGTGGATTGAGGTTATGCTGTTCAAAACTAAATGCCTCCAAGACTTTTACACAGTGGAAACCAACACTGTCTCGACTCCCATTTCTGTAGGATGGTCTGTTGGAATGCCCGCCCCCCCGATCATGGCAAAGTTTGAACAGTCAGAGCAATCAGGTAACAGTTTAGTTACTCTTTATGAACTCTTCTACTTGGCTAGTTTGCGTCCCAGCTGTATCACAGCCAAGAGTGGTTAATTACCATTTACAAGTTCCACGTAAATTATTAAAGTACCATCCAGTTTCATGCTGCATGAGCATGCTTTAGTCTGGCATGTGTGGGTATCATTTTTGCTTTCGCATTGTCTTAATTTTGGCTGTTGTCCTCTGACCTCTTCATTGAATGTGTCACGTATTTATGTCCCTAAGGGCAGCTTCATATTTGTAAGACATGTTGGCAAGCATCTTAAGAAAAGTTTCAAACAGTATGAATTCATTTATGTTAAAATGAGGTGTAGGACACTGTTCGCAGCACTAGCCATTATCTTCATGGGAATTACATATTTTTTGTTTTATATATCCATGACAATGACAG
This sequence comes from Gymnothorax javanicus, assembly GCA_029692085.1. NCBI lineage: Eukaryota > Metazoa > Chordata > Actinopteri > Anguilliformes > Muraenidae > Gymnothorax > Gymnothorax javanicus. The sequence continues at coordinate 50,408,255 of CM056206.1, read as the reverse complement.
AACACCCGGTCTATCCAGCTAGTGAAAATGAAAGACTTACAACGATAATGTCTGCAATGTTACAAATGTTGGACTGGAGCAAGATGATGCTCATTTCACAATACTTTTTCTTGTCTCTGCGACATGATTCTGTTCGTCTGACACTATTGATAGACATGTCTTACAAGTACAAAATAGTCTTAAGGGGTGATCTGGGGTTAAATGAAAAATGACACCAGGAAACAACTCAGAATTAATCTAAAGAGGTATATGTAATAACCACCAAAAAAGATAAAAGTTGGCATTTTTCTGTTTATGCGGTTGCCATGGTAACCGAGCCAGCTCATTAAATATGCAGAAAACTTCTGGCACCAATTCCTCTTTAACTCTATGATAGAATTCAGTTTTTCTTTCATCATTTAAAAGCCATTGCTTATTCGAATGCAATGGCATAGCCATTCTTTGCCCAATTTATCAGTTTTGTGATTTTGGGGCGTTTTACTCAAATTGTGAAATTATTTTGGGCAGAATCTGACGAATACTCAAAATATTCAAAGTATGTAACAGATAAGCAAAATTTGCCTATGTCATTGCATTTCTAATGAAGTAAAGTACCTGCAGCCCAAATTTCATTGATTTTTAATGATAAATAAAGTTATGGCTGCCACAAACATGAGAAACGTGGAAAAAGTAATACCTTAGGAAATCAATGGAAAATGCATTAGACCGCATTGAAAAGTTGAGTTCAGTCTTAGTCTGTGGCTTATACCCATTTTTCATTCTGTATTGTCTGATTATTCAAATGTTTATCACTTTCCTGGAGTGAAAAGCATAAATTTCATTATCACAGTTGCTTTTAAATCATGATTTTATGGCAAAATTCAGTTTCTAATCTTTGTAGCAATTAGTGATTATTAAAGGTGGGTTATTATAGAATATTTTTGTTCAAAAAAAATTCTTTTGGAAAAATAATCAAATTTTGCCCTTTTAACCCCGGATCACCCCTTAAGGCTATAAAGTCAATAAATACCCAGCTGCTTGACTGGACATGCTCTTCTGTGAACTACATTTATGCGTTGATGGTTGTGTACAGAGCTGAATGGACAATACACACAGATTATATCTCACTTTCACCCACTGCAACGCCCTTATTTTTTGACTTGCTGTCACCTCTTAGACACCTGAGCCGGTATTTTAATGTTTATTCACTGGTGAATCAACGTTGTGGTTGAATTCCGTTTCGATTTTGAAAAGCAAATCAACATCAACACAATGTAATTTTCATAAAATAATTATAATGATCAGAATAATGATTTAAAATGCTGAAATTTATTTTGTTTGAAGCAGAGAACATTATGTTGCTTCATCAAACAGATCTTGCTTGAATTTTTACATTGATTTGTAAGTATTTTGTAAACCTTTTTACAACCATTTAGCATAAAACATTGTTTCAACCTTATTTCAATGCTGAAACAAAAAAAAATGTCATTATTTTGACTACATTTCAATGTGGAAGGTTGATCATATGCCAGCTGGGACATTATGTCCTATTGTCATGTAAAAAAGTGGCATGCATAGCACCTGTCAGCTACGTTCCCCACCAGGCAGCTGGTCAGGATCTTCAACTTACTAGATGTCTGTTCAGAGCAGTGAAAAAGTAACTGGACTCCATCATCCTTTTGCCTCTCTTCAACTCAGATGTTTCATTGCAGTCTTTGAAAAACTTTGTTTGGAAAGTCTTGCTGCATGTAGCATTGACTATGCTACAGAGCTCATATTGCCCATTTTGCAAATGTAAGCAATGAGGATGCCACATTTTCTTCTCAATGAAGGTGATGTCTTTAGCTGTGTGTTGCCTTAAACTTTTTTCAGTATGGTACCCTTTGAGTCGGTACGTAATTTGTATGGACCAATACCTGAACCCTAGATGTTGTTTGCGTTTTCACTGGAGACAGTACTCTTAAATGTAGGCAGAGTTGTTATCTTATGGTAATAGCTACGTCAACCACCAGCCAATGTGACGGGTTTGTGTTTAGTCCTTGTTGAGCGAGAGGGGCGACTCTCTCGACCACTCAACGGACTGAAGTGTTTTTAGCTCCACCATTTAGTTTTGAATCAGTGTAAGTGGTACCTCAGTGGAGGGATAACAAAAAACCGAGACAGATTGGAACTCTTTTTTGGTACCATCCACAACTTTTAACGATGGACACAAAATAACCATTCTAATGTGTAACAAACTGAACTGAACTGAGCCGGATTACATGGTGGAAATGGGGCTTGTGCTTACCCCCATCCCCAGAACCCTTACCCTAACTCTAACATCTCCTAAGCAGAAGGAAATTCAAGATTCTATCTCGACTCCTATACTGTTTCACTATATCTGTTTTTTCATGTATTTGGCTTCAGAGAAGGACGGCTTCATCACCAGCCAGAAGGCTTGAGGACACATTCTCTGGTAGGTATGCTTTCACATGATTAGACAGTGGATGTTAGCACCCCTCAACAGCCGTGATCTGACTAGCTAGAACAAGTAGGCACTCTTTTTTTTTTTTCATTGTTTGATGAAAACCTGATTGAAAAACTGGAGACCTTCCTCTGTTTGCATCATGGAGGGTTACCGGAACCATGTACTTGCATATACATGATCAGTATACGCCATTGAATATGTTATAAACCTGTGTACAACACACAGTTCATTTTATACCAGTATACACTACAGAGCATGCCATACTCCTGTATGCAGGATGAATACTTCACATTTGTTCTAAGAGTCAGGTTAGAATTTTGAGCTTTTGCACATTTTTTTTTTAACGAAAAAGTTCTCAGTAATCTATCGTTTTTGCTTTTCCGGTCATATCCTGCTTCTATTTGGCCTGACAGTTATTTTGTATGCTGAGGGGGAGGACTATAATGGTAAAGTTTCTCCTTAGAGGGGTAATGTTTCCTGCAGGGGATATATGGCCCTCTTATTGACTGGAAATCCCACACTCATTGGAATAAGTATTGAACACATAAAGAAAAGGAGGTGCAAAAAGGCATGGAAAGCCAAGAAACCAGCTGAAATCTGTCAGTATTTAGAGAGCAATCCTGCCCCCCATCAGTGCAAATTAATATCAGCTGGTTTAGTCTTAATTGATGGCCTATAAAAAGGTTTCTCATTACCAAGGTGTCACATAAGAAGCATCTCATTTTGCTCATAAGAAGCATACTTATTTTTCCCACTGTACTTTACAGAATCAGACACAGCCTTTGAAGAGGAAGAGGCACGCGAAGATTCAGACACAGAAATTGAAGAGAAAGAGGAACAAGAAGGGGACGGCGAGAACAGGGAGGAAGAACAGGGTAGAAATGGGGCCCCTGAGGCAGTTTGTGATGGAAACGATGAGGGCGCGTCTGAATTTTCTGCTGACCGTCTTAGTGTCACCTGTGGGTCAGCCACCGGGATTCTGCAGAAAGATCGCTTTGGATCAGGTCTGTGTGCGTATGCAGGGTCCTGATCATGCATTTGTACCTAGGCATGTGCATATTTACATACTGGCCTGCGTGCACAAGCTTTTTCCTAAATATCTGGTAGCATTAAAGACTTTAATTTCTGTTGGGCTGTCGCTAAGCACTCAATAGTTATGTTAGATCACCATTACGTTGAACTGCAGCAAATCCTAATCTTATACTGCTTAAAATGTATTTATTTCAGCCTGTTTCTGTTTCTTTAAGTCACTTTCACTCTTGGTTCCTCCCAATATATTGACAAAGTTAGTAACTTTTTCACAGTTGGGGTTAAGTCATGGCACAAAGAGTTTATCATAGGTACTCTATCTGCACCTCTCTTACAATCTTTACTGTGGAAATTTGTCAGAAGTTTCACTGAGAATCAAATGGTAAATATTATTTCCTTGGTAATGGGGAGCAGTATGAAGTCCAGGGATTTCAAGGTAAAATTTGTGCCTAGTGTTGACCCCTCTCCTGCACCTACCCAGCTGATTTCTGTGACAAAGTGCACTTACTTCCCTAACAATTGTGCTCATGAGCAAGTCCAGGTAGTTGGATTAAAATACTGGGGTAGAAAATGTTGTTCACAAATTTGATTTTACTCATCTGGTAATGGGGCCCTGGTTCCATTCAAGGGCACTGGGAAAGTTTCTGAAGCACAGTAACTGATTGGTCCTCTTTTTGTTCCTGGAATGCCCCAGGGACTTCTGGGAAATGCATACGAACGGCCACCAGATGGCTGACCCCTGAGGAGTTTTCCAAAGAAGACTCAACGCTGGCGAACAGCTTCTGGAGGAGAAGCATCCTTGTCCAGGGAGTGCCCCTTAGTGACCTCATCGAGGTAGAGGAAGAGGAGGGAGGGAGAATTTGTGCAGTTGTCTAGTTATGAGCTATCCATGTATGGACTGGTATTAACATACCTTTAGCAGAAAAAAAAAAAATGAAGGTTCATTTAAGCTGCAGGAAATCTAGCTTTTGGGTTCTGGCTAAGTTTACTTATCTTTCGTCAAATTGTTAAAAAAACTCAAAATTAATAGATCAGTGTGAAGCATCTGTTGAGCCACAAATTAAAAATATTTTCTCATTCAACAGGAAATAGTGAAAGTGTTTCTCATGCAAAATAAGTGTGTTAACACGAGTTGTAAAAATAGCATGTCCACAGTATAGTTTTTAATTTATAGTTCACGTCTGATTGGCAGTGTACTCGCTAAACGGCCACACTACTGTTACAATTTGAACTCACTGGCTATCAACAGATGAAATATGGTAGCCAAATGACCTGCGCAAAATCCCTCTATTGAAGTAGCATTAGGATGTGAAGTATTTGATTTCTCGGGTTATTCATGAATTAATACCTTAAAAATCATTGATTGCTGTGGATCTACAACCCCAATTCCGAAATAGTTGGGACAAAGTGTAAATTGTGAATAAAATCAAAACGCAATGACTTTCAAATCACTCCTGCCAGTATTTTATTCACAATAGAACAGCGATAACATGGGAAATGTTGAAACTGAGAAATTTTACAATTTTATCCACAAAATGAGCTCATTTCAAATTTGATGGCTGCTACAGGTCGCAAAAAACTACAGTATGTGGTTTTGCAGTGTCTTTCTGAAATACATAAGGCCTTCCCTGGAATAGATGTCGTCTGGAGGGAAGCATATGTTGCTCTAAAACCTTTATATACCTTTCAGCATTCATGATGCTTTTTAAAACATGCAAGTGTCCCACACCATATGCACTAATGCATCCCCATACCATCAGAGATGCTGACTTTTGAACTGAACGCTGATAACAGGAGGGGTGGTCTTTCTCCTCTTTAGCCCGGAGGACACGAGGCCCTTGATTTCTAACAAGAATGTCAAATTCAGATTCGTCTGACCACAGGACACTTTGCCACTTTGCTACAGTCCATTTTAAATGAGCCTTGGCCCACAGAACACGGAAGCGCTTCTGGATCATGCTCAACAATGGCTTCCTTTTTGCTTGATAGAGTTTTAGGTTGCATCTGTGGATGGCACGGCGGACTGTGTTTACAGACAGTGGTTTCTTGAAGTATTCTTGGGCCCATTGAGTAATGTCAATGACAGAATCATACCGGTGAGTGATGCAGTGGCGTCTGAGGGCCCGAAGATCATGGGCATCCAGTAAAGGTCTTCGGCCTTGTCCCTTACGCGCAGAGATTTTTCCAGTTTCTCTGAATCTCTTGATAATGTTGTGCTCTGTCGATGATGAGACCTTCAAAGCCCTTTGCAATTTGACTTTGAGGAACATTGTTTTTAAAGCATTCCACATTTTTTTACGCAAGCCTTCACAGGTTGGAGAGCCTCTGGCCATGTTTACTTCTGAGAGACTCAGCCTCTCAAAGACATCCCTTTTATAGCCAATCATGTTACACACCTGATGCCAGTTAACTTAATTACTTGCTAGATGTTCTTTCAGCTGATTTTCTTATATATTAATGGCTTTTTCAGCCCTTTTTTGCCTCTGTCCCAACTTTTTTGAGGCCTATTGCAGCCAGAAAATTTGAAATAAGCTCATTTTGTGGATAAAAATGTAAAATGTCTCAGTTTCAACATTTGAAATGTTATCTATGTTCTATTGTAAATAACATTGGCTCATGTGATCTGAAAGTCATTGCATTTTGATTTTATTCACAATTTACTCTTTGTCCCAACTATTTCAGAATTGGGGTTGTATATTATAAGCACTGTGTCCTCCAATGCTACTGACTACTGCTGTTGTCTGTTTTGGAAAAGCTGACATCATCAGGAAAGGCATAACACACGGCAGCCTGAAGTCCAGGTTATTATATCTTTCTTCCACAGAGACGTGTTTTGATGATCCACCCCCCTCTTTGCAAGTGCGAGAAATGCAGCAAGGAACAGGGGGACCTGGTGAGTACTGCCCCCTGCTGCCACGGCAACACCACTCATCCAGCCAATCACAGTCTCTAATCCGTCCAGTTCTTCTGGACTCATCTAGGCTGGCATCATTTGATTGACAAACAGTAATTTGGAAAATCGTTGGCACCTGTGATTTTTATGTAGGCATGGGCAACGCTTTGCATAAACTCTAATGCAATGCGTAACAGCTGAACTGGGGCGGTAAACAAGCCTCAGAAAACTTATAAAAAAAGGATGTAAATACCATTTTCATACAAAAAGGACACCATGGTTTGATTAAAAGCAACCTTTTCAATAGGACACCTGCATTTCATACATGAACTCTGCGTATTACGGCCAAAAATGCGATTTGAACAGAGCTATTATTCGCCCGTTGGATGAATGCGTGACCTCAATTTGCGCCGTGTTTACAAATTTTCAAGTGCACGGCGTGGCAAAAAATATCCATTTAGGAGGTAGATTTCAAATAGTCCACGCCAACGTGATATCCCAGCTACGGTCCCGATTGGCTTACAGCCATCTAATTTGAGAAATTACGAGTCTGTTCGTCCAGGCTAGACCTCCAGGGGATGTGAAATAAATTCGACAGAAGTTGTTGAAGTTCGTTGCGAGTCCGCCGTGATTTCTTCTCAACAATAGCAAGAAAGGTGGGCGTATTTTTACTCTATCCTACATAGTTTGTTGACAGAATATCCTGTGACCCTATTTGTGAAGTATCAGTAAAATATACTAAGGAATAAACCGGCGCCAGGCGATTGAAGCCCTCTGGTCCCAATTCGTGCCATCTCTATTTCAACTGGCTGCACGCCAGCGCTGTGATGTTCGACTAGATTTCATCAGTGTGTGAAATGAATTGTCTTACCAGTGCCGTGCGGTCGGAGGTTAGTTTGGTGAGGCAGAATCCTTCCCTTTCCTTGATTAGCAATCAAACGATTAACTAGTTTAGTAAGACTATTCGGCAGAATGACGGGCCAGTTTAAATTTCCGCGGCGTTATTACTCAGTACATCAAACCTGAAATGCTCGCTAGACAGCAGATTTGCATGTACTTGTTTCCAGGAAGCCGAAGCAATGTTATCAACAAATATGAAAACAGTTCGACTTATGCAGAGTTCAATGCTTAATCAATATACAATGTATTCTCCTTCAAATACGCGCTTTTACACGCAAAAGAAAAAAAAAGCGGGCGCTTATTTTCAGTCTTCTTTCATAATTCGATTAACAATGTTTAAACGATATACAGAATTACCGAGAGCCGAGAATTTTTCCTAATTGATTATTCAGATTTCCATCCTTGCAGTCTCGAATTGAAGCGTGAATGAATATTTTTGTCATTATCTCCTCTATCAGTATACGGGCTTCCTATAAGCTTGGCCTTAATTGTTTTGATTGTCAATCAGGAATAGTACGAGGGAACAGGTTCACATAATCCTGTGATAAAAGTTTGGGTGACTGCCTTACCTCACAGCACGTCTCTGGCTTCCTGTAAGAAAATACTCGCAAATCTGCAGTTTTGTGAGCATTTCAAGTTCGATGTACTGAGTAATAACGCCGCGGAAACTTAAACTGGCCCGTCATTCTGCCGAATAGTCTTACTAAACTAGTTAATCGTTTGATTGCTAATCAAGCAAAGGGGAGGTTTCTGCCTCACCAAACTAACCTCCGACTGCACGTCACTGTGTTTTACTATGAATTATTCACAGTAGCTCATTGAAACTATCATGGGAGAAGGATATATGGACATAGTAAAAAACAGTGCAAAGTTTTTAGTTTAAAATCACCACGGGTTATTGAAGGGGGAACGTTTCGTAGCAGTGGGAGGGCAAACAACTGCCGGCATCAGCGACTTCACTGCATTTTATATAGTAATGGGCAAGTAGCGTTAACGTTTGCCCTCCCACCGATAATTTTGACATTTTTGCAGGCCATTGATCCAAAAAAAATTCACAGGCAACCCATTCATTCCATTTTTTAATATCAATGCAAAACCTAATGTTTGTTGAACATAATTGGGTGAAATTCAATGCATTTTCCATTAAAAAGGGCCTAGGGGGCGCTGCTGTACTTCAGAAAAGGGGTAGATGACTTTAGCATCAATTATTTCTGTCAGGGTACCCTAATGGATAATTTGGCCAGGTTTATTTCTGAATAGACTGTATTTTCGAAAATGCCCTCAGGCTTCACCCCCCAATTTTCACAATGGGTTTTGTTGAAAAATGCCGAAATCAGCCATTTTTGGGACCCTGTGGCTCTGAGACCCTTTCCTGTAAAGGCGTTGGACTTGTGGCAAACTCTTCGTCTGTGTCTTCTGTACTTACCTGCAAAAAATCATTAGAAAATAATAAAAACTTTGTTCTCAGCAACTCAAGAAATATTGTCATTTTATTCATTTGTATTGCCATGCCTATTTTATGGATATGACTTTAGGCTTTGCTTCTTATAGTGGATCAGGTAAGCTTTCTCCTCACCATTGTGAAGTACTTTGATTATTAGTGAGCAAAGCACTCTTGGAATATGACAGTCAAATGTATACAAAAACTATGTTTATACGGAGAAGTCCTTAAATATTGGGACTGTGGCACAATTTTGGTTCTTGTTAGATTTGAAAATAATAAATTGAGTGGTCAGAGCACAATAGTTATCTGCATTTGTACATTTGCAAAATATGTCCATTTTGGAGGTTTTGAGAAAAATCGATTTTTTTTTTTTGGTTTGCAAGTGTTCTGTTAAATTAGGTATTACTCTTTTCCTGCATGGTTCAGAAGTATATTGAACACAAGTTTTCATGGGTGTGGTACTGCGACATCATGGACAAAATTGCCAAAAATGGACATGTCACCTCTGTTCTCCAAAAATTCTAGCACTTGATGTGGCATAACACAGTGGTGATAGGTTGAAGTTAAGTTGGTTTGCAGTGGAAGACAGATGATTCTGTAATACGATTTATTTTATTTCATTAAAATACCAATGTTGAATAAATTTAAGCATTTTTTGTTGGACATACCACAAAATGAAAATGTGACTTCGGCTTAGAACTAAGGCAGATAGACATACATACTGTGCTCCAAGAATTAGCTGAAAAAAGGTTTGCCAGGGGGGTAAAAATCTCAAAATCACAAAATTTGAGCATATCACTATTGTGCTCCAAACTCTTGAAATATGAGATTTAAGTAGAGACTGCTCAGTTAAATTTGTGTGTACTTAAATTTGAATAGGTTGAGCCACAAAGGAATTTCACCAGTGTTTAAATACCTTCGGACCTCGCTGTGTCTCAAACTTGCAAATTTGTCCCTTTAAGGTCGTTTTGTAAAAGAAGTATGTGTCGACAGACATCTTAATAAGCGTCGGACGACGCAGATACTTTTTTCATGCTAAATCAAAGCAACAGACGACGTCTGCAGCGCAAGTTATCCTATCCATTACAAATGCAATTAAAGCTGCTTTGCAGTGATATCGGGGCCAGGCAAATTTAGGCAATTCTGAGCAACAAGAGGCAAAAAATGGAGGATAACAAGAAAGGTGGGATTACATTGTACATTTTGCATTCGTTGACATTTGAACTAATAATCTCTGACACCAAATAGCCTAGTATCGCAAAAATTGTGGGAGTAGAAAGGTTTTATAAGTTTTACAGTTTTTGAAAAAAAAAAAAAAAAAACAGAGGGATGGACTTCATAATTTGTAGTGAGTTTAAGTTGACAAAAGTTTCTGAAGTATTGGGGCTACATTTTGGTGAAAGTTGCAAAACTGTAGCATGTATGGTTGGTTTGGTAGGAATTTTCAAAGTTTTTAAATTTAAATGCTTATTGAGGAAAACAATAAGTTCCTAAATAGGCAAATAACCATAATATCAACATGACAATATCCATCCTGCCGTAGCTGGGGCTTGAACTCACAACCTCTAACACCATCCACCAACTCTTAACTCACTGAGCTAATTGGCTGTAAGTGATTACATGTGTGGCTTCATTAATCGACTCAGGGAGTCACCAGCCAGGCAGCAGTTGTCAAGGAAGATTTCAAAAATTGTCAAAATGTCAAAATTTCTGGTATCAAGCCAAAAATCTGATAATACTTAAATTGCTGCTTGACAGCATAGAAATGTTGGTGATTTGTTTTTAGCAATAAGTGTTTTGCTTCATAAGAGAAAATCTAATGTTTAAAAATGTCATTCTTACATTGACTCCAATTGATCCATGAGAACAGAATTCTAAATGGTTTCAAAAATTCAGTTTTTGAGAAAAAATTCTGATACTTGGCGAACTTCATCGATCATGACTCTAAAATATTATCAATTTTTTTCAGGAAGATTGAAAATGTATTTATCAAGAATTGGCTGGTATATGTTTACAGTACTGTTTACAGTCAAACATTTTCATGCACTGAAGGCTCAATTTTTAAATATCGAAACGCCGGGTGGTATTTTTGTGGAGGACGAACTGAAGATTCAGTGCAGCAAATTTGGTGACAATTGAGCAAAAATTGTGGGGCAAGAAAAGTTTGATAAGTTTTACAGTTTTTGAAAAAAAAAAAACAGAGGGATGGACTTCATAATTTGTAGTGAGTTTAAGTTGACAAAAGTTTCTTAAGTATTGGGGCTACATTTTGGTGAAAGTTGCAAAACTATAGCATGTATGGTTGGTAGGAATTTTCAAAGTTTTTAAATTTAAACACTTATTGTGCCCCGAAGAAGAATATTGACATGTCCTTGGAGTTGAGTAAATCTGGCATGGGACTGGACCTTTGTGCAAAGTTTGGTGATTGTTTCATGTATGGGAAGTAGGATTTTCTAGGAAGAAGAAGAAGAACAACACTGGCGAAAACAATAGGTTCCCAGCAGCTTTCGCTGCCGGGCCCCTAATTATATATATATTAGTTGTTTCATAATCGATCTTTTTGCAAATACTACTGTATTTTTCTGTCTCTTTATCATTTCGGTCGTCAGACACTGTGGGCAGACACACCAGCAGCCATACCACTATTCGATCTGCTCCAGCTGTGTGGCTGAAGCTAAGCAGGTGTGGGCTTGGTCAGTACTTGGATGGGAGACCACCTGGGAAAACCAAGTTGCTGCTGGAAGAGGGGTTGGTGGCCAGTAGGTTGCGATCTTCCCTCTGGTGGAACAATTCCCAATGCCCCTGTGCAGTGACGGGGACACTGTACTGAAGGAGATGCCGCTTTTCGGATGAGACGTTAAACTGAGGTCTTGACTCACTGTGGTATTTAAAAATCCTATGACACTCTTCGATAAGAGTAGGGGGTTCCCTGGTGTCATGGCAAAAGTCCCAACCTGGCTCCTTCGACCTGCCACCTAATCATCCCCTGATCTGATTGGCTGTGCAACTCGCCCTCTCCCTCCCCACCTCAACCCCCAGGGCTCCCGTGAAAAAGAGATTTCAAATCTCAACTTTGACTTCCCTGGTTAAATAAGGATTTAATAAAATAAATAACTAAATACGGGTATAAAATTTCCTTTAGTTACCAGAAGCTTAGCTAGCGCTTTCTATTGTGGCCTGTCTTTCTGTGCGCAGGATGAACAGAAGAACGATGACCAATGCTCTGTTTGTGGGAAAAAGGACAGTTTGCTGTGCTGTGACCAGTGCCCCCGAGCCTTCCATCTGGGGTGCCACATACCCACTGTGGAGCAGAACAATCTGGGGTACGTACAGCTGAAACACGGGGAAGACCCATCACACCCTCTGCATTTTCCTTGTTTTATCATTTCAATGGGGGGAGTAGTGGTCTAGTAGACAAATGATGGTGGTAATTAATTGGTAATGAAATGTTGCCTGATGGTCAGGGTGCTTGAAAAGCAAGTTGGTGATTCAAGTCACTGTCTAGCCAGAATTGGAGTTCCTAAATTGGGAGAGTTGAGATATGAGGGCTCCAGATTATTTGTCATGATGCCATTTTGTTTTCATTGCATTATCGCTCACCATCTCGATGTGAATGAGTTCTTTTCTGTTTTTTCTTTTCTCCTGTCCATGCATTGTCCCCTCTCATGCTCGTCGAAACCATTGCCAGGTGTTTTTCTCCCAGAAATTAATATGCTTCCTTTCAGAGAAAAGGATGAAAAAAATCCAACAACTTCCATCGTACAAAATGGCATCGTAAATATTAGGATGGTGACACAGCCAGCTTTGGCTCTGTACTTGTGCAGATTTGTATATGAAAACAATGAATATGATGTTCCGGCACATGGTGTATATTGCACTACTGTCAACATACTCACGGATTGCACGATAATTGTGTATGCACCTTTTATGCTGTGTTGATACATGAAGGAATTCTGCATGCAGTGGACTGTGTTGATTGCGAGGGAGTATACTTACCCAGAATACTTTTTGTGCGTGTGTGTGTGTGTGTGTGTGTGTGTGTGTGTGTGTGTGTGTGTGATTGCATCTGTGTTCACGCAGGGAGCAGTGGCTGTGTACATTCTGTGTGCTGACGGAGAACCAGCGCTGTTTCTATGAGTGTGACCGGTCTCGCTCACAGGCCATGGACTGCTGCGGCTCTAAATTTTCGCTGGTGAGACCCTGCAACTTTTAGCCTTTTAGCAGAGGTCTCAAGCTCCAGTCCTTGAGGGCCCCAGTGTTTTTTTTTTTTTAGTTCAATGAGCTGCTAACTCAGGCATCATAAACAAAGTGATAGCTCTCCTCAGCCAATCAGTGACTTTAATTTATAATTTTAGAGCAGGAACAAACCAAAAAGCAGCAGATTCCACTGGGCTCTGGGACTTGAGTTTGGGGCTCTTACCTTAAAGCAGTGGTTCCCAAACTTTCTCTGCTGGGCCCCCTTTGGTACATAAGAAAATTTTTGCCCCCCCCCCCCAAAAAAAAAAAAAAACAGGACATACATACACATATTTTGTTTTCAGAGTCCATTGCAGTTTATTTCACACATTGTAATTAATATAAACCTCAACCTTTTTTGAAAAAATAAAAGTAAACTGCCATAAACTGCAGGTTGTAATAAACTACTACTACTACTTTTAGAATTAGAAATAAATAACAAAATAACAAACCGCCTTTACGGTGTAATTATTTTAAGTGTAACTGTTTTCAAGCACCTTAACTGTGTAATTATGTTCAGTGTAACAGGTTTCTTTTTTTTAATATTCAACAACATTGCTATTAATGCATTTTTGAAAAACTGCCTCTCTGCAAAAATGGGTTTTAAAACATGACCAACTCCCTGAGAGAAAAAAAAAAAAACAAAAACCTAAAGGTTTGTTCAAGACAGACAACACACTGCGGTCTCTCCTCATTACCCACCGTTGTACAGGTGAAGCCAAAGGCAAGATATGTGTCGTCATATTTTCTAGTCTTTGTTTTGGAAGGAAATTGCTTTAGAAGCACATTTGGCGGTGCTTCATCCTCTGCTTTGCGTTTACGTGGGAGCTCCGTAAAAAATTTGTCCATGTTATGGTAGCAGTGTCATTTACTGTATTTATTTATTCATCCATTCTTGCCGTGCGTGAAATTTTTTTTCCCATTAGAGTTCCGGACACCAACAGAAACTTACTTGCATACAGCCAATCAGCGACCTTGTGCCAGACCTCTGAAGGAGTGTCTCGAGACAGTAAAATTTTTCTCGCTTCACTGGCCTTGCGTTTATGAAGTAAAAATAGCCGAGATTGCGTTAGCTTATTCTAGAAAATATGAATGCTCTGAACAGATGATTTTTGTCTAGCCTAGCTGGAAACATTAAAAATGATTGGCAGGTTTGGAAACGGCCACCGCATTTTCAAATGAAGGACACGAAGATTTAATAATTCAAAACCTCTTTTAAAGTATAAAATCATTAGGCTGTATCACACCCCTCTGCCTGAGTATAGCCGTCTACTTAAAATTATGTTTCTATGATGCAGAAAGAAAGCACCATAATCAACCTATATTAACAGCCGACAGTGAAGTGCGAAAAAAAATTCATGAACACCACTTGCCAAACCTGCCGATATGTTTGTAACGTTCAGTAGCTAGGCTAGATAAAAATAATCTGTAGGCCCACAGAGCATTCAAATTTTTGAGAATAAGCTGACGCAATCTTGGTTATTTCTTCTTTATATTCATCGGATTTTGTTCGGTGTCACTAACTAGTTTATTATTAGTATGCCAGATCAGTGCAGGATAAAAAAAGCGGCGAGTTGGGTATTGCTAGACTACATTGATTGTAACCAGCTCATTTTACCAGCTTCAAATATTTGAACAACTACATTCATAACAATTTATTTATGAAAATGGCAGGCTAGATGAATGATTTGGCCAACAGTTATGCTGAGATTAAGGCAGGCATTTACGATGTAATCGCAGTATTCTGGGCAGCGAATGGACTGTGCAGTCAGTGGTTCCGAGACCGTAACTCGGTGCAAGGCCAGTAAAGACAGAAAAAATTCAACTGTCTCAAGACACTCCTTCAGTGGTCTGGAACAAGGTTGCTGATTTGCTGTATGCAAATGATTTTCTGTTGGTGTCTGGAACTCCAGTGGGGGAAAAAAAAATTTGCGCCCCGCGCCCCCCCTGCAATTGCTCTGCGCCCCCCACTTTGGGAACCACTGCCTCAAAGGGACATACCATGCTAACCTTGTGATGACAATTAATGGAAGTCAGTGGACCTTGGCTAATGAGGCTAATTATTAGCGCCTTGTCCACTGAATTTTATTCACTACATCCCTAAGCCAGCTTGTAGCTTGGAGTGTCACTTTAAATTGCGTACTTTTTTTGGCAGTCTCAGTAAAAGTACCATCCACATTAGCTTGCAAACAGGCGCTAATTTTTGCCGAGCTTGCGAGAGTAGCGCCTGCAATGATCTTTGTAGTGTTTGAGTTCTGTCCACCTGTCCGCTTGAGTACGAGGCTTTTTCCGAAGCCAGTAGGCAGCACGGCCAGGACATCTCTCCCATTCATCAAACTCTTAATTGCAAGCTTTTGCTCTGCCTTCAGTTTTAGGACTCTTTAGCACCTTAAAGATATGGGCCTCACCACCAATATCTTCCTGAGTATTTTCTTAAATTCTTTGTTAAATTGTTCATAAGAAAGTTCTTACGAAAAGTCTACGTCAGATTCATGAACGTGTTCTCAACCCGCAGAATCATTCACACTCGTGTTCTTAGATTGATGAATGCCATTCTCCTCGTAAATTGAAAGCGCGTGCCAGTTGTCCCTTATTAGCATAAGTAAATGCCCGCAAATGCTCTTAAAAGAGCATGAAATGGAAGGGCCGTGTGCAGACACAGACAGTAGTCACAGAGATTCCTTGAGGGAAAGTAGAGGAAATGCAAAAACAAATCTAAAAACGGAGCACCAGAATCAAAACGCAAAAAGCAGGTTTGAAGTGGAGGTACTGCTACAGGAAGTGAACCGCAAACAAACTGTTATATTTAGTGGCGTTAATTATATCCCCGAAATACGAGTTTCGGGGATATCATGGTTTCGCCTCACTCGCTGCCGCCACGTCCGACGCATCTGCCGCTGCGTCTGCAGATTTTAGCCGTTAGCGCCATAACTCGCAAAATACTTTACATTGGCTTCTCATTTTTAGCATATGGGTAGATATGGTACAGAGGATGAACTGATTAGATTTTGGGCAAGTATGCACTCCTAGGTTTGCCACCAGGTGGCGCTATATATTGAAAAAGATCAGTTTTTTAACCATATCTTTGGAACAATTACTTACACAGACCTCAAATTTGCCTCATATTGTAGGTCTAGTAAAGGGGAATCTAATAAAGGGGGCTTCGAGGATTGGGGAATTTCAGGGATATAACCCTTGCTGTCGGCCGCCGACAGCATAGGCCTAGTTCTGGGTATAAAATCACACACAAAAAAGATGCATGGGATGCAGTTGCCGTTTCTGTGAATGCTTTATCTGCAGAGGGATGCACAACGGGTGAGGTTAAAAGAAATTATTTGACTTGAAATCTGACACCAAAAAATAAAAAAATAAAAAAATAAATTCAGATGAGAGATGCGCAGCACTGGAGGGGGACAGCAGGCAAAGAATTGTCTGAGCTGGACCAGAGCATCGGGCCCATCATTGGAGAGATGGCGCCATCAGATGTGCCATCAGCTGAGTGTCTGGACACCGACCTGGGCCCTGAGTGAGCGCCCTCATCTCCTCCTTGTCCATCTTGTTATGACTTAAAAATTACAACAAAGAAAACCAGCAATGACAACTTAAACAAATTTATTCTTCACTGAAAAAAAAAAACTACAAATAATCCACTGTTTAATCTTATAATAACACTCTAATGCCGCTATGTAACTCTGTTGCCAAAACAAAAAACTCTGCTCTTACTGACCAAAATCACAGCATTTATATAGACTAGCAACATTCTGGAAAGATCCAGGATTCCTGGGTAATCCCGCCCCCTCCAGGCAGGAAAATGCCAGAAGCTTCTAGAAAGCACCAGTCTATTACAAAGAAGTGATATTACATCAGTTCATGTTTTGCTACAGACACACCACCAGAGGGTGCTGATGAACAAAATAAATAGCTGACCAGCAAGGCAGCAAAAACAGCATGTAACAAATCTCCATTTACAAATGATATACAGTGCTTTACATAAATATCATACATAACAATCTCCTATTCAAGAGAACTGTAATTATAAATTACAAAAATATTATTGTAATTCAACTAAAATAATATTACACAACTGTAGAACAGAAAACAGTGCTTTAACCACGTATTTTGCACTATTATGTCAGCACCTGAATTTGCTTAAGAGTGCTCTTCAGTGTGCGTAGATTCTGTTCTTACCTAAAAACAAATTCCAAAGAAGAAAACATTGCTGAATGTCAGAATCTTTGTAAAAAGTGCGTAAGTGGGTTTGAGGAAGAAATTTCCTCTTAAGAATGGTTGGTGAATGAGGCCCATTGTTTCTACTGCTTTTTACCCCTCAGCTGACGGAAGTTGTGGAGGGGTATTGTCATGATGAGCGGCGTCTGTCTGTCCGTCTGCCTGCCTGTCCATTAACTCCTCGTTTCCAGATGATAGCTGAAAAACGCCTTGGCCAAATGCTCTCATTCTCTGGTAGTATGTTGGGGGTGGTTAGAGGAAGCTCCCTATCTATTTCTGTCCCGCTGCGATAATCAATATGGCTGCCACGGCAGGGCAAGCGCAAGGCTGGGGGGTCCCGCTCGTAACAGCGCGCTATTTTTTGCTCCCGCCGCCAAGTGGCGCGGGAGCTATGGTATGGGGCTCCATCCGTGTGTGCGTGCGTCTGTCAACAAAAACTTTGACATTTTGCTTTATCTCATCAACTGATTTCAGTTACAGGCTCCTAAATTTTACTGGACATGCATCTCATAAAGGCCAATAAATGACATGCCTAAAGGTGACCTTGGCCTATTTTTAAGGTCACTGGCCTAAACATATCACCAAAAACTTCGACATTTTGCTTTATCTTATTAACTATTTCAGTTACAGGCTCCTAAATTTTACTGGGCATGCATCTCATAAAGGCCTACAAATGACATGCCTAAAGGTGACCTTGGCCTATTTTTAAGGTCACTGGCCTAAAAATATCACCAAAAACTTTGACATTTTGCTTTATCTTATTAACTATTTCAGTTACAGGCTCCTAATTGCCACTGGACATGTATCTCATAAATCCCATGTATGTTGCCATGCGTATTTTTTTCATACCAAACATATTCCACCAATTTTACCGGAGCAAACGGCAGGAGCTTCTGGGGCTACCAGTGCCCTATATATATATATATATATATATATATATATATTTTTTTTTCTTTTGGAGGATCCGTGTGATCTATATTCTCTGGCGACATTATTTTGAATTGAGTACATGGGGCTGTTTCTTGTCTTGTTTGTTTATACATCTCACGGTCATGGGCTCTAAATTGACCAATCAGTATTTTACGTTCAGATCTGAACGGAGATTCTCAAATCTTCAAAGGACCATTGCAGGCCCTCATTTTCCTCGCTTGCCCCAATTCCCCAACTTTTGACCGTGCACCACAGGAACGCCAAATTTGAGAATAAACACCGCTAAAAGACCAGCTGAGGGCCTGTTCGCAGGCCACATGCACATAAAAGGTGTTGTTCGTCTTGGTTCTATTCACCATATTGGCGTGATTATTTCAGGCTGACGTGATCTAAGCAGTTGTTAGTACATTAGAGTAATGACTGCTGAAAACGGGGCTTTGCAGTCTTATTTAACGTTTGTTTGAAAAAGCAACGTTTCTCTGAAGCAGTAATGCAAATTTAAAGCATTATCAATGTCTTGGCGACCGTTTAAAAACAATTTCATGCAGCTTTATAAATTACTTTTTAAAATCATATTTTCTTTGTTACTCTAAACTTTGAATGGTAGGGTATATTTAGTGAGCACCATAATTCATTGGACAGTGACACATATTTTGTTAGTTTGGTTCTGGTGGCTGAGTCAATCACTGGATCTGAATCCAACTGAACATGTGTTTTACATGCTAAAGAGGAGATTGAAGGCAAAAAGTCCCTTAAACAAGCAGGAACTGAAGATAGCTACAGTACAGACCTGACAGAGCATTAATAGGGAAGATAACCAGATAGAGTTTGTGCATTACAGAATTTAAGCAGTCATTGCATACAAAGAATATGAGACCAAAAATTAAAAATGATTACTTTATTCTGCATTATTTTTTGATGCTCCTGAAAATGTGGGGGTCTTGTATGAAAGGTGCTGTCATTTCTAAATGATTCATCCAGTATGTAAGAACACTCCCTTATTGGTATTGTGTCCTTTCAAACTTGGAATTGCTTGAGTACTGTACCAAAATAAAGGAATGTGTCCCTGTCCAATGAATTATGGTGCTATCTGTACATAAATCTTGCCTCTGTGCCCTCTGAACACATCCTGTTGAAAACGCGTGTTGCTGAGTGTTCCCATTCAGTGCAGTTTTGGTAGTAAACCTCTTGTGTCCCTATTCCACAGCAATGCCATTATCTCCTGCTCCTGCTCTACAGCTCTGACGAGGACCATATATTCTCCCAATACCCCTGTACCGATGTGAGTCCCACTTCCTGCTTCTAAAAGTGCCACTGTCATTGTTTCAGTACTACCACACCTTAGATGATGGTACATCTCAGAATGTGTGCTTGGGTTGAGGGAGTTTTGAGAGTTTGCTTAGCTAAGATGTGGTTTTGCATGAAAGGAAGTGTTAATATGGCCGTGTAAGTCTTGAATGTACTGCACTATATTTTCATGTATGCTTCTCGGAAAACAGCATATTCAAGTGAGGGGTAATATTCTAAAGTTGCAGTGATTTGCATTTATGCTTTTTTATTTGAAATATACTGGATACTGACTATATTCAACTTCACACATGTTCAGGAATGTTCCATTTCTGTAAAGGCCATCTGAGGTGTTTTGGTCTGATGTTTGTGTGTATGTGCATGCCTGTATTTCAATATGTTTATCTGAGCTTGAAGATCTTGCATACTGTGTGTGTGTGTGTGTGTGTGTGTGTGTGTGTGTGTGTGTGTGTTTGTGCACGTAGTCATTTTTAAATCTTGATATCTGTGTAAGGTGCCTCGCTACGGGGAATCCATTAAAAACCCCATGTCGCTGGACAAGATTGCAGAAAAACTACAGGACGAGCAGTACTCCACCGTGGGCCAGTTCTACTCTGACGTCGATCTCATTTTTAAGAACTGCACCAAATTCAACGGGGTAAGAACGCCGTGATGATTGGGATTCTGTTAACTGCCTCTGCATTCAGAGACACTGTAGTGGTGGAACTATGTTTAACACTCACTACCATTCATTAGCACTTTAGCAGGTACACAAGTCACACATATCTCACTACACTTCCCGTGGGTGGAGATTGGGGGCCAGCCTTGGCTTAGTGACTAAGATGCTTGATAGGGACTCAGGTTGGTGATTCAAGCCCTGCTTTGGCCACAGCAAAATCTGAGAAGCAGTTTATCCCTTGAGGAAAGCTGCATCCATTTAACCCCAATTTTCTTCAGGAGGGCTTGGCTCCCACTTGGTCTCAGTAACTGTTGGTGGCCTTTGAGCAGTCGAACCAAACTGTTTCAAATTAACTTTTCTATTCAAAGTATCTGATAGTAACACACAATACTGAATGAACATCATGTCCATTCTGGTACCGGGTTTAATGTGTGTAATCTTCAGAATGAATATTGTTTAACAATCTTAAATTACAAATAACTCCAGTTGTTATTGTTTAGAATAAAGCAGATTTGCTCAGTGGCAGAACTAAAAAACAAATGCTTGTTGAATTAATCTTTGAGGGTAACCTGTGATGTATCAGTGAACATCCTTTATTTTCTGTGTGTCATCCCTTTCGACCAGGACAATGAATTTGGACCAGTGGGCACCAGACTCAAACAGTTATTTGAGGAAGAATTTCAGCAGGTCTTCAGCGTGAAAAGCTGACTGCTGGTGTTAGTCATCAGCGGGCTGGGATCTTGGAAATTTTTGAATTCAATCAAGTGTATTTAACTGGTAGAATATTTTTTTATTTTATCACTGAAATACAAAACAATGGTTTCACTGTTTATATAAATGAGCAATCGTTAATAAAGTTTAACATATTTCAATAATGTGAGGCCTTTGTGTGCTGCACAAATACACTTAATTGTAATGACATGACATCTGTAATGACAAATGTAATGACATTTCTTTTAAAAATAACCATACTGACTGTATATTTTTATTTATTTATTTATTTATTTATTTTGGTTGGAAGATTAAAATCCCCCGTCTTCCTCCTAAATACAGGGGGGTGCAAAAATTTGAGCACCCCTGGTTTAAATGTCTGTTACAATTAATCTCCAAGTGATTGAAGGCAAACCTGAAGACTAAATGCTACAAACATGACACATTTTAAAGCAAGAATAAGTTTTATTTTTAACTTTTTACAGTCTCAAAATAATAGAACAAGGAAAAAGGCCTTGTGCAAAAGTTTGGGAATCCCGTCAGCTAGTATTTTGTAACTCCTCCTCCTGGCAGCTATAAGAGCTGTAGCCAGCTAAGAGTCTTTCAATTCTTGTCTTTGGAATTTTTCCCCATTCTTCCTGACAGAACACCTCTAGCTCAGGGATATTCTTCGGCCTTCTTGCATGCACGGCATGTTTGAGGTCTCTCCACAGATTTTCAATAATATTCAAGTCTGGGGACTGTGATGGCCATTCAAAAACCTTCATCAGTCTTTCCTGGAGGTACTTCATGGTGGATTTTGAGGTATGCTTCAGGTCATTGTCTTGCTGGAATACCCAACGTCTCTTCAACTTCAATTTCTGGACCGAGCTTTGAACATTAGCCTCTAGAATGTCTTGATATTTGGTGGAATCCATTCTTCCTTCTACCCGCACAATATTGCCGGTGCTCCCAGCTGCCACACACCCCAAAGCATAATGGATCCACCTCCATGCTTAACAGTTGGCAACGTGTTCTTCTCTACAAATGCTTCACCCTTTTTTCTCCAAATATACATTCTTTGGTTGTGGCCAAAAAGTTCAATTTTGGTTTCGTAAGTCTAAAGCACATTGTTCCAACAGGCTTGAGGTTTCTCAAGGTTCTCTTTTGCATACATCAGATGCTTAATTTTGTGTTGAGGTCGGTGGAAGGGCTTCTTTCTTGCAACTCTGCCATGTAGGTCTTTGTTTTTTAACCCTCTGTTAACCAAGTACCTTTCCAACTGTGTAAAAATCATTTCCCTAGGAAAATATGTTGATTATGGGCCAATATTTGGAAAAATAGTTTAAAAAAAAAAAATTCGACCCTTTGGCCCACCTTTCCAAAATGTAGCAGATCTGCTACATTGGGTAATAATGCGAATGGAAAAATTAAAGTGACGGACCATTCAAGTTATTCTCAAATGTTTATGTGGCAATAAGAAACAAAACCAGCAGGGTGTCCAGGCTGTTAACCCTTTCACTTTATGTAGCAGATATGCTACGGTGGTTAATAGAGGGTTAAGGTACGCTGTATTGTTGTCCTGTGAACAACTAGACCTGTGTCTGCTACTCTTTTTTGCAGCTCTTTTGCAGTGATGGGTGGGTTCTTCTGAGCATTTCTCACCGGGGGCCCGTTGCACCACCTCTCACTAAGTGTTTACTAACCTTAGTAAAAGCATAAGTGTTTACTAAATCAACATTTAGTAATTCCTACAAAAAAATTAAAATGGGTTGCACCAC
This sequence comes from Gymnothorax javanicus, assembly GCA_029692085.1. Lineage (NCBI taxonomy): Eukaryota > Metazoa > Chordata > Actinopteri > Anguilliformes > Muraenidae > Gymnothorax > Gymnothorax javanicus. The sequence goes on along the minus strand of CM056206.1, from coordinate 50,385,713 downwards.
TTCTACTTGGAATTACGTAGAGCTTAGCAATTACTAAGTATTTACTAAATATTTACACCTACTGTTATGTATTAGTATTTTATGTAAAGCACTGTATATCATTTGTAAATGGAGATTTGTTACATGCTGTTTTTGCTGCCTTGCTGGTCAGCTGTTTATTTTGTTCATCAGCACCCTCTGGTGGTGTGTATCTAGCAAAACATGATCTGATGTAATATCACTTCTTTGTGATGAAATAGACTAGTGCTTTCTAGAAGCTTCTGGCATCTTCCTGCCTGGAGGGGGCGGGATTACCCAGGAATCCTGTTGATCTTTCCAGAATGTTGCTAGTCTATATAAATGTTGTGATTTTGGTCAGTGGAAGCAGAGTTTTTGTTTTGGCAACAGAGTTACATAGTGGCATGAGAGTGTTATACTAGGATTGAACAGTGGATTATTTGTAGAAGTTTTTTTTTTTTAATCAGTGAAGAATAAATTTGAGTTGTCATTGCTGGTTTTCTTTGTTGTGATTTTCAAGTCATAACACCTACCCCTAGGGTGGTGTAACTGTTACCTAGTTACACCAGCGTTAGTGTTAACTTTAACGTTATCTGCCAACTGCTGACACCAACAAAAAACGATTTGGCTCGTTTTGAGAGGCTGGCGTTACAAGAGGAGGAACCTGTCTTTCGTAAAAGGGTTTTAAGAGACAGAATCCACCCTTTGGAGGTGTACGACGACGTTGACATCTACTCTCATTACTGGTTCCAACGCGACCAAATAATGAGAATAACGGACCTTTTAACTCCAGCAATTGAGCACCGGTCGGGATTAAACGGGGCTCTGTCACCATCACTACAAGTCTGTATTGCATTGCGATACTTCGCTACGGGGTCCATGCAAAATGTGGTGGGACACACCATTCAGGTCCATAAAAGCACTGTGTGCCGGGCTGTGCGTCGGGTGGCGCTGGCTTTATGCCAGCATTTAAATGACTACGTCCAGCTGCCCTTAGGAGCCAGGCAAGATGTGGTGAGGCAAAAGTTTTACAATATTGCCGGCTTCCCGGATGTGGGGGGTTGTGTCAATGGGACACACTTCAGAATTACAGCGCCCAGCGAGCACGAAAATGCCTACGTTAATAGGAAAGGTTTTCATTTTATACATGCCCAGCTGGTGTGTGACCCCGACCTAATAATTACCAACTGCGTGATTAAATGGCCTGGCTGTAAGCACGACAGTTTTATCCTGCAAAGGTCCAGCATTTTTATGGACTTTGAGGAGGGCAGAGCCACAGGAATGCTGTTAGGCGATTCGGGCTACCCACTTAAGAGATGGGTAGAAGAAGACCCGCAACATCATTGAGCGCTGCAAAGGTGTCCTGAAGCAAAGATGGGCATGCCTTCCCAAAGGTCAACTCTCATTTAGGCATAAGCTATAAGATAAACAGTGAAAAATTCCATGCTAATTAAAGGATTTTTTTTTTTTTTTTATTCAGGCAGGATCAGTTGCTGTTTAATTTCATAATTTCATAGCCTATGCAAATGCATTTCTTATTGAGATTGGAACGCCTAGAATGTGGGCAAGAGGGAGGAAGAGCTGAAGTGTTATATTGTTAGCCTCATAGCATAATTGCCTGTCATATTTTAAGTTTTTTGCACGATAATGCACGGTGAATCAGCAGTGTTAGGAGAGTAGAATTAGGCAGATATCACAATTTGGCCGAAATATGACTTGGGCAATTATGCTATGAGGCTAACGATATGGAGGCTGATGTTTGACTGGTGCATATAATTAGAATAAGCCCTTGTTTTTTCACGCAGTTATGCTTGGTTAAATGACACAAAACTATTAACTTACCATATGTAGCCTAAGTAAAAGCCCAACCAAAATCGCTCTGGCTCACTCAAAACTGAAATCTTGGTGCCATGCTTGCTGTGTTGACTTCGTCTTCTTCACCATCACTGTTGATTTTTACATTCAAAAATTTCTGAGGTCTGTTCTCTCGACCTTACCAGGTGGCTACACCCTTGTTACTGCGGTGAAATACCCATTAAAGTCAGTAGATATCACTGTTTCCATTAATGCAGGAATTTAACCAATAAACACTCTATGAAATTAACATTATTTACACCCATTACATCGGCTCTTCCTAACAGGCTGCAACAGACAGAAAGAAATGCAGTTTGTCTGCTGAACCTAGTTCACGCTTTTTGATTTTTAATCAGAATTCTATGGGCACAATCGTTGACACCGCTTAGATACTTAAATCTGATTAATTTGAAACAAATCTAGTTTTGTTAAACCTTTCCCATGGTGTGGCTTTTGTGGAGGCCACTTGAACCACGTCATAACATATGTAGAGTACAACAAAAAGACACTTGAGAGTTGTCATTAATTAAAAGTTGAAATGTTTATTTCATTTAAACTTTTTTCACGGGGCTATTAAGTAAGATAAATATATTAAATTTAAATTATAGGCCAACAGACCAAATTACAGATAATAAAAATACAAAGAATAAAAATACAATAAAAATGGTTTCACTGGTTCACTCTAATTTTCCTACAATTTACTGAAACTTGACAGTAAATCCCTCTTTGGCCAGCAGATGCTAACGGTGCTCTGTCTCTGAGACAGAAAAGGAGTAGCCTAATGGCTTTAAGTACTCCTGCAGTTTGAGTATTTCCAGATTTATTTTTAGCTTTTAAAGTTCAATTTTTTACTTTTCCGCTATGAATTTTTAGCCAGCTTGGCCGACAGGCCCAAGGGGCTTATGCTGTGCTTAGGGTCATTAGTGGTGGTCTGTTGTGCGTGCATGCGTCCGTTAGTGCGTCCACAATTGTCGTTTCAGCACGATACAGCTTTCAGTTTTCCACGAATCCTTTTCATATTTCATATGCATGTATATGGGCCCAAGATCTAGCCCGAGTTCGATTTTGGGCGTGCTGCCATTCTTGGTTTGGGCACCAGGCGGCTCTTTCTGCAAAACTTCAAACAGCTCTAACTCCCTTAGTCTAAGAGCTAAGATGCTCAAATTTTTACGGTAGGATGTTCTGCCATGGGTTCATCATATATATAATGGGTTTTTGATTTGACCTCATTTTGAAGGTTATATAGGTCAAAGGTCATAAAATGTGCCGATTTCGTTTCAGCACCATGGCACCCTCACTTCTCAACGGATCCTTTTCCTATTTTATATGCATGTATATGGGCCCAAGATCTAGCCCGAGTTCCATTTTGGGCGTGCTGCCAGTCTTGTTATGGCCACCAGGCGGCTTTTACTGCAAAACGTCAAACAGCTGTAGCTCCCTTATTCTACAGGCTAAGATGCTCAAATTCTTACTGTAGGTTGTTCTGCCAAGGCTTCATCATATATGTGTTTTTGATTTGACTCAATTTTAAAGGTTATATAGGTCAAAGGTCATAAAATGTGCCGATTTTGTTTCAGCGCAATAGCGCCCTCAGTTCTCAACAGATCCTTTTTCATATTTTATATGCACATATATGGGCCCAAGATCTAGCGCAAGTTCGATTTTGGGCGTGCTGCCATTCTTGGTTTGACCACCAGGCGGCTTTTACTGCAAAACTTCAAACAGCTGTAGCTCCCTTACTCTACAAGCTAAGATGCTCAAATTCTCGCTGTAGGTTCTTCTGCCAAGGGTTCATCAAATATTTAATGGGTTTTTGATTTGACCTAATTTTAAAGGTTATATAGGTCAAAGGTCATAAAATGTGTCGATTTTGTTTCAACGCCATTGCGCCCTCAGTTCTCAACGGATCCTTTTTGATATTTTATATGCACATATATGGGCCCAAGATCTAGCGCAAGTTTGATTTTGGGCTTGCTGCCATTCTTGGTTTGGCCACCAGGCGGCTTTTTCTGCAAAACTTCAAACAGCTCTAGCTCTCTTATTCCACGAGCTAAGATGCTCAAATTTTTTGCCCATTTGGCCAAAAGGCCCCAGGGGCTTATGCTATGCTCGGGGTCTTTAGTGGTGGTCTGTCGTGCGTCTGTGCTTGCTTGCGTTCGTAAACTTTTGGCTTGTCTGCGCTCTAGCGTCTTCAGTTTTTCACCGATCCTATTCATACTCTAGACCAACTTCCATTTTCAGCCCAATCGGACCGATACTTTGGCCAATAGAGGGCATTCCATTTTGGCCATGTTTGGCCAAGCGGGCGCAGTGGCTTTGCCACTATTTTTTTGTTTCTTCTTCAATTTTTATTAACTCGGCTTTGAATACTTTTGCCCTCAATGCGTTGATGTCATCCTCCTTTGAAAAACTGGAGGCTCTCTTGCCCACCTGCTGCGGTGGTCTTGGTGTGCCACAGGCAGGTGTAGAGGTATCTTCCGGAGGGGGGGAGGGGGTCTGATCTGCTTCGGCTGCTGCTTCAAGGTTGAGCTGGTCGACTGGTGGCTCTGGGCTTCTGGCTGTCTGGGTTTCAGTCTCAATTTGGGTGGCTGACAGGTGAGAGAGAGCAGGATGTGAATACATATAGGAGGAGTAGGTGCTGTGAAAGTTCAGCAACTAATGGGGATCTAATAAACAAACAAGACTCACATACCTGATAGAGCAGTGTCTGGCCTGCTAGTTGTCTGGTTCGCTTGCTGGCAGTTAAGTCCACTTTCGATCCCTCCAACACCTCCACCAACAACTACTACTGCGGGCGAATCCACTCCTATTATATCCAGGACTCAGTTGGAGTATGGCCCAATGTCAGCCTTTTTGCCTCCACCTGTGGGTAGGGAACAATATTTTTCAATCAATATTTATGGTAATAAATGTTCATTAACTAACAATGACATTAATTTGAATTATTTTTTCATATTTCAAAAGGTTATACATAATTTACAGCCTCAATCACTGACTTGGTGCAGGGCCCTACCATGATACATGATGACGCTACAGCCCTATGAAGTATAGATTTTGAGCATAGCATCCAGTAATGTTACCTGTGGGGAAGTTTTTGGTCCCTGGGTAGTCCTCTATGGCCTGTGTCCATAGGTCGCTCCACTTTTTTTTAACTTCCTTCACTTCCCTGTGTTCCACCCCCTTTGAATTAATCATGTCTGTAATTTCTTGCCATTTATCAGCTTTTTTTCTTATTGTGACTGTATTGTTGATTTTAAATGCTAATATTTTGTTATTGTCTTTCATGCAACTAAGAAGAATAAGAATCTCCTCATGGGTGAAGTTCTTCTTTCTTTGCCTCTTGTCCTCTCCTCCTGTCATTTTTAACCTACCAAATAGAAAAACACGTCTAACATTAGACAAAAGAGACACCAAGCATATGAAATTTAAGTATGTAAAGGTTTTTTCTCAAAAGAGAAGTTGGAGCTTATACAGATTCAATGTTTAACCAACTTAACACTAATTCAACATTGAATCAATCTGTTTTGCTATCTGGGTGAATGTTATGCATCCCAGTGCGACAATGTTACAGGTCGAATGATGTTTATCGTTTAAATATACCTAGATTAAACAATGTAACCTGTGCCGTGTAATAACGTTACAGAGCAGCCAAAAGTTAATGGTTGTTTTCCGTTGTTATACGTTACCTAACGTTAGGCTGAATGCTACACATCCCAAAATAACGTTACAGCTAACGTTAACATTACATTACTATGATGTTTATCGTTTACAGTGCTTACCAACCGAAGAGGCCGTAGGACGTGGAGTGGGATCTCGCCCAGCTGTTACTGTTTAATATACCCTGGATTAGCTACAATACCTGAGCCATGTTATAACGTTACAGAGCAGGCAATAGTTAATGGTTGTTTTCCGTTGTTATACCTAACGGCTCCCAGATAGCAAAATATACTGATTTAACATTTAACCAACTTGACAATAATTCAGCGTTGAATCAATCTGTTATCTGGGTGAATGTTAACGTTATGCATCCCAAAACGACGTTACAGTTAGTGTGATATATCCTTTGCAGTAGGCTATACTTACCGACTGAAGAGGGGTATGTGGAGTAGGATCTCGCCCAGCGCCCAGCTGTTACTGTTTACATTCTGTTCCGCACGCTCATTGGGTAGCGGAGTTGTTGTCGTCACTTCTTGCAACTAGTAACCACTTACGCATTTACTACCTACGTGATTGCGTAATTTGGTCTGGTGCAACCAAAATTAGTAAACAACTAGTTACAAACTAGCTAGTAATTCCTAAGGGTTTAGTAGTGGTTTAGTAATTACTAAATCCTGAATTTAGTAGAGACTTACGCCAAATTGGTGCAACCCCACCCAGATCTCGGGCCATTCTATCTGAAATTTTTCTTGGTCTTCCAGATCTTGCCTTGACTTCAATTGTTCCACTTATTTTCCATTTTCTTATGATGTTTCTGACAGTAGAAATGGGTAGTTTTTTGTAGCCCTCTCCTTGTTTGTGGAAGTGAATTATCTTGATTTTGACATCCTTGGACAACTGTTTAGAGGAACACATGGTTTTTAACACCAGACACGGCAGTCGGATACTTTAGAAGGCATGGGGTTACTTCAGAATATATAGTTCAACCCTGTAATTATATTCACCTGACTCACTGAAGCCCTAACGAGTAAATCACCTGGGTCTGGACCTTAGTAACATCTTCTTAAAAGGTAACAAAAAATAATCCAAAAGGGTTCCCAAACTTTTACACAGGGCCCGTTTTCCTTTCTCATCATTTAAAAACTCAGAAAAATTAAAATAAAAAGAAACCTTGCTTTTAAATTTGCAGAAAGGTGTCATGTTTAACTTTTTCAGCATTTAGTGTTCCGGTTTGCTTTCAATCACTTGGACATTAATTGTAACAGACATTCGAACCAGGGGTGCCCAAATTTTTGCACCCCACTGTGGATGTATAATTAGATAACAATCAAGAATTTTCCATTTATTATTAAAGTAAAATGGGAATGTTATAATCTACAACATGATTTGTCGTGATCTGCTGAAGCAGTGCACAATTTCTCATTAATGGGACTCGACATAGGCTAATCTGCAATAAAATATCTAATATTCAGTTCCAAGACACGCAATTTAAAACAGGAAAGAGGAATATTCTGAATCATGGGAATGACAGCCAAAGGAGACTTGCTGAAGTTCAGCTGCCGCAGTGCCACATGCACAACATTTACCATTGATGCCATTGCGAAATATGTTTATTTCAATATGTTTTGACTTTCTTCTTTTCTTTGAAAACTGGACATGTTATTTGTGATGGCGAGTTTGTGTAACGTATGAATGATGTCACAGCAGATGGCATTGCTCAAAATAGTAAATGGGTATAGATTGAACAGACGATGCTAAACCGTTCAGCAACAGATGGTTTCTCAATGAAATCATTTCTTTGGTAGTGTGCATCACTGATGCCATTTACCCAAACAGCTGATGCAGTTCTGAATGACCGTGATGAAAATGGTGCTGAATGTGTGGGACAGTGTGCTACAGGTTTGGTTTCTTCTATCTTGACCATGAAATAATAATGACATCACATGATTCTAATGCAGAATTTTGTGCTCTGCAGTGGTCAGAGATAGAGAATCCCAGCGTACTTCACAGTACCCCAGTAAGGCAGAGGTCAATGCTTTATTTTTCAAACTCCAGCTGCCATGTCACTGCCAGCATAGTTTGCAATGTCGTCATAAATGACAACATCACTGTTCCCGGCGTCATGGCCACGCTCTTGGCATTGGCGCACGGTACGGAGGACGGTGGCCAGGCGGCGGTTCAGGGCGGAGAGGTGCAGCTCGGAGAGAAGAGGGGCGACGCCGGTCAGAGGGTCCTGAGACAGCGACTCGCGCATGACGTCGCCGAGGCGATACTCGGGGCGGGACAGGAGCTGCAGGCGGAGGAGCGTAGAGCGACGGATCCTGAGCGAGGAGATGGGGGGTATGAGAGAAAGGAGGGGATTAGAGGGAGAAGAGACAGATGGGATGAGGTCAGAGGGAGAGAGAGTCATACAGGAAGTGACATGACAGGTCAGGCAAGAGATTGTGGAAGAGGGTAACTGACAAGGTCAAATATTTAAGTTGTCTGAACTTGTGTTTCATTTTTGGTCAGCAAAGTTAATTTGCAGCCATTTTTTTGTGATGTTGCATCTTCACTGAGCACTCAGGGCACATTGTGCTTTTTCTCAACCTCGTATTAATTACTTATTAATTAACTTTAAAGCAGTTTCTCCCAGTGCCATAGTAGTCTTTGTATTAGCATTAGTTAGTATTCCCTGATTCAGTATTAGTTATGACACCCGGCCAAATATAACATTAAGGCCTCAGTAACTCACCGTGTTACAGATGCTCTATTTGCAATATTTTTAGATAAGAAGCATATTTACCTTTACGTTAGGGTTAGGTCTTGCAGTTGGTACAATGTAGTCAGCACATCACAAACCTCCACTTAAGAGCATTTTAACCCATAAAGCAATAAATGCAGCTATTGTTGCTCAATGATATAAAATGTCAAAATCAAAGCTGTTGAAAACCTATTACGTGGCGACTTGATTAAACAAGTCGCAACATGATAGGTTTTCAACAGCACAAGATAATCAAATTTATATTTAAAAAAAAATGTATTTCAGCGCTTCAAGGGTTAAGTTATTGGAGTCAGAAAACATTGTCATTCACCTGCCGGCTAAAATCAGTTTAATTTCTCTAAGGTTTTTATGAACTTCAGATCAATTCTTTGAAGAAAAATAAAAACTTCTTTCAAATTTAATCCATTCAGTTTTTTGAAAATAACATTTCCAGAAAGCTCCTGAAAGCAAATATTTGTGTCCTCACACGAGGGAGCTTTATCAGTTCTCTAAGTCTTCCAGGCCTAACAGGTATTTAGCCTGAATCGAGCTTCAAATTACTTTCACCTCAACCCTTTTACAGGCGTTTCACGTTCGGAGGAGAGCATTGGAGAACTGTGGAAGCGCCCTACCTGCAGCACTGCTCCAGTGGAGCCAAGATGGAGGGTTCATCGCGAGAGTGACGTCCAAATCTGTAACATAACATACACACAACCCCACACACACATACACAAACATACAAATGCACACAAAACACACACACGCAAACACACATAACACAAACATCCATTATTTCTTTATCTCTTCTAATGCACAGAAAATACGTTCCCAGCTCAAATAACAGCAACTACAGTGAGGTCTGTATTTGTCATGTCATTTTAAAGAGCTGCAATCCTCCATTGTTCCTCATGGACGTTCATGCCTTTCAAAATGCTAACTTCCAGCTTCAATTTAGTAATTGGCTTAATCAAGTCCAGATTGAGTGCAATATGTTTGCAATAACGGTTTGTTTTGTCGCTGTAACCTCAAATTACTGATTATTTTGCTACTCACGCCCTGCCATTGTCCAAGTGCAGAAGAAAGGTGTCGTTGCCAAATTTCTCAAAGGTTTCATAGTGGTGCCTGTCCATGTTACCTGCACATTGAGGGAGGACAAACAAGTTTGTCGGTTATCAACACTCCATTAAACCATCAGTTAGGCAGTTAAGCCATCTTTTGGTTTCTGCCAGTTGATCAACCAACTAATCTGTGATCAATCCTTTGATCACTCAATCAGTAGAATGTATTTTTTTGACATGAAATGAACATTAGGAATGTGCTTATTTTTACAAACTCATCAGGAAGTCCAGTATGGTCATGTCTATCAGGTCCACAAGTCTGGTGCCTTTGTTGTAGGGAGGGGTCTTTTTCACGGTCGCGCAGAAATTTGGGTCTTTTTCCCATCTGCAACACAAGGAGGGCCAGTAATAACTGACTGTATCTGCCCAGCTTAACATGTTACGGGAAGCAACTCCAGTTGGCTACCTTTTGGGTTAGAGCAGTTGTCCTTCATCTAGAAATTGAACTTAAAACCACACAACTCCAAATCCAGTTCCTCTACACCTCCACTCAGGCCCATAATCCGGCCTCCTGAATGTCTGTCTTTGACCAACTTTCCACAGTTGAGTGGTATAAGCCATTCATGTTTTTAGCAAAACTTTCAAAAACCCTTTGGTTCAACTGAGAGGATAGCATAGCGGGTTAAATATATTTTGATACTTTTCCAAATTGGCCAATATACGAGCACGGGCTGTCTAAACACTGTTTTTCAGTCATTCATCACTAAAGGTTTTTGTATATACCTAACAGAATTATCTCTGCAGTCATTTTTTGACACGCTATTTCAGTTTTTTTGTTAAATATGAGACAATGGAGCCTCCTCCAGTCAATCACTCCGTATCCTTGGTAACCTCTGCTGTACCCACTGTGCTAATTTGCTGCGGCTGTAGGACCGCCTCCAGGGGCTCCTCCAGGATCGCCTCTGCGCCAAGGAGAGGTCAGGCAACATGGCAGCCAGGGAAGCTTCCATGGCAAAGGGACGGCCGCACACAGCATGTTCGGTCGAGCAGTAATACGAACACTGGCCATAGAAACACACGTTACCCACTGGAAGAGAGAGAAAGAAAAACGGAGAGAAAATGAGAGATTGGCAGTGACGTCCTTTAGCTAACAAGTTACCAAGTTCAACTGTCCAGAGAGCCCAGTCTCATCCCGACTCATCATATAGTGATGCTACCTGACCAAGCATCAATGTATGATGAAAAAAGGAGGCTTTTGGTGTCCTTATTTGGCGCCAAATAAAACGAATCCTGACCCCAAACATCAAATAAGGACGCAAAAAGCCTCCTTTTTCATGGTACATTGACGCTTGGGTCAGGTAGCATCGCTGTATGATGAGTCGAGATGAGACTGTTGGTCCACAGGCAACGCAAAGCTAAGGTTACATTGACAGAAATAACTTGACTTTCCCACATCCAAATAAGAGTGTGATGATCTGTCGGGTATCATACACTTTCCTGCAATATTTTGAGGAGTCAGATTAAACAGTACAGGATTCATGGGCACTGCTACTTCAATGTAGGGGTTACAATCACTGCTGATTCATTGTACAAGTTACATGCAACATTGATTGACGCGAGCGTTACTTATTCACTGAATGAGTTGCATTTAAGACTGATTAATTCTGAGAGTTGCAGATTCATTGTATGAGTTAAATGCTCCCTTTAGTCAATTTATAAGTACTATCAATTACTGAATCGCAGTATGAGTTACATGCACGGCTGATTCATTCTTAGAGTCATATGCATTGCAGATTCACTCTGAAAGTTGCATGCATCAGTGAGTCATTGTTTGAGCTGCGCACATTACGGATTCACTGCAAGTTACATGCATCGCCACTTCATTCTAAGTGTTAAATTGCTGATTAATTGCATGAGTGAAATGCACCATTGATTCACTGTAGCAGCTGCATGCTCTGATGATTCATTGTGTAACTTACAAGCACAGCCAATTCATTTGTAATCTAACATTAAAACCATTCGATTCCCCAATCCCCTTAGGCCTGGACCGAAAGGGATGGCAAATCCCATGTTTCAACATTCAGTCACACAGGGAGTGTGGAGTTATATTAATGCAGGTGGAGGGCCAGGGCTCACCAGGGGAGGTGTAGAAGGTCCGAGCCAGTTTACGATCAGTTGTAATGTCTTTGATCTCTGAGGTAACATTGATCAGCCGACCAACAACTGGGGGTATTCTCTGGAAACCAAGCACCCTGAGGAAGAGAGGAAGAGAAAGGGAGAGAGAGGGAGAGGGAAACAGGGAGAGAAAGAGGGAGAGGGAAAAAAGAGGGAAACAGAGAGGGAAATGGGGAGAGAAAGAGGGAAAGAGAGGGAAACGGAGAGGGAGGGAGAGAGGGACAGAAAGGGGGAGAGGGAAACAGGGAGATAGAGAGGGGCGAGAAAGAGGGAGAGAGCAGGGGACAGGGAGAGAAAGAGAGGAAGAGGGGAGAGAGGAAGAGAAGGGGAGAGGGAGGGTGAGGGACAGGTAGAGGGAGAGGGGGAGAGGGTAAGAAAGAGGAAGAGAGAAGGGGAGAGAACATGGTTGAATATTACTCACTGATCAAATCCATATTGTTTAAAATGAAAAACTCTGCCTGTGGGGAAATACTTGCAATGTGTCTCTCCTTTCTAGAGAGAGAAGCTGAGACATTAATGGAATAGAAGGACACGGGTAGATCCATGAGTATGTAACTGTGGCTCAGCACAAATGTTTACCTGTCCAGGTGAAAAGCCGCGATCTCAGCGTTGTGTCTCTCAAAGTCGGAGAAGTAGAACAAGTTGAAGTCCGTCTCATCATCCCTCTCCTGTCTGTAATACAGGGAGATACACACAGACACACGCAAAGAGAGAGAGAGAGAGAGAGAGAGAGAAAACAGAGATAAACACACACAGGCACAGTGTGATGCATACAGACATGCAGCAATACACAAAGACACACAGCTGTGCACTCAAACGTGCATAGAGAAATCCATGCAGAGAGACATAGTGATACAGATGCATACAGACACACAAGGAAATACAGATACACTTAGTGACAGAGACACATCGACACACAATGATGCTGAGATATACACACACACGCACACAGATACACACAGTGATACACACAGACACACATGGAAGTACACAGAAACAGCAAAGCACACAGTCACACATAGCAGTACAGATGGACACACACGCAAAGTGAAACACAGAGATGGAGACGCAAAGCAAAACGTACAAAAGGTGCAGATACGCAGAAATACAGTTAGGGGTGGAGACAAACATAATTCACTGGTCCACACAGCACTTACACCACCGTAACGGACAAGCCAGGCTCTGCTTTCACATTTAAGATGTTTTTCTGCAATTTCTGGCTTCATTATAATCCGTTACGAGAACAGCTTTTATCTTTCTCTGTATGTCAATCACTGCATTTCAAGACAAGAGAAAGGGTAAGAGGGCAGGAGAGGGATTCAATCAAAAATTGCCCTTTTAATATTGACATATACTCAAACTGTGCGGCTTGCTTCTCATATCTCAGGGTGGGAAATAGATAGAATGGGAGAGGGTTAGAAAGTTAGAAAAAGACAGAGAGGTCCATGTTGTGTAAAATAAAGAAAGAGGGTGGCCTCACTTTTTTGGTTTGAAGAGAGCCTGTCCATAGTTCGGGAAGGTCATGAGCAGCTTCAGCTGAGTGCCGCCTGGTTTTTGCACTGAAACACAGAAGCAGTGCTGTGACTGACCGCGACAGGCCCACAATAATGCACCGCAGTACACAACCATGCTGACCAACGCACAGACACACGGCAGCAATGTGTACTTCTAAGTACACTCAACTTGACGCGTACAATACGACTTCATAGGATTTATTACATGCATGCAGTTTGCATTTGTCTCCACCAGAGGTCAGTAAATGACAAAAATACAAGGCCCGACAATGAAGGGCAGTCCGCACCAAGAACTGTAACTAAACGACGACGATATAAGCATTCGCACCAACGGGCGAAAATGTGCTATAATCGGCGCCTTTCAGAATTTAACAGATCCATTTTCAGTCGCTGTCATCTTTCACAAAAAATGGCAATGAAAGTGATGAAATCGGTATCGTTCTGGATGCCGTTATGGGTATAGTTTTGGTGTGGGCTGCGCTATCAGATCGTGATTAAATGTTTTATAGTTGTCATTATTGCTATCATTCTAGGTGTGAACGACCCTTTCATGTCGGAAAAATTTTCATCTCTGATTTCTCTGTGGAAAGAAAGTATTTGTGATGAGTCGCCTGACTGATGAGAAAATGATGTCATTGGTAAAGAGTTTTGCTCTCAGTATTGTGATATGATGAGTGTCTTACCCACAGGTAAAATCAAACTGAGAGGCAAAAGGATTTGACATGCAGACGGTCTGTTAATGTACTCTTTTATGCACCCCACTGCACCATGCTAATACCTTCATGTATAAAAAAAAATGCATTAAATCTGAATGGTAATTTATATTACTGCTCTCTCACTTTCAATAAATCTTAAGTTTGACGTGAATAAAAGGAAGTGAAGCGAGTCGACACTTGTTTAAATGGAGCACCAGCTCCAGCACCACTGTCATATCTGAAATATTTCAAGGAGTCAAGTTGGGACCTACTGGCCACCCATCACATTTTTGCGGCCCTGCAGGCTGTATAAAACTCTGATATCGGTGAATCAGAGAGCTCCACCTTGCCACCCATTTTGTGGTTTACATGGGTTATACTGCTGAAGGTGGATCCAAATATAATAACACCAATGCTTGTGCTACATCTAGCCATGAGTCTTGTTCTGCTTCACACTCACTTCAGCGACGAAGGCATCCTCACAAAGTTTATACGGATAAAGCACCGAGATGGCAAACAAAACAGGAGCCCTGAGGAATGACTAACTTCAAAGGATCTAAACCACATCAAAAAAGAACCTACACAGGTCATAATTATGAATTTAAGAGATAAGCAGCAGCAAATATTTGCTTAAAGGAGGTCTGACCTGCACTGCTTTTTACAGAGGTAAGTGTCCAATGCAAGATGACGATACTAACAGAGGGGCCAACTGCTGCATGAATTTCAGGGCTGTCGATTGCAAAAGCAGCCATGGGAGCGGTCTCAAAAATTATAATAGCATATATTAAAGACTAAATAACAGTGACAGCAATAGCAAAAAAGAACATTTGCCGCCAGCCAAAACCTTCAAACATGGACCAATGGAAACGCCACAGAAATACAAATCTTAAAATCATCACAAAATTGCATCAATCCATTGTTGAACCAGCCTTATCAAAAACAATATGATGTGAGCTTCACAAATCTGGTATATGGCAAAGTTTCATATATTTTGACCACCCCCTGTTAATCGACTAAGCCAGAACTCCCTAAATTACAATCCTTGAGGGCCGAGAACTGCTGGTTTTCCACCTTCCTTCTACCTGAGAGTTATGTGAAAAGATGGTCTGGCCAATCAGGAGCGATAATTGTTTTTGAAACACTTGGGAGGAAAGAAAACCGAGACTGGATTTGGATTTGAGGGCTAAAATTGGGCCCTGAACTTCGCTTTCCTGGCATCACAGAACATCGCAGTGGGACCTCCGCTCCACTAGAGGGCCCTACCTACCGGCGCTGACGATGCGGTGGGTAGCCAGTTGCTCGAGCAGGGCCTGCAGGTCGGGCTGGTTCCTGTCGTAGAGCTGCCAGCGGGAGATGCTCAGGTGGAAGCGCAGCCAGGGAGGGTGTGACTCGGTGTTACTGTCCCAGTGGGCCGCGTCATACCCGTCCTCGCTGGCGCTCAGCCTGAGGGCGGCCAAAGACACGAGAGGATATACTGTCTACCAAAGCCCAATCTCAATGTCCACCCTGAGCCCCGACCGCCGAGCTGTCACAGACTTCAGTTAACGTCTCTTCCGCGACCAAGTGCGTGAGTGTGCACAAGAGCGGTAGGGTTTGACGCTATAAACAAAGGAGAAAGACGGCCCTCTCATCTTATGCTCATTCAAAACTCTGTTCTTTGCTCCCTGAATATCTGCAGCACGTTACACAATAACACAATCCTGCATCCTTTTTGCTGAATAAAATCCAATACTTCCTTACTAATTTTGGGGTACTCATTCCAAAAATAGTCTGTTTTGCTCTAACACGTCATATTTTCTCACAATGTATGATGTGCGTTTCATAGCATTGTCACTTCTGACAAACTCTCGCAGGATTAAGAAGTCTTGTATCATACCCTAATCATCAGAAAAACTGCCACAAGGACTTGGATTCCCATCTTTCTCTGAGCCAGATGAGAACTATTTGTTCAATTCTTGGCTTATTTTCATATGTACTGTATGAATGATTCTAAAGGCATTATTTTATGCCTAATCCTGATTTCAGGCTCAGTAATATGGCCACTGACAGAAGAAAACGCAAACATGATCCAGATGTTTTCTGCTACATCTGTGGGTGTTTCACTACATCCAAACACCATCTGTTGTTGTTTTGATCAGGGCATAAAAGCCGATATATATGATATAATAAAGAAAATCTTTGTTCGTATTTTGTGGAAAAACTGTAAGAGATAGAAACTTTTTACAAGCATTTTTTAACCCAGCATCCTCAAATCAGATAAGATGAGGCCTTTTTGAGAAATCAGAATTTTTTTTCCAACATGCAGGGTGCTGTATTGTTCATAAGTATGCCACAATAGGACAAGCACTTCAACCCACTCCCTGCTGAAAATAAATTATGAGCTAGCTATTTTTACTCAAACTTTAATTTCTTCTTGCTAGCTTCTTCCATGTTTGATTTCACTTTGTTGAATTGAACTTCCTGGCTTTCAGGGAATCTCCAGGGAATCCCACTATGACGTCATAAATTGTGGGCGATTTCCTAATGCAGTTAGTATGGATCACAGACCAACAAAAAGTCTGCAAAAGGGGTTAGAAAGTCTGTGAGAATGTCCTTGTAGACCTTCTCATTTTTCATTGGAACTGTCGTCAGCACTTACAGACTCACATGAGCGTGTGCCAAAGTCTGTATGTTTGTAATGTTGGACATTAGGTTTGGCCCATTACCTCCAAAAACACAGATCTTAACTCCCTTCAATGAAGGTTTTTTTTTTTTAATTTTGGATCTGTAATGTTAATATAACAGTTTCTGCATTCAGCAGGCACTCGCGTTCAAAGTAGCTAATACCTCGCGTATGGTACCAGATTTTTTTTTTTGAGAATTTGCAGAGACTTTGAGCAAAAGAAAATCTTCAGGAAATTCTCCAGTTTTTATCGTGACCGCTGTGCACATAAGCAACAGACAATCATTTCATGCACGACGGTTGCATATTCAATCCAAGCCCTGAAGATACAGTATTAAACTTGACTGTGACTATCAAAAGATATTTGATATTATCATAATTCTATCATGATTTACTTCAAGTTATCGCAACCGACCATAGCCTGCGACTATGCGTGTTGTGTGAATATTTTTAGGATGCCAATACCAGTGATTTTCATAAGAAACATTGAGATGCTCTCTGTTGTCAGGATTTTCAAAATAGGTTATGTAAACAAAACGGCTTTTTTTTTTTTTTTTTTTTTTGGCTATTTACAGGTCAGGAGAACTGAGATGGGTAATGGTGGCGACCCCACCAGGAAACTGTATCACTACTCGAGAGTTAAATGAGCAGTTCACTTATTTTATGCTACACTGCTACCCTTTCACAAGCACATCACCCTTCTTATTTGAAATTCATTTTACAGAGTCGTAAATAATTGCCACACTGCATGATGAAAGTTAAATAACTGTGCTCTTGTGATCATTTAAATAGCAGGGAGTGAGTATTCTGTCTATATGAAAAGTTAATAAAACATGATGCCCCTCATTCTTCAACGTCTTGCAAAAATTATAATCGCTCAGCAATTTTTATTTGTAGAATCATTGAGCAGTGCACTGTGCTCTGTGAATGTTTCATACCTCAGCTGGTTCTCAGCGGGTAACTGCACGTATTATACCTGCGGGGGGATACCAGCCGTGTTTCAATTATTCCGGAAAATTCCATCCTTTGGACACAGCGCTAGAAGTCATACACGGAGCTAAGGATATTGTAACGGACAACCTATTCCCTGTGGAAAGTACGGGGGATTAGTTTGAGTGCCACGACATTCTCTGACTCAGGCTAGTAGATTGGGAGCACAATTATTATTAATAGTATTAATGTTTTAATTAAGAATACACTCATCTAGTGATTTCCCTGGCTGTTGACTGATTGGGGTGAGGGGGTGTGACCATGTGATGTTTTCACCTGCGTGAGCTTGATTGCTGACGTGGCGGAAGTGCGAGAGAGAGACCCTTTTGAAACGCCAGCGGGAGCAAGGAGCAGGTGGAAGAGTGACCCTCGAAACGGTGTGCGTTACCTGCATTCGGTCCCTATAACTAGACACAAGGGAAATTTTAAGAAAAACCAAACTGAACTGAACTAAACTGACGACTGGGAGCTGTTCGTCCGGCGTCGGACTTCGCTTGCCGCTCCAGCCGTACGCTGACAGCCAGACGGGGAAGCGGTTCTCAACAAGCCACGGCCAGTGCTACCACCTGCGGAGCCTGTGGGGAGGTAAGGTCACGCCTCCCAAGAGCCTCAGTCAGGACGACAGCCAGTTTACTGACCAGCCAGCTGGTCCTAGCTATTACCCCTGCTGTGGGGAAAGGAGCGCTATTAATTTTCCCTAGACAACGAGGTTCAGTAAATTCCCCCACATGCTACCGAACCCGCATGTGTTATAATACATCAATAAATGTAATAAATACATCAACCATGTAATTAGCGGGTTTGTGTTTAGTTTTTGTTGAGCAAGAGTAATAATTCTCTCCTGCCCGATCAATGGACTGCAGTGTTGCTAGCTTTACCGTTTAGTATTGCATTAGTGTGCTAGGTGCCTCAACAGAGGGGTGAGGAAAAAATGGGATAGAGTTGAATGGTTCTTTTGGTGCCATCCACAACTTTTGACATTTGGATTGCAAAAACTAGAGGGTGTGTCCGGAAGGCCACATTATCCCGCCCGATCTTCACCAAAAACTAATAATTTCTTCCCTTCCGTCAAAGGATTGTCCCTACATTAGAAGACAATCCATCCAGAATTGTGGCCTATAGAGTGCAAACAGAAACACAGATAAATAAATAAACGCGACAACCGCATACACTCCTTCCACAACATTCGTTGCGGGCGGGGAGAATGACCATTTGAATATGTAGAAGTGCCATAAAGGCATGAGGGTGTCTTGGCAGCGCCAATCTGGACCTTAACGCCTCAACACGCGACTTCAGATACCAGAAGTAAGTTGGCAGCTTTGTGAGAACATAGCAGCTAGGCTAGAACACAGCACAAGTGCTAGCCTAGAGGACCACTGGGAGTCTCTTTGAGACTCGCTGTATACCTAAGCCATAGAGACTGTTGGTTTACAAAAGTGACAACACTGCGACTGGTTTGATGAAAAAGATGCGGTTCACAAGAGGTTGATGGAGAGGAAGCACAGCAGCGTTCAGGCAGTCCTTCGAGGCGACACGCCAGTCAGCCATCACCAGTACAGAGCCGCAAGAAATGATTGCCTACGGCGAATGCAAAACCACTCGTGGCCCAACTAAGCCAAGGAGATTAAGTCATATGTGGAGAGGAACGATCATAGGAATTTCTTCAAGGCCGTGAAATCAGTTGCCTAGTGATGCACATCAGGCCATAAGCCCATTGATAATGCTTTTTTTTCCTTACGGAAGAAGCTGACATTTTGCCACCCCTCTAAACCAGCCAAGCAGGGCTGACTCGTCAGCGCTGGATGACATCCGTCAAGAAGAAATCCTCACTGACCTCAAAGAACTACCAACACACCTGGAGGTCACAGAAGCTCTGGGACACCACTCCTGCGTCAAGGCTCCAGGCCTGGACTCCATCCTGGCAGAGGTCCTCAAAACTGGTGGGCATCCCCGTTCTAAGCGAGTTGCATAAGCTTCTTCTCACCATACAGGATGAAGAACGAGTGCCTCAAGATCCAAACGACAGTCATATTGAATCACTGTTCAAGACAAACTGTCGTTTTACCCGTAGCAGCTTCAGAAGCATTAGGCTTCTATATGTCGCTGGCAAGCTGTATGCCCAGGTGATCCTCAACTGCATACGGTCCAGTATCGGATGGCATACACCCGAGGTACAGTGCAGCTTTAGAAGTGGCTGCTCAACAAATGGCATGATGTTTCGTATGCGTCAGGTACTAGAAAAATGTCCTGAGCAGAACCGGCAGCTTCATGTCATCTTCAACCACCTTGTCAAACTTTCGACAACGTAAACAGGACACCCGTGTGGAATATTCTATTCAAGAATGGCATCCCATACAAAATCGTCAACCTCATCAGTGGTTTTCACGATGGCATGCACGCCAGAGTTTTTATCAGCTCTGACCTAACGGATCCCTTGTAGGTCACCTGTGGTCTGAGACAGGGCTGCATCCTGGCAACAACTCTATTCATCCTGTTCTTTGCCTATGTTCTCCATCATGCCCACACGTCAAAGCAGGACTGTGGCCTGGATATACGCTACAAGGTGGATGGCAAGCTATTCAACTGGCGTTGCCTAAAATCTAAGTCCTCCACAACATCTATGCTCAGTTACTTTTTATATACCGACAATGTGGCACTATGCAAAACCATTAAAGATTCACTCCGAACTGCAGCTACAACTCTGGACGACTCATGTAAAACGTGAGTCCTGAATATCAGTAAGCTTAAGACCGAGGTACTGTATACTACGTGCTCAGAACCAGCCCCAACTCTGCTTCACAACTTTGAAGTTTTGTTTGAGGGGTCTTCAGGGTAAAAATTTAATTTATTTTTTTAAATTATAATATTTTTGATTTTCACATATAATAAATAAAATAAAGGAATGCAGTGAGATGCCAGTAAACACCAAGAATCTATGTTTTTCCTCAGCCTCAATTGTTACTTGTAACTTTAAATGCAAATTACCGAAAATCACAATTTTGACTGATTTTCAACCTTGTGGCACTCATAAAATCATTAATATTCATCTGATTGACTTGACATTTGGCCTGAAGTTGTATCTGTTGGAGATCTATTAAATGACATAGGATTTTCTAGATAGGTGCATCCCTAGGGGGTTAATTTTGAAAATGAAGCAAGTTGATGATAGCGATTTTCGTTATGGTTACATAACAGAGCTCATTAAATATTCATAAATGTTCCAAACAAAAAAATCCTATGACATTTCATAGAGCATAGATCTTAAACCTTTCATATGAGACTAATTTGAGTAAAATCTGGCCATGGGTTATTGAAATATCAGTGCCACAAAATATTTTCAGATTTTGTCATTTAAGTGCTGTTTCCATGACAACCGTGTAAATTTTTACCAAAATACTACATTTTATGAGGTTAAAATCATGTTGAGTATGTTTCTTAGTTTTTATTTTATTATGCTTATTTCTACACTTTACCCTGAAGACCCCATAAAATCACAAACACAGTGGTGCTTAGATGTGCCAATTCAACTACTATTAAGTCAATCATCTAGAGCGACAGGTCTTGCTTAGTCATGTCTGTACAATGGACGAGTGTTGTATGCCAAAGCAGTTCCTTTTTGGCGAGCTAGCCCAGGTCACAAGATCAAGAGGTCATCTGAGGAAGCGATGGAAAGCCTGCATCAAGGATGACCTGAAGGCCTTTGGTTTCAATGACAATTGGTTCAACATTACTGTGAACAGAACTTTGTAGAGCCCCCAGATCACACAGGGGAAGACATTACTGGAGCGTAACCTCGAAGACCGCCGGGAGGTCAGACGTGTGCAGCGTCATGCTTAGGGGGACCCTAATCGTCAGACACGATGCGGATCATAGCGAGAAACAACGCAGCCGCATTTTCTTTAGTTTGTCACGGCACTGATCTATTGTTCTGCGATAACCATGCGAATGTAACTACTCACAAATTATTCCATATATCTCTGAGTTTTTGCGTGTAGTATCCAGTTGTGATTGTATGTTTTCCTCTGCCTACATTTCAAGCACGCATTGAATTTCTTCGTTTGAATGGAGAGATCCTTTCGCCGCAGCATTTGTAAGAAAAAGAGAGCCGTAACACATAACAGTAACCTTCCGTGCTCAAGTATGGTTGCTTTCACATTTGGTACAAGTATGGATGAACCGTGCCCAAGTCCACCTCTGCCCAAGCACGGTACGCTTGTGTTTACACTTACCAAATGAACTGGTCTTTGGGGTCAAGTGTGCGCGGATCCGCGCCCGAGTCCCTAGCATGAAAGCACCCTGAGTGAATGTGTGACAAACTGAACTGAAATGGACTGCTTGGCAGACACAAGGCTTGAGTGTCTCCCTAACCATGTTCGCAGATAATGCTTCACGCCACCAGGTTCAATGCGTATTACATCTCATCCTGGTGAAGGGCTGGTCATGTGACCTCACCCTGATGATGCTCACCACTCCTGAGTGCTGTCCCTGTCATTGCCCTTCGCTTTCGGCTTCACTCTCAGCAGCCAATCGTCTTCCTGGATTGGTGGGCGTGGCAGGTTGTACAGCGGGTGCCTGAAGAGGGCCTGCAGTTTTCCGGCTCCTTTTGGGCTCCGGTCAACGTCTGTTCTTTTCGATGGACCCGAGTTTTGGGAATCGTGGCTCGGGTTGCTCGAGGCTGCTCCTGGTGCGGTGAAATTAATGGGCGGGTTGGCGCGGCGGGGGAGGGCGTGGCTTCGGGGATGGGACAGGGTGTCACAGGGACGCTGGAGGACCAGAAGGGACAGGAGAGCGAGGACCAGATGGAGAGCCAGGGACACAAACACCAGCAGGACTAAGAGAGGAGGGGGCCAGCGTTTCAGTCCAAACCTCACCTTCATCTTCCTCTCTCTGTGAGGAGGCAGAGAGAGACAGAGAGATAGAGGGAGGGCGAGAGGGAGGGGGAGAGAGAATGAAAGACGAAGAGAGAGGGAGGGGGAGTGAGAGGGAGGGAGACATAGAGGGAGAGAGAGGGAGAAAGACATGGAGAGAACATAGGAAAGAGAGGAAGAGGGAGACAAAAAGGAGAATGAGAGGGGGAAAAGAGGGAGGAAGACAGGGGGAGAAAGAGAGGGAGAGATGGAGGGAGAGAAGGAGGAAGAGAGAGGGATAAATGGAGAGAGAGAGAGATGGACTGAGAGATTCCTCGATTCTTACAGCCTTATATAATACAACAAAGAGCATACATAAATAAGTTCAGAGACAGCTCAAAGCGTGACATGAAATTATTCATCAACAATTAAAAATTAAAAACAAACACTGAGGCATGTGATCTCAACAAAAAGGTCAGAGGGATGGAGAGACTGAGAGCGAGGAAAAGAGAAGACAGGGAGCTGAGTATCCAGTAGGCAAAGGAAAAGTACCAAGAAGTGATAGAAAATCAGGCACATTCAGGCTCATGGACACAAGCACCCCCACCACAAACACAGCTGTCCTCATGCAGGACAACTCATGGACCACTTCAACCACATACCTGACTCACGGATGAATTTCGGCACAAATCAGACTCAAACACTCCTCTCTCAACCTGTTGTTCTTCTGGGAGACAGAGCACCAGTGCCCTCTCTCCTTTATTTCATCTGTTCTTCTGTCTCTCTCCATTAGTAGAGCTCATCCCTTATCGAATTTGTTGTTGAAGTTCAAACAGAAGAGAGAAAGTTGCCAGGTTAGGTTGACCCATGTGTATGAGGACAAAGATGAACCTGTTTACTTGCCGGTCACCAGTTGTTTGTCTTTGTCCATGTGTATATGTGTGTGTGTGTGTGTGTGCCGCTGCCACTCAGCAGAACCAACGGATATCGCCAGTGACATGGCTACTCAGTCAGTCACTCTTTTTGTACGTCTGCCCGAACTGGCATAGTTATTAATGTATCATCTCTTGATGGTCTTCAGTATTCAATGTATCTCTAAATTTCCAATCCTCAGCTTGAGATTTTGTTAGGGGTCCAGTCTCACCACAGGGACCCCAAACAATTTAATCAGCATTTGACCAATCAATGTACCCGAAAGGTACTGGTCAAAGGTAAAAGGGACGTGCGCATCCAATCAGCGCGCATTTAACTGATGGAAGGCGCTGCCCCCGGCCCACTCCTCTCCTGCTCTCATCAATAATTCCTGCTTTACCTCCGGCGCGCATGATGAACATGCCGGCCCAATGAAGACAAGGAAATTAACATAGCAGTCAGGTAGCGGCAATTCAGCATTCAAAACCTGACTGTTCCCCCAGCTGGCTGTACATGATGTGTTTGCATATCGCAGTGATAATCTGGAACGCAGGCTACATGACCCTCACTCAGCTACCTTACCTGGAGCAACATAATGAGACGGGCCACCATCTTATTCATAGGTTTACTCTAATCCTAGGTTCATAAGATTGTCTTACAGTAATTTAATCAAACTGCAAACCCTGAGCAAACACAGATTTAATCGATGATGAGACCAAAAAAGTATCTTGAACCTTAATTAGACCGAAAGGTAGGAGTGCTAGTGGGTGGTAATCGGAGGGAAACTAAGCCATATTCTAAAGAGGCAAGTTCGTGTGAAAGACGGCCAACGATTGAGACTTGGTGATACACCGCTGTTGTTCACGCTTCTCCGTTTTCTTGCCCGTAGTTCCGTCCTCTCTCATCTATCCGTCTCCCCAGAGGATAACACTCACAACCCACGAGTCGCAGAACAGACTCTCCCACATACATGGTTCCCACACGGAACGTACGAGCGCGGCCTCGTATTAATACAGCGCACGACTCATCACGCCATGATACCAATGCCCACGGGCTCACTGCCCGGATCAAAAATTCATCTGTCACTAATCCCTTCCACAGCGCAACTCATTCATCACACGCATCACGTTCGTCTCGTTGCTTCCTACATCCCACTCTTCTGTTTTGCCTTCATCCTCTCGCACCCTTTCCCTGGCGTCATCTTCATATCCCCACCACTTAGACATAACGTTTGTAGCGACAGCCAATGCCGTCTTATTCATTGCTGTTACAGTAGGCCAACCTCAGTGAAATGAAATGGCAGATGTTGCGATTACCGCATAAATTGCTTCGGCTACTGTGGAGTTAGGGTAGACAAAATCACACAAACGCGCTCACGCGCGCGCAGCTACGGATTATCAGCCTCGCAGTTCACATACTCAGCATTGCCAGCCTACGGCTTATCAGCCTGGCAATGCTGAATATGTGAACTGAATGCAAATGGCTGAATAAGACGTGGGCTACAGCTCATACCACACACAAGCATAGCACATGCATCATATACAGCACGCATGAGGAGATGTTCACTGGAGCAACAGCCGCTGGTAATGGCCCTGCGCGAGTGCGTGCGTTTGCGTTTAACTGGCACGCTGCTGAGTGCTGAATACTTTCTCACTGGCTGTCTATGAATATTTTATAGCCCTGAGAGAGAGAGAAAGAGAGAGAGAGAGACTGGGAAGAAGAGAGGGAGCTAGCTGTCATAAAAGACAGAATGAACAAAAACCAGAGAAGGCAGGGAAGAGACAAACTCAAATAGCACGTATTCAATACACAGCAGCGATATCCAAGAAAAGATATTTGCATGTACATTTTAATAATGTTGCATAACACTGCTGGTACGTAGAATGAGACTGATAGCTTAATGAGACAGTGAGGCAGGTTTGTCTGTACAGGCTGTTCCACCCCCATCCCTTCTGTTTTGTCCCACACCTACTGTCTCTCTATCTCCATCCCTCCTTCCCCCAAAGACTATTTCCTCTTTGAGTGTTCTGAGATCATACAACTGTAAAACCATGGTCCGTCATGTGCGGCAGACTTTATAATATAATCCTCTGTATAATCCTAGCCTTGAACAAGCACAGTACACTCCACAGAACTGATCATCTGCATTTTTTTTCCACCGACTCCCTTAACAGCTTGCAGGGGAAGTTGAAGTTAATCCTCCACTCTTTCTCTCGCTCCCTCTCTCCCAGCACCAATCTGTCGCCACCTGGCAGTGTCGGGAGGGAAAGAAGGGAGGGGTGTGAGAGGGAGAGAGCCAGACAGCGTGTGAGAATTTTTTTTTTTTTACAGAGATACTAAGAGATGTACTGCATGGCCAGACGTATGCATAGATCTGATAATTCAACTAGGAAAGCTCTCCACCAGATGATAGAACATTCCAGGGATTTGCTCTCTCCATAAAAGCATCAGTTGGGTGAGGTGGCAGTGTTGGATACTCAGGCCTGGCTCGAAGTCAGCTTCTCAAGTTTACTCGGAGGTCTCCAACTCTGTTCCTGGAGAGCTACCATCCTTCCACCTCAATTCAGCACTCTGGTCTGCCTCATGAGCAGCACATTAAAATGTGCTAACTGGGAAAAGAGAGGTGCTTTGCTTTGGTTGGAGTGAAAACCCTCCAGATGGTAGCACTCCAGGACGTGTGCTTATTTTTCTGAACCAATTTGTGGTACCGCTTCCCCGCTTGAGCCCCACTTCAGCTGATCAGATTGTACATAACTGGAATTTTTTCCCTTACTTGGTTATGAAAAATAAACTGCCCTCCAGGAATAGGGCTGGAGACCACTGGGGGAGCCCAAAGGTGTTTGATGGGTTTAAAGTTCAAGGGCTCTGTGTAGGCCATTGACGTTCTTCTCCACCCATCTCAATGTGTACGGACCACACGCTGTGCATAAGGCTACTGTCCTGCTGAAACAAGAACAGCCAAAATCTGTCCAAAACTGTCTAAAACATCACAGGATGCTATAGCAGTAAGGTTCTCCTTCAGCGGAACTGAGAAGTTAAGCCAGAACCAAAGTGTGTCCACATACTTTCAGCCACATAGTGTTGACAGAGAAATGAGAGATGCAGAGGACATATCGGACTTTGCTGAAGTCATGGAGAACAGCTCTCACCTTATCAGAAGCTCAGAGCTCAGCATGGGATGCCATCGATATCTGCCTTGGAGGCTAAACATGCCACTTCCTCAGGAATCACATCAATACCATCAATGGAACAGCCTGAACGTTTTTTCTTAAGAAAATTAAAGTTATGAAGGCCACTCTGGCGAAAACTAAACATAACAATAATAATATAGCCAACGGGAACCACCATTCATTAACCAGTTTCTCAATGGTTCCATACTGTGCCTAAAAATTTAATGCATTAAAGACAGAGTTTATGATAAATGACTGACACCATGGTCTGAGGCCCGCAGAACTTTACAACAGAATTAACTCAGAACCCATAGCAGTGAGTTCAGGATAGCGGTCAAGCTTCCCCAATCTCAACTCCCATTAGTTCCCTCCCACCTGATGTATGTACCCCCTGCAGCTATATTAATTATTAGGCAGTCTGAGCCGGCTTAATTCTGCTCTGGACGGAAGCAGTGGATCACTCTATACGGTAAATCACACTGATGTAGGAGGCAGGGGAAGGCCGGCCCGCGCAGATCAATAAGCCAGCGCGCGGAGGCTCGATACATGCGGGTGCGACAGGCAGGTCATCACCGCTGCTTTAAGGCGGGGATTAAAACTATAAATCACTTATGTCTGCCATTACGCTGCCTCCACAACACCGCCCCCCACCGGCAACGATTAAAACCGTATCAACAGGCTACACTGGCGGATAAAGGCGTTACTCGCCTTCTCCCTCAGGTTCAAGGGAAATGCCTGCGAAGTTCATGCGCTGCAAAGAAGATGGCACGATCCTGTAATAAATTGATTTCTGTGAAGTGAGTTAAAATCATGATGCAACAGCAGTTGCCAATGGCATTCAGCCACTGGTTACATGAAGTCTGAAGCTAGCACGCGAAGCGTATTTTCGATCGTATTCTGAAAAAAGGACAATGCAAAATAAAATTTAACATAATAGTTTAAAAAATGCATAAATAAATGATACAAAATTACACCAGATTTCCAATCCAATGGCATCCAATTAATGGTTACATAAAGTTTGGAGCAAGCCAGCAAAGCGTATTTGAGATTGTACTCCTGAAGGAGGACAATACAACGAATAAATTAAAAAAAAAAAATTGAAGAAAATAAGATAAAAATTGACACAAAATTACCCTGGATTTCCAATCCAATGGCATCCAATTACTGGTTACAAGAAGTGAGGAGCAAGCTAGCCTGCCAAGTGCATTTGTGAAAGTATTACGTGAAAAGGACAATACAAAAAATACATATAAATGGTCACAAAATTGCAGCCGTTTTCCGATGCCTCATACATTTTCACTTAGTTGAACAGGACGTTTTCCATATTTGCGCGCGATACTTCTGCCGCGGCGTAACGACTTGAAACCGGTTGCGTCGTACATCATTGCTTCACTCTATTACACTGTGCAGTACAATTCATACACAATGGAAATTAGGCTGATACATGTTGCATTTCCCATTATTGTCAACCGTGTATGCACTGACATTGTGGGACTTAAAAAAATTATATTCTGGAGACGAAAAGGCAGTATAGGCTCTGGGGGGGGTGTCTGTGTACATTTCTCTTTTACAGCTAAACCATGCATTTTCCTTTTACATATGATGGGAACATTCAAAAAAAGTTGGGTAGAACTTTTGCACCTGGTGCGTTTTTTCTATAGAGCTCAACACTGAAATTATACTTCAGCGCCATTAGGCTGAAATGCTAGTATTCAGATTTGACAGAATAACCAAACAGGAAACAGTCTTAGAGTGAAAGATTATCTTTGTTTATCATGTTAAGACATAGCCGACACATAAATAACATGTTTTAATGTCACTTACAGGATTTTTCGACGAAAAAAATCAATTTTTTGCGATTTTTTATCAAAATTTCACTTTCAGTTTGAAAGCCACCAAAAGTTTGAAAGCCTCCTGAGATACTATCATTCAAGTTGAATAGGCCAGACTTTGTGAAAAACATCCTTATGGGGTCCTTTCATCAAAAACATTTCCAATCTTTGATTTCAGTACAGTGTATGGTCGGTGAGGGGGTAAATGTTAGCCAAATTTTCCCCTACCCCCAAAAAACCGATTTTCACTAAACCCATTAGGTGGCTCTAATTTATAAAATAATCCAGATATGAAGTTAATTTTGTGGTCTAGGTATAGGTTTTTGATGTCCAGGATTTGACTAGGACCTGTTTTAACCCTTTTTGGGTTGACCTAATTAGCATAGATTCAAAATGGCCGCCAAACCACCTCCGAGGTGGCCACCAAATCACCCAACCAAACATGGAGCAGGCCTACCCCAATGATATCCCCAAGCTTGTCCCATTCCTAGCTAGGGTTGGAAAAAAGTAAATGTTTCGTTTAAAGAAGAGTAAAAAGAAAGTTTCGAGTTTCACTTTCTAAAACTTCTTATGTCATTTTGCTTGCATGCGATGCAATCGGTTATAAAAAATCCAGAAGATGATGCAGTTCATCGATGCGAAAGGATCCCCACTAGCAGCAGGAGAGTCCCCAACTCTGCAGAACTTCTTGACGAAAGAAGTTATGTTCGATGATATTAGAAACGACACGCTGAATGCTTTCAAAAAAGGGGAGGAAAAGTACCTGGCATTTAGGAAAGAAAGGCTTGTGGAGAAACAACTTGTATCAGCAACACTATTCACCGTACAAACATAAAAACAATGAAAGCCATCCACAACAGGCAGCAGAAGACAATCAAGTCGACAGTCAGGGAGATGAACATAGCTGAGAGGAACATAGAGATTGCCAGGGAGCGTGGCCTTACAACCAAAGACCTGTTGCAATATGATGTGGTGCCATCGCCAGTGCTGTTTGATGACGAGGGAATGATGACAAAGCCTGCCAAAAGTCTGCTGATTAAAGAGTTAGAGACACATCTCCAACCTGAAGATTACAGCTACAGTCACAGAAAAGATTCTGCTTTCATATTGGATGTAATGGCCACCGTTCGAAAGGTCAATCTCACCAAACTTTCAAGATTTCAAGACTTGCTTGCCAGTTTCTTTTCAGCCTCTGATGCATACCGCAAATTTGGACGATGTGACTTTGTCTTCGACATGTATACTGACAATGCGTCTGTCAAGGACAGTGAGAGGAAGAGGCGTGCTGAAAAGGTGCCCATAGAATACACCTCAATTGATCCGTCATCCCAGCTTCCGAAACACATGGACTCATTCTGGCCTTCAAATAATGACAAGGATCTCCTAGAAAAACTGATCTACAGCCACATCCATTCAAGTGTTTCACCCCGAGCAGAACATCCAACTGCGCTTGGTCAAGTGACTGGGCAGGGAGAAGAATGGCAATGCCTCAGCATCCACAAAGGTGAAGAGAAGGCCCTACCACATCTGAGGTCCGAATTTGAAGAGGCTGAACTGCGCATTCCTATTCATGTCTTGGACTGTCTTGAGAATGAACATAGGGTATGTGTCGTCATTACCAGTGACACGGATGTGATTGTCGCCCTGCTCTACCATATGCCAGTTTTTCTAAGGAAAGGCCTGAAAGAGCTGTGGGTCCGCGCTGGAGTCGGTGACACTACTCGATATGTGCCCCCTCATAGTCTGTATGAATGACTTGGAAGTGACCTCTGCACAGTCCTACCAGCTCTACACAGCCTTACTGGATGCGATACCACAAGCAAAGTTTGTACGAAGAAGGCTGCCTTAAAGGCTAACCCTGAGACACTATTGAGGCAATTTGGGAGGTTGCCAACCCTGTCACAAACCGTCATCAGAAATGCAGAAGAGTACTTGGTGAAAGTGTTCAGATCAGGAAGCGAGGCCAAGAATTTCTCTGTTATGCGGGCAGAGGTTTTCCACCACCTCAAGGGGAGTTCTCATCAAAACCTCCCCCCAACCAGCCAAGGACTCATTCCACATATCAAACGTAGCTTCTACAATGCATATAGCATTATGCATGCCTTGGATGTGCATCTAGATAACGAACACACAATCTCACTGAGGCCAGAGGATTTCGGTTACAAGTATGACAAGGAGTCCCAATTAGTGCCTGAGACCTCATGGAAGACCCTGGAGCCTCATTGGACAGTTGTATGCACCTGCACAGCATGTGCGAGGGCCACATGTCTCTGTAGAGCTGCTGAAACCAGATGTGTAAATTTCTGCCAGTGCAAAAAAGCGTCACAACTTTCATGTAAGAGTCCATTCTAATAGGGAGATAGAGAAAGAAATCTGATCAAAGTCTAGCTGATTGTGACTTGAGCAGGGGCTCCTCTGTCATGCTGACAGTTACTATCAGTAACATAGTTCATGTAAAAACATTGGAATAAGTTTGAAATAACCATCATATTCCAGAATGAACAAAGCAAACCCATGGAAGTGGGTTGGAGTAATTGGATTTACAGACAGACATACAAAAAGATTTATACTGCCAATAGCATATTTGGCGGCCATTTTGAATTTATACAAATTAGGTCAACCCAAAAAGGGTTAAAACAGGTCCTAGTCAAATCCTGGACAAACCCCCTCGCCGACCATACACTGTACTGAAATTAAAGATTGGAAATGTTTTTGATGAAAGGACCCCATAAGGATGTTTTTCACAAAGTCTGGCCTCTTCAACTTGAATAATAGTATCTCAGGAGGCTTTCAAACTTTTGGTGGCTTTCAAACTGAAAGTGAAATTTTGTTAAAAAAATCGCAAAAAATGCATTTTTTTCGTCGAAAAATCCTGTAAGTGACATTAAAACATGTTATTTATGTGTCGGCTATGTCTTAACATGATAAATAAAGATAATCTTTCACTCTAAGACTGTTTCCTGGTTGGTTATTCTGTCAAATCTGAATTCTTGCATTTCAGCCTAATGGCGCTGAACTATAATTGCATATTGAGCTCTATAGAAAAAACGTACCAGGTGCAAAAGTTCTACCCAACTTTTTTTGAATGTTCCCATCATATGTAAAAGGAAAATGCATGGTTTAGCTGTAAAAGAGCAATGTACACAGACACCCCCCCAGAGTCAGGACTATCAGTGATGTACTAGTCTTCCTACGAAAAACAGTGCTCAGTTACAATCATTTTAAAACTCGACTGCACGTGTGCAGACGAAGACCAGAAAGAGAGCACACATTACTCCAATTTTTAAGTCCCCGCATTGGCTCCCTGTGCTTCAGAATGGGTTTTATGATCCTTTCACTGGTTTGTAAAGCTCTTAATGGTCCTAGTCCAACCTATTTATCTGATTTGCTTTCATCGTTT
This sequence comes from Gymnothorax javanicus, assembly GCA_029692085.1. Classification (NCBI taxonomy): domain Eukaryota; kingdom Metazoa; phylum Chordata; class Actinopteri; order Anguilliformes; family Muraenidae; genus Gymnothorax; species Gymnothorax javanicus. The sequence continues at coordinate 50,354,207 of CM056206.1, read as the reverse complement.
GGACCCTCTAGAACCCTCAGGTCTTCTGGTAGTGGCCTTCTAATCATTCCCGAATTTAGAACAAAAACCCGCGGTGAGGCATCGTTTCATTATTACGGTCCACGTCCGTGGACCAGCCTGCCTGAAGACCTGAGGGCCGCTGAGCGTTGATATTTTTAAAAGCAAATTCGAGACCTTCTCTTCTAGCCTGGCTTCTTATTGAACTGATCTCTGTATTTATTGTGTATTTATTATTGTTGTGTATTTATCTATAGATTTCTTTTTATTCATTTCTTTTCCTAGCTGATATATTGATCTATGATCTATTAACTTATTGTTTTCAAATTATTTTCCATTTTGAGTTTCTGTTCTGCCTCTGGTGTTTTCTCACACACGATGGTGTTTTCTCAGTTCTTTTTTTTCATGCGTGCTGTTCTTATTTTAGTCTTTACCATGAAAGTGTTAGCTTTGTGTGTGAGTATGTGTGTGGTGGCTTGGGAGATGTCGTTTTCCTGTTTTTATAGCTGTGACGCACCTTGTGTTGAATTCCGTTTGTATGCAAAATGCTATACAAATGAAGTCTGATTGACTGATTGCCCGAAGTATGCCATTCACAGAGTGCAGCGACCCCTGGATTACCAATAGAGGAAATAACCCCAGCAACTCATTGGTTTTTACAAGCTAATCACACATGCTGTGTAAAAAAAAATTTGCGACACCTTTCTATTGCTTTTAAAAAAATGGATGTTTTCAGTGTTTTCATTACCAACATTTTTACTTCAGTATACTTGTGGGAATGAATTTTTTTTTGTTCTCATTGCCTACAGTAGTATTTTTAAATACATTTTTACAAAAAAAAAAAAAAATAAATAGAGAGATAAAATATTAGGACCCCTTTTAGACAAAAGAGGTGGTTTGTAATCATCACTGCACTCAAATGTAAAGCTGAATTTCAGGGGAATGTGAACGAAATGATGCAAAACATCTACATAATTTCTATTTGAAGAAATGCAGTGGCCTTAAAAACATGGAGTCCTGGGTGTGAATATTTTCCTCAATATAAATGTGATGTAGCTTTGGTGAAGTGCCGCAAACCAGCAGATACAGAAAATGTGTCATTATCCCACAAGACGAAAAAAAAAAAAGCATTTTCTAATTTTGACATTACATAGGGAGTTGAACAAAGACCACAGACTACTACTATCAGTTTCTGCAGCCCAAGTGACAGCGAGTAACTCAAGCTCAACTTGCTTCAAATCAAGAGTGTGTCAATTTTGTGGCAGAGATGTATCAAACCGTAAAATGACAAAAAAAATGAAAACTTTTCTGATTCTGTTAAGCCCCACATAGACAACTGCCAATGACCAGAACAGAGGTAACCTTGAGATACACCAAGCAGTCATTTTGTCTGATGATGCTAAAGCCCTGATTAGCGCACAGCATTCTGTGAAACATATAATGGAAATCGATGTCCTGTTGCAATTCCCAAGGGTGGAGAAAATAAAAACTGAACCAATTTATTAATGAATACATACCATCCCCTCCAAATCAATAAAAATCACTCCATACTGTAATCAAATTCTGGTTTTATTATACAACAATTCAATTCAAACAGTATTACAGAGGTTTTTCATGACTACACAATATGAAAATGACAATGTCAATACAACAAAATTACAGTGACACAATACAGGAAGTGACATAATAATGGTCCATCCTTGCCATGACACCAACAGGAAACGATGGGCTATCTTGCCCACTCGCCACAGTAATCTCACCGTTATAATACTGGAATGTAAACGACTGGACTTGTGTTCACAGCGGACAATAGGTGGACAGGATAGTGTATAAAGTGAAGGTGATATGGAGACAGAACTTCACTTCATCACCAATTGCATGACCAATTCAGTGACAGAAAAAAATGGCTGCCACATGATAAGACACGGCACTTGTTTAGTGGCCTCCCCTTCATCCCCATTCAGTGCTGTGACCAGGCTTGCTGTCCTGAGTACGGCTCTGCCTCGCGTTTACACTATATTTTTTTTTCAGACCAGGCAAAACCCAGCTGGGAAACTATTGCGACCTATGCACCCTTCGCTGGCCATGAGGGGGACTGGAGAACCCTGTCGGACCGATCTACAGCTTTCCGAAAACAAAAAATTACAAATAACCAGCAATTGTTAATAATCCGTAAAGCGGTGGCATCATACTACGCACCAGGATGCTTCCACATAGCTCAGCCGATACTAAGCACTTTCAGGCTAATCCGAGTACGTCATCTAGAACGTTCTCTTCATCAAGGTAGGGTCAAGGAAGATACAGGCACGGACAAAAACATCAACATTACCCACAGAAATGCTACCCTGTTGCAGTTAAACACGGTTACAGCAAGGTGGATTAATAAACACCACATCTAAAGGGCAGTTACTCTCTTATGTGCTATCAGCTGATTCGAAACAAAGATCAAGAACTCCATACAAGTGCGAGGTGAACATCACACAGATAACGTCTGGGCGGTGAAAATTTCACCACGGGAGCTATAACAAACCATAGCTCATCAGCAGTTATAAGTCAGCCATATCCAGTGTCCTTTCTGAAAAAAGGCTGCTCTTCTGAGACTGAGGACTTTTTTGGGTGGTTACATATCATTCATGACCCATTTGCACACCAGTTTCTTACACCTCAACTCCTGCCATTTTTGTGATCTCAGACCATGGTTACCGTAACCTAGGTAGCTTGACTAGCTAGGATCGGTCAGGTTCAGAAAGGTTGAGCAATTCCCAAACTTGGTCCTGGGGTAGCCTTGGGGTAACCCCCCCCGCCCCGTACAGTCCTTATCTCTTGAAGTTGGATGAGGTACTCATTTATCTTAACTACGTTTCGATGAGAGATTGTTTACAACTTCTTAAATTGCATTATCACAGACACGGCTATGCATGACAAGCAGAATATAATTTCTATAGGTATTCAGTGCTTACTGGGCTGTATCAGAAATAATCCATATGTTGTGGATAGGATTACAGGAAAAGAGACACATTATCTGCCACTAATCAAACTGAAGACTGAGGCAAACCAATTGGGCCCTAATTGGTGAAAATGCAGACACCTGGACGCCAAACCATCCTGGGAAAACGAGTTGGAAAAACAAAGCAAATAATTAGGAGGCGAACCTGTGTTGCGTCAATATGTTTGAAGAAAAAAATACAAATAAAATTCAAAGCATAATGCAAATTTATGAGCTTTTGTAACCTCAGTGTTATTCGCTACCTCTTTTTATGTCATTGTTTTCTCTATATTGAAATGCTATGCACTTGAGAATTGCATTCTTGGTGGTATTACGAAGATATTTCTGGTATAATGACAATGTGACTGTTTATAATACCTCTTCAAATCAAAAACACGTACATGATTAAGAAAATTTAACAGCTAATCAAAGTTCTTGGATTGCAATAGCGGTTGGGATGAAATCCAACAGACAGTAGGCGCATTTCCATCCAACTAGTCCTAATTGTTTTTTTTTTTTTTTTAATTTGTGCATCAGAGACCAGACAAGAAATACATGCAAAGTGCTACCAAAAAATCAATTACAATTCTTTATACGCTCGGCAGAGATGGTTTGGCGTTTGTGTCTCATAAGCCATAATGCAATATAGGAGGATGGAAACGGTTAAACTGCATCACAGATGACACGCTGAGTTGGCAAACACAACTCTTGCTGCAGCGAGGGCAGCTATTGTGGCTCTGGTTGTTTTCTAAATCTAATCTAAAGGGTAATTCACCTAATGTAGTTGTTAAAACATGCAAAAAAAAATTTGCCTTTTCTTTAACTGAGTTTTAAAAAATTGCTAAATTTATGTCAAGCATTGGAAAGTAAACCAAAGAAGTAGACCCCCAGGACTGAGTTTGGGAACCACTACATTAGAGTATATGGGAATTGTAGTGTGCAGGCTTTACAATATGAACATTTCCTTAAATGCATTAATGGTTGAGCCCTTTTATAATGAATATGAGCAATAATAATAACAGCAACAATACTATACACATTGGTTATTAAAAAGTCGGCCTTACTCATCCAAACTGCTTTAAAATATTTACACCATTAACAGTTAAAATCCTGTTTTTATCTTCATTTCATGGGAAGGTTAAAGCACTAGATGGGACGGACTGAGAGGACGTGATGGATGTCCAAAGAATGAGATCAGCAGATGAATGTAGAGGTAATGTATGAATTAAAAAAATATCATTGTATAATGACAGAGAGCGAGATGCATTTGGTAACAGATGGCCAAGATGCCCAGGGAGACAGAGAGTTCCAGCCAAAATGCACACACGAGCGCAGAGCGCACACACACACACACACACACACACACACACACACACATACCTCCAGAGGTCCATATAAAAATGGTATTAGCCAACTATGCCTTTTTAAAAAAGAGAAAACTCGAAAGTATAACTAAAGTTCATACTGAAGTATGCTCAGTGTAATATTTTATCACATGGGAATAAGCACAGCGGAACACACACTTACAGAGGCGTACACACAGGGCTGGAGGAGGGCAGAAGAAAAGCATGAGAGAGAGGCGAGTGTAGATGGATAGAGTGAAGGTAGAATTAACAAGACGACTGTGTCATCACTATCCCCCGCCACCATTAAGGGCCATAACTCCGTAAAAAAAATAGGCTTCAACATCCATTTTTCGAACTCAACATAGATCATGAGTACATTATTAAGCATACAAAATTTCACGCATCTAGGTATAATAGTCTTTGAGAAATCCTGTCCCCACTGTGGCCCGGACAGACGGACGGACAACGGGAAAAAACCTAAAAAATATTGACAGGGTGAAGGTAGAGAGACAGAATTTGAAGTGACAGACAGAAGATAGAGGGATAGAATGAAAGAATAGTGACAGGGTGATGGCACAGAGACAAAATTAGAGAATGACAGTGACGGCAGAGTGGCAGAATGCAGAAACAAAGACATAGTGAAAGTAACAATAGAGTTTGAACAGTGACACAGCAAAGGGAGAGTGACAGGGCGAGTGGTGAGCAGGAGACAGAGTGGAGGCAGAGTGACAGTAGAGTGACAGGGTGAGTGGTAAGCAGGAGACGGAGTGAAGGTAGAGTGACAGGGTGAGTGGTGAGCAGGAGACAGAGCAGAGGTAGAGTGACAGTAGAGTGACTGGGTGAGTGGTGAGCAGGAGACAGAGTGGAGGTAGAGTGACAGGGTGGATGGTGAGCAGGAGGCAGAGTGAAGGTAGAGTGAAGGTAGAATGACAGGGTGAATGGTAAGCAGGAGACAGAGTGAAGGCAGAGTGACAGCAGAGTGACAGGGTGGATGGTGAGCAGGAGACAGAGCGGAGGAAGAGTGACAGGGTGGATGGTGAGCCGGAGGCAGAGTGAAGGTAGAGTGACAGGGTGAGTGGTGAGCAGGAGACAGAGCGGAGGTAGAGTGACAGTAGAGTGACAGGGTGGATGGTGAGCAGGAGACGGAGTGGAGGTAGAGTGACAGTAGAGTGACAGGGTGAGTGGTGAGCAGGAGACAGAGTGGAGGTAGAGTGACAGGGTGAGTGGTGAGCAGGAGACAGAGCGGAGGTAGAGTGACAGTAGAGTGACAGGGTGGATGGTGAGCAGGAGACTAAGTGGAGGTACAGTGACAGTAGAGTGACAGGGTGAGTGGTGAGCAGGAGACAGAGCGGAGGTAGAGTGATAGTAGAGTGACAGGGTGGATGGTGAGCAGGAGACGGAGTGGAGGTAGAGTGACAGTAGAGTGACAGGGTGAGTGGTGAGCAGGAGACAGAGTGGAGGTAGAGTGAAAGGGGGAGTGGTGAGCAGGAGACAGAGCGGAGGTAGAGTGACAGTAGAGTGACAGGGTGGATGGTGAGCAGGAGACAGAGTGGAGGTAGAGTGACAGTAGAGAGACAGGGTGGATGGTGAGAGGGAGGCAGAGTGGAGGTAGAGTGACAGTAGAGTGACAGGGTGGATGGTGAGCAGGAGGAAGAGTGAAGGTAGAATGACAGGGTGGATGGTGAGCGGGAGGCAGAGTGAGGGTAGAGTGACAGGGTGGATGGTGAGCGGGAGGCAGAGTGAGGGTAGAGTGACAGGGTGGATGGTGAGCGGGAGGCAGAGTGAGGGTAGAGTGACAGGGTGGATGGTGAGCGGGATGCAGAGTGAGGGTAGAGTGACAGTAGGGCGACAGCATGGATGGTGAGCAGGAAACTTCGAGTGTTAAGAGCACTTCCAGACGCAGACGGCCAGACTGCCTCCGAAGAACATGTAGAGCAGGTTCTTCACCTCGTGTGTGATCTCGAAGCCGAAGCCCTCTCCGATCACCACGTGCCACGAGCTGCCAAACTTCTTATCCATCGACTCCTTTATCATCTTCGCCGCGCTCTGACGGAGACAAAAAGGAACTATCAAATCACCACCACTGACAAATAAACCGAAGACTGTGACTGGCAGGGGTTCATTGGAGCACAGTGCCTTGCAAAGACAGGGGTCCAGAACTTCAGGCATGCACACACACTACAAACGGTACACACGCTACATATGCTACACACTGCGCACGCATGCACACACACACACACACAACACAAACACTACACACGCTACACACACTACACACAGGGCCCACCTCATTGTTGGTGGTGAACTTTTCGCAGGCCGTAACGCAAAGCTCCATCGCCTCCACTCTCATCTCTTCAGGCATGTCTGTGTGCTACAAGAAGAGACCGAGTAAAGCCATTAGCCCACAGAGTTAGTACAATACTCACCCCACTCAGCACCGCCAGCGCTGTACGACTCAACCCACACAGCGGAGGATTAACCCACAGAGTCACGTGACTCAACATGCTCCAATACAGACTGACCTCATTTACCACACAGTCTCAGATCCACTTAACCTGCTCAGGGCACCAGTGAGCCCACTGCGCCAATGCCTACGCTTCGCCAAAACAGTAAGGCTATTCAAGCGGTGATTTACAGCTAGACTGGCAATTGTGCTACGACCAATGCACCAAAAACATTTGCAGAGCACAAGCAAACAATGACATGTTTTAGGAAATGCGCACTTTACATTGCTGCGAACTTGGCCATTTACATTTTAAATGAGTCCTCATATCTGATTATTTTCCTTTTGGAAATCAGCTGAAGTACTTTACTAAGGACAGTTAAGGGGTGAAGACAGTAGCTCTCCACCTATGAATCAAACCAAGAACTGTTGTTGTACAATCCCTGTTTCCAACCCAATAACTACACAACTACTTCTCTTAGTCTTTTTCAGCCCAAATGATTCTCACCCGGATTAGAGGGAAACTGTGAAGTCTTTTATAGTCTGGCTCTTCTTTCTTGCTGTCGCCAGTGTCAGCCATCACCTTTTCATGCTGCGCAGAGGAAGGGACAGATCAATAATCCAAACCGGTGAAGAAACGGAACGTAAAGAGCACTGCATGCATCCAAGTACCTGAGGGCAAGACTGTGCCCACGGTGGCAAGCCACCCATCACAGGCGATTTATGCTCAGAATAATGGAGAAAATATGGATGGGAGTCGTGCTGGGGTCCGGGAACTAGTTCCGCTAGTTTTGAAACGTAAAAACTTTGGGAAACATTGGCTTGAGAAGGATAGTTAGCTTCAAGTAGTTATTCACTTTAGTGGAGTCAAACCCGGAGATGTAGCAGCGATATTTTTGATTACCACATGGTTCATCTACATTTCCATGATCGATTACGCCATTTGCCGCTTCGCCTCATTCAGCCTAATACGGATATAGCTACCAAACTGACGTGGACATCAGCACTGACCCAACATTAGCGAACTGTAACATTAGCAAAATGCCTCGCTCTCAAGTTAACGTTAGCAAGCTAACATTAGCTTCATCTCCAAAGTTATTGTATTCTTGTTGCGGACAAGCATTAGCAACTGCAAGCCGACTTCTTAGTCAATGAATCTTCATCTGACGATCTCTGGACCGATATCAAACCACGAATTTCAAAATATGCACCTGAAACACCGTAAGACCAGCTAGCTAGCTCGCCAAGTCTGATCCAAGTTAGCTATCAAAACTGAAAACTACTTGGCTAATTAGCAAGGCAGATTGCCAACTAACGTCAAGTTGCCCCCAGACTGATAAGTCGCTATCTCTGGAATACCGTAAGCACTGCATAGCTCAAACCGCTAGTTAGCTAGTCAGCTAGCCAAATTTAGCATCATTATAACACGGCATAGCTAGGTAAAGCAGACGACACATTTTGTCGCAAGTTTAGTTGCTATCTAGTTAGCCAGCGTATTCATGCCAATAATAATATAGCTAGCATATGCTAGCCAGCTAATGTGGTGATTTCCCTTCAACTAATGAATGAAATCACTAAAAACATTTTCAATGACTATGCCAACCAATTAACTTGATCGCTACACAAAACAAGACTATATCTGGCGAAAGACTTTGAAACTTACCTCTTTGCAATGCGGCCGTAAGAGTTTGAGTCCGCTATTGTTGACATGGAGATGAGTAGATTCCTGAAGCCACGGCTAGACAGCCATCAGCGCACGGCTTCAGAGATGGTTTTCCGGTAACGCCCACCACTTCCAACAACAAACGCCATTGGATATAAGATCTGTCCGTCCTATTCTCACCTGAAGAATTGTTTTTTTTTTTTTTTTTTTTTGTGGCAGGTGAACTTCTAAAAACATAAAATGATCGATTCGAATGAACCCAAGGCTTATCAGTTAGTTTATCACATTTGGGCTAATATTACCCTGCAAATATCCTGCACAAATGATTAGGATGCAGTTAAATAGATGTGTTTATATAAACAAGTTTTAACCAACATAGTGCTGTAAGATCTGCATGAAAATCAGGCTAATGTATGACAATATATCTCACACTATTTAATTGATGGCATAAATAAGGCAAATATTTAAGAGTTGGCACAGAGGTAATTATAGTGTCCCAGAGATATGGCTTGTTTAATCACATCAAAAAAAGAAGTATATCTTCAGCAAAATTTAGAAGACTATCTGAATTCTTCTTGTGAATATTTGTTCTAGTATTTTTCATTGCAGTCTGTCACCAAGTTGTAAACAGAATAGAAAGTCTCACATCTCCCAGCTTCTCTTCTACCACCACCCTACTAGCTGTGCCCTTGACCTGATCCCTTCATCTTTCCTTCAGGCTATTACACATTCCACCTTGTCAATTCCTCCCTATCTTCAGGGTTTCCCATATTCTACAAGCACACCCATGTCACCCACTTCTGAAGAAGCCCACTCTGGACTCTTCCCTCATACAAGACAGTGAACTTTTTACTTGGGCCGGTAGGCCACAAGTCTAAGTTTCGGCTCCGTTCTTTTTTTTTTTCGGGGTGGCGATTGTCCTGCTCATGCATGCGCGGGGTTTCACGATTGGCCCAGGCCTAGACCCAGCCCAAGTACAGGCTCTGAGGAGCCTCTTATTTCTCTTTTTCCCTTTTCTATTCAAAACACTTGAAATTATAACTTCTAACCAAGAGTCTTCTTTTCTGTCCCAGAATATATGGCTGGATCCACAGCTCCTTTAAGTTTGCCTGGGATGATGCAGTATCAGGCTCTTATCCCCTTGCTAATGGAGTCCCCCAGGGCTCAGTCCTTGGACCCATTCTCCTCTGCCTTTACACAGTTTTCTCAGTCCTCTAGCCTCTGCCCATGGTTCTACCACTGATATGTTGATAGCATTCCTCTCTCTTTTGTTCTCACTGTCTGGCACACTGGTCTCTGCTGGCATCTCTGCTTGTCTGAAGGACATTTTTAGCTAGATGGATGACTAACATTATAAACTCAAGCTAGGTAAAACAGAGGTGTTATTCATCTCTGCTATCTCTGCTCCCATTCTCTACTTCACAATCTCTGTTGGGAATCATTTAGTGCAAAAAACTTCGGATTGATGATTGATTACAGACTATCCCTTTCCAGGAACATCAAAGCAGTGAGTTGAGAGCACGAATTCTACCTATGTAGCATAAAAAGAATCAAACACTTTCTCACCACCTTTTCAACTGGTCCAAGTGTTGGTGTGATTCCAGCTGGACTCGTACAATGCACTCTTAGCCAGCCTTTTGGCATTCACCATCGGACCCCTGCTGCTGATTGAAATTACTGCAGCTTTTCTGATTTACAATCCCTTCTGATGGTTCCACATCATCCCCCATCTCACTGGCTGTCATATTGTTCACATAAAATTTCAACCATTTGTGATGGCATACCAGGCTGGTATAGGGACATCATCAGCCCCTTCACAATTACCAGACTCTTCCTTCTGCCACCTCTGGTCCTCCAGTACCTTCTTTCTCCCTTCGCTCTTCTCGGTCATGTTTCCCACCCGTTTTGGCTCCCATGTGATGAACAGACCTTCCTACATATGTCAGAATGACAGACGCATAGACCACCTTCGAGCAGTTTCAAGAGTCATCACTTGAGGCTGTGCCTCTCTCGCCAACATATTTACTGTATGTAATTGGTGCAAAGTCGAGGACAATAGATTTCATCGTTGTTTTACTTGCTTCCAGTTAGCTAAATTTCAAAATGGATTGTTTTTATTGACACATTGTTTTGTAGAGGTATTAATTAGAGCCAAGGTCTAGCCGTATAGAAACATTCATGGTACGTGGTTTGCAGCGGCATGCCGTCAGGTGTTCAGAAGGCCTTCAGTAGCCTCACCCTTTCCCGCTCGATTGTGCTCAAGCTGTTCTCATTCAAGTTCGCCTTATTAACAATCAAACAATTTATCAACTGAACAACCAAGAACAACCCATGGCCCATAATAAGAAATGATAATGAAAACACTGAATGCCTTTTGCCCACATTGATATAATTGATATGGCATTGTAAGGACGGCAACATAACATAAATGCAAAAAATCCAAAACTGCCGCTGACTTTACAGCATTTATTTTCTATTTGCTTAATGAGCCTCGCAAACTAAGCAAATCTGCACTGTTTCACAAGCTACAAGAGTGCAGAAATTATAAAGACATAATCCTATTTTACGTTGTCATTTTTGTATGGTAGAAAATGCCTCATAGTTATACATTGCATCACAAAATTATCAAAAATAAATTAGACTGTTGCCGGTCCTACCAATTAGTCTGGGCGACTGTTGCCGATCGGGAAAAGTAAACTGCGAGAGGTTTGGGTTATTAAGCACTGAAGGGTGAGGTCTCTGAAGGCCTTTGTTACTGCCGACGGACCGCCACTGGTGGTTTGTTACTTCCCACAAAGTTTTTCAGCATCTCTGTGCCTTTAAATGCACTTTGTGTTGTACATTGCTAAATGACAATGATGTAATATGAAACACTCCACCCTTAATATGGACATGTCTCAGATCTTGTGTTTGATCTTTGTTTCTCTAGGAACTGTGTGGTAGAGGATTTTGTGGATAAGCACTCAAGCAAATGGACCAACTCATTCACGTAGGCAGTCAGAGGGATGTGATTGAAGACTATGTGTATACTATAGCCGAGTGACACAACCAGGATGGTGTGCTAAATTTGATTTCTGGGCTTAGCGTTCCCTGAAAAAAAAAAGAGATTCATAAAGGAGGAGTATATGTGCTCAGCAAGGGGGGATTAAGGATGTTGCTGCATTCATTATGCAGATGGGATTTGAGATGCTAATCCACCCATATCTGTTCAGATGAAGCGAAGTGGAGGCACCATGGATCGGGAATAGGAGAGAAAAAGAGAGATAGAGATAGAATGAGTAATACAGAGGGTACACAAAGAAACAAAGAGAGATAAACATGAGATAGAAAGATAAAAATGCAGAGAGCGATTGTAAGACCATGCAGGAGACAGAGGCTAAAACTACAGGAGAAAGCCAAGAAGAGTGAGGAATCATTATTATTGGATTCTGTGGATGAGCTCAGGGTTAATCCCCATTTATCACCGCAAAGAGAGAAAGGGGGTGTTAATTTTCCTTTATCACCCCGACTCTGGAGCTGCTTCTATTTTAAAGAGATGCAGATAAAAAGAATGCAATGCGTGCAATGATTGGTAATTTCACACTGATAAACAGGACACTGTCATTATTAACTCCGCTCTGTAAAAATGAAGGCAAAACGGCAAAATTAGTATTTTGTATTCCGTGACCCAATGAGACTGTGAAAAATTAACTCAGAGCAACAAACTGTGGCTGAATGCATATAATTTATTTCAATTATCTATTGATGATCACTTATATATATTTTAAGGGGAATACACTTCCAGAATAACCAACAGAGATAGAAAAAATACAATTTAGATTAAAGTTGAAGTGTAGATAAAGCACTTCAAGGGTTAGCACTAAAACCAACTCATCTCTTGACTCTGTCCAAACTTCCTGCGTTGAGTAATATCACATTTTTTCAGTGTCCTGGCCTTATTGGAGAGCTCAGCTATGATTTTATGTTGCAGAGAAAGAAAAGACAGCGATGCTAGGACAGAAATGAGAGCTGGGAGGGGGTATGAAGAAAGGAGGGAGGTGTGAATTGTATGCAGAGTGAAAAGAGGGATGACTCACAGAGCACTTATTCAAAAAGAAGATATAAATACTGTGCACACTGAAACACAAGTGACATGGACACAGTGCATCATAAAAGTCTTGACTAACTGTGTTGTTAAGTACAATATAAGCTCCGAAAAACAGTTGGTGCCACACGTTATTAAAGCCGATAACATTTTTCCACAAACAAGCATCCGTTATTGTCACAGGAGAGGAAAATTTTCTCAGGGCAGATTAAGTAATTGTGTATTACCACTTGATAGATACTCTCATCCAAAGAAATTTAGACTATTTTCTCTTACACACAGAGCAATCCTTTCATATTGCTGAATACTTTATGGAAGGTATTCACGGTAAGTTGGTGGTTCAAGGGTATAATAACTGTGCTTTATCCAAGATACATACACTGCAAAATAAAACAAGAAAAGAAAAAGAAAAAGAAGACCATTTTACCAAGCATCTGAATCTTGCATTAAGACTTCAATGCCTTATTTCTATAACATTTTTTCACAGTAAGCCATAAAAATTTTCCAATGAGGTGGGATAATTTTGACTTTCTAGATATGCCAATGGAAAAAAGCACATTTCGCTTCCCAAGAAAGTGTTAACCTAAAATAACCTAATATTTTTTGCTTTCGAGAGAATAATTAGGAAGTTAATACGATTAGAAGACCTGTTAGGATGGACACTTTTTGCAGTGCACTCAAGCCAAGTCTAGTCTCCTGACTAACGCTGCATTGCCATCCTACACATGAGTCCTTGAGAATTATCTTGCCTATGAGAATTGTGGAGTAATTGGAGAGAGAGCTAGGAAAATGGGGGATAGAGAGCACTCTGTATGCATTCTGTGAGAGCTGTCTGATTGGAACAGCCCTCTATATGCACTGCTCATTATCTGACTGCATTCTACATGCACATCACATCCAGCTGACTCAATACTGTGCAACACAGAATGGGCAGCCATCTGACTCGCAAACAGAGGGAGTTAAATGTATTCTCGTTAACTGTTGTTACCTGTTTGACACAATCAGAGCCCACGAGAGTCAATGTATCACTGAAGGGCCATGATGCCGATCAAGTGAATTCATGATTCGAACCTGACGCTCAGATTTGGATGAGATGCCATGTGAAACTACTTCCTGTAACTCTCCATACCTGTGTAGGCTATGTGGCTGCACTCACTGATGGGGGAGCTTGTGAAGTATGAAGATGGTTAATAATTAGATGTGATAGTCAATAACATTGCCATTCAACAAAACGCAAAACATGGTGCTCATTACGAAAGAATTGTGCCAATCATTGTAATCCTTATTGGAATAAGATTTGGCCCTAATCTGCCTTAATCCTCAACTCTCTTTCCCACCCCACCCCACCACAGACAGGGGAGTACAATAGGGTTTCTGGAGTGAAAGTGGAACCCCACTTTTCTAAACTGTGCTCTCAATGCATGAGGAGAGGAAGGATATTTCCATGCAGAGTCACTCCGTTCACTTCACCTCAGGGCTCTGATAAACTGGTGGTGCAACCAGGTGGTAAAATCTGCAGGAAAGGAATGGCATGACTATTGAAGCTAACCCGTTATGTTAAGTATGTCTGTGTTTGAGTGTCTATGCACGGGTATCCGCTTACAAGTGTGTCGTGTGGGTTTGCGACCATTTCATGCACGCGCTTGTTTGCACTTGTGCATCAAATGCTTGAAATTATACTTGATTCTTTTTTGCTTATTTTTATGGGCACTTATGCCCATATTGACTCAGCTCTGTTAATTGCTTAGGTTTGCTGGTTGAATGTTTGTTGCTCCATGCGCCACAGCATGGGGCTGAATCTTTGCCCCATGACAGATTCTTACATCACTGCCTCCGCAGGGGAGGTAAACAAACCCAGCGTCTGCCAGAGGACAGTGCACTGCGGCTGAAAAAATATGCTGGCAAAGTGTTTAGAGAGCAAAATGCCTTTAATTCGGCAATCTTATCTTTGTACAATGAGCAGCTGGCTCTCATATCAGAAACGAAACAGACAGAAGAACATACAAGCGACAATTTCCAAGAGAAGACAGGGGAGATTACAGAAGATTTAAATGGCAAATACAGGAGATAGGAGACAGAAAGAGATTAAGAATGGTGGATTGACACTTTTAAACTTGAAAAGCAAATTTTTATTATTCAGAGAAGTCTTTCAACGGCCACTGACGTCACTATCAATGCAATGCTTTAAAGATTTAATTCACAATATCACAGGACGGGCACAGTCACATCGGCATCACAACTGATCAGCATCTTAAACAATAAAAAAGAGAAAGAAAATATGTTCACTTATTGGGTATTATGCTACCCGGTCAGGCACTTACCGCTATAGGTTGGCTGTTACCTGGGCAAGTAGGAGGAGCTTAGATGACAACTCAGGAAATAAGAGGGTAACCCTCCAAAGTAAACCCACCATTGCCCCTGACACGACCACTGTTAGTCGTACAATGTGCAGGTGGGCGATCGGAGTGCTAATCGCTTCAGAAATGGGCCGGACATTTTCTGCTGTAATAATCTGCTTTATCTGCTACAGGCTGTAATACTGGCTGTGACTCCAATGCCCAAAAACATTGCAATGAAAATGAAAAATAAGTCTATCTTACAAAGAATTTTAATTTGTGCATTAAGACTCAAAACACTTATTCCTATTAACTTTTTTTTCTCAGTAAGACAAAAATTTGCAAATGAGGTGAGATAATTTTGACACATTTCTAGATTTGCCAGTTTGATAAGAAAATTTCGCTCATCAACTAAATGGCACCTTAAAAGAAGCCAATATTTTGTGCTTAAGAGAGAAAAATTGGGAAGTTCAGTCTCAGATAAGATTAAAAGACTGGTTGAGACAGACCCTTGTTGCACTTAAAGCACTGCTTGGTACTTTGATTATGGGAGACTGATCAAAGGAGGGCAGACGTTTACAAGTACAAGAACAGGAATGTTTTCACAATGTTGTTGGAATGGTGTTCCAGCATTTGTTTGGCATTCTGAGGTGGTTTGTAATCGATTCTGTACAACGTGAGGATTCAGTGTGTAGTGTTTCCAGGGCATCTGAACAATGTTTTCGGGGGTAAGAAAGACTTGGCTTGACTGGAGGAATGTTTCTTTGTTAAAAATTAACATACTTCCAAAGACTTTTTTGAGAAAAGTGATAGGTTATCTGTAAGTTGTAAGTTGTAGTATTAACTTGTAAAAACAAAAAAAGTGTGAAAAATATGCACTTCATGTTACAGAGTACACCGAGAACACGAATATCGATTGTTTGTATGTGAGATAAAAAATGCAAATACTGTGTACGAAAAAAATATGCAAATAAATTGGACAGAAATCAACAAACGATGGAACAGCTGTCCTCGTTTGGCGGAAACATCACAAATTCTGAGTAGAAATCATCTCATCGAGCAGAACACAATACGTGGGACGTACAACATTAAGCACCAACACATTTTGGCTGAATTAAGTCCTCCACTTCCTGACCTCACAACGGACAGACGCCAAGCGGAATTGCATAAAAAGTCACTCAGGAACAAAGAAACAAAACCGCTTTTGTCTTTCTAAAACCCAACACAAGCCAATCTCTCACCCCCTTTTTCTTACAGAAGTCCCTGGCTTTAAATACGAACTCCATCGTTGACGTTTATGGCGGTCTTCACTGCTGGATACCGGCGCGCTCCAGACAGGGCTCCAGGGGCTCTTTGGTGGCCCCGCCGAACACGTCGATGTCCCGGTCGGTCCAGGGCGCCACGTTGCCCAGGAATGAGTCGCTGCAGTCGGCCAGGCTGGCGATTTCGGCGGGCGTCAGGACCCGGTCCCACAGGTTAAACTGGGACAGCTCCCCAACCAGGGCCTGGGGGGCTTCAAAGCGCCCTCCCATCGTATCCTTTATTTTGGCCACAGGGAGGGCGAGCAAGAGGTGGGATGAAGGTGGGGGCGTGAAAAACAGAAGGGAGGGTTGGAGAGGGCGGGGTGAGGGATACGAAGGGAGAGAGAAATAGAAAGAAAGTGATAAGAAGGGGAGGAGAGAAAGAGGAGAGAGGAATAGGAAGGACAGGATTAAGAGAGGGTAGATGGGTATGAGGAAAGGAGGAGAGAGGTATAATATGGGAAGGAGAGAGGGATGAGAGAAGGATATGAAGGAGAGAAGCGAGGGAAAAGAGAGAGACGGCACAATTCAGCAGTTGAAGTAGGGGAACGTCAGAAAATGTCACAGACGGATAGCCATCACTTATTCCACATCTACACAGCTCCAGACAGCCACTCCAAACCCCTGTGTCTCGTCCCCCAGACCCTCACCTGCTCTTGCCCCAGCACCAGCACCCCTCTGGCCTGGATGGGACGCCTGGCAGCCAGGCCCTGCCCCTCGCCCCTCAGCTTGCCCCCTTGGTAGGCCTGCCACGCCCCCTCTCGAGAGGTCCAGGTCAAGCACACGTGCTGCCATCTGCCCTGCGGCAGAGACAGGGACAACTGCGCCACCTACAGGGAGAGGGTGGAACAGGTCCGTCACATCAGTGCGACAGTTTGCTATAAACATCCTCCAGCGCTTTTTAAACCATTTCAGGTAAAGGTTCACAAATATGTCACTGTATATTAACCCCATAATAGCAATGGACCCAATATATAGGTCTGTCAAATGTATTCAAACCTGTGGAACTTCAGGCCTGTTTTAAATTCTAGTGGTGATCTGAAGGTTTCTAACAATCCCAAATATGTCCTGCTGAATTACAGGGAAATGCATATAAAATGATGAAAGCCTACAAGATATAGATATTTTCCGTTTGAAGTAATGCTGTCACCATAAAAACATGGCATCCTGGGTATGAATAATTCTCTCAAAGGAAGTGTGATGCAGCTTCAGTGAAGCGCTGCAACCAGCAGATACAGAATATGTATGTGACGTTTTCCCACAACATAAAAAATGTTTTTTAATGTTAAATCTACTTAAAGAAAAACTGTAGTGAAAACCATTTCTGGTGAAAGTTCACAGATATTTTGCAACAAAATTGATCCGTTGGTTTTGCTTTTGTATTTTTCCCATTCATCACTAACATTCTACAGCTGATGTGACAATTACAACTGGTAATTTAGAGTTCAAGAGTCTAGAACAAGAATTTTGAAAATACATCCAAAAACCACACTCTACAGAGTTAAACACTCTCTGTTATGTTCTCCACAGTTTTCAAATGGTGAACAGAAGTTCCAGCTTCGTGCCAGTCACCTACACATAGCCCTTGTGGCATTTAATCCTCTGTAAAGCAGCATTCTCAGAAAATTAAGAATGGTGTGAAATAACGATATATTCCGCATTCATAAAAGTGTTTCTCTTAATAAAATTATTCCTCACATAATGTCAAATTACTTTTTAGTAAATGTGGAAAGATCATAGCCATCCTAAGTCCTTTGCCTCAAAATGAGCATGCCCATAAAGCCAGAATCCTTTATATCGCCCGTAATGATGAATGAACTTCAGAGCAGATTTTTTTTCTCCCCGAAATAGAAATGTCTCATTTTGCAATCAAAATGTTCTATTCTTTTAGATATAATAAACGAGTCATATTACTGCTGATTGTAGTAGCAGACACGATGCCAGGCCAGCAGCCGTACCTTGTCGTGAATTAGTAACTCGACTCGTTTGTGGACACCCTGCAGAAAAACTAGCTCATTGGGCTGCCCCGGGACGGAGTAGGAGAAGGGTGTGCCGATGCCCCCTTCTTTGGGCCGTAGCCACAAGCAGGCTGTCAGTGCGTGCATTTCGGGAATCGGGTGTCGAACGAGCCCGTACATGTAGTTGGTTCTGACAGGGAAGGAGAGCTTGTATCCTTCAGGGAAGGGATGCTGGGACACACCTGACGAAGGAAGGAGAGAAAAATGTTTTAAACTCTGGCTGCTAGGGGCATATATTTCGGAGCATCGCAAGTATTTCTAAAAGTGTAGCAAGACATGGGAGGAGTTGACCGGGATGGAACCCACAATCAGACATGAGGATAAGTTAGTGGGACTCTACGGCTACTTTCACATTACAAGCTTCATTGTTCAATTCCAATTTTTTGGTCTGATCATATTTGCCAATGTTGACGGTTCACAGTAATAGTTATAAGTGTAAGTGACCTGTATCTCAGTATAATGCGAACACATCTGTCCTCCAAAACAGCAGACGTGTGTCCAGTAAAGCGTTTTTGCACGTCATCTGCATCACCAACATCAAAAAATTTCATATTTGCGAAAGCGGTCACCGTATTCAAATCTGATTCAAACCGAGAAAATAAACAAATGTATGGAAGGGATTTCACCCCGCGGGACGGCAAATAGTTTGTCAGCTGTAGGTGATGAGGGCGAGTAAACAAACAAAGCCAGATGACAAGCTTTTGCGGTTTTAACAGCTATTGCTGGCTCTCCCACGACAGCGCTTAGCGCAAACACGCAGGCAAAGAGCCACACTGATTCCGATCTGACCGTTCTCGTTCATGTCGCATAGCCATGTATCAGATTTGTACCTGATCTAGGACCACATATGAAAGTGGCACAATTCTGATTTGAAGATCGAATTTAAAAATCGGAAATCTGTCTCCACAGCCCTGAAAACATCAGATCTGATTCACATTAAGGCAAAAAACCAGACTTGAGTTGCTTCAACCTGGTAGTGTGAACATAGTCTAAATTGCTCTTAGGCATGAGTGTGCCAGTGCGTGGTGTGCGTGCAATGCATGCTGGGTGGGCCCAATGACCCTAAACATGAATACTTGGTTCAGACAATGGATGAATGGATGTCAAACTGAAATGTATAACTGCTGAGTAATCTAGTGATGTATTGTCAAGAAAACAGCCCTCAATAACATCTAATACTGCAGAGGGGCTTAATTCGTTCTTCTTGCCAGCACAAATACACACAAAAGAATAGTTATTTTGTACAGTTTTTTAGATGTATTTACTTCTGATTTTGCCCATCGGTTCAACTTGACTCTACAAACAGGGGTGGGGAACCTCATACAGAAAGTGCCAGTGGGGGTGCGGGCTTCTCTTCCAGCCAATCAGTTACACGCCTGATTCCACCAATCAACAACTAGAGTTTTTGCTACAGACCTTGATTAGTAGAATCAGGTGTGCCATTACCTGGTTGAGATGAAAACCTGCACCCACACTGGCCCTTTCTGGATGAGGTTCCCCAACCCTCTCCCCTGGACCCCCATCCCTCGCACCTCCACCCCTGAACCCCCCCGAACCCCCCCCCTGCGTGCCTCCACTGTGCTCCAGGCTGGCGATGCGGTGGCGGAGGGCGCTGATGCCCTGGTCGACGTGCTCGCGGTGGCTCTGCGTCTCCCTCCGCAGCTCCGCCCTCTGCCTCTCCAGCTGCTTCACCTTCCGCTCCAGCTCGCTCTCCAGGTCCTCCACCCGCCAGCGAGCCGCCGCACCCGCCGGTCCCCCGGGGCCCTTCACCCCACTGTCGGTGTGGTTGGCCACAGAGGGTCCCATATCAGACTGCTGAGACGGAGAACAAACACAGCCCCTCTTATGTAAAAACACCGTGAAAACTGAATGTGGAGGAGATTAAATCTGTCTGTTAGAGATAGTGAACAATTACAACATGTCTTACGTAAAAACACTGTGAAAACTACGTACGGAGGTGTCTCTGTCTGTTAGGATAGAGAACAATTACAAGATGTAAAAACACAGTGAAAACTATGAGTGGAGGAGTCTATTTCTGTCTGTTAGGATAGAGAACAATTACAACTTATTTTATGTAAAAACACTGAAAATTACAAGTGGAGGAGTCTACATCTAGTTAGGGATAGAGAACAATTACAGCACTTCTTATGTAAAAACACTGTGAAAACTTAATGTGGAGGAGTCTAAATCTGTCTGTCAGAGATAAAGAACAATTACGACGCGTCTTATGTAAAAACACTGTGAAAACTACGTATGGAGGTGTCTATATCTGTCTGTTAGGATAGAGAACAATTACAACACCTGTAAAAACACTGTGAAAACTATGAGTGGAGGAGACTATATCTGTTTGTTAGGATAGAGAACAATTTCAGCATGTCTTATGTACAGCTCCATTTCCAGAAAAGTTGGGACGCTGTGTAAAATGTAAATAAAAACAAAATGCAATGATTTGCAAATCCCACAGAACATTAACAACAAATCAATGTCAAAACTGAGAAATTTTATAGTTTTTTGAAAAATGTTTGCTCATTTTGAATTTTATGACAGCAAAATATTTCAAGAAAGTTGGGACAGGGGCAATGTTTACCACTGTGTTGCATCAACTCCTCTTTTAACAATACTCTGAAAGCATTTGTGGAACTGAGGTGACCAACTACTATAGTTTTGGGAGCAAAATGTTTTCCCATTCTTACTTGATAAAGGCTTTCAGCTGATCAACACTTTGCAGATTCTTTCATCATATTTTTTTTTCATAATGCGCTAAATATTTTCAGTGCGTGACAGGACAGAACTGCAGGCAGGTCAATTTAGCACCCGGCGTTTTTTACTACAGAGCCATGTTGTTGTAATGTGTGCAGAATGTTGTGTTTGGCATTGTTTTGCTGAAATAAGCAAGGCCTTCTCTGTCAAAGATGCCTGGATGGCAGTATATAGAACTCAAAGCCCTGTACATATTGTTTGGCATTAATGGTGTCTTCACAGATATGCATGTTACCCATGCCATGTGCAATAATGCACCCCCATACTATAATGGATGCTGGCTTTTGAACAGTGCACTGATAACAAGCTGGATGGTCCCTCTCCTCTTTAGCCTGGAGGACACGGCGTCCATAATTTCCCAAAATAATTTTTGAATGGTCAGACCACAGGACCGTTTCCCACTTCGCCTCTGTCCATCCTAAATGAGCTCGGGCCCAGTGAAGGCCAT
The DNA here is from genome assembly GCA_029692085.1 of Gymnothorax javanicus. Taxonomy (NCBI): domain Eukaryota; kingdom Metazoa; phylum Chordata; class Actinopteri; order Anguilliformes; family Muraenidae; genus Gymnothorax; species Gymnothorax javanicus. The sequence continues at coordinate 50,332,825 of CM056206.1, read as the reverse complement.
AGCATTTCTGGATCTTGGTTTAATATTTTCATGACAGATTTTTAACTTGCAATTGTGGAAGCAGCGAAAAATGCTCTTCACTAACAATGGTATACAGAAGTGTTCCTGAGCCAATGCAGTGATTTCCACTTCAGAATCCTGCCTGGTTTTAAGGCAGTGCTGCCTGAGGGCCTGCAGATCATGGCCACTCAATATTGGTTTTCGGTCTTGCCCCTTGTGTACAGAGATTTCTCTGGATGCTCTGAACCTTTTGATAATATTATGTACTGTAGAGGATGAAATACCCAAATTCTTTGCAATTTTACACTGAGAAATGTTATTTTAAATTGTTTAACTATTTGCCCATGCAGTCTTTCCCTGAGTAGGTGAAGTCATTGCCATCTTTATGTCTGAAAGACTTTTTATACCCAATCATGTTACTCACCTGTTGCCAATTAACCTTATTTGCAGTGAGATGTTCCACCAGGTGTATTTTTTTTTTTGCATCATTCAACTTTCACAGTCTTTTGTAGCCCGTCTCAATTTTTTTAAAAATGTGTTGCTGGCATAAAATTCATAATGAGCAGATGTTTTTCAAGAAACAATAAAATTTCTCACTTTCAACATTTGATATGTTGTCTTTGCACTGTTTTCAAATAAATATAGGGTTTAAATGATTTACAAATCATTAGTCGAGCCCTCGGAGGGGGGCCCCCGTAGGGGTTTGCGAGACTATTGTAATCACCTTGTGAGTCTGTCTGTCTGTTTGTCTGTCTGTGTATGTGTGTTTCTGGGCAGATATCTCCAGAACCACTTGACCGATTTCAATCATCTTTCACATGTAAACACCTTGGGCTGACCTCACGGCACGACATAAATTTCGGGCTGTTGGGTGAGACTATGAATTCTCTGAATGCTTGTTGCATTCCGTAATTATATACATTTTACGCATCATCCCAACTTTTCTGGAAATGGGGTAATAAAAATACTGTGAAAACTAAACATGGCGGAGTCTCTGTCTGTTAGGGATAGAGAACAATTACAACACATCTTATGTAAAAATACTGTGAAAACTACCCTCAGATGAGTTTATATTTAACAATTAGGGTACAGAACAATTATAACACGTCTTATGTAAAAACACAGAGGATTACTCACAGATGTGTCTATATCTGTCTGTTAGGATAGAGCACAAACACTTGTGTCTTAAGTAAAAACACCACAAAACCCATCCATAGAGGCACCTATAAGACTGTTAGAATAGAGAACAAATCTAACTCGTCATCCATAAAAACATCAGGATAGCTAGCCATTGACGGGCCTAAATCTGACCTCCCAGAAAGAGAGGACACTGTATAAACACGTGTTTTATAAAAATAAGCCATGGGAGGCCTATATCCGACTGTTTGGACATAGAAGATGCTCAGCATGTTCAGTGTAAAAAACATCATAAAAATTAGCCATGAAGGAGCCTATATGCAACTGTCCTTACAGAAAACATGTATTCTGTTTTCTGTAAAGGCGCTGTAAGAACAAAACATGGAGGAGCTCCTTTCTGACTGCCAAAACCAAGAACAAACACAACACATCTCATTTAAAAACAACAAGATAAATTAACTTGGTGCTCATGGGCCATATTAGTCATAGGTACAGATGACTGATTTTCCTCAGCTTCGATAAAGGTGTTTGCCAGATAAATGCAACGTAATGGAATGTTGATGAATACACGCAGATTTTTCAGAGGCAGCGATGCAGAAAGGGGATGGACAAGAAGACTTTGGAATAAAATTACGGCAAAGCTTAATTAAAAAAAAAAAAAAAAAAAAAAAAATGTCTTTGACCAACAGATTATACTAGGGGAGAAGCAAACCAATATATTCAGTTTTTCTCTATGCGGCTCTCATTACTTATTAATTCCACTCCTCGGGTAGTAACGGCCATGGGTGCCGAGAGTTCGCTTTGAAGCTGGGTCATATTTCCCCCACGGTGTGACAGCGCGCTAAGAGAACTCTGGAGGGGGACTAATCAATAAAAACCAAACACTATTATAGCCCGCAATTATATCTATATCAACCAATTGTCAAAAAAGTGACTAGTGCTCAACATTTCCTCGTAAAAAATTTAATTTCCAGGTTATGGCTGAAATTAAGATTTTGTCAGCTTTCTCAAAATAAAATCTATACTTAGCCTACTGTCAGTCTTTAACTCTACTACTGCCCTCGAGATTACGCGGTGTAAGTAAAACTGAGGCAAGACAACACAATTTTAGATCAAGACTGATTTTGCTCTGATAGTAAAAATAAATTATATCGAGGCTACATATCTATTTTAGATAAATATAACTGAAATACCTCACTTCATTTGTATTTGAAACAATCACTCATTGCGGTGAATACCTGTGGTTCAACAGGTATGCCTAAAAATATTTTTCACGCCCTCTCATTCCAGACCGCCCTACATTATATTCGTCATTCATAAGTTAAAATTATAATGCCAGAAAACATGAATATCTGATTTTTCACCTCTAGCCTCTCGATACGGTCTTTCAGCTGAATGATGGCTCGCTCGAGATCTTCCAGGGCGCGAGCGGTGTGCGGATGGGTGGCGGCAGAGTTCTGGGTGTCGTCCCGGACCATGAGGCGCCTTTTATCGCCACCCCAAAGCCCAGCGCTTCGCTCAGACATGTCGTCGTCGTCCAGGCCGCTTTCGCACTCCGACAATTTGCCCGTGAGTTCCTGAATGGTTCGCTGATCGCCCAAAATCTGCTGCTTCTGCTGCAAGATGGTTTGTCGGAGTTCCTCAGCCATGGTGCGGAGGTAGCCCCAGTCCTCTCCGGCAAACGCTGACGGATCGTTTGCCTGTTGCTGATTGAGTTTCGGTTTGCACTCCCCAGCAGGAATAGGGGTGCAAATGAGACGGTTTAAACTGAATTGTTGTCTTCCTCCAACTCCCACCGAGCTGCTTATCCCGTGAAATGTCGAAGCCCCCAGCCCATTCACCCCGCTTCCGGTCAATTCAGCACCATGGAGAGCGCTCAAAGGGCCGGCTTGGGCCATTGAACCCCCTGATATGGGTTGTAGAACGGAGTTCGGCGATAGAGACAGATTTCCAGTGAGTGCCTGGGGTGCGGCAGCGGTGGTTCCGGGATGAACCGCGGCGATGATGCAAATGATCGCGCCGAGAAAGGCCACCATCCCGGCGGCCAAGACGACGACGAAGAACTTCAGGGTGGCGGTGTTTGTGCACAATTCCAGAGAAAACGGCTTTCAAATTAAATAAAACCTTGGGTAATTTTTACAACATTAAAAACCATCAAACCTCACGGAAATCATCGTAAATATGTAACCGTTTCCAACTAACAGAAATATTTAGAGAACGTGGATGTTTAACAGGTCTCTCTGCTATGAAAATTCCGATCAGGAAACAACCGAATTAGTCTCGATAGGTAAGTGAACTCGCATATATTGTCTTCTTTTTTCAGTTTTGACATATGGCATGCGCCTCGGTGGTCCTTCTTCGGTCTTTTTTGTCGAACACCTTCTTTGTACGTTGCTACGCTTTGCTCGTTGAACACGAGGGGTGGTACACAGGGGAGGAGGGAGCAATTCACATCAACACACTGACCAATGGAGGGAGAGAGGGGGTAAGAGAGAGAGAGAGAGAGAGAGAGAGAGAGAGAGAGAGAGAGAGAGAGAGAGAGACCGGCCAAATTAATGAGGCTATAGGAGAATAGAACATGCTGCATCGATTGAAGACTTCCCACCTACGTGCATCACCCCCTACAGAGGAATAAAAATAAATGAAATAAGAAAAGACAAGGCAACCAACTGGGAGGCTACATCTCAACATGATTATTTCTCTTTGTCACCTCCTGTTGTAATTATTTTGTAATTTGTTTGTTGGTCCTGTCCACTCTGTAATTTGTTCTCTACTGTTTCACATAGACCTAGCCAAAAGCTACTGACTGATATTTGATGGCAAAAACGCGAAAACAAACACACAAGAATGCAATGCTGGACACCCTCACCATGCATATAGAAACAAAGAGGGGATAACATGCACCATGAATGGACAGCTAAGTCTTCCAAGACACGGTCATAAGAGGGGCAAAAGTATGGTCAATAGTGACAAATTTCTGTAGCTCCGGGATACTGGTGAATGGGAAGATCAAATTGCCAGTCAACCAATAGGACAGCTCTAGATCAATGGGAGATGAAGCAGAAAGCGGCGTTGACCTGCTCTCCGAGGCCGAAGACCTCACCCTCACGACGCCCGTGAAGGAAGACCGAAGCGCGTGTTGGACTGTGAGTTTGCTTTTAACATGGTGCGCGAGAACGTGAGCCACAGACATTCAACTCTGAAGGGTTACAAGATCAGATCTTTGGGCAAGATGGTAAACGTCGATTATGCATCTCATTGCGGCCACCGCTCGGTCCATGAAAGATGTGGTGAAATCAATAAAAACACATTTTAAAGATGTGGAAGCTAATGGCGGCTAAATTATCAATGAAGAGTAATTATCGTATCTGAGCATGTAAGAAATTATAATAAAAATTATAAGCGAGTGTAAATGCGCACAGATTTTTTTCTAGTCTGTGTAAGTAACCGTGTCAGCAGTGCTGGGGGTATCGGCTGGGGAGAGCAGTAGGCGCGTGGCAGCTGACACATGCAGGAGCTTTCTTGTTAGCTGCATTCGAAGCGAGGGTGTGAATTGTGTGATCTATCCGCTTCGTGATTACAGGGTTGAAAGACAGATAAAATCTCCCTTTTATCCTTCCAAGATGTCGCTATATTTTCGGGTGGGCTGTGTGTGTTGTTTTCAAACCGAGGTCAAAGGAGCTCGGTGTGTGCTACTGCGGACAGAAACAGGCGAGGGGGGGAAGGTAAACGAAAAGATCAAATAACAGCCCAGCTCAAAGTCTCGCGCGCCAGTGGGAATCGGGAACATGTCCAAGTACACATCCCTTTATCGCTATTTATTTATTTATTTTATAGTTTTGGGTATACACTCGCTCGCTTAGAAGGCATGCCAGATTATAAGCACACATTCTGTTACTCAACACATCCCACAGCGAGTACAACAGCTGTAAGCTTTTTTTTCTCCATCAGTCCCCTGTAAAAAGGAAGAACTTTGTTTAAAGATATGCTCTGGATCACTTCGTGTATACACTGAAAAAACTGAGACTTCGGATCAAACTAAAAAAATTGCGTCAACTTGTTACAGCTAATTTTTTTAGTTTTTCTCAACTGAAAAAAACTTAACAAAGGTAATTTTTTTTTCAATTAAAAAAACAAAAAAAAAAAAAGCTCTAACAAGTTGACGCAATTTTTTTTACTCTGATCCAAAGCCTCAATTTTTTCAGTGTACAGTACATGCGAATAATTCACGACTTCATGGTACGTCTCTTTTGGTGCAAATATCTGCTTATTTTTTTCCACCATTCTGTTGGATATGTTCTTCATGCAAGAATTAACTCATACACTCAAGCTTATAAGCACTTCAGAGTCTGCAGTTAGACCAGGAGGAAACTGGATTATCCTGAGGAAACCCAAACAGGCATGAAGAGAACAAGCAAACTCCACACAAGAAGGCCCCAGGCTAGACCCATGAACCTCTCGCTGAGAGGGAACAGCGCTATCCACCGCACCGCACAAGCATGGCCCCCATATTGGTGGAGCTGAAACCCATGCCCTCTTAGCTTCATTGGTGAGTGTCCCTGGAACAAAAGCTAAGCCCCATCTCTGTCAATGTACTACATTCTTTTTTTTTTTTTTAAAGCATCCCAAAACCTAGCTTGCTCACCGGGCTGCATAGTTTGTGGAATAGCGGTCTGGAAAAAGGATTAACAAGAGAAATGAGCCAGGACTGTGTAAATTCTATTGCTGTGCCAAAAATACTCCTCCCTTGGGAGTGATCTGAAGTGTAACAGTAATAAAAAAATCATCCCTAGGATTGGGTAGATGAGCCACAGTTATACAGTTCCCCTTGGAGCTTGCTGCTGTGTACTACGCTAATACAATGACCCTGGGTCATCAGCCGTGTTTTACAGAACACATACTGCAATTTCTTTTGCACTAATTTGCTTTATGATGCTCAGATGTGCCATTCGAAAGGGTGTGTGCATCTCAAAAGTATGAGTAAATATGACCTGGAGAGCACAGGGCTGCTCAAAGCAATAAGAGAGCCATTGGACTCCGATAGAGCCAAGGCCATCGCGGGCAGAGGCAAGATTTAGGTCCCGCTCAGATTCTTCCCCCAACACGAGTTCAAATTTCTCCCAGAGGAAACCAGCTTGAAGCACAGTCAGCAGCACTCAGATTCCATAACTTGGGCGTCGGAAGCCAGCAGCATTCAAGGCCTCTCTGAAGTGGTTTGAGTGCCACCTGGTGTTCAGATGGAAAACTACAACCACTACAGTGCTTTCAAGGCTGTCGAGACAGGTCTTCGGGCTCACTTGCCGGGATCATAAAGTACGGCTCTTGAGACTTGGTCTAGCATTGATTGCTTCAACAGTTGGAGGTCAACCCGATGACACATGAAAATGACCTCCCTGAGGCGTGCTGTTTAGAGACAATTATGGACAAATGCAAATCAGAGACACTGACGTCTATAAAACACCCTTGTCAAGATCCAGAGATATAAGAAAAACAACATAAATTAAAAAGAAAAAAAAAGAAAAAGAAGGATGGACAGGGCTGCACTTAGTTGATAGGAAAAATAATACAGCTGATGATATATTTAGCAATTAGAATGAAAATTAATTGCCCTCTTCCTTGATTATTTTGCTTAATAGCATCCATTTATCAACATGATTCTGCAAATATCTTCATTAAAGATTCAGTCTAACATTTTAAACACAAGTAGAAAGAGCCAAAGCATTTTATCGCATTGCTTTAATGCATGAAATGCAAGGGAAGTTAAATAAAAGAACACATCGGAATCTATTGTCGGTAAAGAAATGTAATAACTGCTCAATAAAATCCTCATTAAGCAACACTTTCAACTCTGGGCTAGGTTACTAACCAAAGCTTAAAACTGGCTTAAGGGGAGGAGAAACCTTTTGGAAAAAAATTGTCATTTTTGGACAGAAATCATTCATACTTGGTGTATTGACAGTATATGACCTGAAATACACAAAATATGAATTTGACCTAATTTGCATAATTAGGTCATGTGATTCAAGATGGCCGCCACCCCGATTTCACCATTATTTCTTTGCCTTATATCTCAGGACTGCAGCAAGATATTTGAATCAGGTTTTTTTTTTTTTATCAGATTTAGTTATGTTTACAACTTCTTCTAAACTAGAATAAAGCATTTACACATAATACTAGAGATTTAGTGGGGTAAAAGAGGATTTTGCCATTTTTCGCCCCCTTGATATGAAATATAAATCACCATAACTCACAGACCCAAAGTGCTAAACCAAAACTTTTACTTCAGGAGATTTCCTGATATGTACGCAGACTTCTGTCAAAATTTCATTAGAAAAGCTCCACAAATAAGTGAGATATAGTGCCTTAAATGATAGCAATTGGGGAAAAAATCAGGTTTTGAGAAAATCCAGGTTAAAGTCGAAGTACACCTACAAATCATTGTAACAGTCAACTTAGAACATTAAAATGCCCCTGAAGCATAAACTTCTCCCTCCTGCTCCCTCTGATTGTCCTGTTCTTGAGCAGATTGAAGTGATTTTTGGGTTTCTCCTCCCCTTAAGGCAAGCTGACCATTCGCATTGTGATGGAGGGTCTTGAATCAAGCGAGGAAAGTCCAAGGAATTTTCAAAGGTTATTCTCCAAAGATGTTTCATGAATTTGAGTTAACCGCTCACGAAAGTTGTCTATAATTTGCGGACTGAAATGCCTTTCCATGTTTTTTGCTGAGTGAGGCTGCGCTCTAATCGACGGCCAGTACTACGCACCATCCGACCACCCGGCGGAACAGACGTGTTGCAAGGTCTCCGCCCCAGAAGCCACCCCTTCATAGATCATCTTCCCACCTGTGATTGGGCACAAACTGCTTCGCCACTTAAATGCAATACGGCTTGCACATCGATGAGCGTTCTCCTATATCCATTGACCAAACCACTGATGCAAGCCCAAAATCTAGGTATTTCAAGAAGACTTTGACGTTTTTCATATCAGACGGTCGAGAAAATACACAAAAACTTGCTGTATTCGGCAGCATAAAAGGTGTTTAGCAGGATGTAGTTACTAGACAGGATACGTTTTCAAGGCATGGCAGTTTAGAGGAAGCCGTTTCGGACTTGGCTTAGAATTCCAGAAGTCACCAGAGACTCATCTCTTTTTCACTACAATTCCTATCATGCCATGCGCCGCGTTTTTGAAAAACAAACGGCAGCTAGAACACAGGCTCTTGTCAGGAGAGAGCAGTCACATCAGTGCAGTACGCCTCCACGTATCATCAGACAGTTGAAATTCAAATAAAAGTAATTTTATTAAAAACATAACAGTAAACACAAACAGTAACATGGCGTACATGACCTGGACATTAAGCACTTGACGATAACTCGCAATGGTCATCCACAGAGCTTGACATGACACTTTACTGAACAGTGAACCAATGGAATCCTGCATAGAAGAGTGATAACAGGTTCCTACTCAGTCAGACAGTATTACAAACTTTGGCACTTACAGTTCACTTCAACGGCAAGACAGTATTTTAGTCACAGTAAATATGAGCAAGAATGAGTCAAAAAAAAAAAAAAAAAAACATCAATAAATTAACTTAAGTACACCTTAAGTAAAGATGGTCCTCTCTGAACAAAAGTAGCAATACTTACCACTTATTCCCAAGTCTTAAGTACACAGTTCTCTGTATATAAAAAAAAAAGAAGAAGAAAAAAAGCTGTTTGCCGCAGGCGATCATTTTATGAATCTGTATTTCACACCAAACACCACAGCGTTCTCTAAAGAGCTGTGGCCCAGTTTTATTATTTTATAAAACATTAAAGTACAACCCATAACCAGGCACATGCACGGAATCAAATATAGGATGACTGGAGTTATATCAAGGCTGAGTGTACCATGCACCAATAACACCATTTCTGCTGCATAGACACATAGATTATGACATCAGGCAATGCACATGATACAAACTGGTCCGGCAGCCACGTTTGATGGGAAAGCCCAGGGGCTGAATGCGTCCAATAGGAATCACAGGCTTTCAGCACGAGGAAGGAGGACGGCCAATACAGAGCTAGCATATGCGTATATTGTAATAAACTGCTCCCTTGAAAGTTCAAATAGACACACTAGTATGTAACTCCACACAGGGCTTCACACTTGGGAAATGTCCAGTTAAGCGCTCAAGTGCATTGTATAGGGTAGCACTAGGCCATTCAGCTCATTAAGGCTCATTTTACGCTCAGTGGATAAAACACCTGTCAGTCAGAGCTGCCTGTCCAATGGGACATTCAAAGTAAGGTAAGTACATTGAATACTATTGGCACTTGGGGGTGAGGGGGGAGGGACAAGTAAGTAAACTATAAACACTAAAATCACAGTTCTGTCACGGCTACCAGACCAAGAAAGTGAAGAAGAAAGGCGATTTGGCACGGAGGCCCAATTTTTTGTTCCAAATTTTACAGGCTTCAGCCAAGCACAAGATAATAAATGGAGAACCTAGCATAAACACAGCATTGAGAAATCAAAGTGAGATTGTGATGTTAACGCCATGACTAAGACAGGAGAAACCATTATTACCCCGCAGGAAAGGTTAGAAATCCGGACGCAAGTGGGAAGCAGACTGAATATCAAGGTTGTCCAAGGTATTGTACGCCAGGCAGGGCATGAAACAAAATGCAGGGTATGAATTAGAAATGATTACAAAGCTCTCCGTGGCAAAGCCGATTCAGAGTTTTGTTGGCAGCTCAATAATTCCTGCAGAGGGTTGTTTTTTTAAACAGTTAAGGCAAAAGCCACCTTTATGAAAGCAAAGGAAAAACCCCCGCGATTAACCCTTAAAGCGCCAAATTCAGCATTTGCTGCTCACCGATACAATGAAATTTAAAAAAAAAATCAATGCCTCTGAAAACCAATCGTGTGGAGACTTGTTAACAAGTCGCCACGATGAGCTTTTTAAAACCTATCGTGGCGACTTGTTAACAAGTCGCCACGATAGGTTTTAAAAAGCTCAAGATATTTAAACTTTTAAGCGGTCGAAAATTTATTTCAGCGCCCTAAGGTTTAAAAGCACTGGTCCTTTTGATAGGCAGAGTACCCACTGCCAAGAGAGCTCGTCCAAAGTCACTTGCCCATGAGTGCTCTATCTTACGACAAAAGGCACCTGAATTCCCCATTCATTTCTTTACAAACGCATGCAAAAACTACAAAATATAAGGCTTTTGGACAAACAATTATTGCTAACTTTCTGAATACAACATATACTCATCATATAATAGGGAAATTAGTGATGCAGGTTTTCAAATTTTATAATATATTCTGACAATTCAGCAATCCAATAGCATTTTGAACATCATACATTTGACCATTAAATTAATTTATGCTGTGGTCATTGCTTAAAGTTCATAAGCAAATACGTGCTCTCTTCACACATAAAACAAACTGCTTGGTCCATCCAGGTATAGGACTGGCCATTCATAATTGCAACCTACAATCACTACAAGATTGATTGCACGTTCATGCGACCTCTTGCTGCAACTGGAGGATAAAATTTTCTACCTACAAATCATCTGCATATGACAGAATTTCCAAAACCCAATTCATACCTAAATATATACATATGTACCAACGTAATCATGAAGCTCATGTTGGTTACTAATGGAGATAAGAAAAAATAATTTCTGTTACATTGCATTCTTCTTGTAAGGGTTTGCCAAGTGCTCTTTTCTTTTATAAAATGCATCTCAAATTGCAATCCATCCAAGTATTTTCTTTAAGAACAATGGTGCCCTTTCTCCTTGATTAAAAAGTTCACTTTATTCACTACATTTACCAGTCAGGCTGGATCCCAATACATCAAGTAATCATAGAACCACCTACACAAGTGACTCACAATTCAAGCTACTCTACAGAGCCATATTCCACAGAGAGGTATTCCAGGGGTCTGAGAGACCGAAATTTAGGGTGGAGGGTAGTGCACGACTCCATGGTCCAGATAGAGCCATAAATTCAGGGGAGCAAGGGCAGGGTTTACCTGCTGTAGGGAGGGTCAGGGAATTAATGTAATGGAGACACAGAGGCCACCATCTTCAACACTTGCTGGTGTGAGATAACGAATATGCGATTAGAATGCAGTTAACTGTAGATTCTAACACAGATGTAACAAATCAATTGAGATCTAGAACTCTGATTTAGAATTCTGGGGGGAGAAAGACACCAAAATTCCACTGTTCAAAGGGTTAAGAGCCATCACACTGACCCATAATCCTGCATTTGAACAATGCTGTAATGAGCCCCTACACCAAAGGCAAGACCCCAAACCAGCTCATATTCACACTAATGAGAGGCTGAGAGGGGAGAACGCATAGATTACATAGGCAACATAGAGAAAATGTGCATGTCCACCAACACACAGACACACACTAGGAAATGTCCCTACGCATGCAGACACGCGCACAGAAAAAAAACCCCTCACCTTTCACAAAAAAAAAAAAAAAAAAAAAAAAAAAAAAAAAGGACCAACGGCCCTGTAGCTCATCAGCTGGCATTCAAAATCAGCCTGGGCAAAGCCCACGTGAATGTCCCCATGTCACAGCTCATTCACCAGCCACTAGAGGGCATAGTAGCATCACCAAGTTAAAATTGAACAGGCATTTTTTCTGCATGGGGACATTCCAGTCAATTAAAAAATGCTAAAAATCCAAAAAAATTTTAAAAACTGAAAACAACATTTAGAGATGGTCCCAAGGAAGCTGCATAAGAAATATTAAGAGAATGTGGCCAGTTTGGAGAAGACTGATAGATTTTGCGAACAGAACACAACCAATCTGCCTGATCCCAATAGCTCAGCCTGCCTTTTGGCTGGTTTCAGCTAAAAATTAATGTTTCCCTGCTTAAGCCTTTCCCTTATCTGAAGAGTCCTGAGAGGATGACATCTGACGACAGCCCCCCCAATCCTTCTTTGAGATGTGAGGTGATCTGGTCAGATCTCTTCTCCCAGCACCTGTAATCCCCACAAAGGCACCTTGTGAAGGAGAGGAAGGTGGAATTAAAAACTGAAACGGGACCAATCAGAGCTGGTGCAGGGGGTGGAACAGACCCTGCAGCATTTTTTTTTTTTTTTTTACAGACAACAGATCATTGGACACCTGCCTGGGAGACTTAATTTAATGCGGCGAGTGACCTCAAACTCATTTGCCCCACATCTAGCCGTTAGCCTCCACTACAGAAACACCTTCCTTTCTGCTGCACACAAAGGTCTGCCAAAACCAGGCACTTAAAGCAAACAAAGACAGAATGCAGGATTGACACTGCTTTTGTCATCATCTGAAAGTGAGGCGCCCGCATGTTGGCAGAGGCGCACTGTTATTTAATGTGCCAGCTGGCAAACGGCGCCAATGCAGAGTTACAGCTTCCTGCTTCTCCCATTTCCGGCTTCCTGTTTCGATATGAATCTACATCTCCAGCTATAGTCACCCAGATCCACACCACTCACCCTCATAACACCAATCAGAATGTGCCATCACCACAGCGAATCAAGTTTGTAGCTCCTTCTCAGAATCCATGACATCAGCAGCAAGTGGCCAATAAATAAGTTCTAATTTCAAATGGAAGAATAATACAATGAAAAAGTAAAAGTAATGTAGAAGGCTGGGTGACTGTAGGGCATGGGTCCACAGGATTGGAGCAGGGCCAGTACTGCACAGGCCTGCTCGGGATCACACTGACCATTGTGCAAACTTGGCTCACAAGAGGCCGCCGGGTGCTCATTCAGTTAAGGCACTGTTCCACTGCACTTGTGGGCCCTACAGTTTGGTGTGGCCACTTGGCCTGCCCATACTAGTCTAGACTAGTCCCACATAGCAAAAGGCAACTGGCTGGCATTGCCTGAGGACAGGAGGATTTCATTAAGGACTGAACAACAGCGTCTCCCAGTGCACCAGTGCCCCCTACAGGTTGATCAGGCACATACGCCTGGCAAGTGTGCTTGGTGAGCTCCAGATACAATCTCGCTTGCTGACTCAAGCCAGTGCGAGTTCAAACCTTCAAACAGAAGAGCAGCGGGTAGCATTGTGAGGATCCGGATTGAAGAAAACTGGCTCAGACATTTTTGCATTTAGGCAATGTCCTGCACTCATTTCTGTCAAAACGGGGTGCTAAAGAATGTGCGTCTTTCCCATTGAAAAACACACTGCAGCTCCTACTCCATTTTCTCCCAATGTTAGACTGGGGGGAGGGGAAGGAATTATAAGATGAAATACTTCAGGTGTCTCAAAGGTCAACAGCACTGAAGGAAATTGCCATTATCTTTTTTTCCAGTAAATCAGTGGGACAATCTGGCCATTAAAATCCTTCCCTAAACAAAACCAATGCACTGTTTTTGCTGTTTAGATTTCATGCTTTCTAGTGCAAATGAACCTTGTCGGGGGGGTGGTGGTTGATGGTTTTGTGTTTATTTGCATATATATAGTAGAAAATGCTAATTCAAGTTTGCATTTATTCATAACAGGGTTTTTACCATGTCTTGTAATTATCATATAGACCAATATTTTGATATCCCCAATCAAAATGCATCATTCACCAACAAACGTATCTATTTTCAGTCCCATATTGAATGATTTGGTTTTGTTTACGCAAAATAACAAATAGTTAGAAAAAAACTGGGGAAAGGCAAAACTTTCGTTTGCTCAATCAGTTACGCGCATTCAAGAAACGACTCTGAAAACCCTCCCATTTCTGCATTTCAACGTACATTCAAAATCCAGGCAATGGAAATTTCTAGAACAAGCAGGCAATTCACCACAAAAGTACAGGCACAATGAGCAATTACACTACACCACTGACTGACAGATAAGATCCTGTCTATTCATATGGTGGGGCAAAATCCTATACCAATTAACGCCCAGTGTTAAAAAACAAAAATTAAGAGCAAGACCGGGATTCTTCCGCTTGGGGAAATAAAAAATTATTATTAAGGGGCCACAATTTGAGCAATGGCTCCATCACTAAACGACCAGGTTTATGAAAGCAAGCATCCACTGCATTAAAAAAATCTTACATTGAGCCAATAAAACAGGAAAATCCACAAACTAACAGCCACAAGATGACCTACTTGACACACAGCTAGGTTCTGGATTGGGGACATACAACCACAGAAAGATAAGAACAGATGTCACTGCAGGTGCAAAATGGCGGGGACACCATTTAGATAGAACCTCAGGAAATCTAAAGGATGTCCGTTGACCTGCATATGACTGGCACTTTGACATTTGAAAATCCCCACGGTTAAAATATCACCAGCATTAAGAGAGAGGGGCGCCTTGTCGCCGTTTTATCTCAACAGCAGGCAGGCAGGCACTATAAAGAAGGACTTTGGCCGGGAATTTCGCTTATCATACCTCGCATCACACAAATCTTCCACCAGTCAAACTCTATGGACGGGTGTGGCTTGAAGCGAGCGGACCAAAGAGGGGAGGGATCGACAAAGCCGCGACTTCCCCTCCCGCTGGTTTCGAGGACCCGCCTCTTTTCAAACTACCATTTTCTCGGTAGTTTGAGCTCGGGTTCTCAACTCCCGCACAACCACAAGACGCAAAAAAAAAAAAAAAAACCTCAGACGCGGGGGGCAGGGGTGGCGAGCGCAATATTGTACAACCCCAACCTTTATACAGAGGACGCACCCGAAAAGCAGTCTGTAGATTTTGCGCAGAAAAGCCAGTTTAAAGTCATGCAGGACGTTGGATTTGGCCAGAGGAGAGTGCTATGCGACAGTAATTCATTTCAAAAAAACTGTCTCGCCAAACCCATGTCAGCTAAAGCGCCGTGTTTGCACACATAAATTTACAAATGCGTTTGCATGCGTACCAGGTCGGAAATTCTAAAGAGCGGTAGCTACTAATTCACGCGTGCGCACTTATCATCAGACTGAGGGAGTGCAGCGATACCCAAACACAAAGATAAGTGCTGCACATCGAAGACTGTAGGAAATAACACTTAGTACAGCCCAGGTGCTGAACTACCAGCAAAAATACATTCCTCAGAAGAACATGGCCCTATTCGTCACATATATAATAATACAGTACTTGTACACACGGACAGCGCGCATGAGGGGACTGGAGTTAGAACAAGACGTTTTATATTTAAGCACTTGAAAAAATTACACACAGTACCGCGCAAAAGTTTTAGGCGCCCTTTGTCTTCCACGTCAGAGTTGCGGGAGAAAACGATGCGGATTTAAGAATAATTTTACAAATAATGGTTGCATTTGACTGAAGATGGCTGATATAGATGATGCAGCATTGACAGCGCCCTGATCATCATCTTCATGACTGTCTGGGATTACACAGACAGAAAGAAGTGAGACAGGTAGCCTGAAGGAGGACTGTAGCAAGATCTCCTGCGAGCTTCCAACAAGCAGAAAGTCAATCATCTTATGAGACTGCAGAACTACAGTATGTACAGTGTACCCAATTTTTATGAAAAGGGTAGTCACACGAAATGTTGACTTGATTTAGTTTTTGACAGTTCATATCTATTTATGGTACATTTTTCAATGTTAGGAAACCTCTCATTTCATGGGTTTTGGAAACATCTTTGCCTAACTGAATAGTTTTAAATGTGGCTTAAACTTTTACACAGTTCTGTATGTACAACCCCACTGGCGAAACAGTTGAGATGCTGCGTAAAATATAAATTGAAACAAAATGCAATGCTTTGCAAAACTGCAAACGCTAACATCAGATTTAAAAAGAGAACGTGTTTTTCAACTAACAGAAAAAATTCTCAGTTTCAACTTTTGGCATGTTGTCTTTGTACCATTTTCAACTGAATATGGGGTTTAAGATACCTGCAAATCTTTGCATTGCTTTTATTTACATTTTACATAGCGTCCCAACTTTTTTGGAAATGAGATTGTGTGAATGCAGGAGGTACCCTGTGTTTATTGCTGTTTGGGTTGGGGACTAAGGGCAGGCGGGGGCGGGGAAAGGGGTGGGGCCGTCAGGAGCTCTGGGGGGCGGCAGAACTCCTTGATGGTGACGGTGAGGAGGTTCGTGGTGACGTCGGTCACGACCACGTCGCTGGGGGCCATTTCGGGGCTCCAGTCCGACTCGTCCTCGTCCGGGTCCTGGGGCGGCCTGGTCGGGCGGCGTCGGCGAGTCCACCGCCCAGCGCCGCCGCCGCGCCTCGCGTCATGGGTTACAGACAGGTCCAGGATCTCCTCTTCCACCTCAGAGGAAGAGGAGGACGAGGAGAGGAAGACTGAGGGGTCGGACGGCAGGAAGGACGCGTGGTGCCGCTCGTGCTCTGGCACCTCGGGGGTTAATTTGGGCGGCGAGGGGGACGCTCCCGAGGGCGGGGGGGCCGGCTGGGTTGGGGGAAGGGAGGGCTGGGTTTGGGGAGGGGATGGGGGCTGCTGTCTGAGCCGCTGCAGCTGGACAGAGACGGGGGCGGCCGGGACCGGGACACACCCGTCCCATCTGAACTCACAGCAATGGGACCATTTAACGAAACGGGGTTACCGCTCCCCCTCTCTCCACCCGCCCCGCCCGGACCCATCTGCGGCCCCAAACAGGGCCTCCCGTAGAAAGGGAACCCCGGGAACTGGAGGCCCCTGTAAGGCACTTGGCTCAGCCTCTTGCTGTTGATTCCGATGATTCGGTTCCGGGAGGGGATTTGGGGGCGCGAGCCGAGGCGGTGGCCTGGCGTCGGCCTCCGGTTGGCGATTCCCGGTTTGTCGACGACCTTCAGGTTGAGGATGACACGGCCGCGCTTGACCTCACGCGGCTTGGGTCGGCGGTTGACGATGCGCACAGTTTCAGAGAAGGGCGTGACGTTGGGGCGGGAGAGGAAGGAGGGATTGGACGAGGGGCAGGGGGGCGGGGCCCGCGGGTCCGGGCGGGGCAGGGGCCGTCGGGACATGCGGTGGCAGCGGTGGATGTCTTTCTTTGGTCTGTGCTGAGTCAATCCCGACGGGACCCTCGGGGTGGGGGCTATAGAGGTGGGGGTCTGCGGGAACAGAAGGGCAGCAGAGGAGGAGGGGGCCCTGGAGGAACCAACTGGAGAGCGGTAATGGCGGAGCTCTGGAACTCTGGAGGACGTCTGTGAAGTCTGGCCTCGAGCCTGAGGATCAAAGGGGGTGGAGTCATACAGGGTAAAGTTACAGGAAGTTCCATGAGGCACAACTTACAAGAAGGGTCATAAGGGCGGAGTTTCAGGACGTGCAACACAGGGCAGAGGTACTGCAAGAGTCCCAAAGGGCAGAGCTACAAAAATAGCTACAAAAGTTACAAGAAGGGTCATGAGGGTGGAGTTACAGAAAGGTCCTAAAGGGCAGAGCTACAGGAATAACCACATAAGTTACAAGAAGGGTCATGAGGGTGGAGTTACAGGAAGTGTCAGACAGGGCAGAGTTACAGGAAGAGTCATAAAGGGCAGAGCTACAGGAATAGCCACATAAGTTACAAGAAGGGTCTTGAGGGTGGAGTTACAGGTAATGTCAGACAGGGCAGAGATACATGAAGAGTCCTAAAGGGCAGAGCTACAGGAATAGCAACATAAGTTGCAAGAAGGGTCGTGAGGGTGGAGTTACAGGTAATGTCAGACAGGGCAGAGTTACAGGAAGTGTCCTAAAGGGCAGAGCTACAGGAATAGCCACAGGAGTTATAAGAAGGGTCATGAGGATGGAATTTCACTAAGTGTTACACAAGGCAGAGTTACAGGTTATTAACTCATATGAAAAAATGATCCCAGTCTCTTCCACACAGTGAGGCATTCAGCTTAATTCAACATTGGTATCGGATAAGTTCTTGGTATCAGCTGATACCCAAAACCAAGGTATTGGTATCGGGACTGAAAAAGTCAGATCCATGTACCCCTAACTACAGGCAGTTATAATATCCACACAGAGAATTTTAACTCCAGTACTGTATTTGAAAGTTGAGGGTGGAGTTGCAGGAAATGTCAGACAGGGCAGAGTTACAGGAAGAGCCCTAAAGGGCAGAGCTACAGGAATAGCCACATAAGTTGCAAGAAGGATCATGAGGGTGGAGTTTCAGGTAATGTCAGACAGGGCAGAGTTACAGGAAGTGTCCTAAAGGGCAGAGCTACAGGAATAGCCACAGGAGTTATCGGAAGGGTCATGAAGGTGGAATTTCACTAAGTGTCACACAAGGCAGAGTTACAGGTAGAGTCATAAAGGGCAGAGTTTAAGGAATAGCCATGGGATAGGAGTTACAAGAAAGGTCATATGGAAGGAGTGACAGGACCAGTACTACAAAGTAGAGTTACGTGATTAGTCGTTAGGTGAAATTACAGAAAGGGTCACATGGGACAGAGTAACAGGGAAGGCAGCATTAAGGGGGAAAGCTAATGAATTGTTATTTTGAAGGGACGAGCACAAAAACACAGAGGAGAAAAAGGGTGGAACAAAGGAGGGAATGAGTATGAATAAGGGTGAGAAAAAAAGAACCAGGCAGAAAGAACATCAGTCAATGAATCAGGGTCTTAACAAAAGGAAGGAACAGAATTTAATCATGTTACCGTTTTTGTTCCATTTCAAATGGTGAGAGTAGCAAAGACAGCGGTACGGCAGGCAGTCAAAAAAAATTAATGATAAAATCAGATTTGAATATGTTTAAAAGAACATGCATGAAAACAAGCACTTACAAAATCAAAAAAGATGGAACTGAGACAGAAGGCCTCAAACAGAGACCAGGATAAGGGACCCACCTTCAAAAGGAAAGCTTTGGGTTTCGGCCCTCGTTTCTTAGGACCGTGTAGCTCCCGCTCTCTCTCCCTGTCGACAGCAAAGAGTGAAGCCAGCATGAAGACTATAGGATCCAATCTTTTACAGCGCAAGATCAAAAATCTATTCAGGAGGGTCATGATGGCGCATTCCGGCGCAGATGTAACGATCGTGACAGGTAACTGAAAACAGTTGAGTCAGCGGCTCCACCCACATCCTTGGAATAAGTGCATAACATACCATACCAAATGCCATTCGCACTGCTTTACCGAGGTTATTGATCGTTAACCTCCAATGCAGTATTAAAGCAGAGTTATTAATAGGGTGTATAACAGTAGTTCCGGCCCATCCGGCCCATTCTCGTCTCCATCATCACAAAACAGTAATGTTACCACAGCTAGAGATTCATTGATACCATACCAATATCAAAGATCAGTCCAATACTGACTCAAATAGCTGGATCAGGTATCAGATGCCAGCATTTCAATAAATATTAATTTAGCTTTTTTGTCTTAATGTACTTCTTTGCTCCATTTTGTTTTACAAAATTAAAAAAAAACAATGTTTAGGTTAAGCCTGATGTTGCCTTACACGTGAAAGAATGATCCCAGTCTCTTCCACACAGTGAGGCATTCAGCTTATTTCAACATTGGTATCGGATCAGTTCTTGGTATCAGCCGATACCTAAAAACAAGGTATTGGTATCGGGACTGAAAAAGTCAGATCCATGTACCCCTAACTACAGGCAGTTAACCACACAGAGAATTTTAACTCCAGTACTGTATTTGAAAGTTGACCTTAATGAACCCCAGCCTGGAGGTGTAAGTCAGCCGAGTGTGCCGGTTCTTGCACTTTATCACAGAAAATCTAGATGCAAATATGCTTCAGAGACCGAACACATACAGCTGCACCTCACAGGACCTGGAAAGCCCCAAAATGCCTGCCGATAATGAAGTTGGTTGTGATTGAATCAGTCGTGCATAGTATGTCTGAAGGAAGCCAAATTCTACCGTGACAACACTGAACTAGATAACTCGGCCGCCGCAGGGACCGAGTCGTGTATCTCCCCGATCCCCCTGAGAGATCACTTGCAAGTTTTTACAGCCGCTATGTTACCGTTTTTACTCTTGCTATGGCATTAATATGCATCCATGTACATATATATATGTGTAAGTTTGTTAGTTTGCACAGTGCGCAAATATGTGATGGAAAACTTTGTGAAAAGACATTGAAATATACATGTACTACACGAACTATGCACCTTGATCTTGAGCATTGTCAAATAAACATCTTTGACCATGCAAATTTAGAGAAAAATCCTATAAACATTGAAGCCTCCAGAGCAAGGAACAGAAAATCTCTGCGGGCGCGGCAGCTAACCCTGACTAACCCTAACCCTAACATTTTCGAGGTGACTTATAACCAAAAATTTTTTTTTTGGTGAAAATGGCTCAAAATGACCAGAAAACACAAAATCTGCAAAAAAAAAATTGACTAAATGGCCGCTGGCGGCCATATTGGATGTCGGAAATTGCCGAAAATGGATCTTGAGCATTGTCAAATAAAGATCTTTGACTATGCAAATTTAGAAAAAAATCCTTCAAACACTGAAGCCTCCAGAGCCTGGAACAGAAAATCTCTGTGGGTGCGGCGGCGGCCCCAGAACTAAACCATATCATCTCCCGACTATCGTCGTCGGGGAGATGCAATTACACGTAAAAGATGCAAAACTATTATTGTTACTACATTCACATTAATGTTCAGCGATGGATCAAGAACGTCCAAGTTTAGTGTTATCAGTGTTATGTCACTGGACATCAAGAAGGCCTCTGGTAGCGAGGGGGGCCTGTTCTCTTCTTTGTGTGTCTAGCATTTATTCGACTGCACAACTGGTGTTGCCAGGCAGAACACTTTACAATGAGTTTGGTGACATCCACATGCAGCTCACAGGACAGCAACCACCATGTGTTCCACGCCGCTCTTGTCATAGTTTTGGGCCCATTATTTGTCTTTCAATATGCTTTTATTTTAAATAAATAATTTATTTTTATAACCATGTCATTTCTCCTTTTTATACTGCAATCAGCCAGGGGATTGGGCGTAACATCAGGGACATCAACAACAATGTGTTCTTTAAGAAAATGAAATTTTTACAGTTTTCAATCGAAAAAGGGGTAATTAACCATCCCGGCAAAAATCTGTGGGGGCGGTATTGTCTTCACACAGGCCAACATTAAAATTAACCATTGTCAATCACTCTCTGGGCAGTTAGAACTCATGTCAAAAAATACCCCAAATGGTCGAGGAAAAGAAGGCTGTACAGAGAAAGAGAGAGAGCGGTTGAGATTATATCGACAAGTGGATGGAGAGAGAATGAGTGCGTGTCTGAGCCGAGAAACGGAGGTTAATGGTCACAGAAAACAGGGACAGCGGCACAGGAAAGGAAAACCACAGTGCCTACTGAGAACGTTAGACTGTGAAAACATGCCGCTGCTAGAAATGCACGAACACACCAAAAAACCCGCAAAACATTCCAGATATGACTGCGAGAAAGGTCAAACCAGTCATAAACGTCAGACCACACTCATAAATGCGCACGACACCCCCATATCTCGTCAGGACTTCAGTGAGCAACGGGAGTCCCGCATTGCTCATAGGGAAAGTTGAAAATTTAGCGACGAGAGACATGCTCAGCATCAAGATGACAGTGTTTTTGCTCATTCACTTGGTACCTGTTCAGTCAGCTGAACTGCAAGCGAACAGAATGCCACGTCAACTCAGTGTTCTGGAAATTGGTCAGAGCTTTCCCCCCGCCAAGTCTTGTTTGCGTGTACAAGGCACAATTTGTTCGTGACAGTCTTAGGAAAAGCAAGGCTGGAGAAGCAGAGAATGCACGACTGCCAGCTGCATTAATATTGAGCATACAGCCTGCTCAAGTATTAAATTATTGCTCTCTGAAACAATTGCCATTAGGCCACCAAAACGACTCTCCCAACATGTCAACACTGTTCTACGAGGGGAATACTTAGGTTGCTAAATGCACAAAGAATAACACAGAGGTTTTACACAGTGGAAACTTCACATTTCCAGGCGCAACTCACTTTTGCTCGAATGCTACCAACAGTCTGTCGTCCAAGATATTTTCCTCTGGTTCCCACGTGCTGTGTCTGCATAAACATAATTTAAAAAAATTGCATTGCCTTATCATCGCATTACTTGTAATGACACATTCTTTTTACACTCCAAAACTTCATAGGTTCCCAACTGGGGTAGACAGAACTTGTTGCACCGACACTGCAGATAATACGCAAATAAATTGCGCTTTGTTTTGAGGAGGACTGCGTTTCCAACTTGATCGTCCAGCGACACACACACTGAACTGACTGTGCAGCCTGTTAGCAACATTGCTGCCCATCAGAATAAATACGCTCGACCCACCGAGTATGAAAAGTTGTTGAAACATGTTGTTTTACTTACTTGATGGCCCATCCTTTCCATTTAACAAGATACTCAGGAAGACCCTGAAACAAGACAATACCGATCAGTAGACAAGACAACGTCAGTAGGCTGAATAACCACTTCTGTATGAGCTGGGTTTGAAAAAACAAACAAAAGACAAAGAAATATCGGTAATCACGAGGGTAAACCAGCTTGCTGCATATTTAGAGAAAACAATCCAAATCGACAGGAGAAATATTGCTAGCATCGTTTGCGAATAGCTCAAGTCAAGTTATCGCTTGATTATGATGTCAGTTAAGTTACCGTACGGTAATTGTTTGATTCTGCAGGAGGAAATGTCAGGTTTCGAGGAAATAAATATTACCCTCCCGAGCAAATATTTCACGTTGACTGAACCATGATTACATTTACCAACTGCGACACTGCGAACAAGTAATCAGTACGGCAGATACTGGAGTAACTTAGCTCGCTAGCTGACTAGCTATTCTGCCAAGACAAAAAAAGTTTAAATTAGCTTATAAATTATCTGGATGGTGTGATAAGCTACGGTGAAGTTAAGTTAGCTATCGTGCACCATCTAATCTTTGCAATCTGGCTAGATTCTCCAGAGCCATCATCATCATTCAAACGGCCTCCGTTGTTTCAAATCGATCCACCACTTTTGCATATGGAAAAAAGAGCAAAACGCCCAGTCCGTTTTGGCTGTCAAGACTCGCGTTGTAGCTGCTGAGCCCCCGCTAGTACGCTAGGTTAGCCAGCCCACGTTAGCTTTCTCAGTCAACAGCAGTAAACCGGTCCCGCACGGGGTCGCGGAGTAGGCCGCAGCGACACTCCTGAACCTTGGGTGCAAAATGCAGCGGACCAGTACCTTGCGTATGCGTCGTTTGATAATGGATTCCGCAGCGAATATTCGGTCTCCGGCTGCAGAGAGCTCCATCTTTCTGCACCGACACACTTGAAGGGAGCAGCACAGCACCAACACGGCCCGCAGTGACGACTATCTGCAGAAAGCTCCCAGGAACCCACCGACATGTCACGTGCTCAGAGTCTTGCCCCGTTTTGGTCGTCCTAGCAACGTGTGTGCCCGGGGGCGGTTGCTGGGGAAGCGATAAGCGATAGTTCTGTGGCTACTGTCTCTTCAAGGCATTTACACTCGCCTAGTCGGATCGACTGTCTGGGGATTGGTTTAATGGAATGATATACACAAAAGACAGCAAGTTTTGCTTTGTGAGAATCTATTCACTGCGTGGAAACGTGAAAACTCATGTGAAATTCTTCTGGATTTTCCTGAGGATTTTGACGCCAGTCTCCAACTCATTAATTAGCAACATGAGTATTCATAATACCTGTACTCTTCAGCTCCAGACTCCATGATGCCCGGACACAATTATTAAGATTTTAATTTAGATGTAGTGCTGTATGAATATAAAATCTGTTTACTTAAAGCCCTGCAATATAGTTGGAGATATAATAATTATATAGGATGATGAAATATTCTTTAAAATGCTAAAATAATCTAATATTTATAAAACACATATTATCATCTCTCCTTCCACCCTGCTGACACTTTCACAAATAAGGGAGGCCATTGAGAGACATTTTCATTTTACCGGAAACAGAATCCACAAAGCAAAGTCACTCATCAGGACCTCCCTTTATAGCCACTGATTTATTGTCGAAAAAATATGTGGGCGACAATAAAGGTTCCTTTTCAGAAATGTGTATTTTACATTGCTGGGGCGATTATTACAAATTGCCCAACGATAATCCTCAGGCGCTTGAATAGCCTACATTTCTCGCTCGCCACTTCTTCAGTGATTATTGTTTTGTTTGATAGAAGAAGACAGTTAATTATCTGACGTTATACTCCTGCACTTCTTTATTGCCGCAAATATTTATCGGCAGTGAATTCCAGGTAGAGAAGTTTGTCCCCAACTGTTTTATGGCATTGCTCAATAATTTACAGCCTGGTGTCGATAGCTCATTCTATTTCCTTTACAGAAGGTTGGGTCATCGTCATAGGAAGAGTACAGTCCCGCTTGTTTGCGCGTGGACAGGTGCAGCCAACTCATATACTTGCCGTAAAAAATAAAAGAGAGATTCGTCATCAAGTTTCCTATAATATGATGTATGAAAGCTGAGATTTTGAAAGGTTTTTAAAATAGCAATACTAATCTCAGTCTGATTTGTGTTATCGGGCAACTGAAAAGAGTCTGTGCAGAAGAGCTTCATCATGACGTCGCCTGATATTGACCGTCTGCATCGATCGACATTAGGAGTGTATGGGGTGAGATCTGCGAAAGTTTGTGGCACCTGTACTTAAGGTTGTTGACAATAATTGCTCAGAAAATGACTGGAAATTTACATAATGTACATTTAGCCTGACTCGTAAGTAGCAAATTGCGGGATTGATTTCGGATAGAACTGTCTGCCACCTGTTCCACAGTAAGCTGCATTTGACACAGTATTTGATTGTCTCCCATTTTCCACACCGCATTTCTATTTCTCTCTAGAACCTTATGGAACAATTCAACCCAAGCCTGCAAAGGCTTGTGTCCCTGGGATACAGTTATATTCAGGCATTTCAAGGTGAGTGGTAGAATGAGGAGAAGGGGAGAGAGAAAGAGAGAGAGGACATGTACAAGCCTGCTTACTGTGGTGTAAACTATGCTTGAATAATGTTTTTTTGTATGAAATAGAATGTAATTTTCTTTGAGTTTGTCCATACTGTCTGCTTTCTCCTTACCGACATATAGAAATTGGGTAAACGGCTTTAATATCCTATTATGACTATTCTCCACACAAGTTGTCCATACATGAAAATGTGAAAATGTAAGTATTGAATTTGGAGTGGCTGTGCGTGTGTATTTCAGCTTTAACTACGACAAGTGAAGCCTATTTCAGTGCCCTGGCTAAAATGGGGGAACAGGCTCTACGCAGCATGTCTTCAAGTATACTGGGTAATATTTCACCACCCTCAATTTACTCATCATACACACTGCATGAATTGAACTGCAACAACTCCAACTGCAGCAGGAAGTAGTTAACTTCTTCAACTCTTACATTCTTACTATTACATCGGATATCAGATTTGTTCTCTGAGGTTATAGCCCTAGATAATTCTTTAAAAGGACCAGCCTGTCCTGAATCAGTAAACTTCTTAAAGTAAATATAGATGTTTGTGTCCCTGAGTATGTGTTTTTTTTATGTCGATGGTGACCTGAATATCTGATGAAAGAACTGTGAAAATGTGTTGGATGCACATTGTGCTTTATTGAAGACTCTGTTAACTGCATAACAAAGTGAAGAACACAATTTGGTAAAAA
Source organism: Gymnothorax javanicus (assembly GCA_029692085.1). NCBI lineage: Eukaryota > Metazoa > Chordata > Actinopteri > Anguilliformes > Muraenidae > Gymnothorax > Gymnothorax javanicus. The sequence goes on along the minus strand of CM056206.1, from coordinate 50,307,172 downwards.
TAGAATTATATAGGATGTGACTGATGGTAAATTCTAGAAAAACGAGAGCACCAGACACACTGAGCAGATTGGATCCCCTTGTGAATCCCCGCTGAAAAAAAAAAATTTATCAGCTGTGTGTGCCTGTGTTTTGTGTGTGTTATCATGTGTGTATGTGCTCGCATGTGCTGTTTGTGCATTTGCTCTATTGGTCTTTGTACTGTGTGAGTTTATATGGTGTGTGGACTCATTACTGCTCTCTTTCTTCACTCCCCCGACTTTCAAGTTATCACGTGGATGCTATTTGGGCTGAGAACACAAATGAATTTGCGGGTTTGTTTATTTTTTTTATTGTTAATTGGGTGCGTTTCATTGGCATCAATATAGATAATTTCAGAATTTAACCCATCTGCCTTTCTCTTTGTCTTCCCTTCAAGTCATTTCTCTCCCTCTCTCTCTCTCTTTCTCTCTCTCTCATTAGTACTCTCCCTCTCTTTACTTTGCGGGTGTGTCCATACTGCTCTGCTGTGTCAATGTTCAGTGGGCAGTTCATTGCTTTTTGATGGCTACTGTGTGTTCAACGTAGTGTCTGTTTTTTTTTTTTGCAATTTGTTTATGGGTTATTACTCATTTGTTATTTTGATCACTGTAGTGTTTCTATGGGTTATATTCTTCATTTTATTGCACATTCTTCGTTATTGTGTTCACTATAGTATTTGCAATATTGCCCTCATTTGGTAATATATTCTTGGTTATTGGGATTACTATAGTGTTTGCTGTTAGTTATTATCCTCACTTCAGTCTGTATTCTTGATTTTTGTGATCGCTATAATGTTTGATGTAGGGTATTGTTTTTATTTTAGTATATATTGGGAGCCCACTTTCAGCCCGACTTGTCATATAGTGACACTACCTGACCTAGCATCGATATACGAGGAAAATAGAGGCTTTTGGCATCCTTATTTGATGCCAGTGTTAAAATGAACCCCACCATCTAACCCCGAACCTTATCTCAAGCCCTAACCCTAAATGTCAAATAAGGAAGCCAAAAGCCTCAATTTCCGTCATATTTTGACGCTTGGTCAGGTAGCGTCACGATATGACGAGATGGGATGAGAATGTGTTGATATTGTTGGTTATTTTGATCATTATGGTGTTTGATGTTGGTTATTGCCTGCATCGTTGTGTATATTTGTTGTTGTGTATATTTTTGGTTATTGTGATTGCTGTAGTGTTTGCTATAGGTTATAGCCCTCACCACTGGTTCTTGCAGTTTGTTAAAACAGGACTGGTGTTCGTCACATTGCTGCCCTCGGAAAAAGTTTGCCAGACTTCGTTTTTCTCTTTTTTCAACTCTGCTAAGTAGCATTTTTTAAGTCTATGTGTTTCTGTGTTTGTGATCTACTTGAATACTTGAATGATTTTATGCACTGTGTTCATGTTTTCATATTTACCTTGGTGCGCTTGTGTCAGTACGTGAGATAGTAATGGTAAACAGTGAAACATGTTTGGTTCACTCGACTTGACCAAGTCCTCTTGTTGCTTTGACTAATTGAAGTTGTGTGGAGGTAAAGAGTAGTGGCAAACTTGATTCTTTACAGTCACAGAGCCTTAACTCATTCATAGCAACAAGAGGACCTGACTTTGTCGAAATGAGTGGGAGAATGTTTTTTTTTAATTTGGCATGGTAACGTGAGTCTCTGTGTGTGTGTGTGTGTGTGTGTGTGTGTGTGTGTGTGCACAGTATCAGAGTAGGGATCAGGTGGTTGGATGTCTGCAGGATCATTGAATAATTGATACCGACACACACTCAGGCTGTGTCTTCTGTTTGCCCAGCAGACCATTGAAGACCCACAGAACAGCCACAGTTTTGACTTTGTTTTCACTGCTGATTTTAGCTGTTACTATATCAGTGCATTCATGATTGCACCGTCTCCACCCTGACCTCGACTCACTCTGCTCCAAAGTCCAGCCCAGTTCTCACATGCACCTAACTTATCTCGTCTGCTGTCATCTCCCGCAGAAAACCTGATTTTCAAAATGAGAAAACTTACAGATTACTGCTGCAACACAATGCATGAAAATCGGACATATAATTTTTATTTTTTTCTTCAAGAAGAAATGTTCTCCACAGTAGTGATTGCGTGCACTATGTGTGTTTTAATGATACCTTATTGTGTGTCTTTTATATCACAGGGGATGTCCTAATTCAGATATCAGAGAGCCAGAGGAGACTCACAACTGAATTAGACGGAGTTGTATGTTGCTTTTATTTCATTTTTTTCATTAGATGTCATTGTACTGTGCAGTAGCTGCTGTTATAGTTGCCTTTGCTGTGTAGATAATGTGGAATTAGATCTGGAGATGTTAAACGTAGCATCCTGATGCAGTTTTACACCCTGGTCAATGCGGGAGCTGATTTGTACATTAATCTACTGAGAACTGGCCACTGTCAGAACTGGGGAAGTCCAGCTTCAGTACGAGACTGTGGTGCCCATCTACACACTGAAACAGTGCTGAAACAGGATTTTCCACTCTGCTATTCACTCCACATTCTAATCCTGATGTAATAATCACTACTAGTTCAGTGTAAAAAATACAAAGTTAACTGGACTTAGAAAAATTAAAGTAAACAGCTACAAAGCATTTTTGAGTTGGCTCAACTTAAAGTCCTGAGTTCTTTCAAAAATGAGTTTGCGCAACCACTGGGATCTGAAGTTGCGCAAACTCGAAAATGCTTTGCTGCTGGTCATCTTACTTTATAAAGTTTTGTAAACATTCTTTTGGTGTTGATGATGCTAATGAGTTCTGGAAAAATAAATTAGAATTCAGGGGAAAAAAAAATACATTCTTCAAAATCTACTCTTTAAAGGGTTAACTGGATTAGCTACCCTGAGACCTCTCTCTATGAACTGATCCACTGTATTACACTCTAATCCTGCCTTCATCATGCAGTCCCCTGGTCTTGAGCTGTACACCTGTTCCTGTAAGACAAGCAGCACTATGAGTCATACAGTCTTTACTCTCGTGCGAGAGGCACAGATGGCCTTCTTAGAATGAATGAGATAGCCGTGCTTTTACAACAGTATTCCTTGTTGCTGATGGTGCAGTTGTCACTGATATCTCTCCGTTTACAGTTTTGCCTGTTTTTGTTGTGGCAGTTTCGCTGGTTCCACAATGAAGTTCTGCAGGAGATGGACAATAATGTCAGACTGGACAAAGACTACATAATGGTGAATATGCTTTCTCATCAGATGAGTATTTTGATGAATATTTACACGTAGAAGTTTGAAAAAGTTTGACTACCTATTAATGTTTAAATATTATTAGCATTGTATGCAAAATGGTAACAAATGGATAATCGACAAATTGACCTTTCGTTTGTCACGTGCCCTGGCTTAACTCTTGTTGGGGAAAGCAAATGTAATGTGCTGGCACTTCAGCTGAGACGACACGATTAGAGAGATTTTATAGAACACCCACTCAAGGAAACCAGCATCCTGTCTCTGTAGTACTGTAAGTTAGGTCTTTGCTTCAATGGAGTCTGCGTGTATTTTGCCCTCCAGACCAGTAAGAGGCGCTATGAGGTTGAGGTGAGGAACCAGGCAACAGCGCTGGAGAGACAGATGAGAGGACGGAATTACCGGGAGTTTCAGGTGAATGTATTCCCTCAGTGCCTCTCATTATATCCCCGAAATACGAGTTTCGGGAATATCATGGTTTCGCACCACCCGCCGCATCCGCCGCCACCGCGTCCGCAGATTTTAGCCGTTAATGCGATAACTCACAAAATACTTTACATTGGCTTCTCATTTTTAGCATATGGGTAGATATGGTAGAGAGGATGAACTGATTACATTTTGGGCAAGTATGCACTCCTAGGTTTGCCACCAGGTGGCGCTATATATTGAAAAAATCAGTTTTTTAACCATATCCCTGGAACAATTACTTACACAGACCTCAAATTTGCCTCATATTGTAGGTTTAGTAAAGGGGAATCTAATAAAGGGGGCTTCGAGGATTGGGGAATTTCGGGGATATACCACTTGCTGTCGGCCGCCGACAGCGTAGGCCTAGTTGTCTGATGAAATACCAGGGGCATGTGGCTCTAAGTGGGTAAACTGTTTTACTTTTGTGTGCTTATCTGAGTGTATGTGCGTGCACGTTTGTTTGTACCCCTAGCCTGTATTGAAACTGTGGATGACTAGACTGTCATATCAGCTGCTGACTTTCCTCAGGCTTGGGAAAGAAGTTTGGCATGCAGTTCTCAGGATCTGCCATGTTGCACAATTTGGAGCCGGAGTTTGCGTAGTGCACCCATTGAGTCCGTATTGTCCTCTAAGCGTGTCAGCTGCAGCAACCTAACCTGGTTTTAATTTGTCCACAAAACAATACAGTCGCACAGTAATGGAATGAATCACCATATTGGGAGAAAATCACACAAGAAAAAAAGGTATTGAGCGTACATTTACTCGCAGGAAAAAAATTATCGACTTACGTTAAGGTTACCATTGATTTTAATGAAGAATGGGGATTTTTTGACTGACTAGTGTGGCGCCTGTTCAAAATATGCCAGTTTGGAATGAGCCAACTGCTTGGCCTCCGGTATTGCTGCTTGCGGCTTTCTCGAGATTTCATGAGGACTGCTCAGCTAAACAACCTCACTCTTGACACTGCTTCCTTGGACCACACTGCTTCCTCGAGCAATGCCCTGCCAAGTTTGAAGTTGATTGGATCAACGGTCCTCAAAAAAAAAAAAAAAATTTGAGGACAGTCATACATACACAGAGAGAGAGGAGAGAGAGAGAGAGACAGACAGAGACATCTCGATTTATAGTATGATGATACTTGAGTCAGGCAGAGTGGTGATGGCGAGCATCATTTCTGAAGGAGGCCCAGAGCTGAGTCCCAAAAACTGAGTCTTTTGTGGCCGCTTGGTGTTAACAGGACGGCAGTGACTATATACACTTCCTCAAGGAGAGTCAGCGCGATGCGCTAAAGGAGGAGGAGAGGAGGTTTCGGTTCCTGGCTGAGAAACACTGTGGCTTCACGCAGTCCCTGCTTTACCTCATGAACAAGGTACACATCACACCGTAACTGACATGTGTCAATGCTTAGTCCACATACCAATACACCAAACATATGAATCAATTTACCAACACCTTAATGAATCTAAATATCTCAGGAAAAGCTTAAACACCGCACGTTCAACATGACAAAACATTACTTTGTCTATATACTGACATATGGTATACCTTCCTCCATTTACCAAAACCTTTCTTTACACATATACTGGTGTACCATGTACCTTAATCCATTCACCAACATCTTACTTAATCCAGATGCCAAAATATCATTTACTTTAACAAATACATTACTCCATATACCTCATGACAATGGGAGTCTCCACAATGTTACCCAGACAACTTATCAATGAATGAATGAATGAATAATGAATGAATGAATGAATATGTTTATTTCGATCACAGCAGCACAACATATTAAACATAATTAAAGAATTAAAGAAAATAAATATGGCTGGTCGAAAAGGGGTTTCGGCTGAAGCAAAAGCGTATGGCTGCCGAACCCTTGTAATCAATTTCATTTCTGATTCATTCCGAGAATCTTTATTACAATGTGCCATCAAAACACAGATAAAATATTAATTATACTGTTTACATATACATACGTGCATAAGTGTGTACCTGAGTGCACATATATACATATAGTACATGCCAACTGTTACACCCTACAAAAAGCATATTAATCCATATTCTGATGTATCTCATATACCTCAATCCAATGCCAACATTCTACTTAATCAATTTACAGTACTTACCCCACGCTAATGAAAATAACACTTTTAAACTACATGCTTTATATCCCAAACATTCTTAGTAATCTGATGTTTCCTGTCAGCTGAGGTAGCTGATCGTGATTTATGCTTGTATCTACTCCCTTGTACCAAAATGTAATCTGATACTTCATGGACTTGTACAAACTTTGTTACTGAAATGAGCTTGGTAAATTTTTCTGAGTAGATCACTGTAGTAACCATGGTGGAAGGATGGCAGTAGGAGGATGGTAAACCGTTTGCTGAACCCCATCTTATAGACAGGAAAGTCCCTGCAGCAGAGGGCAGAGGAATGGAGGGATCAGGTGAACCAAACGAGAGAGCCCAGGCCGCGCACCCCAACACGACTCGAGCAGGACTTTGGGGTGAGGGGAGGTGGTGGCGTCTGGGTGGAGGGTTGAAGAATGCAAAGGTCAGAAAGAGATAACAAAGGAAAAAAAATGTTGTGAAACTCGCATGAGAGGGACATCTGAGGTGGATTGTGTTCTGGGAGTATGTCTGACTGCCTATGACTGACTAAACTCCAATGGCTCTGCAGATGGGCATGAGAGAGGAGGACCGGGATCTGCGCTGGCCTGGAAGAGAAGATTTGTCAATAGGCAGGGTGCCCTCTAGAGGTGGGAGGACTTCACTTACACTTAAGGCCCATTTAGACCAAAGATATCCAATGAAATGAGTTGATACATGCACCCACTTGCAAACAACCTCAATTCATGTGGTCGAAAACCTTTGTACGTCTTAAAATTTGATTGAGGATAGTGACAATAAGAATATCATAAACCTTTTATCATGCTGATATGGCAGTTCCTCAAATTTGATTTGATGATCCTTTCTTTCGTTTGTAAAAATATGCTGCCATTTCATCTTAATGACAGCTAGTAGCTGACTTGACCAGCTATCTTACTTTGCTATCAGCTGTTTGGCAGTTGAAACAGGTGACGTACCTTATATTCTGAAACCATGCACTGGCGACTTGACCTGCTGAGTCCTTGGCAATGCCATCAGTCATCTTGAGTTGAGCTGAGATGGGGTCGTTTACACTGCTACAAATTTTCTCTGCAACATCCTAAAACAGTTTTGTCTCATCGCAAATCTTTAATCTAAACTGGTCTTTACAATAAAGAACACCAACTAAGAGCAATACCAATAATGAACTACCATACTGTACGCTGAAAGACATGGTCACTTTGAATAGTTTGCTCTCATGCAAAACATTTGAAAACAGACTGTCGGATCTTCTGCAGAATCTTATTCAATCTAACGCAGGGGAGTTCAATAAATTAAAAAGGGTCAGCATGGGTGCAGGTTGTAGTTTTAGCCCAAATGGCATTACACGTCTTTCAAACATGTCTTCAGAGTTTGGATGCCCCTGGTGTAGAGTTATTCCCCGGTCCTGAGCAATTGCTCGCCCAGCATGAACACTGTCTGTTTTAGCCCACTGGTCAGTCTCTCCTCTTTCTGTACCCCCCCCAGCCCCCTCTCCCCAGCTCAGCCGCTCCCGCTCCAGTTCGCCGGGGGGGTCCCTGGGGGGAGGTGGGGGCAGGCAGATGCAAGCGCTGGTACCCCACCCACCCTCCTCCAACCCCACCATACTGCCCTTCTCCCGCGGAGAGATGATCACGGTGATGGTGAAGGAGCCCAGGAACGGCTGGCTGTATGGCCGGGCGGAGAGCAGCCAGCGGTGCGTGTGTGTGTGTGTGTGTGTGCATTTGTTTGTGTGTGTGTGTGTGTGTGCGTGTGTGTGTCTTTATGTATGTGTAGGCGGCAGTGAATTTGTGTCCGTGCATTTTTCTGTGTATGTATGTGTGTGGTATGTATGTGTGTGTGTGTGTGTGTGTCTGTGTGTGCACGTATGTATACATGGATGTATGCATGTGCCAGTGAGTGTATGTGCATGTGTGCATATGAATGTGTGTGTACGTGTGTGTTTGTGTGTGTATGTGTATCTGTATTTAAGTATTTGTGTCTGGAACTATTTGGTTGTGTATGTAACATTGGCCTCTATGATCAGTGAGCTTTTCCATGTGCATTCCTTCCAGTTCATATGAACAGTGTGTGTGTGTGTGTGTGTGTGTGTGTGTGTGTACTCACTGACGTATTTAAAACCGTGAAAGTTTGAATTCATGCATGCCTAATTCCATCTGTGCACGTGTGCGTACATGCATGAGTAATTGTGCAGGTGTGCGCAACAAGTATTTGAGTATGCCGGCTGACACATACTGAAAAATGAACACACACTATATGTGAGTATGCGTTTGGATGTGCAGTGCTATGAAAACCCCCCTCTAACCCCTGACCCTCATGCTTCTCCTGTCTGCTGCCCCCCACAGGCAAGGCTGGTTCCCTGCAACTTATGTGGCTCCAGTGGGAGACACTTCCCCTTCTATGGGGTCCAGGTGAGGCTCGCCTTTTGATATGCAGTTTATAAATGAACTCACACTCATGCGCACAAGGTTCCAGCCTTGACTGGTGAGGACATTTTGACCCTGCAGAAACTCCACCCTCAGAAGCAGTAGCAGTATGAGCAGCCTGCTGGACGCGAAGTTTAGCCGAAGCCAAAATGGAAGCAACGCGCCCCCTGCTCCCCCCTTACCAGTGCCTGGTCCTCGTCCCGCCTCGGCGACACCAGACAGAAGGGCGGAGGCATCCTCCGAGAGCCAGGTGGGTGGGGCTGCTTTTTAGAGGTGGTGCAGTGGGGCGGGCTGGGGCACCAATGCTTGTTTGTTAGTAGCCCTGTCTATGGGGATGACCTCCATCAGTGCTATGGGACATACATACTGATACAACTGCCTTATGCCTTGAAGATTCCGGCGGTGTGTTTGCGTTACGACCAGTTGCATGGAAATTTGTTCAATTATTGATTTTATGACTTGGGGCAAGACGAGATTGTGTTAAAAGACAAATAAAACAACAGTAGAAAAAATTTGTGAGGATTATTTATCGTTGCTGATTGTGCTCCTTAGGTTTGCATTGAAAATAAGTGGGATTAAATGAGAGGTAGTGTTTGTTCCGAGAGTGGCGTTACGCAGTGGCAGTTGCTGTAACAAGCTGTTGATGCACTTCCCACATTTGACCAGCAGGGGCACTGTGGCAAAGTGCTGTTTTCTATGACTCCACATCCCACCTTCTGGTGGATGCAGGGGAGCAGCTCCAAATGCTGAATATGGTTGGTGAGGTTGGGTGTGTGTGTGTGTGTGTGTGTGTGTGTGTGTGTTTAATGCATCCTGAGTGCTGTGGTGTGTGGTTTTTTTCTCTCCACTTCATGCGCTAATTTCTCAGCACCGCATTCTACCCTAAATAGCTACAGATGGGGTGAGTGTTTTGTTTTTACCAAGCTGGTAGTTTTACACTCTGCAGGTCATGCAGTAATATGGTTCCAGCATCTCTTTTCGACAGCAGCTGGTGACCAGGCTGGTGCCTTTTGCACTGTTGGGAGGAACTAATTGACAGTGTGATCGTGTGTGATTGGCATCTGCACCATGTACAATGACAGCATTCGTGAAAAAACTATAATAGACAATCTTCTGTGCAACCAAGACACTGGTTGTGATATTTTGAGTATTTGCTTTGTATCTATAAATATCCAATCTGAAGTTATGCTGTCCTGTATGCATTGGGTGCGCTGGAGTGTGTTGTGAACCTGTTTATTACAGTAGATTTCCTCCCTGAATCCACTCAAATTGCTTCAAAGTTTGTATTTAAAAGCTGTATAGAAACTTCATTGCTGTTTTTAGAAAAAAAGGCTGAAATCGAGTACCTTTGACTTTATGTTTCTGAATGTATGTGATGGACAGGACCTATGTACAAAAAAGGGTTTTCAAGAGTGAAAGAGACATGGATCAAATTAGACTTTTTCTGTTTTCTGCAGAGATTCCAAGAAGAACACCGCGCCAGTCTTTTTCCAAAGTAAGAGGGCTGGGAGGCGGGGTGTTATGGCTGAATGAAATAATTTAATTGGGTCGCCCTTCACTCGATATAGAGTTATGATTCTACATTGTATTGTCTTCACGGAAAGACTGATATAAAAAATACACATCATTGTGATGTCTAGTGGCATGTGAGATGTTCTACAAAAATATAAATCTTTTCATGATGTCATGATATTATGTCAGATTCTGCAAAAAGTATGAATATCTTTGTGATGGCCTTATAGCACATGTGAGATATTAAAAAAAAAACACTAGGTTCTTTATGATGTCATTATAATGTCCGATATTCCGCAAACACATAACTATCTCTGTGATGTCATTTTATCGCGAGATATTCTACAAAAATGTAAATTTATTGATGATGTCATGATAGCAAACCAGATTCTGCAAAAATATAAATATCATTGTGATGTCATGTTATCAATTTTGAGATATTCTGCAAAAAATAATAATAATAATGAGATAATAATAGCACGTGAGACATTCTACAAAAATATAAATCTCTACATGATGTTGTAATAGCATGTCAGATATTCATCAAAAATATAAATATCTTTGTGATGTCATCATATGAGATGACGTAAACGTACTTTTCACTGAAAGGTCCCTTTCTGTCCTCCAGGGGAACCAATCCTTTTGCAACAGTGAAGCTTCGCCCCACCACCACCAATGACCGATCTGCTCCTCGGCTTTAGCGACGCCTCCCCTGTGACCCTTATTCCGTTGTTGGAGTAGATAGTGATACCCAGTCCACTAGTGCATGCCAACACCAATTTGCCTGGCATCTCCATCAAGTGAAAACTGAGTCAGCCGCTCCCAAAGGTGGTTATATCAGCAGTGTAATCTTGCGGTTTGATAAGTCAAGATATTGAATTGTGTGATTTAACATCATGTGAAATGTCTCCTTCAGCACCTTTTTTTATGGTGTTTAAAGAGCATGAGGGATAATCAGTTCTTCAATTAGTCTCATTCAGCCTGTTATTTTAACACTACCCCAGGGTTAGACTCACAATCATCAAATTTCTTTCCGTTATGAATCTTTAGAAGACTGATTAAACTTTCTTTTTCAGAAGGAAAGCACAATGTACAGATTTTCCTCACTTAATCTCTCAAATCTAGATGTCAGCTGTTTGCTGCATGTAAAGTTTACTTTTAAAACACTCCTTTTGTGAATAAAAGTAACAATCAGTGAATTTGTAAAATAGAAATTGAGGGTAAACTAAAGTGACACAGTGCATTTATGTTCTGAAAGGTAATACTTTTTGTTTATTGCGTTAATATATTATTAATGCAGTGCGCTCAATCCTTTCTCAGTAATAACATGGACTCCTAACTCTCACTTTTGAATTATATATTTTGAAATATAAATAAGCAGCGGTGAATGACATACAGTGCTGTCCAGTGATGATGCATGAATAAAGGCTGCACTTCTTACGTGATTCACTCGATGTATGGTTGTAAATTCCCACAAATTAAAGTAGACAGTCTCAACTCAAACTTCATAGCCTTTGTCTTCAAATCCAGTGGACTGAAGAGGAGAACTTCAAAGTAAAAATTTTGTCACAGTGTAAATGCAAACTGTGCTGTACAAACCCAGTGGTTAGTTCGTCCATGTCAACTGGTAACTGGTCCGAGGGATGAAAAAGTCAGCCGGAGTCAGATTACTCTAGGCATTTTTTTCATTTTTATTTTCATTTTTTAAATTTCCTCTCTATACAGCTTGGAGTTGCCCTCTCGGCAATTTATATTTGTACATCAGCTCAGAACACCAGGGGAGAGCAGTGGAAAGAGGGAGGATGTGAAGAGTGAAGAGGAATATAATAATTTATATAATAAAATGAAAGAAACAGAACAATAAAATAAATCAGAATGAGTCTTTTTTACATACCTACAATGTTTTTCCTTAGCCTGCAGACATACCATATCAATAAATAAATAAAGAGATTTATAATGTGTATGCAATGAAAAAAAAGTTATAATAAATGGTATGACAATGTCAGGACCCCATCTTCGTCCACTGTTTTTTTTTTTTTGTCCAGTGTGTTTTGTTGCGGTGGGCGGGGCCTAAGTGAGAATGGGCATGGCATGGGGTGTGGTTAGTGGCAATTGAAGAAGATTGATTGGTGGGGGGGGCCAAGGTAGGGAGGGGTGGTGGAGCACTACACAGTCAGGGGTGAGTGCCTCTTACTCGCGCACCATCGCTGCAAACTCTGCAAGAGACAGCAAGGGTTGGGGGGAGGGGGTTACCTTGTTATTGCATCATGCAATCTGCAGAATTGCAAAACCAGATCCCGGATCACCGCAAGTTCCAGAATGCTGAGGGGGAGGTCTGGTGGCTGAAATTACCTTTAAAATGTAAATTTGTTTTTGAAGATTTGCTCGAGGAGGGGTGACTTGAGGGTGTAATTTTTATCCGTGTATTGAGTTAACCCCATCGAAGTATTCATTTTTTCCTCCCTTACTTGCTCTACATTTCACAAATTCAGTTGCCGAATAGCTCCCTCAAAAGTAATGGTAATACCTTTGGATACCTCTTGATGGCGGCAAAAGCCAACAAAAAAACTCAGAGCCTAGGGTTAAGTCCATTTCTTTTTATAGGACAGTATTAGAAGTGAATAATCCTCTATGTATGAATTTTATCTTAGCATGCTCTGATAGGGATGGAGTAAATTGGAAATAAAGGAAGTAAACTGACAAACAATCAGCAAATATCACTTGAGGGCAAAGAGATTCAGGCAGACAGCCAAATGAATTTCAGCCTGGCAATTCTCTCCTTTTTATTTCTTACATTGCTTGAAGGATTATTGAAAGACAAAGAAACCTACTCCAAAGGCGATAATGGAACTTCTGGGGTGATCTGGCCAAAGATATAAGGCTTCACATTTTTAGATAACTGACAATGTTGCAGCCGCAAGCAAGACAATTACTATGCGGGTGATCACTGCGTTTAAATTGCTAATGATAATTTCAACCACTTTGCGCGGAAATAAAAATTAGATTCGTCCTTGTGTCTCCCGAGTATATCGCAATGCAGCAGGTAATAAGGAGGCAGTCACCATAATCACAAGGTGACCAGCCTGTTGTCGGACAGATAACATTTAAAATTAGCTTTGTAAACAGAAGGAACACAACAGTGCTAATTTAGCAAAAGCACTGACGCAGAATGACACTGCATATTAGCTATTTGTTACCGGGGAAGAATAAATGCAGTTAGGATACTCGGGGAAGGGAGGCGAGGTAAGTACCTTCCATGCCAATTTTTCCATCTCCGTCCTTGTCTGCCGCGTGTAGGAACGCTTTCGTTTCTTTGTCGGTCAGGTCGCGACCGTCCGTGGCAAACCCTTTCAGGAAAAACCTGCAGGCAGAGAGAGGCTGTTTTAACGAAGGCAAACATACATGCACAATTCAGAGAAGCTGTGTATCATGATTGATTTTGCATGACTAACGATTTTGAGGGTGCGTGTTTGACTCCAAGGTGAAGTCTTGCTGTTTTAGATTGAGCAGGGTGCTTAACCTCAACAGTTTAAATGGACACTATGCAAAGACAATGCAAGTTGCAAGAGCATGGTAAAATAGCATATAATGCTCTCTGCATTACTGTAATATATAGCAGAATCCCGCACACCCATCTATCCATTATCTATACTGCTTCTTCCTCACTAGGGTCGTGGGGGAACTGGAGCCTATCCCAGCTGACTATGGGCGAAAGGCAGCTACACACCCCGCACACTCCATCATGGAGTGCACACTCCATTCACAAATCATTCACTCACACATTCCTACCTTCAGGCAATTTACAGTCTCCAATTAGCCTGACATGCATGTCTTTACGACTGTGGTAGGAAACCCACGCAAACACAGGAACAACATGCAAACTCCACACAAAGGCCCCAGGCTGGATTTAAACCCTTGACCTTCTTGCTGAGAGGCAGTAGTGCTACCCAGGTGAAAGGTCAAAGGTTAATGGGGCAATGCATTACTGCTCCTCTCCTCCATCACTATTCTTTACAATTAGCTTTTCTAAATGTAAAGCCGGCAATAAAACATACTATTTATGAGCATTTTACGAAGCCAATCATTTGCACATTTAGCTGTCAGTGATCAATTTGTTCTGAACCAATCAAAAGGCTTTGCTCTCTTCAGCAAATCAAAGTTATTGGTTCAAATCAGTGATGGTTCATTGCATCTCCACGGCTCCGTTCTTCGCTTTCTCCGCCGGTTCCCACTCTGCTGAAATCATGCTGCGAGCTATGAATTTTAAACAAAGGGATTTGAGCATGACACATGCTATATGTACCTGGCTTTCTGAAGATCCCTTTGATTCCAGATTTCAAGCAGTTCACTCCTTTCCCCATTCAGTGCATACAGTAACCTTGTTTTCAAAGTCACTCTCGCTATCCTCTCTGCTGACGATTACTGCCAAGATCCGTAGCTTACCTAAGGGCAAGCCCTGAAATTGGCTAACCCCCCACCTGAGGGTGAGCCCTTATATCAGCAAATCCAGAGTCACTCACTTAAGCTCCTCCTCCTCAATGAAGCCGCTGTTGTCCACGTCCAAAGCTAGAAAGACCTTCTTCAAGTCATCGTTGGATTTGGTCTTCAGACCCACCATCTCAAAGAACCTCTTATGGTTAAAGGTGTCTGCGACTACACAGCAGCGGGAGGGGATAACGCGAGGATTATATGTGGAAAGAAAAAGTACAAATTGAAAATTAGACAAATAGAAGTTGGATGATATGTTTAAATCTAGTTTACAGATGCATAGACAATATTTTGCAGTAACATAAAGGTTACATTAATTACTATTAGATATTGCAGTAATAAGAATTAACTAACAGTTAATTAACAGTTAACTAGCATGTCTAGTAATAACTTCCAATTGGTGCTCATGTTAACTAAGGCATTATTCATGCATTATTGAACTGTTTAATATTTCAATATAGACAATAATTATAATGATAGTCGTAATTAAGCTACATGATTATTAGATGTAGGATCTAACTAATACATCTGGTTATTGGACATAGACTGTAACCAAGCCATAAGTTTTACAGTCATAGACAGTAGATATAGACCTTTCCATTTTCAATGGCAACATGAAGTTGCACCCACATACATATATAGGCCACGTCAAACTACAGCATTATGGGCCCAGGCCCTGGAACTTTCTAATTGGCCCTAAATCTTTCCTGCTAATTTTTTTTTTTTTTTTTTACATTTTAAGCTTTGTCAAAACAAAGTTTGATTTTTGTGCATGTATTTGACATTTTTAACCAAGATGAAAATGGGGCTTTATACATTAAACAAGGACCACACTGAATTTGAAATTGCTGGGAAAAAAAACTGTCAGCTTTAAAGCGATTACAAGGAAATGTATTCATCTGTAGTGTCAGGATCACTGATCCACAGTTTCTCGAAACTTTCGTACAGGGGACACAAATGTACAAACGCATACTACGAGTACTGTACAGGCTAAATAGAGTATGCAAACAACATGAAATTCAACAATTGTTTATTTTGATTACCAAAGCTGTAATGGCTAATGTTGATGACAGCACAATGTTGTTTCCGTGCCGGCTAAAATGGAAAAAATGAATTGTTTCGTTCACAAAAAACACTCGTTCACTAGACCCATAAAAATCTAAATTCTATGGAAAAATCCATGAAGAAACACTTCTGCCTTGAAAGAGTGCAGTCAGGTCATGACAAGTCAAAGATCTCAAACATTACTGGTTTCAGATGGGTTGCCCCCTCCAGCACAGGAACACCTCATTCGCAGTGTGTGTGTGATTGGGACCAATCGGGCAGCTAAGAAAATTGACTTTCTCCGCCACTGCAGAGCAGGAATTTTTCACTCCACAAAAGACGGGACGTAATGCCTGAAGCACTGTGCCTCGGTCCTGCAGGGTCAGATTGCTTTTAGATTAATGTTCTGCAAAGCAGTCCCTTCACTCCTTGGACAACTGGTAAGGTGGCTCTCCAGACCATGATTTTGCCAGAGAAATGAAGCCCTTGACAACAGAAGACGTACAGATTTTCACATCAACAAGGAAGAGAAAGAGGAGAGATGGCACTCCTTCACCTCCGCAAGGTGATCCGTCCAGACTTTGAACTGGCTATAAATCACCCAGCAAACTCATGCAAAGTGAGTTACACCACTGTAATTATTTTACACACCATCTTCTGCTTCTGGGAATTTTCCAGAAGCAACCTCCCGTAGAGCAGGGAGCTACATCAGACTCAAATGTACTACTTATGTGAGAAGCCCAATTTCCTAACCGTAATAATAACAGGCTGCTGCCCTAAAAAAGCTGAATGAGGTCCTTTATAATGTTTGAATGAAGAGCTGGGCAATATATCTTTATTATACTGATATCGCGCTACAAGATAAGATGTCAGAGATTTTGGGATATCAAAATGTTGTAATATGACATAAGTGTTGTCTTTTATGGCTTAAAAGGCTGCATTATAGTAACGAGTTCTCTGAACTTATTTGATTGTTCCAGCTGTTGTCTGTACCTGCTTAGTCATCATATCCACATTACTAATGACTGCTTATCAAAAATAGCATTGTGTAAGTATTTTTTGAGAGCACTAATAGTTATCCCTGCAATATTGCCATAATGCAAATATCCGTGTATTTGGTCAAAAATACTGTGATAGTTGGTTTTTTTTTCCATATCATCCAGCTCCATTTTAATCCGTATTTAACAACTGTCAAAAATGACTGCAGAGGTCATTGGGTTTGGCGTAAAAATGTGAAATTTAGTACGAGCATCCAAAATACCTGAAAATACCAGCATCGCATGATTTTTGAAAGCATTTTAGTTTTCTTTGCCTTAAATGATAGGTAAAGTTCATATTCTGGAGAAAGAAAAGAAATTTAAATTGGTGAGGACGATTAATGGGTTCATAATCAAGGTAACAAAAGATGCACGTTAATATATACCTCAAAATTAGTGGTGTTAAACCCCAGTAGGCTACATACATGAAAAAAGAGCATTTTATTAGATTTTAAAATTTTGTTGGATTTTTAGTGTTTTCATCAAAACAGCAGGTGGGCCCTTGAGCAAAGGCCTTCACCTGACATTGCTCTGGGGGAACTGGCCCCTGCTTAGTTCATTGAGCTGTAACCTGCTGGGGATAAAAAGGCCTCAGCTAAATAACAGTAATTCAGACATAAAGCCAAGAGACCGGCACAGCCTTCTCACCTTTGACTGCATCCATCGCCTTCTTGATGTCCTCAGCCTTCAGAATGTCCTTCATCGCCATGACAGCAGCTGTGAGGACAGAGAGGAGGAGGGAGAAAAAGAGGTGAGGACATGACAGGGGGGAGGAGAGGGAGAGGAAGACCAGTAACAAGATGACCGAGAATGGGAGGAATCCGTTTGATGGAAAAATTGAGGGTGGTGGAGAAGGTGACACACTTAATTAGGGTAACAAGTGTGAAGACTTTGCAGAGACAAATTTATAGGGGAAGCATTTTTTCTTTCATATTAACACTAATTTTGTTGGCGGAAATAAATGCATAAATAAATGTGACACAACTTCAGTTCAAGATAGGTTTGGACATGCGCCCAACTCCATGGCCTTTCCTCCCAAATTAAAAGTTTTAAATGGCGATATTTCTCTAAAGGTTGACAAAGTCACTGCCGGCTCTGTGTGCCAGCCTTTGCCAAGGCCAGTTAAATTAGCTATTTTTATAGTGCTGCCACAGTTCCCACAGGCAGTGTCGCAGGGAAGGGCTTCGGAGGGAGCTGCCTTGGCAGGTGGATCAGTGGTGGCAGAGTGCCGATATCCCGTTCCCATCACCCGCACATCCATCCGTTTATTTGTTTAGACTGATGAAGCCCAAATTGACTCCACCTCTCAGGGGTGTTTCCATGGATACCTGAGAATGAGGCTAATCAGAGGCAGCCTCCAAGGGTGGGTATCAGGAGGCAGCAATGAAAATTAGCAGTTAGCGGGAGCTGGAGGTCATTCAAGGTCATTCTCTTCCTAAATATACAAAGTTTCTCTCTCTCTCTTAGCCCCAGGCAATTAAAGTGCCTGCAGTGTCCACACAATGAAATGAACCTTGGCATGCTAATACGGAGGGTAGGACCACTCACTGGTTCTGTACTGGGCAGTGCAGTGACCCCGCCTCCCGTTACTCCCCTCCCTCTACAACTGCTAGTGTCTCTAAGAGACCAGCTGTCTGTTACTCAATGAGACGCAGATATTTTCTGTCCACTGTATGTCTTCCTGTCAGTCTCTCTTTCCCACATAAACACTAACACAAAAAACCCCTTTCTCATCCTATTACTGGTTCAAGTAAGATTCAAGAGCCAAACTCAGAGGGTGTTTGAGCATGTGCAAATATGCCCACTTTCTTGTGATAGCCTAAGAGCCAGTTCATTATCAGAGTAAGGGTTCAGTGTTGCAGAAAGAACTTATTAGTGAAACATTTTGAAGGCTCTAGAGTTCTAGGGAATTTCGTAGAAATGCAAGAAATCTTGGATTTTTGCTTGAAGGGAAAAATGAAAATCAGTTACATAAGCAATAGGGCTGGAGTCTGAAAATCTGAATAATAAATGCCTATAACTTCAAGTGAAATATAGATTGTTCTGTAACAGCCGTGATCATCTTGGGCCACTCCATGGTAAGGGTAAACCAACCACTGACTATTTCGATCATTACTGTAACGGTCATGCCTCCCTCCGCGTCACCCTGCAGATGAGGGGTGTCAAGCTGGTCTGTAAAAGGGCCAAGAGGCTGCAGGTTTTCATTCCAATCGAGCAGAAGCACACCTGATACAACTAATCAACTGTCCAGGCTGAGATCAGGTGAATGAATTAGTTGTATCAGGTGTGCTTCTGCTTGGTTGGATTGAAAACCTGCAGCCCCTTGGCCCTTTAACAGACCAGTTTGGCACCCCTGCTGCGCCGTAGATGCTCTTATAATCGTATTCGTTGACCCTCCGATCACCTGTTAACTCACTGCCACCTGCAGTGCATTTCCACCGTTAATGCACACAAGTGACACAGCATTTAAAGGGGCTGTGTCGCGATTACTGCGCCTGCTCGCAACTCTGTACGAAGTAAATCTGCTCAAATGCAAGTCAAAATCTAGAAGGTATTTTTCTTCTTCTATAATTATTGGCGATGGAAAATAGCTCACATTCTCCATATCCCTCGGCTAAAGCTTAAAATTGCACTTTGCGCTTTGAATCCTCATATTTCCATAGAAAGCTCCTCAATATAAAAAGCATAATGCCAGAGTAACTAAAATATATAAATGCAATGCAAACGGAGCCGGATTGGCAAAGATGGAATCAGACTATGACTTACAGTCAAGCAGATTCACTTTCTTGGGATGTTCTTTCCTAGCATGCACAGTAATCATAACACAGCTTCCTGAATTCCTTCACTTCATGGCCGATGTTTGAAATCCCTGGTTACTCTTTGGCTGCATCCAAATGCTTTAAAACACTTGGACCCGTTGTCTGCCCGGTTTTCCTTCATATGGATAGCAAATGTCACACAGGTCAAGGGAAGGTTGCAGGGAGATTTTAAATGGCCTTGGGGCATGTTCAAGAAAAATCGGATGTCCGGTACTTCAATACGTCATGAGCTTGACAATGATGGATAATGACAGGACTGATCCTACAGGGAGACTATGACAAATGATGTGTCCAATCTCTAAAGATGCAAAGGATTGTGGTCTATATTCTATGATTCCTTTATTCCAAGGTTGGACCTGTGTTTCCTTGCCAGAAGGAATCAATGAAGGAACTAATTGCCTCTTTTCCTGCATGAATCAAAAAATCCGGACGCTCCATTTCATCACTGCTGGCCGAACTATTTGTGTGTCATACCCGCAATCAATGAAGGTTCCTTGCTCTTTAGAGAAGTCGTATGCGCACCCTCTGTGTTTCTTGTGGGCTACAGGCTCCGTGGTAGACATACTCCTTGGCAGGGGTGTAAAGTCCAGGTTCAGAAAGTTGAAATCCTCCCCAGAACTTTATTCCAACCACTTCGATTTACTTCGGACAGGAGATAGAGCCAATATGAGTGATCAACTCATTCTGTAGGAGGGAGGAAAACTTGGCAGGACTTTTACTTTCTGACCCCTGGATTTTACACCTCTGCTCCTTTGTATAATCATACTGTGAATTATCGGGTATCCGCAATCTACCTGCATTGTAGATGACCTTATTATAATAAAGCCTCACATGTACGCTCACTTATGTCTGTCATGGAAGAAGCATCAAAATTTCAAAGGGTAATTTAAAGACGGTCATCTAAATATCCCCACGAAATATGATGCTTTTTATCCTTTCAGTTTCAGATAAAAAACATTAGGCCTAATAGCTAGAGCAATTTTTTAAATAAACAAGTGAATCTTGAGATTACCTCTTATAGTAAAATCATTGAGTCGTTCACATCTGTTAAGAGCAAGAAACCAGTATTTTTCACGAGCCTGTCTGGTGAGGACAACATTACAATTGTAAACTACTCAAAGATGCAGTGGTTCTGAAAAGCTATCAACCACATAGCGACTGATAGTGGTACGCAATCAGTGCTTTGCCCGTAGCTGCTCACTGAGTACAAAGATAGATGAATGGTCCACTTTTATTGAATTCATACATAGGCTATTTGTATTTTGCACAAATGCGTTTGTTATTTCATTGCAGGTTACCTCATGGAACTTGCTTTATATCCACACACTCGCTCAGAAGGCTTGGTGATCATAGAAGGATACAGTAGGCTACAGTCAATACGTTTAAAAACCTTCGTCCGTCCTCGTTCTAAAGGGAATCAATTGAACCGGAAAACCACAAGCAATTAGCGCTAAGAATACAACTTGAAGTTCTAAGTAGGTAATTCCCGGGAATTCAAGTCCTTACTTGAGAAAATGAGCATTTCATCATTTTTTGCGCAGATTTTGGAAAAAAGACATGTCTGTTCTCATAGATAAATGCACCGACCACGGAACATAAGTTAGGTGCGCCAGATCGCATTTCAGCACGACCAGAGTCATCAGAAATTTCCACGATGTCACCCATAACAGTGCCTCGTCGTTTCAGCCAAGACTGAATCGTATGCTTTACTCAGATTCGTCGCACAAGTAACTGCATATTCAAAAGTAGATGCAAAAATTATATGAAGGTCTAATATGTCTTAACTTCGTTTAGTCACTCGCAAGTAACTGGATTTATCATTTCCTGCTTTGAATCTTAGAGACGGATACTAAATAAATAAATAAATAAAAAGCACGCACTGGCACACACACAGTGCGACTCTCTGGAATGGAGTGACATAGCTCAAAATACTAATTTAGGAAATCGATGGATTAAACTTTTGAAGCATGATCTCATGCGTCAACTCTCGATATTTTAAAGTTTTGCTGCGGGGTCAAATGCAATGCTTGATCAACTTTGTCACTGGTATGCATTGTGCCGCACCAAAAGTCATTTTCGTTCTCTCTCCGCCTATCAAATAACCATTACAATACAAGGCAAGTTGCTCCACTGTCAGGTCTCAGCAATAGGCAACAGATTTTCACGGCGTAAGCATAATGTGGACTGCATGAAGATAAGGAGGATGCGTCAGAGAAATTCTCAAGAGCACCATTTCCTAAAAAAAGAAGTGAAGGTTTTAAGCCTGCAGAGGCAGTCAAGCATTGACAGTAAGCTCGTCAACCCCCCCCCCCGCTTGATTATAATGCCCCACCCACCCGCATCGCTCATAAATACTAAGTACTACACGGTGTCAATTCATAATTCACTTTAATCTGTATTCATCAGACGTCCTCTTCACTCTGACAGGCCAACGATTGCTTTCATCCTCGCCGCATTTGGTATCTGGCCCTGTCAGTGTCCTGTTGGTGGTTTGGACAGAAGGGTGAGGTGTAGCACAGCCCGCATTAATGCCTGTGGATATGTGGCCCAACCTGGGCCATGGCATCTGGCAACCAGGCCTGGTACAAAACTGGCATCCTTTCTGGATGCAAAGTTGACTGTACTGGTGTTCCTGTAGTAGTATGTTTGGCTTGTAGGGTATAAAATAGCTACAAGTTTTCTTGTGATACAGGCTGTGTCCTGTTGATTGGTTGTAAAATAGTCAGTGGCTTACCTATAACACTGGGTGTGATCAGAAGCGTGTAAAGTAGTCACTGGCTTTCCTGTAATGCTGGATGTGGCTTCTAGGGCGTGAAATAGCTTTTTGTTATACTGGGCGAGGCCTGAGGGGATTGAAATCCCCTTGCTTCTCCAACAATATTGGATGTTGCCTCTGGGACATGAAATAGTCACTGGATTTCCTGTACTGCTGGGTGTGGCCTGTAGGACGTGAAATAGTCTCTGGCTTTCCTGTACTGCTGGGTGTGGCCTGTAGGGCGTGAAATAGTCTCTGGCTTTCCTGTACTGCTGGGTGTGGCCTGTATGACGTGAAATAGTCTCTGGCTTTCCTGTACTGCTGGGTGTGGCCTGTAAGGAGTGAAATAGTCTCTGGCTTTCCTGTACTGCTGGGTGTGGCCTGTATGGAGTGAAATAGTCTCTGGCTTTCCTGTACTGCTGGGTGTGGCCTGTATGAGTGAAATAGTCACTGGCTTTCCTGTACTGCTGGGTGTGGCCTGTATGACGTGAAATAGTCTCTGGCTTTCCTGTACTGCTGGGTGTGGCCTGTATGGACGTGAAATAGTCTCTGGCTTTCCTGTACTGCTGGGTGTGGCCTGTAAGGAGTGAAATAGTCTCTGGCTTTTCTGTACTGCTGGGTGTGGCCCGTAAGGAGTGAAATAGTCTCTGGCTTTCCTGTACTGCTGGGTGTGGCCTGTATGACATGAAATAGTCTCTGGCTTTTCTGTACTGCTGGGTGTGGCCTGTAAGGAGTGAAATAGTCTCTGGCTTTCCTGTACTGCTGGGTGTGGCCTGTAAGGAGTGAAATAGTCTCTGGCTTTCCTGTACTGCTGGGTGTGGCCTGTATGGAGTGAAATAGTCACTGGCTTTCCAATAATATTAGACATTCCTGTAGGGTGTAAAATAATTACCAGCTCAAATGTGCTCATCAGTAAAGTGTTCCTGATAAACAGTAGTGCATGACTTGAATTACTGATCGGAATCTAACAGAAGAACTTGAAAAAGTGGAGGGTTTGAAGGACAAAGTGACTCGAACAAACAGAAAAGCCGGTGTCAACGCTCTACATTGGGACCAAACTACAGAGCCTAGTTCGCAGCGTGAGAAACATGACCTAAAAGCTTTAGTAGTGTCCTCAGGCATGCTGTAACCAATCAAAAACTGCTATTTATAATCTCTCCCTTCGCACTCCTCTTCCTCATCCCCTGTTCCTTCTCTCTCGATTCCTCTCCCTCTCTCATTTCATTTCTCTTTCCGCTTCCTTCTTTCAATCAAATCTTCCATCCCAATGCTCATTTTGTCCTTAAATCTGCCTCTCTTGTTCTCATTCGATTTTTCTTGTAGAACACATATTGTAGTGGTCTTCATCCGCGTCATGGGCTTGCCCTCCATCCTTTTCTGGACACACGTACAGTACATGCTCCGCAATTTAAAAAGCTAAATAAAGGGGAAATTTTTTTTTTTTTTGGAAATGTTTAAATTCCACTACAGAGCCCACTCAACATTTAACTGTCCCTCCTATTTTCAAAACCTCCCCTACACCATGTAAGTACGCATAAACAAACAAAAAGACAGACAGAAAAATGCAAACACACGCGAACACACACACACACGCGCAAACAAACACATACACACACCCACTGTGTATAACCATCACAACAGTCCTTGAAAATATAACATTTCTAAATGGATTATGGCCTTTAATCACCAATAGCACAAATGGCTAATGGGTCTGTTTGTTGCTCTGGGAATGGCTATTCTGTCCCTATGACAACATTTTTATTTCGTGTTATGTTTCGACTCCAAATGAAACAGTCGGCCTCCTTTTAACTGATTATGGCACTCCTTCCGACCCTTGTCAGCCAATGAAAAACTTGATAACGATCTCAAGTAGCGCATTTCCAATTTCACTCATAAGGTCATAACAACATGACACAGTTGCACTTATTTATGCGCACGATAAGTTATTGCTCTGATAAAATCAAAAATGAAATTAAAGGTAATGGACAAATAACTCAACAAGTATTTTCTGCAGCTAATGACGTTGGGCGCCTGCGTCTTAAACATCCTGAGACGATATCACATCCCTCTGATGAGATTGCCATGTAAACATCCAGGAACTAAATTTAATATTCAAAATTTTAATCTGGTGGCCATTTCCTGTGCGCACGGTCGTCTTCTCTGCGTGTCTGTAAAGGCCGGGGGATTAGTGCAATGGGCTTTTGCTTGCTTCCCTTCATCTCTCCAGCGTGTCCTTGGATTTCTCCTTGTCGATACTTCTATCATATCCCTCCATCCTTCTCGTCAATCCTTCCATCTGTCCTTCCTCCCCTCAGCTCTGTCTTTCCTCCCATAATATCACCACTTCACTCCACCACTCCGCAGGCTTTCTGTTTCTTTTCTGTTGGCCGCCCAACACCATCAACATTCATAGTCAGTGCGGTTTGTCGGTAATATTTGGACTGTAAAGCTGCTTTCACACCGGACGGGGAACGAATTTTTCGCACGAAAGATTACATTCAAAGTCAATGCAAAGACGCGAATACGCGCGAAACGCGCGTATTCGCGTCTTTGCATTGACGTTGAATGTAATCTGTCGTGCGAAAAATTCGCGCGTCCGGTGTGAAAGCTGCTTAACACCAATTTTAGCTTTTTTTGCATAGTAGTCTGGCGTATTGGATCTGAATACAAAGGATCATGTTAAAGTGCAGACTGACTACTTAATGTGCAGGTAGTTGCATCCATATTTTTAGACCTCAGTGGGGACTGCAGCCATTTACATTTACCTTTACGGTCCAAATATTTACAGGCCGAAATGAATGTTACTCCCCTTCCTATGCCTGGTTCTGCATGCTAAATTCCTCTTGATCTGGAGTTATGAGCGTATGTGTATACAGAGAAGAAATCTTGGGAATAATGACTTGACGATCAGGTGTTAAAACACGATCAATCTCTCTATCTGTATTTATCATTAAAAATCTAATTTACACGCTCTCAGCCATCTAATTGCCCTCAGCTCTCCCTGCTTAAAGTTTGTGGTCAGGGCTGGGCTACAATCCCTCCTCCTCGCCCAAAACCCTCATCTCCCCATCTCTGGAAATAACTTGATCACCCTTGGATATGGGGGCGGAGCTGAGGGCAGTGGGCGGGCTCTTCCGCCTGTCCGTCTAGCATGATTGACAGGTGGCTGGGACACGGGAGGGTGGAGCAGCAGGCCTGAGACTACTTAAGTTTCAGCTGCTCTCTCTTACATCTAATCCACTCCAGATCAGTGCTTATTGCTCCCAGACATGTCGCATGTGTGTATATGCATGCAAATGGCCGCATACACACATGCAGACATACACACATACATGGACCACGCAAGCCCACACAAACACATATGCAAAATAAGCCCACACACATTCCATTACTGCTATTTCGCCAAAGGTTTTCGTCCAAACTGACTGACAGTTGATCACACAAATCGGCGGTCAGTACCCCCTGAGGCAATGTGAGGCTAAGGGCCTCGCTCAAGAGCCCAATAGCTACTCAGATCTTATTGGGCCTAAAGTGGGGCTCTCCGGGTACCACCAAACACATTAGCCTCGCTGCCTCGAGGCTAATCGGCCACAACTGTGCAAACTCATGCATATATCCTACTGCTAACGAAGTGTGGAATCGCATGTCTTTAGTTCCTCCTGTTTTAGTCAATTAGTGTCCATATAAAAAAAAATCATTTAAAGTAAGATGTATTTTCAGATGATTTATTTGGAGGTTTTAGTTAGCGTTTCAAGCATTTTGTGGCAAAAAAAAAGAAAAATCAAAAAGATGAAAAACTTGCACTTAAGTCATTTTTCATACAAATATTCTCGATGTGATTTTATTGTTTTTTGCCAATTTTGTGCTACATGAATAATATACCATTTTACAGAGGCATTATTCTCAATGGATTTCCTCATGGACTGAAATATTTTCTGTGGATGTTTGAAAATAGGCACACTTCACTAACTTTACAATACAGGTGATCCCACAACAGTTCTATTGGATTTAAATCAGATGATTGAGCTGTCCGCTCCATATTTTGTAATTTTCTTCACAGGGAGGCCCTACAGAGTTTGGATTTTTATTGTCAGTTGCTGTCTTCCTGTTCCGCAAAGTTTCTTCCATTTAATCTACGTGAAAATAACTAGTGAGTCCAAACTCTTAAGAAACACTGTATACAAGCACACTAAACATTCATACCTACACACAAACAACTGCACATACATGCGAGTACACACATACGCACAGACGACAGCACATACACAGGCATGCACACACAGCTTGGCAAGTTATGTGCTTGAAATAAATGAAAAAAAAAAACTGCAGTCAGAAGGCCGACAGCTTTGTTATTCATGCTTTCAAAAAGACAAGAGGGTAAATAGATTCACCGCTATATTAGATTTCACTGCGGTGCAAAACTGCTTGAAGGTGCCTTGTAGTTGTGTTGTCAGAAAGGCCCCTTGAATTACAATAAAACATTTGTCTCTGTTTAGGACCAGGATATGACTAAATCTGTTCTTTCTTTTTCTTATTTGAGGGTTAGATTTCCTTTTCAAATCCATGAACAGAGTCTATACCAATTAATTCAGAAGACTGAGAAGGATTAGCATCATATTTCTTTGACTTCCTATTAGGAATGTTCAGGAAAGTTAACTACAAACATATGCCCATAAATCTCAGTATATTATAGATGTATTACATGTGTTGATTGTCATTTTAGATATTACAAATTAATATTTTGAATGTTAGCAGTGGAACTTTAATGACATGACATCATCATGTTTTAATAACCTGCAGTTTGATTGGGCGGTGATGGTATAGACTAGCAGAGAGAGCCATTACCCAATGAGAACATTGATCGACAACCTTCTAGAAAAGTTATAAAAGCTGATGCATTGGCTTTTTTTGGATAGACTATTTAAAAACTCCTAAATGCTGTATCGTAAATTATGGTTACGCTCACCGAGATTTTACAGACTCATATTTTAGATTTTACCGCCGGTGTGAGTGAGTATGCATATGGGCACAACTACGTGCAAGAACTGTGAGCCTTTATTGTCTGTATGTGTGTGTGTGTGTGTGGGTGTGTTCTTGCACTAGAGGACTAGAAAATGTTTTTCCCCCACAGAGTGGGGACTTTTTTGAGAACTGAGGACATTTTCCCCTGTCCTAACAACTACAAAGTCAAATTGTGACTTATTAGCCAAGGTTAGGAGTAATCAGGAGTAAGGTTACAATTAGGGATAGTTTAATGTTAGGGTAAGGGTTTGGGTTGGGCATGCATTGCTTATTAGGGAAGATTAGGGAAAGGCTGTTGAGGCACGGGAAGAATGAATAAAAGTCAATGCAATGTCCTCACGAGGATAAAAGTACAAGGGTGTGTGTGTGTGTGTGTGTGTGTGTGTGTGTGTGTGTGTGTGTGTGTGTGTGCGCGTGCAAGCGCGTATGCACTACGCCTCCAAAGACTGGAAGAAAGGAAGAGTTATAAGTGTACTTAGCAGATTTGAAGGGTTCTCTTGACAAGTCCCCAGGTAGCTGCACTGAAGTGTGTGGACTATAAAACAGTCTCTCGGTTCATTCAGTTCATTTCATTACTCTTAGGGGAGAAGGAGGGATTTGAGAAATCAGAAAAGGATAAAGAGAGAGGTAGATTAAAGAGGAGGGGTTTGGAGGCTAAATGTGCAATAGAAAAAAAGAGTAGAAGTTTGCATTAGAGAGACAAGGGGTTTGCAAGCGAGGTGTGGGGTAGAATAAAATGGCAGAGGCTTGCATTTAACTGAGTCTTGAGTTTGAGCCATGCACAGGCATAGTCGCCCAGGATAGATTAAAACTGGGAAATTCTGAAGCTTTAAATCACACTTCCACATACAGTAAGAACATGGAGAGATATGTGCAAAACTTTGATAAAAGGAAGCAAGGTACATTGACATGTCTCCTGTGATCTGGAAAAACCTAGTACGTATGTCATTTTTGGTGGAAACTGAGTTTGACCCTCATTTGCTGTAATCTAGAGCAGTGAAAATCTTAAAACACTTGCTATTTGGGTTATTTGAACTGTCAAAATCAAGTTTCTATTATTTTTTTCTTTTAGGAAAAGTCCAAAATCTAAAGGTTTTTGTTCAATTATGAGACCCTTGCCACTGATAAACTCTCTAGGTTTTTCCAGATCACAGGAGATGTGTCACTTGCTTCCTTTAGTGAAAGTTGGGCAGATATGCATAACTGCTTTCAGTGCATTCTTAGTCATCTTCTGCTTTTTCTTACATTATTATTATTATTATTATTATTATTATTATTATTATTATCCTTTGATAACTTAGATTTAATGTAGTCTTGAGGCTTTAGTTTCATACAGATTAGATATGGATGACCAGAGACATTTGGATTCTGACACACACAGCAAGGACACGCACAAAAAATATACCACCATGGGTTAGCGCTTCTCACACAGACCAGCAAATAAGCTCATGCACAGACAAGCTCACTGCGGTGCATTAAATCCAAACAATAAAATAATGGCTTGAAAGCTGTCGAACAGACCAGAATGCGACAACCAGCCAAGAGCTTGACAGCAAACAGATTTGTAATTTGTGATAAACGAACCAGTTTGCGATCTTCAACCTCCATCCCGTGGGCTGTCAGAATTTGATTCCCTTTTTATCTGGTCACCCTATTCCCAGCAATGTTTCCTGCTTTGAACGCCGAATACCGTCAAACAGTGCTCAAAAGTACGAAGCAATGCAGTCTAATTGCAAATCAGCTCACGATAACTGAAGACCCCCCAGTGTTAGCTGTAGGTACTGCACTCTCATTGGTGCTCGAGTGACCAGGTAGGATTGTTATATTCTCTCTGTCAAATATTACATTTCTTCAAATCAGCACTTTCTCCCTCCTCCAAGCCAGAGACAGCAAGAGATTGAGACGGATGTAACAGAGAATGAAAGAGGAGCAAAATGACAGGAATAGAGATGGAAAGCGATCCAGGTGAGGACGAGGGTGGGAGAAAGCCAGAGATGTAGAGAGGAAGAGAGATGGAGAGAGTGATGAACAAGGGTCTGAATAATAGCAGTAGAGAGCTGGTCACGATAGGCCTGTCTGGGAGGGACAGCCGTGGAATTACTGCGGCCGTATCCTAAATCGAGCGGCAGACTCGTCCCTTCATCACCGCTGCACGAATGCGGCCTCCTCAGAAGTCAAATAAAATGGCAAGTCGTTTGGCTGCTTCCCAGTACCACAGAACCAAGTATGCAGGTCCCTTAGGAGCAAGCAATGGAGACAGAGAGGTCCATCCCAGAGGAATACGACAGACAAAGACAGACTGATGGACAGACAGACTGGCCCGAGGTTCCTGTAGCGGAAATGAAGTAGTTGATACCGGAGGAAGAACAGACACAGAACAAACAGAGCTGATATCATAGACTGTGTAAAAAGATGAACGCAGCACCTGGGTTTGAAAAGTGAGGCCGATGCGGCAATCTCTTAAAATTACATTCTATTTAATGGCCAGCAGATGGCGACATCGGTGGTTGCAGAAAGAAGTTCAATGCTATAGAACTCTATGAGAAAATGACCCTACTTTCCCACCTGATTTATTATTTCAATTGATGATTTTCCACATCATTTTATGGTATCTATCGCAAGTTTCAAGTCTCCTTCAATACATCATGATGATGTATTTTTTTTGTATGTATTTTTGTAAATTATGGTCCCAAATAGACTAGAATAAAGGATAAAGCCAAAATATGCTTTAGGGGCGTGGCCATCCTCTGGTCCACGTCCGATACTGTCAGATCCAGAGCCACGCTCCTCCCTGGCTCTTCAATTCACGCTCTCGTCCAACAGGAATCACATCCGGTTTCAAAATGACAAAATGGCGCTGTTCAAATTGCCAAAATCGACGCTTCCTAAATGGTATGCTGAAACCAATGGGTGATGTCACAGTTGCTTCGTCCATCTTTTTATGCAGTCTACAGCTGATATTCATGCAGCAGAACTGAACAAGTAGATCCTAAGGAACAAAGTCAACCGACAGACAAACAGGCAGACAAAAGTACAGACAGACAGATGTGATTGATATATAACCTAGACAGACACGCCATGTTGAGAGACAGACAGCTTAGAAGAATTATTAATATGGGCGGTCACTGCTTCCACCCAATCACAAAACTGCAATTTTACTAACTCAACCATAACTTTACCAGGGCCAACACACTTATAATTTTTTGCAAGTCAGAGCTGGAGCCAAAAAAAACTGTTGTAATTGCTCCTCTGTATCAAGACTGCTGTTGACTGGATAAAATAGTTCACATCCCCATGCAGGCGTAGGCCTATTTGAGAGCGACATATTGAAGGCAAACAGATGAGAAAATGGAATAAGCCACAAGCCGAAACAGAGAGTAATCCCCTCTGCAATCTGCTCTTCAGGCATTCCAGCACTCATATTAGCTTACACCATTCTCCGAAGAGCTCTGCAATCAATTCACCACCAGCCACAGCGAATGACCGACAGACTACATTTATAATGCTTTCATGTACTCAGGAAATGTTGATATAATTCATACAATACTGGTATGAATCAATTGATTCACACTGCAGTTCATACCGGCTGCAATTGAATACTGGTTCAATCAAGACATGAAGGTGTGAGTTGTAAATACAGCCTAGTTTTTCATAACCCGAGAACAAAAGTAGATGACTATTTTGTATGACCGCTAACTATGTGTATATCAGACATTAACTACACTCTTAGAGTCCCATTTACTACCCTCGCTTTTGTAGAGTTGATACTAATTAGTCATTTACTTCGCAGCAGTTCGATGCCTACCTAGAACAGGCACCATTAGCATTCTTTTGCTATCTCCATGCTTCAGTACCTGAACTGTGGTCTGGCTGAAATGGCTTTGGTGCGTGCATAAATGCGTGCGTGTGCGCACACACACACACACACACACACATACATGCCAAAAACTTATGCCATAAAAAACTGCTAACAATGTAATGTCCAGTCATTGTTTTTGAGTACAAACTAGTGCAGTGCTTGTCTGGAAGATTAAGAGCCTGATTTTGCCGGCGTATGCGAGGTCCAACAATACACACAGACAGATTGCTACGCCAATTCCGATTTTCCACCAGCTGCAAGGACTAATTGGTCATTTCCTGTCAGGGCTGCACACAATTGGGCAGAGAGGTGCATCTCAATGGTGTAATTCTATTTTGGGGGAGGGGTTTCATAAAAATTAGTTGGCCCTAGTGGGAGAGTCATGTAAATGAGCGTTATTTGGCATTTACCTGAAACATAAGTCTGCACACGACCGCGACAAACATGTCTAAACTGAAGCACAACCTATTTCCCGATTTCTCCAGTAGTTGCCAGTGAAAATGTGCCTAAATTGGACAGCGACTGAGCCAACTGTGTGAATTAGAATAGTGTCACATCATTAAAGGTATTAATATAGACATTGTATCATGTGACTATCTATCTATTCTCCTGACCCACTTTCTTCCTTTTGTTAGAGTCGCAGGGGGGAGCTGGAGCCTATCCCGACTGACTACGGGCAGAAGGCAGGGACACACCCTGGACAGTTTGCCAATCAATTGCAGGGCTCACTGCTCACTCGCTCACACCCACGAGCAATTCAGTGTCTCCAAATAGCCTGATGTGCACATCTTAGGACAGTGGGAGGAAACCCACACGAATACAGGGAGAACATGCAAACGCCATACAGAAAGGCCCCAGGCCGGATTTGGACCCATGACCTTCTTGCTGTGAAATAGTGCTAACCACTGCACCACTGTGCTGCCTTCAATCTACATTTGTATCATCAAAGTAAAATGAATAATTTTCCAAGTGGAATTCACTCCATTATAAATGTTATTCAGTTTCATTTAGTTGCAAGTTGCACGGGGAATACTTGCAAGAGCAAGGCTGCGAGAAGCTGGACAACATGCATGATGCACAGGAGAAAAACTGATTTTTGGAGTAATCAGTCATGTTTGGAAGTCCCTGCTACTTACTACTCAGTAACTGATTGAGTCCACAATAGCAGATAGCTTCCAGTATGTGACTACCTTAGAATTTACCACTATGTCAAAAATAATTAGATGACATTTTCCAATAGCCAACTTTCATAGTATACACCCAGAGCCGTCCTTGCAGTGTTCAGCATTCTACTATGCAACACAATCAATGGTAAAGTTCCATCATGACCCAGGTGATCTCAACAGCTTGGTAGTCATGTGGCAGTGTGGCACAAAATGATAGTGTCACTAACCTGCAAATACACTGCATACAATTGAGAAGAGTTGCCTGTTTTTTCTAGTGCAGTCGTAAACAAGTCTGCGAAACGCAGAAGTTGTTCTCTTGACAAACATCCTGTGTATTTGTTCTCTTAACGAAAATAGAACTTTCTTTAATATACAAAATAATATACAATTATTGACTTCAGTTGTGGTGAATCCAATGATTTATCCACGTTGGGCAAATGATAATTCACCGAGGCTGTGCGCCTTGGTGAATATCACTTGTCCAAGGTGGATAAATAATTGGATTCACCAATAACTGAAGTCAATAACTGTTTTATGATATGACCCTACTTGAAAATACAAAATAAGAGAAGGGCGACAACTGTAAGGTAAAGCTCCTCATAGGGATGAGGCAACAGGAAACACGAACACTGTCAGGAGCTCCTGTGGGTAAACCTAATCTATTTTTAGCTTGAGGTCGTCGGATTGATATTTTCACCTCTCGCGCACTTTTGCGAGTTGAATATCATTGTTTACAGTAACCGGTGGAGCATGCCTCGACCAATCAGGAGAGAGCGAATCCTCATGTCATTGAATAACTAACAATTATTCACCATGCAGGAGGGCAATATCAGATTTTATGGACCCAAAGAAACCAATACTGACCTCGGTTTGTTGGCCTCGGTCAATATTGGTTACTTCGGGTCCGTAAAATCTGATATTGCCTGACTTATCCTCAATAATTGTTTTATTACATAAACACAAACAATTTTATTGGATTTCAAAGTTTAATAAATGTAAACACCAATTCAAATGTGGACACCTTACAATGCCAGGTCAATTACCATCAGGGACGTGCAGTCAGGGTAGGCAGTGACTTCTTTTTTATCGCTAGGTTTTGTCAACCTGTTTCCACGTACAATGCCTGATTGTCAATCAATCAATTTGACCTTTTTTCTGGTCAATTAAGCCTGTAATGATTAAGAGGTGATAGTGACAAAAAGATTAATTTACCTTTATACTTTGATTCGAGACTGCAAAGAAGTAAATGAATAATTAATTAATTAATAATTAATTAGGAAAAAAATCTCAACTCTCTCGGTAATTCTGTATATTGTTTTGATCTTTTGTTTATCGGATTATGAAAGAAGACTGAAAATAAACTCCCTATTTTTTAAAAATGGAATTAAAAAGTATGTGTTTAAGGGGGGGAAATATTATCGTAAACATATTGACCACACATTGAACGCCGCATAAGAAAGGTTTTAATATTTGTTAATGGCATTGCGTTAGCTTCCTCTAAGCAAATATGAACAAACTTGCTGTCTTGTGAGCATTTTAAGTTCGATGCGCTGAGCAATAATGTCATGGATGGAACTGGCTCGCCATTCTGCCGTTTAGTCTTGTAAATTAGTTAATCAATCTTCAGATTGCTAATCAAGCAAAGTAATAGAGTTATCCTTTGTTTAACGGTGAGGATTCTGCCTACCCTAACTGACCTCCGACGGCAAGTTACTGATTACCATGTTATATCACAGACTTGTAGGGTTCAGAATAAACAAATTTAACACTCTCACTGATTGGATGGAATTTTTCCTCTCCGTAGATCTCGTTGGTTTAGCCACAGGGCAATATCACTTTTGATCGCTACACAGCACAAGGGTTTTCAGGGAAATACAGTGTTTCAAAGAAGACCACACAACCCTTTATTCATCAATGAAAAGGCACGGATAATTTGTAAATGTAATAATAACATTCATAAAATTCTTTATTACTGTCCTCCAAATGAAGGCAAGTGTCTCAATAAAAACTAAAGAAAACAAAAAAGGCCCAAGATATGGTGACTGTATGAGTACTGAAGCTGACCTATCCTCTCAACCTCTTTAGACAGACGAACACACTTTATCACGCCCACTTGCGGCCATCACATAATCACATGTGCTTACATGTGTTTGAGTTTACGCAGAAAAGTCACTCCCATTGATGCATCGCAAAAAAGGTTGTGATAGTCCAGTATCACGTATGATAGGAAAAATCGGATCCTGTCGTATTGTCGAGAAAAGACTATCAAGATTTACTCCACAAAACATTTTTTGAATTTTATTCACCTTTTTCTGAAAAAGAGTTAAATCTGTATGCACCTTTTCCCTTGAAATATTGCAAGAAATTGGACTTTGAGATAAGGTCCATACAAACCAGTTTATAGAAACACCCATATATCATTTAGCTATAAAGTCTAAACAAAACAGTTTATATAAAGATTCATATATTATTCATCTGATATTTCAGAAGGTTTACTGAGATTACGGAGTTGCAACAGCACTCACACCCACAAATTATGCAGGGCAAATCTTTTCAGTCTATCTAGCAAACATTAATAGCACAATTTACATGTAACTTCCATCTTAGAGAACCACAACAGTATATGATCCTAGTACACTGATATCAATCCCTGCAGTGTTTCCTATCTGGTAGCCTTTGACAGAGTAATAAATGTTGTGTGTACATACGTAGGACTTGCATGAAGCTCTTTCTGCCAGACCGAGGATTAAATCACACTTTAAAGGAGCTGTGTCACGATCACTGCACATGCTCACAATTTACATCCTAACAGTAAATCTACTTGACTGCAAGTCATAATCTGACCCCATCCTTGCAAATCTATCTTTCTTTTGCAATGTATTAATGTATTTTAGTTACTAAGGCATGATGCTTTTTTATATTAAGGAGTTTTCGATGGAAATTCAAGGATTCAAAGCACTATTTTAGCGCTTTTGCTGAAGGATATAAAGAATAAAAACTGGTTTGCCAATCGCCAATAATCATAAGAGAAGACGGTATTGTTCCTCTATGATGCTTATTGGCGATGGCACAGCTCCTTTAAGAGGCCATAGATCAAAATGTAGTGCGGACAAATTTATGCTTACTCACTGAGGGCAAGAAAGAGGTGAACAGCCTGAGCTAAAAAAAGACTTTTCAGGTTTCCATGGACATTTTCCCCACAATACAAGCTTTGATTGCCATTCGTTTATTTCCCACAACCTTCCAACAAATTTTATTCACCGCCTGATTATGTACTGAAACAGTCTGAAATTCCTTGACATTGCCTGTATTGATTCGATAGTACATGAAGTGGGCTGCCAATAGAGCACTTTGAATAGGAATTGGATTTGACAGGGCAGGAGGGTGAGAGAGACAGTGTGCGTTATGGAGAGAGGCATCGGCATGGTGAGGGGAACGAGGGGAAATTAAGACAAACCTGGTTCTCGGGGGAATTGCCTCAGGAGAGATAGAATAAGCTGGAGGACAGCGATGCTCGCTTTCCATTTCATCCTTAGCAACTCTCATCAACATTGCATCCATATCGCTTTTTTTTCTGCCAACAAGGATACAGCAAGTTTCAGGCCTTGGGAACCCTATACAGCTTCTGTATGACTCTGCAGTTTTTACCATCGTCCCTGGTCTGAATATCAATTTGTGTGCGATTTCCTATCGCTGCCGGAGAGCCGGGTTTGAGGATAGCGAATACAAAGGATGACCCCCCTAGCACTTCCACTTTGCCTACTGCAGTTCGATGTTTACTCAGGGTCCAACTTCCTTAATGGAGACACTTTGTTAGGACAAAGCCTGCATGCAAGTGTGTATACAGAAAAGATAAAGGGAATATTGGAAACTAACTTTAACTTTAAAGCTTCTGAACCACAATTACAAAAGCATCAAGATAGGTCATTCCAGGTCATTTGAATGCTAATTAACACCGTATGTCTGCTTGTAAGATGTCCAAACAGCAGCAATCGGTAAGTCTCCAAAAAAAGACGAAGATGCTAACAGAGTTCCGAAGGGGCACAATATTTAGAGGCCGAATTGAAAGTCAAAGCCCTCCCGCATGAACAAACGGGCGCTTGGAAGAATAGTTGCGGATAACCACGGAACAACAGCTCCAGAAACCACCGCATAATCGAATCAATCCACAGCTGCACTAGTCTCAACAAAAACAGTTTGTGGAGGGTACTTGCAATGTTTCAGATGATTTCAATATCCCATGCATATTTACAACGTATTTATTTGTATATTTACTTACACTCAGCGCCGTCGTATAGGGGGGAAAGGTGATGACAATTCTAAGGGCCCACAGTCCATTAGGGCCTACAAAACCCACAGTAGCCGCCATGACAAAATTATTCTGCGTAGATTTACCTAATATTCATAATAATGCATTAGAGTTTAAACAAAGCCATTAAAGCATGCAATATTGATGAAATACATTTCAGTAACCCCCTTCTTAAAAAATGGTTCGATCCATGCTTCGTGCTTGTATTGGAAAATTGTCTGTGCGTTTTTCCTGGCGGGTCGCAAACTAAGGCAGTAAACAGGGTGCACCGTCAAAAAAAAAAAAAAAAAAAAAAACACATAAATTTGGACACCGGAAAAGAATAGAGAGAGCACAGCAGGAGCAAAGCAGGGGTCCAGAACATTACAAAATTCTTTTCAAAGAAAGGTGAGAGTATTTAACTAGCTTGCTATGTTAGCTGTTCAGGCTGCTAACGTTACGTTAATGTAACTTGTGGTCAGCTGAGTATGGCATTACTCAGTTATTAACGGTATCAACCACAGAAAAGATCGGTAAGGTTATCATTCGCCAGCCATTATAATATGCCGTCAAAAAATCCAGTAGTAGCAGCCTAGGACACGTTCCTCCGTTCTTATTATGAGTGGTTGCATACTTAGCTCTCTCTAGCTGTAAGTGACTGTACAGGCTAGGTTTGCCTAGCGAACTACATGCAGTCAGTGTGGTAACCCTAGGTGTAACTTGAATAATCGCTTGACAAGGCTGACATTACTTTTACCGCTAAGACTAAACTGTTACTCTAGCCTGTTGACATAAGTCTTGTTCACGCAGGGGGTCATTTTGCAGAGCTTGCCCTCCTCTTAACAATAGCAATATGAAGCTGAGTGCTTAGAGCTATGGTACTGAGAAGCCCATTTAGATTTTGTTTATTCCAAGACTCGGTAGGTTAGTTCTTCATCAGTTGTTTCATGGAACATAACTTTAAATGTTTACAGAAGTAATATGAAATGGAACAATGAAACCTTTATGCACTGCTACTCCAGAGTCAGCTGTGGTCACTTTATCTGAACCTGACCCAGCAAAAGACCCTCACCACCAACAGTCTGAACATGTTTTTGATGGTGAGTGAGTGAATGTGAATAAGACAACTAATAATTCATAATCTAAATAATGATACTCTCTTTGTTGAGTGGTTAATCGTAAATAAGGAAAAATAGGGTGTATTGCATTAGGCACTGTCAAGAACACTGAGAAACAGAAAAACAAAGAATAACATCATGATACATAGTAAAAAAATGGCAATGAAAAGGCGGGGATGGGGACCCACACCGATATTCTGTCAGGGGGCCCAGAATTCCTAGCAACTGCCCTGCTTACACTAAGTCAAACAATGATATATTCTTAAATGTTCATCTCAACTTACAAGTCACTCCAAACTGGATCTTTGTCAATTCTGGCATTTTAGGCAAGAATTGGAGTATCTTGAAGATTCTTGCTGGCATACATGGTTTTTAAATGTTATCATTTCTGGCATTCTTAAGAGCTTTTCAAAATAATTGGTATTTATTGTTTTGAGCATTATATGATGCAGTCTGACGGGAAACAGTTTCAAATATGAAAAAATGGAAAAAGCAGAATAAAACAGAAATGAGACAGAATGCATTGCAAAATTTCATCATCATTTTCTCAGCTGCAGTATTTTTCCTTCAATGGTTAGGGTAAAATAAATGGCTAATCATTTTAAACTGAGTGAGTGACAACACAAAACAACAAACATGGAAAATAACAATGACCTTTATGCTCTTAAGGACTGATATTGCGCTATTTTTTTAAACAAGTTAGGACAATTTCTTGTTAAACAATATTTTGAAGTTTGTAGCAAAAAAAGTCAATGTTTGCAGCCAGACTTCTGCCTCTCATTCTCTCCCCTCATTAACTATGTGCTGAGTGGGCAGTGAGCCAATAAAAATGAGGCTTGGCTCTGATCGGCCACCTCATTGCTGTGTGAAGCTAATGATAGGCGCGTTTGGCTAATGCCGTCAACTGCAGTTGACTTAGTTTTTTTTTTTTTTTTGCAGTTGGCAAATTACAGTGCATGATGGGAAATGGCTGAAAGCCAAAATGGCCTGACTGACTGACCTCTGGCCACGTGATGATCATGTGATGATCACATGCACCTCTAAACTCTCTCGAGATTAAATTAGATACGCAGTCGAACGACTGCTGTGGAGCAGCTGACTGTGCGGGTTCACCTTCGCTAGTGGAACGTTTGAACCCTGAAAACCTAATTTAGTAAATTTGCTTCTCAATCTTCCAAAGCTGTTTGACATCATTAAGATGCTTGAAGTGATATATCCTAATTGTTAAATGTTCCATGCACTTTTTACAGAAAGGTTTAGTTTAGATGGTTGCACTGTGTGAATTACATGATGACGAATGTTGCGTGACTTGCAGTGGCGAATGTCTGTGACCCCTGAAACAGCGTGCAATGCGGAAATCGTTCGTCTCGATGACCTCTGGTCGGACTCCGCCCTAGCTGCCCGTGTCAAGTCTCGCACAGGCATCCGTACAGCCAGCTGGTGCAGCGAACGCACCTAATGGTGGCAACAACCTATCTGTACTGGGCTCAACTACGCAAATTAACCCTTTGAGCGCTGAATAAATTTTCAATGAGTTAAAAATGTAATTATCCTGAGCTGTTGAAAACCTATCATGTGTCAACTTGTTTAAAACAAAAACTTGTTTTTAACAAGTTGCCACGTGATAGGTTTTCAACAGCATCTGGTTTTGATATCTTACATCATTGGGCAACTATAGTTGCCTATGGCACTCAAAGGGTTAATCCCTTGTGATCTAAACAGGGGGAAGGATTTCCAATGGGTCACCAATATGGTGTCACATTTTATTGGATGTTAAGGGAAAACCAAAGTATATGCATAACGACAATTATAAACAAGCTTTTTGTAAAATGAGACGAATAAACTTAAATGATGGGTATTCTAGGCAAGGTGTACTGCCAGTATCCCTGTTCTCTCCTTGCAAGGCTCCTCTCAAACAGCCCTGAGGTCCCAGAAGGTCTGGAAGACGTGTCCGTGTCCGTGTCCGGGAGAGCGCGGGACGGTAGATGAATGTGTTTGATTTCGGAGAGGCGAGCGCGCTCCCCGCATTGCGCTGGCAAGATGATGTGTGGCCTCGCCTCGACCCCCCTCCTAAATCACCATTTCAGAGCAGGCCTGTCCAGCCCAGGCCATCAGGACTGCATCTCTCCACCGCTCCCTCTCTCCCTCCCTCCATTCTCTCCTCCTTCATTCATCAATCCCACTTTTTTACCCATTGGTCTTTTTTTAGAAGACATGATTCAATATTTAAGGGGGCCGGGTGGAGGAATGGTACATAATTTTTTTTTTTCTCCTGTAACAAGCTTTAGCTGCGTGATGCACCCAGAACTGCTTCATCTGTCTTCTTCTCTCCCTCTCTCTATCTCTCCCTCAGCACATCTGCTTCTCTTGGTTTCAACACCATTTTACTGAGGAGGCTTATTGCAGAACTTCGGTGATGGTCTCTCTCTCTCTCTCTCTCTCTCTCTCTCTCTCTCAGAAAATTCAGATTAATTTTCTTATATATAAGGAGTAAAATTCTAGAATTGCCACAGCATTATCTGTTGCAGCATTTTAATGAAGCACAAATACAAATTTGAGTTAGTACAGCGCTGGAATGTGGCACCTCGTTCGCCCTTCCCGAAGTGCTGGTTCATTGGTTAGCTCCCTCTGTAGGTCCATTAACACCAAGCCTGTTCCTCCTGCCCAGGTATAACAAATGTAATTACAACAGAGCAGATAGTGAGCCTTCGCTGTCTCCTCTCTTAATTGCACAGTACATGAGAAATCTGCGGCTCGGCCCCCGGCTCCTGCTCAGTGCAGCCCATTGCGGCCTCGTCGTTTGACATCGCGTCGCGTTCTGTCGAGTCACGCTTGATCTGGAGGGAAAATTCGCTGTCACGGATAAAGTGTGACAAATGCGGCCCCTTAAGTGTCGTCGCGACTCTCGCAATGAGACAAGCCGGAAAATCAGGTGGAGGTCTATCATGTTCCTGAGATGTCTTTCCCAATTTTTCCCAATGTTATGAGTTTATCACAAAAAATATGGTTTCTGGTCACTAACTGAATGAGCTCTGGTTCCAAGCCCACCCAGGCCTGACAGTGAACACAGTCAGCTTCAAGGTCCATCACAATTAGTACTGGTCACTAGGCCTAGTCCGCAAGAACACGTGTATTTTTATACGTGTAATTTTTCCTCCTTCATTTTACAAAAAAAAAAAAAAAAAAAAATCACCGTCTAAACAAAGATGCTAAAACACAATTAAAGTGCTATCAAGTGCATGCTGAATCAACAGGCAGTGATGACATGATTTAATGTAAGACAGTATAGACCAATCAGGGTCCTTAAAAATCACCATCAGGTGCATGCACTCTGATGTCACAAGAGAAAAACTTAGCTTTCCCTGTCCATGTGTAAACAGCGAAAACAGTTTCCAGGAATCTTCACCCTGGAAGATGTTTTCCAAAGGTCCGTTTAAAGGGGCCAAAAACCTAGTTTGCGTATGGACGAAAGGCTACAACAAATATAAGATGCTGAATTTCCAAAAATACCTATAAACGTGTAGACAAGGCCGAAAACTGAGAGCTTTGGCTTCTATTGAAGACCTAGAATCTCACAATGGTAGCCTTGTG
The DNA here is from genome assembly GCA_029692085.1 of Gymnothorax javanicus. Classification (NCBI taxonomy): domain Eukaryota; kingdom Metazoa; phylum Chordata; class Actinopteri; order Anguilliformes; family Muraenidae; genus Gymnothorax; species Gymnothorax javanicus. The sequence goes on along the minus strand of CM056206.1, from coordinate 50,266,229 downwards.
CCCAGTTTCTTTAACCCCTTTCAGCACTATAGGCAACTATAGTTGCCCAATGATGTAAGATATCAAAATCAGATGCTGTTGAAAACCTATTATGTGGCAACTTGTTTAAAAGAGCTCCCATGTGGGAGCTCTTTTAAACAAGTTGCCACATGATATGTTTTCAACAGCTCAGAATAACTACATTTTTAAGTCCTTGAACATTTATTCAGCGCTCAAAGGGTTAAGCAAGATTACGAAGTAAGCAGGATAACTGCTGTGAATAAATTCTGGAACCATTCCAAATCTGGAATATGGACTGATGTAAAAAAAAGAAAGAAAAAAAAGCTGTTCTGGATTGTTCTCAGATCAGTTGTCCAGCTAACTCAGTTACCCAGCCCTGTGAAACAGGCTCCTGGTGTCAAACACACAGAGCTTGCATTTCCCCAATGTTTTTTTGGGTGCCCGCCCATCCACAGAGACAGATAACTGCTGATGTTTCCAAGAAGATAAGGAATAAAAGAACACCACTTTGTATTTTTATTGATTGTCTGAGCACACCCAGGCTAGAACTACGCATGCTGTTTATTCCTGGAAATCAGCATAATTCAAACCCTGCTATCACAGTGTTTTATCGTATTGGTTTATATCCAATTTCACTTGTCATTCTATTTCATTTCGTCTTTTAAAGGGTCGGTTCATTGAGTACACATGCTCCTCTGCCGCAAAACACCACTTCTGCCCCCACATTGATACCCATCAATTAAAATAAATTACGTAAAATCAATATTGTTGCAGATAAAAAACACAGTAAGTCCAAGAACTGTTTCAGTGACTAATTGCTTTTGTTGCTCTGCTCTTTGTAATTGATTTACAATTCCAAGAGAAACCAAGTCTATGAAATAAAGCTTTTTTTTTAAGTCCCAAAGGTCATGGTCACGTGGGCCGCCGAAAAGCTTTCATTTCTGGTTTCTAATGACTGGAGGATTCTTTAATAAGGGGGTAGGTGGGAAGCATCCAACTGCAACAGCTTGAAATAATGCTCATAATTTCTCTTCATGGAGAATGACTCACTATTAGAGCCCAAGCCTAGCCTCTCAGTCTGTCAATATCTGGACAATTAAACAAGATCACCAGCTCACATAAGCTGAGCATTGACACATACTGGCCTCATTTCTCGGCGCGATTTTTAGTGATGACTAAGAGCATGATTTACTGGAGCCTTTAGTACATGTAAAACTAATAAGGCGTGGATGAGTACTGAAGAAACACCTTTATCAGTAATTGGCCAGACTATAAAATCCAGGTTCAGAAAGTAAGAGGCCTCACCAGTATTTTGTTCCAGGCTCTTGGGTTTGAATGTAGCACAATTATTCATCCAGAAGGCATAACTAAATAGTGAAATTAGCTGGCAGACTTCAGGGATGGAAGGAAAACATGCCTGGACTTATTATGTGATCCCTGAATTTTCCACCTGTGGTACCTGGTCAGGTTAATGGTGTTTGGTGTACTTGAAGGTCATGGATTTGCTATAGGTTAGTGGCGCCCAATCATGTTTCACGAACAGTTGAAAGTATCCAAGTTTTCATTTTAACCAGTCATTTCACCTGTTGATTTCACTAATCAGTGTACTGTCAAGCAGAGAGGAGGGTGCTAATTGATGTGATCAGCAGGCGCAATGATTGGTTTGAATGACATCCTGCATAGTCTCCGCCCTCCATGGCACATGATTGGACACCACTGCTATCAGTCTTTGGATACTCAGGCCTTGAGTGATGAAAAAGTATCTGTAGGGTTTTGCCTATAGCAGTTTCCCGTGGTGCGAAATACGACATGATATTGCGACACAGCACAGAATATTCAAGGAGGGAGAGGTGATCTTGAATAACTCGATACCACTATTTTACCCTCCTCTTTGGCTTACCCGTACAGGGCAGATAGTGCCTCTGCCATTCACACCATCAAAATGGAAGCCTTCCTATGACTCATTCACAATCATTGGACTGAAGCACACCTGTGGCCCACCGAGCATGCTCTTTCCACACTACGCCGCACAGCTAACGCGGCCTCGCCACCGCAATATCAGCCGAGACAGAACAAAAATGCAGGCGTATTTTACCCAGCCATTAGCTTAAAGGAGTTGTGTCGCGATTACCGCGCAAGTTCAGAACCTACATCCCCAGAAAGTGAATCTGCTCGACTGCAAGTCATAATCTGATTGAATCTGCTCAACTGCAAGTCAGAATCTGATTCCATCCTTGCCAACCCATCTTCATTTTGCATTGTATTTATATGTTTTAGTTACTCCACCATTAAGCTTTTTATATTAAGGAGCTTTCTACGGGAAAACAAAGATTCAAAGCGCCATTTTAAGCTTTAGCCAAGGGATATAAATTATGGAAGCTAGTTGCCATCCCCAATAATCATTCATAGAAGGAAAAAAAAAACCATCCAGATTTTGATTTGCAGTTGAGTGGATTTACTTCGTTCAACGTTGCGAGCGCACACAGTAATTGTGACACAGCTCCTTTAAACGCTCGCTCTGCCCGAGGTACGTGCCCTCCGGACGGGCCCTGATAATGCATGCTCGCGAGTTGGACCTGATAATCATGTCGCCTAGATTAATTGGTGACATGGCTCTGGTAATGCAAAAAAAACAGGAGCTTTCAGAGCTTGGCACCTAAAATCCAATCACATCTGAAAGAAAAATGATTTGTGCACCCATTGGCACCGCTTATGACTCAAAGATTGTCCTCACTGTGCAGTATTCCCCAGCCAAACCTGATGTCACGTGATCTCCCATAAAACTTCCTGATGACAATTTGTCCGAGCAGATTTAGCATTTGACTGGGGAATACCTCACAGCGAGGACATACTTTGAGAAATAAGTGGTGCCGATGAGTGCAGAAATCATTTTTCTGTCAGATGGGATAGGATACCAGGGGCCAAGCCCATCAAACAAAGTGCTCAAACTGCATACAAAACTAGCTTAAGGGGAACTCTGAAACCGCCTTTTTTTCGCATAACCAGAGTCGTGTCGCCTATTAAATCCAGGCGACATGATTATCAGGCCTAACTCGCGAGCATTCATTATCAGGGTCCGTCCTGACAGAACGTATCTTGGGCAGAGTGAGCGTTTAAAGGAGCTGTGTCACGATGACTGCGCGTGCTCACAACTTTGAACGAAGTAAATCTACTCAACTGCAAATCAAAATCTAGAAGGTTTTTTTTCCCTTCTATGATTATTGGGGATGGTAACTAGCTTACATTATTTGTATCCCTTGGCTAAAGCTTAAAATAGCAATTTGAATCCTCGTATTTCAAGTCGTCTAGTCAATCTGGGCGGCATGATTATCAGGTCTACTCACGAGTCCTCTTCCTAAGGTTCGAGCATCAGGATGTTCATCTTTTTTTAATGTGGTAGCAGTTACTGCACCAAAAAGTCAGACTTTGCACATCTATCTTGAGCATCTTTTAAAGGGCACACAAGAAGATTTAGGAACGAACCTCCGGCTCATGTATTGCCGTGTTCGCAGCATAAGCCTACAGCATAATGTTACACCTTTCAAGGGGAAGTTTTTTGCAGTCTTTTCTTTGACAAAGTTCATTATTCTAGAGCGCCAATCCTCTCCATTGTCAGTAGTGATTACATTACATCATGACATATGCATTAGAATGATCTTCAGTTAATTATATTGCAGTGAGCGTAGCCTACATCTTAAAGCAGTGACTAACTCCCGAAGATATACCATCTTATAGGTTTTCACTCAAATCCCAGCAACTCATTCCATCGCAAACAAATGATTCGACAGCTGGAGTCAAGTGTGTCAATGATACCATGTCATGTGACTGGGTGCACAACCAATTAACCATCACAAGCCATTTCACATCTGTCCTTTGTGACATCATAAGGGGAAGGGATCACCCAGAATAATGAAGGAAAGTTGGCTGGACTTGATTAGTCCATCTTGCCTCTGGGTGGTCTGTTTACAATATGATGTCACAAAGAAACAGATTTTGAAATGGCGTGTAATGACTTATTGGCTGAGCATGTGCTGACATGATAGGGGACCTTTATATCAGGGTTGAAGTGAAAACCTTCAGGATGGTTGATCTCCAGAAACAGAGCTGGCCTCCACAGCACTGAACAGTTGAGTGCTATAGCATTGCTTCCAGTCTGGTCACCACCACAAGCCTTAGTGACAGATAAATGGCACAGGAGCCGACTCCACCCAAGTTAAGGACACTCTGCACATGCTCAGCTCACATCACAGAAGCCTCAGCTTATCGTTTTTCCTCCAAAGCCTGAGAGTGCAGCTGCTTTTGAAGCGAGCAGTGCTGCCGTTGGCCGGCGTCCATATTGGCGAGGGCCAGAGCTGGGTAGGCCAGATTCCAACTGTCTGTCAACCCCCTGCACCCAAACACAACCACTAATGCCAGAAACACACCCTGACTCAAGGCTGGTGATGGTGGGGAAGGTAGATGTAAGAACAAGGTGAATGCAAGACTCCTTGTACCACAAACTGCCATAGCACAACCTGGCAACCATTTTGACAGTAATTCAAAAACTGGCTCATTGAAGGTTCATCTACAAAAGAGGCTAAACTGGTAGAGAAAATCTCAGGCATGGTAACACCGCCTGGAAGGTTCAAATGTAACATGGAGCAAAGAGCTTGTAGGGTTAGAAGATGTCCTCCCCACCCAGTCTGTCCATATGCATCACTTCCTCCATTTCCTTAATTCGATTTTTAGCCCAGCGCACCGATATACGCATCAGTTCCTTTTCTCCGCAGGCTTGAAGCTCACACCTTTCGACTGCGGCACTTGTTTTTATCTTGACATCTTGGTCTTTGATTTTCGCTGCAAACTGACTTTTTAAAAGTCGTTTTTGCGCGAGGCACCTGCGGAATGACTAAAATACTCTCTCTTTCTCTCCTCTCTTTAAAATTCTCTCTTTTTTTGAGCTTGTACACTTGTCATGGTCTCGCCGCACTTTGTATTCCAGAGAGGAGGTGCGCGGCCTCGGCGCTAATGCGACACATTCCCAGCACGCGAGAGCCCAAGGCTCCTCCTGTTATCCGCATGTATATTTAGCTAACCTTATTGTAGTCTTTATTAGGTCTCCTGCTGCTAGGCTAATTGGGCAACTAATTAGACATGATCATTATCGGCGGCAGCACTTGTAACTTCAACTATGTGCCACGTCTGGACGCCAGAGTCTTGAAAAGTTGTTGAAAGGTAGTGTGTGTGTGTGTGTGTGTGTGCGCACGCGCGCGCGTGTTTGTGTGAGCACATGAGGGCCAGGTATGTCTGTGCTCTGTGTGCGTCTGTGTGTGAGTGTATGCTCAACGATGTGTGTGTGGTTGGTGTGCGCTCTGCATGCCTGTGTGTGTGCAAGCGTTGTGTATGTACGCCAGCTGTATGTGTTGAATATGAACGTGTGAGTATATGTGCGCGTGTGTGTGTTTGTGTGCACATGGCTGCTCAGAGAGGTAAGTGCTGGTGCTCTGTGTGTGTGTGCATGCTAAGCATCCTGTGTGTGGTCTGTGTGCACGCAGCATGCATATATATTTGTGTGTGTGTGTGTGTGTGTGTGTGTGTGTGTGTGCATGTTGTGTATGTATTCCTCCTGTATGTGCTGAGTATGAATGTGTGAGCTGTGTATGTGTGTGTAGGCGTGCTCTGAATGGTGAGTGCATATGCCCACGTGCGTGTGTATGTGTGTATGTGTGTGTCTGTGTTCAGCATGGTGAGCACACATGCTCTATGCTAATGTGTGTGTGTGTGTGTGTGTGTACGTATGAGCTCTGTGTCTGTTTGACAGCAGTTGTTGCAGCGCAGTGTAAACTTCACTTGACCTTGAACCACAACAAGGAGTCCCGCAATGAAGCAAAAAGTCTACACTGCTGCATATGTTCTCTCAGCGTCAGAGAGAGGGAGAGAGAGAGAGAGAGAGAGAGAGAGGTTCATTGTATTAAAAAGAGAAAAGGAGAGAGGTAAAGAAATGGAGAGATAGATTCCGAGAGTATTAAAAACAGAGATGCAAAGACTGAGAAACTGAGAGAGAGAGAAAGAGAGAAGAGAGAGACGTAACAGAGAGAGATGTAGCGTAAGAAAGAACCTTATCGCCCCATCAGAGCAACACTTTAAGAAGCAGAGAGTGGACAAAGAAGAACAAGAAAGCTGTTCTTTGTGTGGCAATGATTTCACTGCAATAAAATGCAGACACACTCAAGCACATGCACACACACACACACACACACACACACACACAAAACACTGAGGTGCTCTCAGTACTGGCCACACTTGCAGCAGAGTAAAATGGGAAAAGCACTTGGTCACAGTCTGCCGGGCGGACAGAGTCCCAGCCCCGCCGCAGTGCCACCCATCACACTCACACAGCGCTACGGGGGGAAAAAGAGAGAGAGAGAGAGAGAGAGAGAGACGTGCTCTCTGACTGGGCTCACCCAGAGGCAAGGCTCGTTCACCCTCTCTGCCAATAGAGAAAGACACGTACAGTCACACGCTAATGTTCCACCAAGTTGACAGGCCCACAGGCAACCGCAGTGCTGCCCTATCTCTCTCTCTCTCACACACGCACACACACACACACACACACACACACACACATACACAGAGGATTCATTGATTTCCCTCAGTAGATCAGTCAATCAAAAACCCTGCATTCTCCCTCATACTCAGACTCACACCAGCACACTAATGGGCACGTATATGCAGACACACACACACACACACACACACACACACACACACACAGACATACACTAACAGGACCTAACATGCGCGAGTACATCCACACATTTAATGGAATTTACTCAGTGTTTCATGGTCAGAGACAAATGCATCAAACGGCGGTATTCCTTTATTTCACGGTTCACGATGCACTGGAGAACATTATCACCGGCGAGCAGAGAGATTTATTCCGCTCAAAGCTCCGCTCCATCTCTACCCTCAGTGCTGCCTTATCAAAGGAAGTGACATTTTCCTCTCCCTTATGCACTCACTACATTCCTCCAAACAGGGTGGCCTGTTTAGCCAACAGTCAATGACATCGACTGCGAGACACTGAAATGTCTGTTTGAATCCAAAAAGGTAATGACTCCATGTAATGGGTAAACTATGATGACAAGTGGAATAAATTATAATTTGTATGTGCGGATGTGACTGCAAAGGCTGTCTAATAGGGTCGAAAGAGAAGACGTTGTGATTGTGTGCAGGGACAGGGGTCGGAGGTCAAGATTACAAAAAGCTATTGAAAAGCTATGTCTGTTTCCACGGTCCACAGAGGGGTCACTCCAATTGCTTATTTTTGTCCTAAACCATTAGATCCACTGATTAGTCTAAAATAATGAAGCACAAAATTCACTCAAGAAAGACAAGGCTTTCATTTTGGTATTTCTATATTTCGGCAAGACATTTATGCCATTGTCAGGAAGTGCAGAGCATTCTTCGAAGAGGAGAGAATAAATATTGTAGACAGGTCACAAGGCAATTCAAAAACAGCCAATCCAAGACAATTAATTAAGGTCAGTCAGGTGTCAACACGATGCGACCAATCAAAGTCAGTAATGTATTTTTGTCCTTCCTTGTCTTTTTGTTCATTGACTGACACAGAAACTGCCACCATCTTTAAGAACACTCCAACCAGATAAACACCATCTCAACATTCATCTCCAACTCGCCAGGGTTTTCCAAGTCATCACAGATTACCAGCCCACCAAGGTTTACCAATTGACCATAGATCACCAACCCAGAGAGAAGGAGCTAGAAGCTTAGTAATTCTTTATTTAGGAAGTATTCTTTTTTTTGAACATGTGGTGACTAAATGATGAACATAAGGATCCATCTCCACTGATAAGCCATGTTTATAACTGCTGCGAATCAAACTAAGTCTGGAAGGATCCGGAAGATTCCATATCTTATCAAAATTTGACTGAAATGTTTTTGCTTTGAAATGGCCACGGCCTTACCCCACATAAACAAGTCTGATGCGACGGTGGAAAGGAAAGAGTCCCAAAGGGCAGACAGGATGAAACCTTAGGAGAAACCAGACTTATGGAGAATAAAGCTGCTTTCACACCGGACGCGAAACGAATTTTTTGCACGACAGATGACATTCAAAGTCAATGCAAAGACGCGAATACACGCCTGTATTCGCGTCTTTGCATTGACTTTGAATGTAATCTGTCGTGCGAAAAATTCGTCTCGCGTCCAGTGTGAAAACGGCCTAAATCTGATGGATATTTCCTTGATTCCTCTGTCTTAACGCCCATTCCTTACATTATCTTGAAGCGAGGAAAAGAGGGAAAAGGATTGAAACAACAACAGGTAAAAATACGAGGCAGGAGAAGAAGGCCCGATGGAAAAAAATTCTGTATGACGTGAGCACTCGCTTCCAAACGGCGCTAAATGAAGTAGGCACTTATTCTTAATTGATTGAGTCTGGTCCCTCTGGTATTTTGGCAAGCGCTTGTGGGCCAGTGAAAAGTTGTCAGATTTGCAGCCTAAATTTCGATAAACTCAGAAGAAACACATTTGCGAAGCTACTCAATAATATAACGCCGCTCCCAAAAAAAAAAAAAAAAAAAAAAACTGACATCTTTACGCTGTATTTCTGAAATGGGTCACTATATCCTATTAATGTATTTTAAAAGCCCCTTAATGAGCAAAAATACTTTCAATCCACTTTGCCAGTTTTCCCAACAGACTTGTCGCTCACTGTCAATCTCATTTAGGAGGTCACATATGCTTTAATTGGAATCTCCGGCTCTCGTGGTTATGATATCCACTGGACTCGGTCTATTCTTGGATTGTGCTCTGTTAGACTTTTATTTGCTAAGAATACAAGCCCTTTCACCATTGCCAAAGCAGAAAAAAGGTTTGTGTGTTTTTTGCATGTTTTTTTTATTTCCGCAGTGTGTCCATATATGCGTGTGTGAGAGACAGAGAGGATAGCAGAGAGAGAGAGAGAGAGAGAGAGAATGAAGGAGTCTTGATCTACCAAACAGGAATCAATGCGTTTCTCAGAGTCCGTCTCCTGTGTGTTGATCTCGAGCTGTTAGAGGGCAGCATTGCAGTTGCTTGTGGGTTAGTCACGTTAGCTGAAAGCAGGTGTTCCTTTCTCTCTCTCTCTGTGGTGTGCATGCATGTGTGTGTGTGTTTGTGTGTATGGGCAGTTTGGTATGTAATGCTCGGTTGCATAATCACCATTAAGTGACCCGTAGTTGTGCAGTACTGCAGTACGCAGCTATGAGCGCGCGTTACCCCACACCTCAACACCTTCATAATGCAACCAAAATCCACGTCACCCTCTGCATTCATCGCTCGCTAATGAAACTGTATGTCGCCCAGCACTGGAGGATAAAATGGCCGCCATTCGGTGGCAGTGGGGGAGACTTAAAGTGATTTAGTTGCAGGTGGTAGCAGTTTAAGCTAATGAGCTGGTGCGGTATGGGTTGCGCCCGTTAGCCCGTTAGCCTCTATCCCCTCCTCCTCACCCTTGTCATCTTCTGCCCAGAAGCTGTCCTGACTTCCCAGCAAGTGCTTCATACTAGGATTAGTTCAGAAACAGTCTGATGTATGTCTGTTCTGTCACTGTAGGCTCCATTTAAGTGAGCAAAGAAGGGATAAAGAGAGAGAGAGAGCTTGAGTGATAGACAGAAAGAGAAAAGGATAAAGTTGGAGGACAAGAGAAGGAGGGGCAGTGGAAGCATTCCAATATGCTACTTCCTTATACTCGTCTATTTATTCTATCTGGATGAAGTGGGGGAGAAGACCTCTGTAGGAAAGGAAGGTATGTTTTGAGTAATGGGAAATGCCCAAAGTGCTGAGAAAGCAAGAGAATGGGAGCTTGTGCTTTTGTGAGTGTGTGAGTGTGTGAGTGTGTATGAACACTTGTATACACGTGTGTACACTTTAAAAATGTATGGAGAATATCCCCCTTTGTTTTCATTTCAGAGTTCATAGAGTTGTGACATGAGAGTTCCAGAAAATCTGGTCATGAAGCCATTTTCTTTCCATTGCATTATTGGGCACCGTCTCAAGGTGAGCGAGTTCTTCTGTCGGTCTTTTATTTCTCTCCTATCTGAACATGATCTGCAGTTAAGTTCGTTGTTACCATGGCTATCTGGTTTATTGTTTTTTTTCACCCAAAATTAAGGCTTTTCCCTTTTGAGAAGAGAAGGAAAAAAAATCCAAGGATTCCCATTGCATGGAACAGCTTGGAAACAAAATGGCTCCTTGTCTTGAGTTGTCGCGACTCTACGGGGACTCTTGGTGTCTCTGCATGCCTAGAGAGAGCAAACACGGAGAAACTGTGAGCCCCAAATTTGAGTCCTATTATCATGGGAGAGTGTGGGCCTGCTGTAATGAGCTGGTACTGGGTGCCAAACCAACCCAATCAATCTGTGGGTTAATTGAAACACTTCACACAGTACAATTTGCATTAAAAACCATATGCTTTAAAAAAAAAAAAAAATGAAGTCGGGCACAAGCGATGCAGCCAGCTGGTTGGCCGTCTGTCACCCCATTTATAACCCCCCTCCACCATATCATTTGGTTGAGGGTTCGGTTTCCAAACCTGGCTCTTTTTACCATAATCCAGGGCCATAGCTGTGATTTTCAGGCCTTCTGTCATACTGTGACTCCTCCACCTTTCTGTGATATTTATGGGCCCTTTCCAGCTATGGGTTCAAAATGTGGGCCCCACCGCTTTTTCACAAGCTTTCACCCCTCTAGCAAACACTTTTAGATCCCAAACTCTCTCTACAGTCCTCACTGTCTCCCCCTGCCTGGATTAAGGGACATATAAAATATAAATAAATAGAGCAAACTGCTCTTCTTTGAAGATGAGCTATGCAGAAATAATGGTGTTTTATTCCTGCAGGCAGCTTTGATGCAAACTGCTCTTTTTTCTTTCTTTTTTTATGTCTAGAATATTTCTAATGTATGGATATTTCTCCTTGATATGCTTAAACATATTGAATTTTTAAAATAAAAATGCCTTTTGATTTAAGATCAGTGATGGGAGCTGGATTTTGCAGAGGAGTTGAACCATTCTGAAACGGAAAATCCTTTCGTTCCTGTAATGTATCGCTGGTACTAAACTGTGCTTTGTTTGCCTGACCGTTTCTTCTTTTTATGAAACCCAAGCGCTGAATTTCCATCGTAGCTACCAGCCCTTTTTGCTTCAGAGGTGACTGTTTGGCAAGCCTGTGTGATGATCTGCCCACATTCATTCAAACAGCCACTTCACCGCTGCCAATGGTATAGCAGATACTATCTCACAGCATCGCACCTACTCGCTCCTACACACGCAATTCAGCCCACTCCACAGGCAGGGGACACACACATTCTCTCACAAACACACACCTCTCCATCTCCCTCTTTCCCTCTCTCTCTCTCTCCCACTATCTCTTTCTCTCCCTCTCTCTCATGAACCCACATACATGGTCTCATTCATAAATACTTGACCATAAACACAAGCATGGGCTCGCTCTCTCTCTCTCTCTCTCTCTCTCTCTCTCACACACACACACACACACACACACAGTTTCATTCTCTCTCTGACACATATACTCCCGCTCTGTCATAAACACAGTCCTCTTGTGCGAGAGTGAATATAATGGTTAACTTAATGGTGGGTTAATAATCAATGAATGGTTGGTTATATATGGAGGATTGATACTCACTAGTAGTTTGGTAAACTCCAATTGGTTGGCAAACTGTGGTAAATTGGTACTTTGGTCAGTAATTTGAGGTGAATTTGTAATCTTTGTGCAATTTGTGGATTGCTATAAGAGATGATTTGGTAATCAATAGTGAATTGGTAAGCCTAGATGGGTTGGTAACTTATGAAAAATGGATAAACTCAGGTGGGCTGGTAATCTATGGTGAATTGGTAAACCATGCTGGGTTTTTAGTTTGTGGTGAATTGGTTAATCCTGGTGGGTTAGTATGTATGGTAAATTGGTAAACCCCTGTGGATTGGTAATCTAAGGAGAATTGTTAAATCGAGCTGGCCTGGTAGTTTGTGGTGGGTTAGTGAACCATGCTGGGTTGGTAATCTATGGTGAATTACTGAACTCAGCTGGGTTGGTAATTTATGGTGAATTGGTTAATCCTGGTGGGTTAGCATCTACAATCAATTGGTCAACCCTGGTGGGTTGGTAATCTATGGTGTATTGGTAAACCCTGGTGAGTTGGTAAATAGTGGTGAATTGGTCTACCCCTTATAGGTTGGTGACTTGTGAAGAACTGGTAAACTCTGGTGGGTTGGTAAACCATGGTAAATTGGTAAACCTCGGTGGATTGACAATTCGTGGTTCACCATATTTTCTGCTCACATTTTGCCACCATCTGAGTCAAGGTTGAAAATCGCTTCATTAACTGTGGTGCAGACTGGCGCAGGAAAAATGTGTCTGCCAGGAGCTAATGGCTAGAGCACAGTGTGCACACACACACACACACACACACACACACGCACACACACAAGAACACACACAGACACATACATAAACACAAGAGCACAAGCAGACACACATGCACACACAAACAAACAGACTAGCGCACGCACACACACACACACACACACACACACATGCCGCATGCACAGAAGACAACAAGCATGAGAGCACAAGCAAGAGCACAAATTCACACACACACACACACACACACACACACACACACACACACAACGCACAGACAATAACAAATGCACGCATGCACTCAGTACCGCATAAAAATGCACATTTAAACCAAAAGTGCGTACACACACGCTCACGCATGCACTCACCGGTGCACACACGCACGCATGCTCACACAGTCATACACGCACACTCCCTTCCCGCATGACTGAATGAATACAGGCAAAGTCTCAGTCCGCAATATCCGCCACAAGTAATGCAGTGACAAGCCAATTTATTTTACGGACTCTCCTGAGCACCGTATCTGAATGCCTCCCAAATGACCTCAAGGATGCATGTGCGGAAAACAAACACACACAAAGACATACGCACATGCCTGCACGCACACACGCACATATTCGCAGCATAGACACTGTGCATGTATCTTTCATTGCAGCAGAATCACACTCGTAAAAACCAGCTTCAGTGCTTTTTGCCCTGTTCACTTCGAGCCCCTCAAAGTGCTGCTCTGCGATGCTTTTCTCTCTCTCTCTCTCTCTTCTCTCTCTCTCTCTCTCTCTCTCTCCATCTCTCCATCCCTCTCCAGGGTTTGCGTGCACTGGTGTATTGAACCCAACCCAGACTAATGTCAGAACGTAATCGGCTTATATCTCATACTGGTCAGTGAGCACACGCTTTGATAACACTGAAGTTTGCTCATACTGGGAACAGGTGGGACAAACAGCTGAGAGCAGGCTTTCCATCAGAGGAATCATGCCGGGTATCAGGTTCGATTTGGTGTTTCATTCACCATGTATGAATACCGTCCCTCAAAGCACTGCTTCACCAAGCGGCAGACAATCCTGTCCTCTCTACCTTTGTGTGTGTGTTGTGTGTGTGTGTGTGTGTGTGTGTGCGCGCGTGCATGTGCAACATTTTGGAGTCAAGAGCAATCATGCTTGCTGGAATAGATGTGCACGCAGGTCCTGTTCCATTCACACATGTTGAAAGCTCCTGTCCCATTCAAACAGATAAAGATACATCAGTTTTCTCTCAATGGTACTCTTACACGAAGGCACAAAGATATTGGTCCTCTGTAATTCAGGCTCACACACATAGGTCCCCACTCATTCAGACAGACGCATACACACACTATCCGGTCTCCTCTCATTCATACGGACACACTCGCCGCTCGCACTAATTTTGTGAATGAGAGCCACCATAAAACGGAGAGCCAATGCTAATAACAAAATGCCCAGCGTCACAAACAAAGCAGCATCGCACACAGAGCGCGCATCTTTCTCCGTCTCTCCCGTCAAATCCTTTCTCCATCCCTCTTCCTCATCTCATTCCTCTCTCCCTCTCGCTCTTTCTCTCTCTCTCCCAGTGACTGTGGACGCAGCCGGCGGCGCCCCGTTCATCGAGCAATTCTCCACTCGACTTGAACTCTCCTTTTGCCTCAATTCCCGAGACGTAATCTTACTAGCGCACTCTCTCCCAAGGCGTATTTCATGCAAACCCTACTGCTTCCTGAGACTTTTTTCTTTACTTTATCACCCCCTCTCTCTCTCTCTCTCTCTCTCTCTCTCTCTCTCCTTCGCATTCTCCCTCTCCGATGCGGCGAAGTTGTTCGCTCTCACCTCTGCGTGTCCCCAGGTGCAGTTAAGTCTTCGGCGGGCGCTGCGGCCGTAACGAGAGCCGGTGATCCGGGGCTGGGGGAAGAAAAAGTGTTCTGCTGCGGAGAGAGGGGAGAGAGCCAAATGAACGAGGTGAGCTGAAGGGGAGAGAGGGACAGAGATGGACAGATAAAGGAGGGAGGGAGAGAGGGAGCGAGGGAGGGGCACCGTTTTCGGATAGGAGGTGGAGTAGGAGGAGGAGGGATATCGCCGGACAGAGGAGGGAGGGAGAAAAGAAGGGAGGATGGAGATGAAGGAGAGAAAGCAGGAGGGGGCGATTTAAGAAAGGAGTAGAATGGGGTGGGAGAAAAAAGAAAGGAATTTATCTTTCAAGTTGTGAGAGTAAAAGTATGCAATTAGGGTGTTCTTGATTGAAACGATTGACCTCGAGAACACTGTATTAAAAATTTGAAGGAGAAATAAAATACAGTCAAAGGGTTGTGAAAAGAAAAGTGCGGTTGTGAAGGCTTAGGTGAAAGAAAAGGTGGAGGAAGGAACAAATTATTGTTGTTGAGCCGTGTCGTAATTTCTGCGCGCGCGTGTAAATATACAGCAATATGTCAGTAAGGGGTAGCCGGGAGAGTAGACTTCGAAATACAGCCGGTATCACCGTCGTAATCGCTAGTCATAGAGCTTGCGTGAACACATTCTGTCCACTAGATGGGAGTACAGAGTTTCATTTGCGACTCTGCTGCATGGTCTGTTGCAGGGAAGGTGTAAGATCACTGCTGCGTTCGAGGCACTCTGCGCTTGAGATCTTGATTGGAAAGGGTTGCAGGCTTTACTCCAAGGCAGAGTTTACTGGATATGAACACAGCGGCACTCCCGTACTGTTGAATATTTGAAATCGTGCCACCGCCAATATGTCACTGAACAATGACAAAAGCAGCCTGCCATTATCAAAGTACTCTCATTGTGCTTAGCAATATTTCATTCAAGATCCCGGCAATCTCAAAGTGGAACCCCAGGGATTTGGTTCAACTGAGGCCATGAAGTTGGAAAAGAACTTCAACTGATGCAAGGTTTGTGCTAATTGTGTTGTTAGACTGAAGGGAATCAGCACCAGCCGCAGTGAAACAAGGAGAGGCATTGCTGAAACAGCCCATGCTATTTGACACACATCTGAGTGTTTGCATGCAAATCAGTATGAGTGTGTTGTATGCTTTTGTATGTGCGGTTGTAATAACGTATGCATTTGAATATGAGCAAGTGTAAACTCGTGTGCAAGTGGCATGTATTAAGTGTACGGATGAGTGTTTGCTGGTGCGAGTGTGTGTGCTTGCATGCACGTGCATTTTATTGCATGTGTGAAAGTGTGTCTGCATGTGCTAGTGCATGTCTGTGTGTGTGTGTGTGTGTGTGTGTGTGTGGCGTGCTAGTGCATGTGTGCAAGCATGGGCGCATATGTGTGAGTGAGAGTATTTTTATGTGATAGTGCATGTACGCGTGTAAGTATGTGCATATTTCCTGATGCAAGTGCTTGTGTATATGTATGCATCCATGTGATAGAGCATGTGCATGTGTGTAGGTATGTGTGCATGTGTGTAAGCATGTGTGCATGTGATAGTGCTAATGTATATGTATTTCTGCACGTGTTAGTGCATGTGTGTAAGTATGTGTGCATGTGTTTGTGCATGTAAGTATGTGTGCATGCACTAGTGTGTGTGTGTGTGTGTGTGTGTGTGTGTGTGTGTGCGCGCGTAAATGTGTGCATGTGCTAGTGCATGTGTGTAAATATGTCTGCATGTGCATTTGTTCACTGGCACTGCTTGCTGTCAATCCACAGGTTCGCTCTTTAACCCTTAGAGTGCTAAATGCAACTATTGTAACTCAATGATGTAAGATTTCAAAATCAAAGCTGTTGAAAACCCAGGGGATTTCTTTTAAACAAGTCACCACGATAGGCTTTCAACAGCACAAGATAATTAAATTTATATTTTTAAAAAAATTTATTTCAGCGCTAAAAAATTTTATATCAGGGTTAATGCATCCTGAATCAATGCCGCTGCCAGTGACTATACAGTGTACTTAGCTAAAGCACTTTGTTATGATCGAACCACTCATTATAATAACTGAAGAGAAAAACCGTAAATCTGGCAAAGAACACTAGTTCAAGTATCCATCTTCATTTCAAATTCAGTTCTTGACAACAAACCGTTGAACAGGCTCATCGCCTACAAATATGAATAAAAGCACAGGCTGAGCAATGCACTAACAAACTCAGTTGTGGCACAAAATGGCATTTTAACAAGCGATTTCAGCAGAGTAACTGGTAACAATCATGGAGACTATATAGAAATGTAAACAGAAGAACCAAAATGATGACATTTGTTGCATTTTTATCCCCTGCCGCAAAGTGCAATGGTTATACGGCTTTCCTGTGTCAGCCTGACTGGTGCATGAATTTGACACTTGAAGACTGAGACTTGAGTCATCCCAATGCCCACACTTGCAGTCTTGCGGTCCTGAGTGCGCGTTCACCACCGAGTAAGTGCAGGAGACTGGCTCTTTTCTGAAAATGCCCGAGCTCAAGTGTACCTAAATCAAACTTCATGAACCCTCATCCTGATACAGCAATGGAGAGGTATTAAGGGCCAAGTGTATCCCACAATGCATCAGGATTTTGTATGCAGAAAGAAAGGAATGGTGGTCAAGAAAACATTCCAACTTAAATAAAGTTATATCAGGTTACTGAAGCCTCTGTTATTAAGCAGAATCCTCTGTGTGAATAAAGCAACAGCGATCTAATTGATTGCTTATTTATTGAAGCCTTTATGGCCAAATTTATTGCTGCATTTGTGAAATTTTGGACGTTCCAGTGTTTGTTGTTTTTATGTTTGGATTACCTTGTTTGCAAATGTATTCAGAATGCAGCATGTATCCTCTTTATGTCATTCTTAGCTTATAAACTCCTCTAACTGCTCCCTCAAATAAAGTTTTCCTATTGTTAAGTGTGTCTAGATGTGAGCACACCAAACCTCACAGCACTTGCAGCCTTTGTGCCTACTTATATGGCCAGATACCAGCAATATGTCACTCAAGTGGCCACTTGCCTAAGTGCGAAGACCGTAAGCATAGGAACCGGGACGGCGCCTTTGTCGAGCCGTTCTTATGAACAAAGGTTGCGCATAACCGTGGAAGTAGCTGTCTTGTCATAGCATCATATCATGGTTTGCAGCTGAAGTGATATGTGCTGAACCAACTAAATTAAACACCAGTCCTGCAGGCCCATCTGTTTGGAGATTTTTGGTGCCTGGCTTGGCTGGAGATTAATTCAAGTCATTGATTGGTTAGTGTCCTCACACCACACGCCAAGGCATTAATTGGCCAATGATTGAATCTATGGGCACTAAGAGCCTTCAAGAATGGAGTTTGACAC
The DNA here is from genome assembly GCA_029692085.1 of Gymnothorax javanicus. Taxonomy (NCBI): domain Eukaryota; kingdom Metazoa; phylum Chordata; class Actinopteri; order Anguilliformes; family Muraenidae; genus Gymnothorax; species Gymnothorax javanicus. The sequence continues at coordinate 50,248,554 of CM056206.1, read as the reverse complement.
CCCTGTACTGAACTAATGATAGTCTGAATTAAGCTATTAAGTTTGCAAACATAAGGCTTATGAGGCATAATTTCATATCTTCCAGACAGAAGGAGAAATGAGATCATGAATATCGTACCATGAGGTATTTAGGTCTCGGGGTGTTGTGGTCGCAAGATTTGCTCCACTGCATTTTCAAAAGAAACTGAAAACTGACATGCCGACCTGTAGCAAGACAGATAAGAACAGTTCCCCAAACAATGAACTCATGCATGAGAAACCAAATTCACCAGCTCGGCCGTGACGGACAAATGATCACCCACTGGTTCTGGTGCGCTGGTTCTACTAATGATCTGCAGTGCTCTGAAATAGCAGTAAGTTCCAGAACACCTAAAATTTTGTAAAGCCACATTTGGCTTCTGCTTTTAATGTTTGAGAGGCAACCAAGAAGAAGAAGTGAGAGAGAATGAGAGAGAAGAGGGGAGAAAAGAAAAAGAGGATGTTGACAATAAACAGATAAAGAGGGAGGGAGAAAATAAAAAGGATGTTAACGTAGAATCAAGAGATAAAGAGAGAAGGGGAAAGAAAAGAGGATGTTAACACAGAATAAACAGATAAACAGAAGGTCTGTTGTCCCCACAGAAAACATGCCAGTCAGACCGAAAAAGTCCCATACCAAAGATTGGGCGTACGGACAGACAAACGTATGGAGATACGGACGTACACAGCCTAAATCAATAGTTCTCGAACCTTCCTCGATGATAGTCCTCGGTGATGGGAAACTGAAAAGGAAATGCAATTTTTTTTTTTCTATAAATACTGCTGTCATTTTAGATTTGGTTTCACAGTTGAAAACCACTTGTTTTCAGGAAGTACATCAGAAACACAGTTTAGGAAACTTCAGTGCATTTTCTCTCAGCAATGCATGTGCTGTGTCATTATTGCAAACAATACTAAAACATAAAACAATCAGATTGTCATTACTGATCAAAATGGCCACTCCTATTGCTATCATTCAATCATTCAGTTTGATAAATAAGAATAGCAGGTACTGCATGGTAACAGTTCGCACAGGGCTGGGCAGGAGATTTAAAATTTGCAGCCCAAAAGAGTATGCGCTAGGAACCCTGTGCACACGACGCTCTGTGGTCCCCTGGATGAAGAGCTGATCCTCACAGCTGCGTTCTCTCAAAAGCATGGATTTACTAATGCCGTGTGGGTCTTTATCATTTGCATGCATTTGCAAATGACTGCAATACCTTTCAAGTGCATGCATTCACAAATGGCCATGTGGGTTTTTATTATGCATTTGCAAATGGCAGCAAACTCTCTCCAGTGTGTGCATTTGGAAATTCAGACTACCGTGCAGCTGACCTTTCATGTGCTGCACAGTCTTTGTCCTATGTGCTTTTACAACTGACTGCACGCCATTTCTTTCTAATGTGTACATATGCAAATGATGGCATACCATCTCTCTCTCTATCCAACACATTCTCATCCCAACTCGTCATATAGTGATGCTACCTGAACAAGCGCCGATATACAACGTAAAAGGAGGCTTTTGGTGTTCTTATTTGATGATTAGTGTCAGGGTTCGGGTTAAGGGTTAGGGGTTAGGGGCTAGGGTTTGCTTTAAACTCGCATCAAATAATGACACCAAAAGTCTCTTTTTCATCTTATATCGACACTTGGTCAGGTAGCGCCACTATATGATGAGTCAGGATGAGATGGGGCTCTGCTATTCGCTTTTGCAAATGGCTGCATAGAATCTCTCCCTATTTTGTGCATTTATAAAAGATTGTACAGTATTTCTCTAAAATATGCGCCTTTGAGTATGGCTGCACAGTATCTCTCAAATGTGTGCATTTGCAAATGGTTTGACTGTATCTGTCTCTAATGTGTGCATTTGTAAATGGTAACTCAATCTCTCTCTTATTTGAGCATTTGCAAATAGACACACGGTATCTCTCTCAAATGCATGCATTTGCAAACTTTCAGGTCCCAAAGATCACGGACACAAATTCAAAGTCATGTCTGTTCCGGACCACACAGACCACATATCCCTAGCTTGAATTGAGCCTCAACATTTGCAAAGACTAGTTTTGTAATGGCACTGTCTGAAATACAGTATTGTTTAAATCAGCTTGTACTATCCATGCTCCTAGAGGTCTACAATTTTTGAGTTTTTATTCCAGGCCTAACATACACTAAATGAGCCAAAACATTAAAACCATGCACTGAAGAAGCAAATAATTTTGATTATATTGCAAAAGAGGCACATGTCAAGGTTTGTGGGATGTATGTAGGATTAATGGGACCTGAATGACTTTGACAAGGTCCAAATCTTTATGGCCAGACGAGTGGGACAGAGCACCTCTGAATCGGCGAGTCGCCTGGTCCGATTCGTCCTGCTGTTTTTTTACATCTGTACATCTGCTGGGTACATGTCCACCATTGACCTGGGGAAGAAATGGCACGAGGACGCACTCTATGATGAAGACACGCCGGTGGAGGGAGCATGACCAGGCTTACCAAAGAAAACGGCCAAGCTGTGACTAAAGTTTGTCAGATGTCTTCCTTTTTCAAAGAACCAGCAACACAATATCGAAAACATGCCGCATTCCCCCAAAACTTCGTACCACAACACTTTAAAGTCAACACATTTTCGCCAGAACCAAACTCAAAAAAATCGCACAGCCTGTAACAAACCCTGAGACGAACCAAACGAGTTTTTAATTGTGCGTTGCTGGTTCTTTGAAAAAGGTAGACATCTGACAAACTTTTGTTGCAGCTTAGCTGTTTTCTTTGGTAGGCCTGAGGATGCTCTGGGAAATGTTCTGCGTGGAAACCCTGGGTCCAGGAATTCAATCGGACGTCAGTTTGGCGGAGCTGTTTAGGCAGCGCCAGAAGGACATGCACTATATTGCGTGGGTGGTGTTACTGTTGTGGCTTATTGGTGTAGAACACTAGTTCAGCAGTTTGAGATTATGTTGCGCTGCTCATTGGTTGAATAAGGCATGCCATATTTTGAGTTGAAATAAAAAGGTACAAGACGGCAGAATTGGAACAAAATTGATTGCCACTGTTATGAATGCCCCAATGTATCCTGTACATGCTGTAGGTGTACTGTTAGTGAATAATACTGTATCTGCATTATGATGGAAAATCTCCTGGTCTAAAGCAGATACAACCACTTACACTGCAAACATACGCACCGTGGACATGCACTGCATTCAGCAGTAGTGACTGGGCAAAAGTGCACAACATTGACTCAAACCGCATGGAATAATGATATTTGCTCGCATTTATATGATAATGAGCCGCATTTATTTGGCTTTTTTTTTTTTTTTTTTTGAGGCGACGGAGGAGGGTATGACCTCAATCAGCATAAATATTCACCCTTCTGGCGTACAACAGGTGAAGTTCAGGGAAAGATAATTTAATGAAATATACAGGGAAATGGGGAATAGGGATATCGGATTGGGAAATTAATACATCGCTTTCCTCCCACACCCTATTGTGATAAGGACAAACAGATCTTTAATAATTCGGGGCCTCAGTTGGTCACGGCAAAGAATATTTTTCATACAGCTGCGTGTGACTATGATACTCCTCTCAAAGCGCAGTTTAAATTCATCAAATAAAAGGTAGTGCGACTTACAATGCAGGTACATGCACTAAAGGAATTTTATTTGGCTCTTAATTGAGTCTCCTGCACAGTCTTGCAGTATATTTTCCATTCTACCTTGTTGCCTCAAGTTCTCTTTTTTTCCTACTCTGATTCATTCAGGGTTTTTTTTTTTTAACTTATCACCTCTGGGACTGAAAATAAACACGCTAACCTACACAGCTAATGAAAAGCACAAACTTCCCCTCTGCTTAAAGCTGAGGGGGAGTCCCAGCAGGCGGTAATTGTGAAGTCAAGGGATGCCAGAGGGTCGAGGTTAATTCTTTTCACAAAGGGCGTCAGGCTTTTGAGTAGATGCTAAACGAGCATTTCTCAAGCTGAGATTCTGAAGAAGCTGTGGCACACATTAGGAAGGGCCAAGATGGCCAGCCTATGGGTCTGAGACCACCAGCGACCTGCCGTCTCTGCAGAAACATGAAGGTAGAGAGGAAACTGTAAACCAGTTCAAAAAAAATCCCTGTTTTTGGGCTGGGCCGAGCAGCGGCCTGACCCCTATAAACGAGAATGTCGCTGAGTGAGTGAGTGAGTGAGTGCCTGAGTGATCAAGTTCAACGATTGGCTGGCCGGCGGGGAAGAAGTTCAGCGATTGGTCGGCTGGCAGGGAAGAAGTTCAACGATTGGTGCCTGAGTGATCAAGTTCAACGATTGGCTGGCCGGCGGGGAAGAAGTTCAGTACAATGAAGGGATTTGGGATACATTATCATACAGAGGTGTACATGTACTTCGTTACAGTACTTAAGTAGTTTTTTTTTTTTTTTTTTGAGAAGGCCTATTTGTACTTTACTTGAGTTTTTTTTGTAACTGGACTTTTACTTTTACTCTACCACATTTAAAAGATTAAAAAGTATACTTTCACTTCGTTACTTTGACACTGGCCACTTCGTTACTCGTTACACGTTAAAATATGAATATAATTCATCATTTAAGGATTATCTGGATTTGGCGTGTTCGAGAAGAACTCGGCAGGGTATCTTAGCCGCGTTGTACAGATGTGTTTGCCAAAGGACATGGAGCTCCAAATTTATGCACGCAGTTACAATATTACACCACTAGATGGCACACCCGGATCAGTTATTGAATATTCACAAGCAAGCCGAGTTCTTTGAATATGGACTCCAATCCCTGTTTTTCGGGACTTGCCTTAATTTAACTCCTCAGCTAAGCCTGATGTGCTTGCCCATAGCAGTTAAAAAAAAAATCATTATAATAAAAATTATATATCTTGCTACAGAAAAAATTGTCCTCTGTTCAGATACAGATAGAGTGAGCCAATGGAATCCCAATCAGAAGTTAAGAAAAATCTGTTTTCTGAAGCAAAAATTCAACATGGTATTGATACCAAGTAATTCTATTAATTACAGCCAATTATTGTGGTTTTTTAATCCGCCAGTAAACTCAAAGAAGAAGAAAAATATAAAGGAGAGACTGCCAGTTTGTTTTTTAAATACTGTATCTTTCATTCACCTGAAAATTGATTAAAGAGCACAAGGAGAGAACAAACAGTGGTTGCTTTGCTTCTTTCTATGCGTGCTATACAAATACTTTGTACTTGTACTTGCACTTTTGATACTTAATTATATTTTTTCACAAGATACTTTTGGTACTTAAGTACATTTAATGTGAGCTACTTTAAGACTTTTACTCAAATCATTTTCTTATGGGTGACTTCAACTTTTACCAAACTTTCAGTTATGGTACTTTTACTTTTTCATAACTTTTTTCCCAGTACTTTATACACCTTTGTTATCATATTAGCTATGTGACAAAGTGCAATACTCGGTCAGGTTGTAACTGTCGTTTATGAAAATCGTTCATGCTTTCTTTCCTGAATTCTTGTATTTTACTGCATTTTTAAAACATAGCTTATATCATTTTTTTGACTGTCTGCCATATTTGAGGTAAAATTGACCTAAACTGCTCACCTGGCAACACACTTTTTTTTTTTTTTTATCCGCAGCGACTGAAATAAATACCAAACAATTTGCTATTTGGGGGCACTATAGAATTTCAAAACTTTCTTATTTCTCGGCCAATTCTCATGATCTTGGTGTCAACTACAAGGCCTTTTTGAGGGCTTTCAATAGGTAATCAATTCATTAAAATTAATTGCATTTCAATTTTTTGGTCACATAGTTAACCATATTCAACCATCACCAATATCGAATAACGCTTTATGTAAACACACTTTCACACTCTCACTCTCCTCACCCACTTTGTAAATAATTTATCAACTCCAGCTCATTACTAAACTTGCACTTCATATAACTGAATGAGCTTTGCCTCATTTAGCACCCTTTTCTTGGGCCCAAATTCTCATACAGCACTTGGCGACCCAGGCATATACTAGGTTGCACCTAGTCTTGTTTGACCATAGAGGATGGTTTTACAGGTTTGACTATCATCAGAACACAATCAGAACAGCCCAATAGTCATCTGCTAATTTGTTCTGTCCTTATGTTTTCCCCTAAAGGAAATTAGCCAATAGTGGTGAGCATAAAAAATAAATTTGCATATGTTAGGTGTCATTACCCTTCCAGAAATTAAGGTGCAATGGAGTTCCATTTTTGTAGCTTAATTGTTCTGCTAGAATGCTCCCTGAAATGTACAAAAATGTCTCTTTGGTACCAACAAGTTCCAGTCACAAATAAATCAGGCCCAAATGATATATTACCACCACAGTTAAGTGTAGAACCACAGTACGGCACAAAGGCGTCTCTCAAAATGAAATTCTGTTCAGTGGTACCTGACACTGCAATTCAGACCACAACGAAGGGCAATCAACAACAATGTGAACCCTCATGCCATTTGAAATATGACTGCACAAAACCCAGCACAGCACACTTCCATGTAATTCATTTGATAGCACTACACTTCCCCATTGCACAATTTTTCTCAGAAAAACCTTGAGACTCAGTCATCAACTGCATGTAGCTGTAATTCTCTTTACACAGAATTTGTGAGAAATGGCATGACAATCAATTTAAAATAGGCTAAAGAATTGATGAATTTTATTTAAAGTGCAGAATTACTATGCAGCATCGTTTAATACACTTTACCATTAAAAAGAATAATGGTACAAAACATACGGCAATCAAATGATTTAATAAAAGAATAACAAAAGATTAAATAATGCAACCAATATCACATTTAAAAGGATATTAAAAAGGTTTTCAGCGTTGATGTAAAGATTTCAATTCAATGTGCTTCTTTAAAGTACAATAGAACCCAAGGCATGGCATCGTGGCACGCAGATGCTCTGAAACCAAGAGTTTTTATCTACTGAGGGAAAGACCAGGAGACCAATATTGAGGGAGTGAAGATGGAGTGCTGGTGTATAGGGTACAATTAGCTCAGATATGTAAGATGGTGCAAGTCAACGCAAGCCCTTAAGGTAAAATAAAAACCTTAAAATCAGCTCTTAGCATGCTCTGGCAACCAGGGAAGAGGGGCTAGAATGAGTGTTACACGGCTAAATTTTAAATTTTTGTCAATATTCTGGCTGCAGCATTCTGAACAGATTAAAAGTTTTAATACAACTAGGAATAACAGAGAAAAGAGCTTTAATGTGATCAAGTCTAGAGGATACAAATATATTGATCATGGTTTCAGCACCAACGGGTGATGGAATAGGTTGGATTTTGGCAGTATTATTAAGATAAAAAATGCTGTCTTGGTAAGTCTTGATATGAGAACAGAGTGTCAGATGAAAATCAAAAATCACTCCAAGGTTTTTAATGGTTCAGCTTTCTGAAATGTTACAGCAATCAATTTTAATACTCATGTTCTCAAAAAGTACCCATATTTGGCTTGTATAACACCTAATAACTGTTTTATCAGAGTCTAGCAGCTAAAACTTCATATCCATCCATTTAAACTTTAGATAGATATGCCTCGGTGTTTAGGAATTCAGAAATATCATTTGGCTTTACTAGAACAAATAGTTGTGTAGCATCATGGTATGAGTGAAAGTTAATACCGTATTTGTAAATGATGCCATCAAGGGGAATCATGTAAATAGAAAAAGGCATAGGGCCAAGGACCAATCCCAGGGGTACACCAAACTTCAATTCAGAAAATTAATTAATTCTATTGTTGCAACTTTCATGTTGAGTGCTATTTGAAAGCATGAAAGCACTATCCAGTGGATATCAATATTCTAATCCAAGTGGCATAGAATTATACTTCGGTCCACGTTGTCAAAGGCTGCACTCGACAAGGGGCAGCAAAAATGATGTTAAGTCAGAATAAAAAGTAATTAACAACTAATTTACTCATTTCAAGGCAGTTTCAGTGGAATGACTGGAACAAGGTCCAGACTGGAATTGATCAAAAAGGTTTTTGTTGGCTAAGTAGGTAATATGTTGATCAACGACCTGTCCTCATGTAATTTTGACATAAATAAAAGATTGGAAATTGGTCTATAATTGTTCAGAATTTGCAGATCAATGTTAGGTTTTTTAGGCAGCAGTTTAATGATGGCAGCTTTTTAAAGGTGAGGGCACAGATCCCATGCAAAGTGACCATTGATAGTTTCAAGAATTGGGTTTTTTAAAACAGGAAGCAGTTCCTTAAGATTAGACAATATAGGATTTAATTTGCAGGTTATAGGTTTTGAAGCAGTGACTAGACTGGTTAAGGCCTTAGTTGAGGCATTTTAAACTCTGAAAAGATGCAGCTAATCAGAGTCACAGTTTCTGCATCAATCAAAGTATTGGAAACTTCACAGCCATCAGTCTGAGAAGAATGCGGACTATAGGGACCTTTTCTGTGATTAAGTAAATCTTTTTTGTGAAAAATTTTATAAACTCACCAGCAGTGAGTGAAATGTGGGTACTCTGTGCAAGTTTAGTGACAACAGTAAGCAGAAACTGTGAACAATTTTTATTAATGTTGATTTGATGAGAGTATTATGCTATTTTAGCAGCCAAAACATGCAATTTAATACTTCTTTAAAGTCTCAACAAAAGTAAGGCAAAAAAAAAAATCTCTTATTTTATCATAGGCCACCTGTGCTGAAATGTTGGTTCACTTATAGTGACATCATGTGGTAAGGGAAGACAAAACTGATCACTTATTAGTGTTCATCTTTGAGCCTGGAGATAAACTGCCGCTAACCTTAATTTTACACCTTCCCTCAGGAGACAGTTGGGTTGTGGGCAGCAGGTTTGGGCTAGCTGTGTGCAGTGGCTTTGCCTACTTACCAAAGACATGAAGTGAACCATCACACAATCTTGCATTGGCAGTGAGCCTAGACAAACCTTCGGATAGTAGTGACACAATTCAGAATTCTCACTTGTGTTGACATCTTTTCTGCTCAAGACTACCTCTCTCATGCCAAGTAATTTATATTGCACAGACACAGTATGTCAACCACACTGAAACCAGAAAAAGAGCTCAATCTTCTCTCGCAACGGGGTGTCTGATGCAAGAACATTAATCAGATGGCATTTCTATGTCTAGACAACTCAGTTCGTAGAAATTGGAGTGTCTGAATAGTGGAATTCATAGACAGTAAGGCGCAAGCTCTTGTTCTGTTTACATAGCTATACGTAAATACTCTGTTGTACTTGAAGTTCAGAAGGCATTTTCTTTTGCCTATGGGTTTTCTGCTGTGACCTTATTAAAAGAACATCTGTCTTGAAAAAAATTAGACGCAAAATAACCTAAATTGCTCAACACCGGTGAAGAAATTTGACTCACATCTTTACAAAAACTACTATGGCAAGGAGAAGATTAGCCTACATTTGAAGACCACAAAGGAAAAACGATCAGAGTCCAAATTTTACATTTTTGTATATATTATATTTTATTATAATATTTATAATAACTTTATGTATATAATAATATTTTATACTTTTTATATTTTTTGCATATTTCTTCAGTGCGTTGTTTCTATGATCGTTTTGAATTTTTAATTCATCATTTCTCCACAACGTGAAAATGTGACTCTGACCATTTTTCCATTGTGGACTTCATTTGTAATGGCAGTCAACCTCAGAAGAATGGTAATTTATTGCTTTTCAGAATTATAAGTCAGTTTTCTAGAGCTCAACTGCTTTAGATCCCCAGGAGAGGTTGTTTCAGTCAGCTTTAGAAAGTTCAGGTAAGATTTTTCTAGTTACATACTGTGTATGTGTTCTCATATCTTAGAGGCCTTGCTCAGGTCATACGAACATTGTATAAGCGATGTCACACTTTAAAGACCCAACTCAGACTTCAACAGTTCAGAAAATTTCTTGGCGTCAAGTTGTACAGATTTAATTGACTAATTCAATTTAATTGATTGTGGCAAATTTGGAGGAAAATCTTATAAATTCCTATTCAAATCACACCATTGCTCAGCTCTAATAATGTGCACAGTAGGTTCGTAATTGCGCAGCTTTTGCCTACGGGAAAGCCACAGCCACAAAGACGAGGAAGCAGCGGTTACGACAAACGCCGTGAAATGCCCACACGCGCATGAGGCAGACACGCGCACTAGTCAGACAAGTTTAAGATAAGTTGCGCAGAGACTGCGTTGAGAGATACTCGTAGCCCATTACCAGAAACGCAACGCAAAATAAATCGCTGGCACTCTGAGATGATTTAATAAGCAGATCCTCGAAACGTTTCGAATTCGCATTTTCTGCTCCTAGCATATGTTGCCCAACGTTAAGGTAAGATAATTTTTCTGTAATTTGTATTTCTTTCGAGGACAAATTAAACGGTAATTTAACTTGCTTTAAAGCTGAGCCTTTTTCATTCATCAATACTAATATTTGTGTTCAATAAGTGTGAATATTGACTATAGGATGGAGCATCTTGCCGTTCTACCGCATGCAGACTACTATACAAAGTTTTTTAATGGCCCAGTGGCTCCCGAACTCGGTCGTGGAGCTCCTGTGTAGCCTATTCTAGTTATTGTTCCGACCACGGTTGCAATAGTAGCATTTTAAGAAGCAGTAAAGTATATTCATTTGTGTTTAGAGCAGTTATTTATCGTCTCAAGCCACATTTTGACAGTATCTTGTATAATCCACCAAGACTAAAAATTCCTTAAACACTTTGTGATATATTAGAAACAACTGCATTAAAACAGGAAAAATTAAAACAATTAATAGGTTCTTAATGGTGAATCTGCGGACACATGGTCGCAAAAACTTATAGTTCATTAGGGAAGCAAGTTACAGAGCCAAACTTGCAATATTTATGTTATTACACTAAGTTGAAGCAAATTATTTTGAAAGACTTCTTAACAGCTGGGTTGCACAACCTAATTTGGAGCTTACTCATATCTGATTTGATCTGCTTCAGATGGTCCCAGCGAACATGAGACATCTGCCCGACGTGCACATGACGTTTATATCGCGATATAGACATGATCTGCACGTCGGGCAGACGTCTCATGTTTGCTGGGTTGTAACCTCCCATTGCCTGTAATATATTAAAATAAACACACCATCATGGGTCTATCATTCACCGCACACATGGACATTTCCGTCGAAATGTTGCGGCTTAAGACGGCAACTAACTGCTGTAAAAATGAAATGCGCTTAATATCATCTTATTAAAACCCGACGACTGCATGGTTGGAACAAAAACCAGCGCACACAGAGGGCCCCAGGACCCCGTTTGGGAACCACTGTAACATTATTTTTTAGGGTCGAAGTGCACATCATGATTTGCATGATATTTTATTCAGTAAAAAATTGAATCGTAAAATAAAATTTAATTTAAAAAAAAGCCTTTGCTTTGATAGGCTTCGTGCAGCGTAAAATTAGCCGTTCTGAAACATTCTAATCATTCCCCAAAATGACTGTCATATTGCAAATGATGCTGATGCTCTTAACCCTTGCAATTTTTCTCATATGAAATCAGTGTTTCATTGGGGGAGGGGGACGAGTGGGGGTACATATGGCTTTCGAGAAATGTGCTAACATGACGTCTTTTAATGGGAAATCCCCTCGTTTTTTTCGGTATTACCATGTGCGCTAGGGCGCATGCGTGTTAATCTTAAGTGCGAAGTGATCCATTTTGCCTTCTTGCCATTCAGTAATTTACCGCAAACTCAACGGCCGGTGCACTCGCGGCATAAGACTGTGCCAGAATTGGCAGCACAATATAAGTATGCCTACCATAAACATCACTTGTCAAGGGTGGTGAAAGCAGGGGGACCGCTTGGCTGATGTGGGTGTGGTTTTGGAGAAGAAACCATGGGGAATTTATTCCTTCCAGTTTACCCCAGTTAGTCCGCCCAAATTGGTATTTGAAGTTAAAGCGTTCCGTGCAATCTTTTTGTGACTTTGAAATTTCGATTGAAATTTCATTCAGCTTTTTTGGGATTTAATTGCATTTCTTTTTTTTTTTTTTTTTTTTTTTTGCCATCAGTAGAATGTTTTTGCGTGAATTATGAGTCGCGGCATTCGCAGGACAACAATGCACTTGTTTTACCATAGAAATGCATGCATCATTACATGGGCTGCGGTGTTGAGCAAGGGAACCGAGTGTGATGGCGAATTTTCAACAATCGAGGCAGAGCAACGTTAATAACGAGAAAAGTCGGTCATCGTCAATCCCAGATTTATCCACCAGAAACAATTCTTCCCAAAATCGTTGGGTTTTGTCTTCTCAGTCTGGGTCTATATCTGAGTCACACTGTAAGTTTGAAATAGATCCGTTAAAAATGATAACATGAGCGACAATGAGTGCAACTGTCAATATTTAAATGAAATATTAATAGGCTTGGAGTAATAGCCTAGTAATCCAGTTTTTTCCAAATCGCTGTGTTTTGTATTTTAACCTCAGCAAACCGCATATTATAATTGAGATGGATTAGATTATAAAAAAGTGACGTCCGGAGCGATAACGAGGAATTCCCGGCTGCGATGATCCATTGTGTCTGATGATACTTCATACAGTGTCAAAGCTGCAAGCAGCATTTGAGGGGCCAAGCGGTATTGTGGGCGACCCAAGCGACATTAGGAGACTGGATCTGAGGGTAATTCTTAACACGTTGACTGCCAACTACGAGATAATTCGTAATGGCGGGTGCACCAAATCCTGCCAGTACGAGTTATCCCGTAGTTTAACATAGGTAACTTTGGGGATCAGCAGACTGGTTGGCAGTTGTCATAAAGGAAGAACTGGAGTTATGGCAACCGGATTGCAACCTGTGGAAGTGGGTATTGAACACAAAATTATTATCAATTTCCATTAACAGTTCCGCGACTTCGTCTGCACTCATACGCGCCATTTTACAAAGTGTTGACCTTCAAATCAAATTATGGCACAATTGGGCAATGTCTTTTACGCAAATACCGCTACAAGAAAACTCTTTATTGGTATACCGAATGCAACAGTTATATCCCACCACCAGCTACGACTTGTCTCGAATAGAGGGTTTTCCCCCAGAGGATCATGGGAAGACGCTCTGTATCTGCCTATAAATAGCGCCGTAAACAAACATTGACCATATGTAAAAAAAAACCTAGAATGGCAAATGGGAGACCCCTAGAACCTGCAAGTTATCTCCTCGTTGGCAGTCAACGTGTTAATATATGTGTCATTTAATTGTATAATTTTCATTGAGCAGACGCTGTTATTCACAGAGATGTACAATACAACAATGCAGTTGAAGGAATAAAAGTGCAGAGTTCCATGGAGGGATGTGGCACTCCAAATGCCAGAACTGACAATATGTAGAACTGTGCTCTGTAGAATGGTGCAGCACTCACCATACTAACTACAGTGCGTTCTTACTCTCTTAAAAAATGTCTCTTCCCCTTCCCCCAACAAACATAAAGAGATTAAAATCCCCAGAAAACCCTTCATAGCAAACAGCACCAGTTCAGCAGCCAATCAATGCACCTGCAAAATTTGTTGAAGAAATATTGAGCAATTTCTGAGATAGGTTGGGAAACACTTCGGGAACGCTGACACTGACGCTGTTGGTAACCAAGCCAAAAACTTCCTCTACAGCTGTTATTACCAAAATAATAACAGCCATAAGGCTAACAATAAAAGTTGAACAATTAAACAATCAATATTACTACTAAACAAAACACAAACCAGTAGAATTACAACAAACTCCAATTACTACTAATCATGACTGCTAAATATAAAAGATTGTCAGAGACATCAAAAGAGCAGAAATGCAATGGCAGGGCCAGGGATTACCGAAACAATGCCTCTAATATGATTGTCGTCAATCCAGATCCAGTACACATCAATCAAACCAATGCAGGCACGACAGTTCATAATCCTGGGATAGACGAGGGTCATGTCGCAGCAGCCAGGTTTATGCTGGGCGAGCTGAGCGAGGTCAATAAGTCAAGATGAAGTAAAAAAACAGGAAGTCAGTCCGAAGGGGAGCGGGACAGGCGAAGATTGGAATGGTCGGGACTGGAGAGGGAAGCCATCACACAAAAGCACAAAAACGTAAACAAGACAATCAGAAAACTATCATAATTACTCATAGTATGATAAGCAGAGTGAACTAAAAAAAAGATTTTTATCATTTGGCAAAATGACTTTTCAGATATACTCAACAAAAATTCTGCAACACCTAAATTTTTGGCATTGTTGAGAAAAAAAAAATATGATGAAATGACAAACTATACATCCTTCCTAAACAGAACATATTACACCAACACACCAAGTTACGCTGAATCCTGATCAAATGTTCATTTACGCGTACTTTGCCCATGATTTTGTATGATTCATGGCCCACATGAATCCTGTCACTCGAGCCCCTTTAAAACCTGGTTGACACATTTAGGGATGCTTTTTGTTGTATGAAAAAAACACTGAAAAATGCAAAATCTAAATTATTGGGCATCTTAGAGTAGTGGTTCCCAACCCAATCCTCAAGGACCCCTTGCCCTGAAGGGTTTTGGTCCAGCTCTACTCTTTCACACCTGATCCATTTAAGGGCTTCATGCTGATTGGTTGAAAAAGATCTACCTGAACAGGATGTGCATGAAGGTGCATTGGGCCTTAAATGGATAAGGTGTGCAAAAGTGAAGCTGCAACAAAAACCTGAAGGACAGGGGGTCCTTGAGGACTGGGTTGGGAACCACTGTCTTAGAGGAATGTCTGAAAATGTCAGACATGAAGCCACTGGCATGTTAACGGCAGGAATGAGCTTGTGACAAGTTGGGCAGCACTTAAACGTCCACCACAGTACCATGTCACGTTTTCAAACACGTATGGCTCAGACTGGGACCATAAAAAGACAGACCTCACTGCAGTAGACTACATAAAACGACGGCATGTGAGGATCGCTTCATCATGACGTCATCACAACGCAACTGAATGACACGTGGTTCAACAGGCTGGAGGGCATCATACTCGCTACTGAGGGATAGTAACAATCTTGGGGGGAACTGGTCAACCCCTCCCCCATGCATTCTGAGTGACGTTTATTCATCGTAACTGTGCCGGGCATTCATGGATGTCTAATTACTCCCTGTAATGGTCAAGACACTTAAATATACACATTTCACAGTTGTTAACTCGTTTATTGTGCATTTATATCAGGTGTTGCTAAACTTTTGTTACTGAATATATAATTGATTTCCCATTGTTGTTAGCAACAGTGCCACCCATGAGTGAAATTTTTCCATACCTGACACAGTACAACATGTTGATTATATGTGAGAGATTTAAGCGGGACAGGACATTTCTGTTTGGAGTTATGGTTGATAATGTCAACTGAGGCCATGCTCTAGAAATTTAATGAGCTCTCACATAGATTGGACCTATCAACAAGAAAAGTCATTATCAATATGTGGGAAGGCCTGGCATGATTTGAGCCATGTTTGGGGGTGATAGGGAAAAAATTGTAGATGGACATTAAAAATAAATAAATAAATAAATAAATAAAAACCAGCCACTGATGAAATGACAGAAAATCTAGCGGGGCAGAAATTGACATCAATGGACACGCCATTACATAAGGATTCTATGGGTCGCAAGTTTTTGAATGGCAAACGCACAATTCAGTTATGACCAAATCTTAGCGCAACTTTGGCCTGATGGTGACACTAAAGAGAACCTGATGGGGTCACCTAATTGCCTCGGTTTTGCCTTTTCGATCTACCAAAGCCTCACGCTAAATTTGAAATGGACTGCATAGAAATTGTGACCTTTAGAATGGTAACAAGGAAATCTCTGCAGCGGTCTCGGCGGCGAATCGACCGTTGATTCACAGTATCTGCTGATACTTTGCACAATGGATACAATTAATGATGATAACTCCTGCTCAGCCATTTTCTCCATGTACTTGCCAAAAGCATTTTCTGGCCTGATCTATTCCCCTGCTGGCCTCTCCTTCCTCTGTGAGCGCTAATAAGATACAACTCAACCGCTTCTTTAGCAAAAAGGGATGAATGGAATGACACAATTTATGGAATATGGCTGCTTGTCATAAAACTTCAATTGAAATCACGTTTGTTATTCACTTCATTACCCATTCTGAAAAAGTATTGAAGTCACTGGTGAATCCTTCCTTAATCTCCAGTAGGCCTTCCTGTACAGTCTTAACATTATACACATCTCCAGGTAACCAGCCTTGTTGTTTTGTCTTTATTAGAGCTTGTAAATGTTTCCCATTGGTGGTTTGTAATGATCTTTCCTTAAATCTTAGAGGTTTCTCATGACATGACCTGCAGAATGCCCCTTCTTCCATTTTCTTAATGGCTTTGTTATATTTTTATGACTTCCTGTTTGCTTTTCAATAACTGAGGACTTACAGTATTCACAGTCTCATTGGGTGCATTAAAATTGCAATGATGCTTTGCTTGAAACAAATAAGGATATTCATAGAATCTTTCTCTGAACTTGGTAAAGTAACCATTGGCTGCGTTGGATATTCCATATTCTTGGAAAACGCCACACCATTTCAGTTCATCCAACGCTGTCACCCTAACATTAATTTTTCTGTCTTTAAGAAGCCATATTATCCTTTTTATGTTTAGTGTTTTTCATTTTCATAGTCTACTCACAAACAAATGCATGTTTTTATGGACAAAAAGCATCAAGTTATAGTTGCACTGGGGTACATTACCGAAAAGCATAATTGCCAACTTTGTTAGCTAATTACTCGTGTGTTAGTTACATAATTCGAACCAGAACCATGTGGAGAGAAGTATATAGGTTGCCAACATAGTTAGCGACGATGCTTTTGGGAAGCGTACCGCAGGCTGTTTGTGCAGCACCTCAGGCTCATTCTGCCTGAACAGTGGCGGAGCTAGAAATGGGAATTGGGGTGGCACAGACACGTCCCTTTATGACTACAGTTAGTCCTGGCTAGTTCTCAATCATTTTCCTTTATTGAAGCATTTTCCAATTATTGTAATTGGCAACTGAAGACATGGTTTCTCTCCATATGCTATCTAACAGCGATGAAATCATGGGCTAAATTCAGTACAGTGGCGGAGTCAGAACAGAGAATCGGGTTGCACAAAACATCCGTTTAAAACAATTATTAGTCTTATTAGTCATTTTCATAATTAACAAAAGGTTCACTCCGAGACCACTCCACACTTAGCAGGTGCTGCTTGTTCTCCTCGATTAGGTAAGACGACAATCATTCATCTGGACGCGTATTTGCTGTATTTAAATCAATGTTATTCAAAATTGCATACCTTTCGACTCTCAAGCAAATAGCTTGAGCTGCACGCTTTTAATAGCCTATTTAACTGCCCAATGCCACTTTTTTTTTTAAATCAACCCACGCAATACCAAGAGTGAAAGGCGATATTTAATTGGAAAGCAAACCTGTTCAATCAACGGGAAGCATTGGCCTATTAATAAGTAAATTATTTTTCTGTACTGAATTTAGCCCATGCTTTCATCGCTGTTAGATCACATATGGAGAGAAACCGTGTCTTCAGTTGCCAATTATGATAATTGGAAAACGTGTCAATAAAGGAAAATGATTGAGAACTATTAAAGACTAACTGTTGTCATAAAGGGACGTGTCTGTGCCACCCCAATTCCCATTTCTAGCTCCGCCACTGTGCCTGAAATGGACTGTTTTGGCTCCTGTCCCTTTAAGGCCCCCTCCCTTTAAAGACCACTCCGTTGTCACTGGCCTTCTGGTTCAGGAAGCAGTCTTAGGTAAAAGGAAGGGAACACAAATAAAGCTTGTGGTTTTACCGTGAAGAATAGCGGTAGAAATGGATTTTAGCCACAGATTCTCCACTTTGTCTTGCTTTGGAAGTCCAAACGAAGGGATTTTGTTTTGCCCCAAAGAACACAGCGTCTTCTTGACACAGCAGTGTGAACAAACCAAACTCTACCTGGCGTTTGCTCTTGTTTGTGGTCGTACCAAACTGCCTGCTAGGCGGGGATAATGCATACGTTTGACATTGTGACACACACAAGTTACAAAAGAAAAGGGTAGCCTATACAAAGACGTTTCAGGCATTCCAGAATTTGTGTTTTCTGGTGGGGAGAGTAACTCCCTTTGGTGTGGACTTTGGACTTTGTGTCTTTGCAGAACTTTTGAAAACACTAAAAGCCATAGAACTCTTTTTTTAATTTTGTTGATGCGTAAAAAATAAGTTGTGTGAACTTTTTGGTCATCCTCATTTCACAGGATTTACCACCTTGTAAAGATCTCATATCCTTTTTTTAATAATGACCAGAGAATAAGCTGCCTCCATTATAGATGTGAACTTGGGTTCATTTATCATCTTTGAAGATGGCCGACTCACTGTTTTTCATGGTTTTCATTCAGACATATTTTCACATCATGAGGTTCCCCCATCCTCAAACAATTGGAGAGAGACAGATTCTTCAGACAATTAGGCTTTATTGAGGCATATTGATAAATATAAAGCCGAGTTCTTTTTGCGCAAGTAGAACTGACATTTTGCTTTTCACACCCAGTTTTTATACCTCCATCACAGGAAATAGCTTCCAAATATGGCCTTTCCGCCTTCTCATTCTCACACTACAACTGGACAGGCAAACCAAAACACTGCCAACTTCCCTTGGGAACTGCAACCAAAAGATAAGCGTGCATAACACTAAAAAGGAGAGGAAAATTACAGTCAAGAGTGGAAAAATACAGTCAAAGGAATAGGATACAAGTAGATACATAAATGATTCAGCTGATTATGTTTTCAGATCAACTAAACAGAAGCCCGCTTACTAATCAAAGCTACAGAAGCCCGCTGCTTATGTGTGTGTGAGCTGCTCATACATGTGTGAATTGAATTGCTTGTATGTGTGTGTGTGTGTGTGTGTGTGTGTGCGCGTGTCAGTGTGTGAACTGCTTATATGGGTGTCTGCCTGTGCGTGTGTGTGTGTGTATGTGTGTTACTGCTGCTTACAGTACATAATATGGTTACTGATTATGATTATTGATTATGGTCATTAATTATGGTTATTGATTTACTGATGAATATGATGAGAGATATTGAAATTTGATACTCAATATGTTCTTTCAGTGTCAGGCGGATTTAAACAGTGCTTCCTGCAAGTTTTTTGGAATTTGCATCACTTCAAATTTACACTTCTAGTGCCTATAAGTCACTCCTGGGGTGAGCTGATGAAACTTTCCTTCGCCTTTGTGAAATGTACTCATTGGGAGTTTTAAAACTGATTGGAAGGAGTACTTTTGACTCCCTGCAATTTACCAACTGCTTGTACTTTACATTACACTCATCTGTGTTGGGAAACAGGATTTTTTGGGTATTGGCAATATGAGGTGAGCCAGACGGTTTGATCAATAGGTATTGTATGTGTATTAGGAGATAAAGAGAGGCCGTCGGGTCCGACAGAACATATCACCTATTTGCTAATTCCAGCTGGGAACTCCATTTGTCTTCAGTTCCGACAGGACAGTGAGCACTAGCACTTTTTTTGTTGGAGGATCCGTATGCCCATATATGGAGCTCACTTCCGCAGGTTGAGAGTCTGTTGAACCAAATAAGTTGAGAGGTTCAGGTGAGACCCAATTGTAGAGTATCCCTTTTTATCAATGTGTAAACCCCAGGACCAATCAGCAACAACTTCTGATAACATTAAAGAAGTTATAAGCAAATGTCTGTACTTTTACATGTATAAAGTTTCTTACGAAATGAATGAATTTTGAACTCTGCATCATGCTGTTGTTCCCACGGCCGGCTGTGTAATAAACTTTTCCTTGCTTTTGTTGTGAACATCGGAGTCTGCTTCTTCATCGGGACAAAGTTCTTGGTTTTTTATTAATTAACCAACAATTGACATAGTCACAGTCTGTCAAGATTATTACCCCGCCCCACCTGAAGGGTGAGGGCAAGGGGTATTGTTTTCGGTTTGGTTTGTTTCTGTGTTAGTTTGTTTGTTTGTTGTTAACACTCTAGTGGCAAAACTAATGGCCAGATTCACCCCAAATTCGGCCACTGACCCAGAATAGATCCCTATTGAAATTTGTACAAGTAGGTGAAAGTATGTGCGAGGGGCGGGGTTTGTTGTGTCTGGCACCACTTGTTTTAGACATGACTTACATATATGATAAGCTGCCGAACGTCAGTCCTGGAGGGCCTTAGCTCATTCTGTTATGTTTCAGCTCAAGTGATGTTAAGTCTGATTGGCTAAAGAGCCGACACATTTCTCTGAAGGCATCAATCGGGTACAGATTGAAAGGCGTTCCTCCAGAATCAAAGTTTGATGCCGCTCATATACAAGCATACAGATGTTAGCTTCATTTTCATCAGTGGATGTGAGCAACTGTTGTCGTGGTTTTCATTCAGACATTTCATATCATGAGGTTCCCCCATCCTCAAGTAATCGGAGAGAGACAGATTCTTCAGACAATTAGGCTTTATTGAGGCATATTGATGAATATAAAGCCAAATTCTTTTTGCGCAAGAAGAACTGACATTCTGCTTTTCACACCCAGTTTTTATACCTTCATCATGGGAAATATCTTCCAAATATGGCCTTTCCGCCTCTCACGCTACAATGGTTCAATAACGTAATGTCAACTTCTTACTTGTTTTTCATTGCTACAATCATGTGGTGTCTGCATGTTACTTGTTTTTCAATTTTTATCATTAGTTGGCATCTTTTGTAAAATAACAACTTCAAAATGACTTGTTTCAGAGGACTTTTAGTTGGGTCCCAGGTTTTTGGGTCACAGGTCGTCCCAGAGACAGGCAAACCAAAACACTGCCAACTTGCTTTGAAAATTGCAACCAAAAGATAACAACTCTCTTCCAGTGTAATACTGGGACATGAGAAAAAAATGAAAGGAAAGACACTAAGAAGGAGTGGAAAATTACAGTAAAGAGTGGAAAAACACAGTCAAATGAATAGGATACAAGTAGATTCATAAATGATTCAATTGATTATGTTTTCAGATCAACTAAACAGAAGCCTGCTTACTAATCAAAGCTAAAGAAGCCCGCTGCTTGTGTGTGTGTGAGCTGCTCACGCATGTGTGAATTGAATTGCTTGTATGTCTGTGAGTGTGTGTGTGTGCGCATGTGTACGTGTGCTGCTTATGCCTGTGCGTGTGTATGTGCGTGTGCATGTGTCTGTGTGCACTGCTCACGCATGTGTGAACTGCTTGTATGTGTGTGTTTTATGTGTGTGTGTGTGTGTGTGTGTGTATGTGCGTGTGTACGTGTGCGTGTGCCTGTGCGTGTGTGTGTGTGTGTGTGTGTGTGTTACTGCTGCATACATAATATGGTTACTGATTATGATTATTGATCATGGTTATTAATTATGGTTATTGATTTACTGATGAATATGATGATAGATATTGAAATATGATCTTCAACACTGTAAGTGAACTGCCATTTTACTGCATCCAAACAGGGTTATCGTTAGCGTGTTGTAAAGGGGAGACAGTTGTTTGGATCCACAAGTATTATAGTGAAATGGGTGGCACAGCACAATTTTCTTTCAGGAGTCACAAGTTATGTTGAAAATGGCTCACTCGTCCACTATTCACTACGTAGTATGTAGTGAGCTATTTTGGGAACTAGTGAAGGCAGTGACTGGAACTTCCTGAGTATTAAAGATTGCGGTGGAAAGCCCTCTAATTCATGCGTTTAGGGAAATCCTGTCACGTAAGCGTATCGTGTATTCCTGACTGTGGTGACTTTGACTGAAGGTTGCATTCTACATCGCCCGGTTGTAGCGGTGTGCTGTATGTAGCAGTTTCCTTTCTTCATCGGGGTTGCTGGGTGAGATGCGATCGCACTGCATTGCAGTATATATCAGACCAGTGGAGTGACCATTGGTTGTTCCCCACATTTTGCAGTGCATTTTGGGTATTTTGGTCTGTACAGTGAATGAAATTCACCATCAGGAATGGGCGTACGACAAAGAGAAAAACAGAAAATGGCTGACACACTACCGTGTATATAGTGCACTTGATAGTGAATAGTGAGCCATTCTGAAAACAACCCTAGAATTCCCTGCTGTGCCTTGAATAGCAGAGAGCAGGTATGTATGTAAACATTGCATCCGCCGTTATATTTTCTCAGATGACAGAAGACTCCCCTGTGCTCATTATTGTATCTTACAGAAGCCATCAGGTGACACTATCACACAACTCAGCATGCATTCAGACGTCTGACTCTGGTTGTCTGTAGCACTGTCAAATATCAGAGCCTTTCCCATTTCCACAGTTTAATCAAAAGGTCTCCCCCCTGGTTTTGGACGGCCAGTCCTCAGAACTTCTGTCCGTGAATAATTCGGTTCCCACTCACGCTGAGAGGTATCCCTCCCGCTGTAGCCTGTCTGTCTGGTCAGTTAAAGCCAACTGTGCTGTGATCTGTATCAGCTACTGTCACTTCTACCTACTATAATGACAATCACCAGTCTTGCAACTGCAGGAAAAATCCCCTCTTCACTGTTTACTACATTTAGCTGCCCTCTTACCTCTTGAAAGGGGGATGAAGGTTAGCTGTGGTCGGGGCCCTTGCTAGACTGGCGTCAGATCGCCCACAAAGTGTGCTGTTAAGGTCGCTTTGTGGCTGAACTGCAACCTCCGGGGTAAACACTTATGAGTCACCTGCTCTGATGCTGTGTGCTACTTCTGTACTGTTCAGTACTCTTATTTCAGACTAGGGAAAAGCAGAGAAGCGACCAGTAGGAATGGGCTGACAGGTCAGACTGTGCCATGGAAGGGACTGAACCTGTTTAGGAGATTAACTTCCACTGCAGTTCATTAATTTTTGGTCTGGGACTCAATTTTGCAGTTTTGGCTCAAGACTTCACTGGGGTAGTATGCATAAAAATGACTGCAACTCCTGCCTAAATGACCTGGTATGAATTGGTAAACAGTTACCAATTAAAGCTGACAGTTGGCACTTTGAGATGATTGTTTCATTTAAGACTCGTTGGGCTGGAGTACAGAGAAAAAGGTACGAACAAGGTTCTGTCGTAAGGCATAAGAATTACACTGGGTGTATTGTCAACTTAACGTTTGTGAGGAGTCTGTTCACATTTTGAACATTGTTGAATAAGAAGATATTGCCAGAGAAGTTGAGTTGTGGGTACCCCTCTTGCTCTTCATCGTCTGTATTATACAGGCGTATTTGGATTCTGGACCCTGCACAAAAGACCTAAAGGATGTACATACAGTCGCTATTACTTTTAGAGAGATTGAGTCTGTTACAAGCCTAGTGGCTCATTAGGCCAGCGCTTAACCCCAGTTTCAGCAGCATGAAGTGACTAGGAGTATTTCTACTAATGATGCTAGTCCATCACAGGTTACCCCTCCTTCTCTGCTCTTAGTCAGGTTTCCCCCACAGTTTGGTAGTTTATACACCTTGGTGGAGTGAGGCACTGTGGGAATAAAGTATTTTGCCCTAAGAGCACATCACGAAAGCTGTGGCAAGGGCTCAAACTCAGGACCTTTCGGTCACTTAACCACTGCACCACCGCATCTCTCTTTGCTTTTTAGAGCTCACTTCAAGAGAGACTGTGCCTCAGGTCTACCTAATACATTGCGCTTTATCCTGGTCTGTCTGAGTTCATTTCAATGGCTTCTACATTCGAAGGTAATAATCTCATCCCATTTTTGAACAGCTCGTCCAGACATCATTTTCGTATGATGTTCATGAGTGGCCAGGCTTGCCCAGACCTCCCTTCAGCTCATGCCCTGTACCCAGGAACGATGCTTCTCTCCTGGACACTGTTCTTGCTCACCTTTCTACCGATACCTGCATGTAGAGCTCGTCTTTGTGCAGTGCAGGATGGACCCAGTGACACCAGCAATCAGTACAGTAAGTGACATCACAAACCAGCCAGCAGCTCCAGCACTGGATCAGAAATCTGCGAGGCATTACAACAGTCAGTACAGGAACTGAGCTCCTAAACCAGCCAGCAGCTGTGACATAAATCAGTAACTCCAATGCACTATATAGTAAAGTGGATCAGAATCCTGCCCACAGTGTCAACATAATATGTAGTCAGGTGGACCAGAAATCAGTCACCGGCTTCTTGAGAACCAGCCAGAAATGCTCCACACTCCGTATGTGAAGAGGATCAGAATAGTCACAAAATCTTTCATATATTGCAGTAAGTGAGCTCAGAAAATCCAAGGCAGTGCTCTGCAGCTGCGGCAGGCCAGTGAAACTGACTCCCTTTTGTGTAAATAAAATCAGAAACCAGCTGGCTACTCGAACAGGAGCTCTGAAACTCCACCATTTTGTACATCATGTGAGGTCAATAAACAACCAGCAACTCGAAGGTATCCCAGAGTGAGTGAGACCAAAATCAATCCAGTAACTCTAGCACTGTGAAGTAAGAGAGATCAGAGACTTGTCAGCAAGCTCCTCATTCGGTGTTTCCTCTGTTCCTTGACCTTATCTGCCTTCTCTTTATCTGTTCCCAGAATCCTCTATGTTGGAGTCCTTGCATTGCCACAATGACTACAAGTCCCACATACGCTGCAGCTGGACAGTGAAACCGCAGATGCAGGCCCTACTATCTCTTCACCACTGGGACAGCACTGAGAACAAGTGTGTGTGTGTGGGCTTAAATATGGGAATTGGAGAGAGGGCAGGGGAGAGAGGTAGAGAGAAGGTTCCAGATAGTGGGGCTCATGCACCATGTAAGAGAGTTATGAAATGGATAAGATGGTTATTAATGTTTGGGCCGTCTGTCTTGCTTGAGGGGGGAGACAGGGATCATCTTTCTGGCCCTCAAATCCAAATCTGGTCCTGTTTTTTTTCCCCCTCAGTCAATCAACTGAACACTTACCCTTGGTAATTGTGGAAAATGTCTTCACATCTGACTCCCAGGTAAAGGGAGGGTGGAAAGCCTGCAGTTCTCTGCCCATTATTTGAGGAACAAGAGTGCAGAAAGTTCTAGAAATCTCTGGGTCTGTGATAGGGCAGTAGGCAGCAGAGCGAGTGAGGGATTTTGAATTGATTGATGGGAAAGGAGAAGTGAAAATGAGTGGTAGCACTATAAAAAAGAAAAAAATGTCATGAACACCAACGCAACCGCCCACACCCTCAGTCCTCTTCCTTCCTCCACAGAGAGTCCCCATGTCTACCATATCGACGCCCAGACCAGCTGCCGCACGGTCGCGTCACCGTACATTGCCAGTACAACACCAGCCTTTTTGCGGTGGGGATCCAGCATACATTCTTTTTCAAGACACCCTGTCCTGAGGCGCTGTCAAAAACAGTCACCCCTGTACAGCACTGTGAGTGTCCCTCAAGCCTCCATCTGCCCATCCATCTGTCTGTCTTTCCCTCTCTCACCCCCATGGCCGCTACCTGTCCGCATCATAGACTGTATAAAAAGATGAACCAAGCAACCGGGACGTCACCCATTGGTTTCAGCATACCATTCAGGAAGCCTTGATTTTGGCAATTTGAATAACGCCATTTTGTCATTTTGAAACCGAATGCAATTCCTATTGGATGAGAGTGTGAATTGAATATACAGGGAGGGGCGAGGGGTGGATCTACGGGTGGATCTGACCGTATCAGAAGAGGTCCAGAGGATAGCCACGCCCCAAAAGCATATTCTGGCTTTATCCTTCATTCTAGTCTATTTGGGACCGTAATTTACAAAAATGAACATCATGATATATCGAAGGAGACTTGAAACTTGCGATAGATACCATAAAGTAATTTGGAAAATCATTCTTGAAATAATACATCAGGTGGGAAAGTAGGGTAATATCTCATAGACTTCTATAGGATTGAACTTCTTTCTGCAACCACTAAGGTCGCCATCTGCTGGCCATTTAATAGAATGCAAATTTTAGAGATTTCCACATTGGCCTCACTTTTCAGACCCAGGTGCTGTGTCCACCTTTTTATACAGTCTATGGTCCACATCCCTTTCTACAGGGAAAAAAAAAAGACCCCCAGATCATTCCAGAATGCTTCCAACAGCCTCCCATCAATCATTGCTGTAAAGAATCAGACATTTAGCGGTTAATGAATTCCAGACCACACCGTAAAATAGTATTTAATGATATTTATTGAATCGAATCGGTAGGGGAATTTGTACTGATGAAGGACGGAATGGAGTCGAGTAGGAGACCAGTGCAGCATAGCAGGAAGCCCCAGGCGAGGAGACTCAGGGTGGGGGTCACATCTCTTCTCAGAGTCATAAAGGCTCTTCAAGTCCCCCTGGGTTTCCTACGGAGTGATAGGGTGTGAGAAAAACAGAAGGGAATGGGAGGGAGGGACGTCGAACGAGACCGACGAGGATTGTAGAGTGAAGGCGGTGTAAATAGGCTGGTTGGTTCGGACATGAATAAATGGAGTGGTGTAATTAGGCGTGGTCTGGTTCACTAACCTACGTTAAGAACTCCGTATGCTCCTGTCCAGAGCTTACGAGTGTTACATATGCAATATAAGACACCATTAAAGTATTCAAAAAGTATAGGAGCAGTCAGTTGTTTTTACTCGGTTTTAAGGGAAAAAAACCCTTGCTGCCATTATCCCCATGTTTTTGAATTTAACCAAACATACACAGAAGCCATTCTGGATAAGTACCGCAAAAGGAACAGGCATTGAAACTGTAACTGTTTCATAAAGATGCAAACCTAGTCCCTTAACTATGACACTATACTGAAAAATCATCCACTTGATGCCCCGCGGCTAGTGCGTGTGACAGAGCATTTTCAAATAAAGGAATAGCCTATGGTGGTAATTAGAAAACCCCAAACATCTCAAATAAAGAAACAGTGCTACATTTCTTAGCCTGCCACACTCTTATTCCTGAGCTAGCATGGACATCTCAGACCACTACAAACATCTTACTATCAGCATAATTTTATAAATGGGCAGCGCAGAGGTTGGACTTATCAGATGCTGTTTTGTTTTCTGCTTTTGATTGGCCTCCTGCCTTCCTCTCCTCAGCTATCATTTACCAGGTCGAAGGTTGTACCACATTCAAAGCAGATTGCGCTCAGCATGTCTTACAGGTGTGCGTGGTCACTCTCTGAAGTACAAAAAAAATGACACAAAAATTGGACCTATGACCTTGACAAAATGGTGGACAACCATTGGGGCATTTCCGGCAGCTCTAGAGCAATGTCTTGTATTGGAGGGAGAACCTCTTCTGGTGGTGACTTGTAATGTAATATAATGTAATGTACTGGTGACTTTAGGTAATTTTTATATGAAGACCTCTTACATGCGCAAAAAACTATATGATAAACACAAGAGGATTGAAAAATGAAAAATGAAAATAGGTGCACTTTAAGTACACTGGCTGTTTTCATCCCTTCCTCCATCTTAACTGGTTTTTGCAGTGTCACTGGGACCCCCCCGCAACCTCTCACAGCGAACCACACAAGGAGGGGGTACCGTGCTTGAGTGGCAGGCCCCCCCACTCAACCCCAAAGTCCGCCCCCTTGCCCCGCTCAACTACCAGGTCAGCTACAGAAGGCGCGGCCAGGACTGGACGGTAAGAGCAACAGGTCTGAACTCAACCTCAGAAGCAGCCATCTCTGGTAGCGGATGATAAACGGCACTTAGCAGGTGGGGATAACACAGTAAATCATATCCTGCTCATGGATCTGCTGCAGTGCCACTTGGGCCCGTCTGCGATAATTTGCTCAGATCATGACAACGCCGATAAATCACAGCATGGGTATGCGTACGCGACATGTTAGCAAACACGCTGCGTATAGTTGAAATTAAATAAATCTGGCTTATGAGTTCATTAGACAAGGTCAATGCACATTTAATGAGCGCATAGATAAATTCATCAAAGTTAGCCAGAGAGGAAACTGGAATACTCAGAGGAGACCTACAGGAAGATCAGGTGAACATGTGATCTCTGATCAGGACTGATGGGTTTTTAGTGCTAGTCGCTAGCAGGAAAACCACAATAGAAATTGTATCAAATCAAGGATTCGACTCCCGCAACACATTGAAAGTAATTGCTGCACTCTTTGTGCCTTCAGGAAGTACAGGTTTTAGAACCAGAGTTACAGATTGAGGCTGAGTCTCTGGTGCCTGGCTGCGAGTATGAGGCCAAGGTGAGAGTCAGAGTGGATAAAGGACACTGGAGTGAGTGGAGCCACCTAGTGGAGTGGAAGATCGAGGATGGTAAGTGCAAAATCTATGGGCCAATTTGTTTAAGAGTTAGATTGATTTGTTCTTAGTGTCTCGACACTACAAAGTACTATATTCTGCTCATTTTAATCAACCTCTCACTTTCTTTCAATTCTATTTTTCTCCGTTGACAGCTGTTGCGAACAGCTTCATCTCAGAGTTACAATACCACTATAACCTCAGAGGAGTTACACAGTTCTCATATTACTGTTCATTTATTTCAAATATTAGAAGGTCTGCCAACTATTGGAGTCAAGCTGCCCTGCTTTATCACATTTGTAGGCTCTGTGTGGAAGTGGAATTTTTCTAAAAGCTCATGACAAATTGATTATTAGCTAGCTGCAAAATATCCTTTGATTTGTGCTCCAAACAAGATTTTATCCTCGGCACTAAATCCAGACATCAACCTTGTTTTTTTTTCCCCTGAGTGAGCGCTGGCTTGTACTCTGCTAGAGGAAATTGGAGGGCAGGTCCCTGACTCACATACGGTCGCTTAGATGCATTGTAATGAAACTAAGTCGCAATACTGTGATGCTGTAAGCAGCACGAGTCTGTATGTGATACTGTTTTAGATAGTGCTGCAGTGTGGGATGGCTCAGATTTGAAGGTTGAAACTCACCTGTGTGAGGTAGTCAAACACCATCAAACAATGGGTGTAGTGTTGCCATCCTTGTACACACGTTCTGGCACCATAGTTGTTCATATGTCGATGCATTGTCCAGAATTGGTAGCTGGCGATGATACCTTCTTTACGATCTGCACGAATGTCTTTGTGCCGTTTTCAGGTATAGGCCGATATTACGTAGTGGAGGCTGTGCAAAGCCTATTCTTTGTGCATTTTTTTCTCCTTTGGCTGATTAATCCATATCTGTCGGGGGCGACGATTTAAAGCCAAGAACTCAGTTCCTGCCAGGCCAAAAAAACAATTACCTTATTTTTAAGTTTTCTGACAGCTCCATACTCTATAAAGTATGGTTGTTGACTTGTACATGAGCACAGCTAATAAACTTACAGGTGGGAGCTGGAGTTTGAGACGGTGATCAGATTGAAGTTGAGCCTGCTAAAATTTTCCATAAAATCCTGAGACAGATCAGCCCTTGTGCTTCTCGCTCCTGGGTTAAAATCTTCAAGCCATTTAAAGTAGTGGCTCCCAAACTACAGGGTAGGGATTTCAAGTAATCTATCACCCTGTAGGTTTTCACCCAAGCCCAAACAGACCACACCTCTTTTCACAGACAGGGAGCAGCTTGCTAATTAGCAGTATCAGGTGTCCATATTGGGGTTGAGATGCTAATCTATTGTATGGTTGATCTCCAGGAGCAGGTGTAGGAACCACTGATTTAAGGAGATCTTCTGAGAGGGATTTATAGGTCGGGGTGAATTTGTGGGTGATCTGCATTCAGAAAGCAAATCTTCTCCTCAGTACTTTGTTCCAAATACTCAGGTCAGCTAATTAGCAAAGTTCTTCGACCAGAAGGTGGAGTTAATGGTGGAACAAACACGTGTTCAGCATTGGATGGTGTTCCTCTGCCTGAGTAAATCTCTCAATGCAAATAAACAACCCCACAAAATACCTCTTTGCTTCTTTATTAAGTCTTCGCCTCTTCTGGAGCAGAAGTTTGCATTATTAATAAACCAATTTCACCTCTTTCTCTGGCTCTGTTGTTTCTGACTGCTACTAATAAACCTAATCCATATCATGCATTCACTGTCTGGAATGGACAAGCAATAAATTGATTTTGTTTTTATAGAAATGGTTTTTCGCACGTCATAACTTTATTTAGAGGTCTCGCTGCTAAGCTTGCATTATGAGTTGTTCATGGTGCAGCTTCCCAAATCACCAAAATAATTTTTTTATTTTGTTATCTCACACACTCACCTGGAAGAATTTCTTTATTTTGAAGACACAGTTGATGTAAAATTATTTTTTCTTCTCTCATTGTGAGCAGGAAGAGGTTGTTTGCTTGTTTGTTTCATTGCATCGTGCTTACTGGGACAACTTAGTTTGTCAAGTAAGTGTGGAGTTATGTATTCAAAAACATGCATTGCTGTGCTAAATATTTATTCTACAGAAAACAAAAAAATAATTACTTCATGGTGACAGACTTACTTGATTACCTTATTGTGCCACTATGGTCGTTCCACATGACAGTCAGATCATTTTAAAGGAAGTGAAAATTATGTTGTGAGTGTACTTGTGGATAATGAAAAGCATAACTGAAATTGAATCCATATTGATTATGAAATATTAACTCATTACTTGGATGGTGTGAGTCAGCTGGTCCCAGCTGATTCATAGCACCACGGTAATCTAACGCACAGCTAAACAAGCCTGCAAAAACTAGCACTTAACCTGCCTCCTCCGTTCCCCCCCCCTCTCTGCTCAGTACTGGCTCCTCCCATCCTGCAGTGTGTGTTTGACGGACAGGCGGAGGTGCACTGCAGTTGGGAGGTGAAGAGAGAGGTGGCAGAGTTCATCAGCTACAGGCTGTCCTACCAACGGAGCCGGAACCTTCCGTGAGTCCGGTGACTCAGGGCCATCTCCACCTCAGACGAATCAAACGCTTTCTCCCGCCCAATGTCCTGCTGTCCACAGCGGTCAGCCCTTATGCTTCACTCTCTCTCTCTTTACTCCTTCTCTTCCTGTGATTCGTTGAGTCATCTCCATCTTTCCCTCCCCTCACTCTCTTTGCCATCATTTCTTCCTCCCTTTCCCTCTCTTCCTGTCTTTCGCTCTCCTTCACTTTTAAACTGCTTCCTCTTTCATAATTTGTTCACTCATCTCCATCTGACCTCCCCTTATTATCTTTCTGTCTCTGTGTTATGTTCATTCATTTCTCTTCTCTTCTGTCTCCCTCCCTTCCTCTCTCGCTCTCTCTACCTCTCCCTCTCCCCCTCCTCTCTCTCAATCCCTCTCTCCCCTTTCCTCCCTCCCTCCCTCCTCTCTCTGTCCATCTCTCTCCCTCCCTCCCTCCCTCCTCTCTCTGTCCATCTCTCTCCCTCCCTCACTCCGCCTTTG
Organism: Gymnothorax javanicus; assembly: GCA_029692085.1. Classification (NCBI taxonomy): domain Eukaryota; kingdom Metazoa; phylum Chordata; class Actinopteri; order Anguilliformes; family Muraenidae; genus Gymnothorax; species Gymnothorax javanicus. The sequence goes on along the minus strand of CM056206.1, from coordinate 50,217,347 downwards.
CCTCTTTCTCCCTCTCTCCCTTTCCCCTCCCACCCCTCTCTCTCTCCCTCATGCCCTCCCCCTTTCTTCCTCTCCCTCTCCCCTTCTCTCTGTCCATCTTTCTCTCCTCCCTCCCCCTTCCTCTTCTTCCCTCTCTCTCTCCCTCTCTCCCTCTACACACCCCTCCCTCTTTCACTCTCTCTGTCTCTCTCTCTCTCTCTCAGTGCGGAGTGCTGCAGTCCAGACTCTGCCGATGTTGAGGGCTCCACAGCTGCAGCACTCAGGTTCAGCTGCTCCTTCTCAGTGTCACACCCTGAGCAGCAGGTCCAGGTGGAGCTCCAGCCTGCACCCAAGGGCAAGGTGATCCCGTCCTACACTAACAGTGAGTGCTATCTTCTGCACAGCCTCAGCAATCCTGCCCGCACTTCACCTCCACCTCTTTATCTCCCTCCTCCTCCCTGGACTTGGAGTTCGATTGAGGTCAGCCATCTTTAAGGAAATTCCATTCTGATCAATGTTCCTTTGAGGAGTTAGGAAGCAGAAATAATCAGCAAAGGTTTCCACTGCAAGGAAGATGAGAATACCCTTTGCAGAGGTATTTTTTCAGGATGTGTTATGGATTGACCAGCAAATTCACTGCTTCCCATTTGCCACACACCTGTCATACCTGTAAGTGACTGTGATTTAAGGTACGAGGAGCTAATTTTGGCCAATTATTTATCATGTGATTCGTTGCTTTTGGGCGTGACGATGGTATAACTTCGTGAATGTAAATCAGGCAAATGAAATTTGCTCTTTCAATGTCAGTTTGAGGCGAGGACCGGCACAGGTGGGGCAGTTGGAGAGTGGTGGATTTGCCCGTTGGTCATGCATTTGTTATGTATTCGGAAAACAATTTTAGGGTTTTTATTTATAATGGGCTTAGGGAAGCTTCTCACTCCTTAAGGGAACATTTCACGGATTGGTATCTCCTTAATAGTGACCATGATCAATTTTTGTGAAAGTCAAGGAAAGTTTGCAAGGAAAGGACAAAGCAGCTGAAAAATAAGCCACTGGATTTGGTCCTGTCCTCATTCACTTAGTCTCTCATGCCTACCCTTCAACTCCCCTGCATTCATTTGTCTTATATGCAAAAGCTTTAATTGAAGGTAATATCAATGTATTGAGGAATTGGCCCTTAAATAACAAGGGTTTTGAATACATTGGTGGTCCATGGCCTATTTCATGAGCTTATGAATAGTTTTTCATAATTGTAATTAGTTTGCATGTGAAGCATGCAAACTATTGTTCTTTCTTAGGATCTTTCCACTTATTATTCTCGTTCTTCCCATTTTGTAAACACTAACTCCTCCAACAGTATTCATACTACCCATACAACCTGCATACCAAATGATTCTACTATACGTGCAGATCGTTGCTATTCAAAATCTTATCGATATTAATTATAGTTTATGAATTATTAGCAATGAAAAATGAAAAATTCCCATTGACAATGAATGGAGCCCATTCATTTTCAATGGGAGAGAGACTCTCTTGCACAACCATTCTCTCTCTCTTTTCCTATTGGCTAAACAGCATCGGGACAAAATTGAAACGCCGCCATCTTGTTTTGCTTCTGAAGCGAGCGAAAATATGCTGCATAATACAAAGTAAATTGCTATCAAAGCAAATATTTAATCATAACATCACAACAAACAAATGTGATACAATTATTAAACATAATTATCTTAAGCAAACTAGCATATTGTTTTATGAAAATGCATTCCGATTATAGTTCGCAGGGCTCCGTGTCACAACACGGAGTTCCACGTAGCTAGCTAGCATGCTAGCTACATACTTATAACGAAATAATTACATACAGCACAAACGTTCACAAAAATTCTTCGTTATGTTCATTTTGCTAAAATAATACAAAGATAACCGAAGCAGACAAAGAAAACAATATAATACAGGACAATCCAGGCTCCACAGGCAGCAAGCAAATAGGCCTACGAGCCGCAGCGGTCTCCATGTTAATACAAAGAACGACGAATATTGCCCTCGTCCCCGCGGCATGGCTTAGTTTTTCCCTGGCAGCTAGCTAGCTCGCCACGTAATACTAGTAAAATTCATACATACTGCACAAATGACCACAAAACACTTAGCCATTTCCAGCTAGGTAAAACAAAATGCTATACGGAGCTAACTAGACACAGAAGACAATATTACACGTTATACCATCTTTAAAAAAACGTTCACAAAAATTCCTCATTATGTTCATTTCGCTAAAATAATACAAAGAAAACCGAAGCGACAAAGAAAACAATATAATACAGGACAATCCAGGCTCCTCAGGCATTAAGCAAATCGGCCTACGAGCCGCAGCGGTCTCCATTTTAATAGGAAGACCGACGAACATTGCGCTTGTCCCTGAGGCATGGCTTAGTTTTTCCCGGGCAGCTAGCTAGGTAGCTCGCCACGTAATATTAGTAAAATTCATACAAACTGCACAAATGGCCACAAAAACGCTTAGCTATGTCCAGCTAGGTAAAACAAAATGCTAGACGGAGCTAACTAGACACAGTAGGCAATATTACACGTTTTACCATCTTTTAAAAAATCAGTGATTCCAGTGAACCCAGATGGCCGGCAAACGGACTGCATCAGCTACAATTCTATGCAAAATCCGCATCAACGCGATTGCTTTGTCCGCTAACTATAAACGGGCAGTATGCTGTGTCAGCATTCATATCAACATCAGAAATTGAAATTTTATATCCAGTTGACCAGTATCGCTGCCATGTACGATGGTTTAACAGAGCATAGCTGTATGAACATCGTCAGCTGTACAGTTAATAAATCAGTCATGCATGAAATGCTGCTAACTTACTCTTAACAGACTGGCCATTTTTATGTCCAAAAATAAGTAAACCGGTTTTAGGTTCCTGTCAGACCCGTTGATTTTTTTTCCGTCATCTGAGCTATAATAAATCCATCGTGATGCGCACAATACTCACAGAAGCCACCAAAGAACACCAAGAGGATTACAGCGATCACAACAGTCATTTTATATTCGCATCTATGATGAAAAATGGCTAGATTTGCAATATCTGTCCAACAAGAATTGTCCAGATAGCTAACAAGAACAATGCAAGATGGATGTAGGACACAACATCCATAATATCAGCATTTAATAATCTGTCACATTTGGCAATGGTCGAATGCATAGCCACTGCCTCTCCATTGCTCGCAATCAGCGCGACCTCACTCATACTGCATCATGTACTCACTTTAAAATGAAGTTATATTAGCACTTGCCGCTGAAATGATATTTGGATCTTCTGAAATTGTCGTGAAGTCAATGATCGCCATTGAACAGCGAGAATCCAGGTCATCTCTAACACAACGGAGGCCATATCTGATAGAAATGTTGACTGATAATCCGTTATAGCTCCTTCAAAAAAGCAACCGATCTGGAAAGAACTCTAAATTGGAAAACTAATCATCCGTATTATTTTGAAAATAACACTTGTTTCTACGAGCTGCTCCAAATCTCCAACTTCCAGCTCTTTAATGAAAACAACGTGAGAGACCCGAAATCAACGCCAGAATCGGCGAGAGTAACGCATTATTTACTTTGGCACGAAATCTGTGTCGACATGAAAACTGAACAGTCAACCATACCTGATCATTTTTATTTGGTGATGACAATATCAATAATATTCATAATATCATTATCATCATAGGAACTATAAAAGACACTTTGCATTCCTGGGGAGGGTTCTGTATGATATTAATATCATAACATTATTTATTAATTAATAGTAATATTATTATTATAATATTATCATAATCAAAAATAGTAGTAATAATAATACCAATACTAACACCAATAATAATAAAAACAAAAATCATACATCAATGATAATACATACATAATAATCAAATTGTTCAAGTTTTGTGATTCATCATATCCACATGCCGTTCAAAGCAGTAAGATTTGGTTTTCCCTTATTCATCTTAGACAGTAGGGCGGCACGGTGGTCGGCCTCCCAGCAAGAAGGTGGTGGGTTTGAATCCGCCCGCGGCCTTTCTGGGTGGAGTTTGCATGTTCACCCCGTGTCCGCCTGGGTTTTCTCTAGATGCTCTGTTTCCTCCCACAGTCCAAAGACAGGCACATCAGGCTAAATGGAGACTCTAAATTGCCCAAAGATATGAGTGAGCGTATGGTGTGTGCCCAGCGATGGACTGGCCACCTGTCCAGGGTGTATTCCTGTTTCTCGCACACAAGATATGCTGGGACAGGAATATGCAGTAGAAAATGAATCTCTCTCAGTATACAAAATTCAAACCCATTTAAAATACTTAGACAAAATTCTAATAAAAAAAAACCAAATAATAATAATATAAGACAAAGTAGGCTATAAAAAAATAAACACTGTCAATGTACAAAATGATCTTTCCAATATAACCTACAAGAATATTATGCACTGGTGTGTATAATTATGCATCTTTATGAAAGCGCATCATAAATCTGATCTATTCAAATTATTCAAGTTTTATTATTAATGCGATTAATATGCATCTCTATCACTTCACAAAATTCAAACCCAATTACAATAATTAGAAATAAAGATAATAAAAATGTCATCATCATACCGTAAAAATAACAATATAAGACAAAGTAGGCTCGAATAAACTAACATTTTGTCTTTACAAGATTATATAAAGGCAATAGCAATAAGCAAAAAGATGAAGGAGGCAGATCAGTAATTCGTACTGAGAGAGCAGAGCACGTCTTATTGGTCTTATATCAGCAGACAGATCGTATGGGGGTTGAAGCTGTGGCTTTGGTAATTGGTCTTGGCTGCAATGTTCACATAGCCTGGCTTCCGTTTGGACAGCTTCTTAAAGAAGAGGCCATGGTTTGGCTGACTGGGGTCCTCATTTCATTTTGTATAAGTCCATCAGGTTAGGCAATTCAGCACCAAAAACTCGCTGGGCTGACTGCACCACCCTTTGAACCCTGTGCCTCTCAATTACTACAGCTGCTTTACAAGGTGGTGATGCTGCCAGTCAGGAAATTAGGCTACTATTACCAATAAATAAATAAATAAATAAATAAATAATAATAATTTAAAAAAATAATAATAATACATCTTTTAGCAATGTCTGTTCTACTATATTGATAAAAGCAAAAAAATGATCATAAATGTTGGACATGCATTGTCGAGCACTACAAGTTGGACTTATTACAATCATATGCTGTGAATAATAACATGTCAATAACGATGATAATGCATCAATAGCTATAGGCATGTAAAACCGGTATATAAATAATAAAAAAAAATATACCTGAACCATTACGAACAACAATAAAGAAGATCATCATCATCCAAATAACTTTTATTATGCTACATACCACTGATGTAGCTTGAGAACTAAATAAACCCTTACCATACATATGCCCTGGTCACTTTGGCCATGCAATGGATGGTCATCATAGTTTACCATACTTGCCTATCAGTAAAGAAGACACTTTGCATCTTATCATACAGCACAGTGCAGGACAATGCAAAAATAAACATCACATTATACAGAGAATTGTGCTATCACACGCAAACTCAGAGTTTCTTAAACTCTCATTCTAGTTGTCTAATTGAAAGTACCTCACACCTAATCATTTGTCAGTGGTGCTGTCCATATAGAAACATTACACTTTATAACCTCTGCCAACAAAGTCCGATAGAGGGTATGTTTTACCCCAGTTTGTCTGTCTGTCTGTCTGTCGGTCGTAAAGCAGAAATACAGGAAGACAGATTTTTATGAAGCTTTGTGGGATGGTTATTTGTGACAACAGTGTGAGTTGATTACAACCCCAGTTCCGAAATAGTTGGGACGAAGTGTAAATTGTGAATAAAACAAAAATGCAATGACTTTCAGATCACATGAGCCAATATGTTATTTACAATAGAACATAGATAACATTTCAAATGCATGAACTGAGACATTTTACATTTTTATCCACAAAATGAGCTTATTTCAAATTTTCTGGCTGCAACAGGTCTCAAAAAAGTTGGGACACAGGCAAAAAAGGGCTGAAAAAGCAATTAATATATAAGAGATTCAGCTGAAAGAACATTTAGCAAGTAATTAAGTTAACTGGCATCAGGTGTGTAATATGATTGCCTATAAAAGGGATGTATTAGAGAGGCTGAGTCTCTCAGAAGTAAAGATGGTCAGAGGCTCTCCAACCTGTGAAGGTTTGCGTAAAAAAATTGTGGAATACCTTAAAAACAATGTTCCTCAACGTCAAATTGTGAAGGCTTTGACAGTCTCATCATCGACAGTGCATAACATCATCAAAAGATTCAGAGAAACTGGAAAAATCTCTGTGCGTAAGGGACAAGGCCGAAGACCTTTACTGGATGCCCGTGGTCTTCGGGCCCTCAGATGCCGCTGCATCACTCACCAGCATGATTCTGTCATTGACATTACTAAATGGGCCCAGGAATACTTCAAGAAACCACTGTCTGTAAACACAGTCCGCCATGCCATCGACAGATGCCACCTAAAACTCTATCATGCAAAAAGGAAGCCATTGTTGAGCATGATCCAGAAGCGCCGCCATGTCATGTTGGCTAAGGCTCATTTAAAATGGACTGTAGCAAAGTGGCAAAGTGTCCTGTGGTCAGACGAGTCCAAATTTGACGTTCTTGTTGGAAATCATGGGCGTCGTGTCCTCCGGGCTAAAGAGGAGAAAGACCACCCCTCCTGTTATCAGCGTTCAGTTCAAAAGCCAGCATCTATGATGGTATGGGGATGCATTAGTGCATATGGTGTGGGACACTTGCATGTTCTAAAAAGCACCATGAATGCTGAAAGGTTTATAAAGGTTTTAGAGCAACATATGCTCCCCTCCAGATGACATCTATTCCAGGGAAGGCCTTGTGTATTTCAGCAGGACAATGCAAAACCACATACTGCAGCTATCACAACAGCATGGCTTCGTAGCAGAAGAGTCTGTGTGCTGAACTGGCCTGCCTGCAGTCCTGATCTTTCACCGATTGAGAACATTTGGCACATAATTAAATGAAAAGTCCGTCAAAGGAGACCCAAAACTCTCCAGCAACTGGAAGCCTGTATTAAACAAGAGTGGGATCAAATTCCAATGGCTAAACTCAAGAAACTTGTCTCCTCAATGCCCAGACGCCTCAACTCTGTGTTAAAAAGAAGAGGGATGCTACACCATGGTAAACAGGCCCCTGTCCCAACTTTTTTGAGACCTGTAGCAGCCATCAAATTTGAAATGAGCTCATTTTGTGGATAAAATTGTAAAATTTCTCAGTTTCAACATTTGCTATGTTATCTCTGTTCTATTGTGAATAAAACACTGGTTGGTGTGATTTGAAAGTCACTGCGTTTGATTTTATTCACAATTTACACGTTGTCCCAATTATTTTGGAATTGGGGTTGTAGATTTTCTCAAGTCAAGGCCTAAGGTCACAGTCAACATTGCAGAATTGGTGGAAAAGAATTGTGTATGCAGAGGTATGCACCAGTTACATCATGCATTTGCACGACATGACTTCTGCAGGTGTGCTCTATAGTTTCAGTTGCTTTGCCTCTCTCTGATGACCTGTATCTATCCCTCCCTCGTGCAGTTAAACACGCTCCTCCATACCTGCTGGAGGTGAGGGAGAGGGGTGAGGACTGGATGTTGAGCTGGAATGCCTCAGAATACCCTGTACCCATCTATTACGAGCTGCGATACTGGATCCGCGAAAAACCGGTGCGAGGCCCATCCGTCCCCATATCTCGTTACATTTCATTACATTACAGGCATTTCACAGTTTTTCTTTCCGGTAGCAACTTACAATATATGACATTTCTTCGCCAGATGTATTAAAATAACATTAAAACGAGGTTAAAAAAAAAACGTTAAAAGTTGGTGTTTAAAAGCAACAAACATTTTCAAACATGTTCATTTGTGATTTAATTTTAAACACCAATTTTTAACATTTTTTTTTTACCATGTTTTCAATTCAACTTACAATACAAAGTGCATTATTTTAGTGGGACAAAAAGTGTCACAAATCAGGAACGGGTCATTTGGACCCTGTACCTGTTGGACCAATACAAGTTGGACCCAGACCAGTTGGACCCTGTCGAATTAGACCCCTGACCCTAACCGTTTGGACCCCATACCACTTTGACCCCAGGCAAGTTGGTCCCGAGACCAGTTAGATTCCAGACCATTTGGACCCCTGACCAGTTGGATTAGGGTTAGGTTAGGGTTAGGGTCTGGGGTCCAAACAGCATGCCATGGGGTCCAACTGGGTAGGGTCTGGGGTGCAACTGGTCAGGGGTCCAAGTGGTCAAGGATCCAACTGGTTTGGGTCTGGTCTGGGGTCCAACCAGTACTAGGTCCATTCAGTTAGGGACCAACTGGTATGGGTTCCAAACGACCTGTACCCTAAAAAATCCTAGAAGATAGTTGCAATTTTAGTGCAAATGGAGACCACAAAATTTGGATCTTGTAGTAATCCTACCAGAACAAATTAGGCCACAAACAAATTATAAAGAACATAAAAGATATACCAGCTCTGCGAATGTTTCTCTGTTTGTCCACACATTACAAATGGAAAGCTTCCTTTCAAAGACATGAATTGCAGAACTGGAGACAGAATTGCTTTTCAGCTTTACATGCAGGTTTTTATAGGATCTGCTCATTGATGCTTGACAATTTATGGCGGTAGCTATGTTTGACTTAGGGGGCTTTTGGGCAAAGGAGTTTAGGCATTCTGGGGTTTTGTGGCTATACAGGATGAGATTAATTGGAATTGAAGATTGTGAATCTTTAGTGCGGCACTGGATGTCCATAAGTTTGATGTACAGAGTATAAAAGTTCTTAAAAAGCTTAAAATAGAATGATTTTGTCAAAGTCATAATTTTGAATAGACTTCAATCAGCGACTATATTTTTGCTACGCACGGCTTTGTAACCTACAATACCTTCAGAAACTACTGAAGCTTGCGAGCTTCGGGGAATGTCAGGCCATGGTTACCTAATTAATATACCAACAGCGCCCCCTGCTGGTGTTTTATTTAACTAGCCCCTTTCTAAGTTGAACATTATTCCTGCTTTGACTCCGTTGCACAGGAGAAGATGACGTATCGCAACTTTACCAAGGAGACCCGCACTTTCAGCATGCACCGGAGTTCCCTGCTCCCCTCCACACATTACGTGGCTCAGGTTCGAACCGGTAATCTCCCCAGCGGAGGTTATAAGGGCCCCCTTTCTGAGTGGACTCAGAGGATAGAATGGAAGACCCACCCAGGTAACATACATGCTTCCTTCACCTGCTGCGTGGACAGATTCAGAAGGATTTGGTGTGAGAGCAGGAAGTAACTCACTAGATCACATTCATTGGTTATAAGATTATGGACCGGGTCATTGAGTCTGATTAAACTTAATACGAGAAATAAGTTGAATTTTTGAAATAACAAATCTTCATCCAAATTTGAATTCAGTTTTAGTCGGGGTTCAACCTCCATCTTTTAAAATGGCTCCAAAAATCCTGGAGCTTAATCTGTTTTCATCACTGACAAATTTCATTGTGAGCGATTACATATTCTCCAAATGTTTGTCTGGTGGTCATAGGTGTTAAACTATTTATGATTTAAAACGGGGCTGCCCAAATCTGGCCCTTGAATGCAAATCCAGCCCTGGTTTTCTCTCCTTCTAACCAAATAACTGAATGGTTATTACCACTGATTGGCCAGACTGTCATCACACCTGACTCCCAGGTAAGGGGAGGGTGGAAAACCAGCAGTTCTCGGCCCTCAAGGACCATGATTTTGGGAGCCCTGATTTAAAACTTCAGGCAGAAAACTGGAGGTTCATTTGTTGATAGTTGAGTTTGTGAGAAAGTTAAGAGTTTTGATGCATGAGAAATATCGAAATCTCAATCCTCCTTGAACTAATTATACTCACTTGCTTTTGTTTATATGTCCACAGCACCGTGGTCCATTACCACACTCATTTACATCTTCATCGGTGTGCTTGTGGCCATGGTCTTTATCGGTTGTTACTTCACCCTTCCAGCCTGCAGCAGGTCAGTATCTCTTACATTCATGTGATTATTCACTTAAAAGGACCATCACTCATTAAAGGAGCTGTGTCATGATTATGGCGCATGCTCAGAACTTTGATAACTGTTCTGCTGAACAAGAAGTCAAACGAAGTAGATCCGCTCGATTGCAAGTCAAAATCTGATTCCATCGTTGCTGATCTGCCATCATCTTGCATTGCATTCATATATTTCAGTTACTTGAACATTATGCTTTTTATATTAAGGAATTTTCTATGGATATTCGAGGACTCAAAGTAATATTTCAGCGCTTAACCCAAAGGATTTGAAGAATCTCTTCTATGTTTATTGGCAGTTTTTAAACCATCTTGCATTCTTCATATCCTTTGGCTAAAGCTCTAAAGTAGCGCTTTGAATCTTCTAATTTCTATATAAAACTCCTTAAAATGAAAGCATAATGCCCGAGTTGCTAAAATATATAAAAACAATGCAGAACAAAGATGGATTAGCAGTGATGGAATCAGATTTTGACTTGCAGTGGAGCAGATTCACTTCGTTTGATTTCTTGTTAGTTCTCAAAGTTCTGAGCATGCTCAGTAATTGTGACACAGCTCCTTTAACAACACTGCACAGTCGCTTTACAGTCACTGAAACTCAAAGCCATTATCTGTGTCCGCGCTCCCACACAGGAGAATATCGCAGTGGGAGGTGTCAGTACCAACTCCCATTAAGAGTAAAGTGCTTGAGGAAATCATGAAGGTGAGATACTAATGTCTATCAACAATTTTGAGAATTATGAGAGCATTTGCCCTTCGTTGACCTTAACCTCCTGTCCTGAGAGATTGTGTGTCTCCCCTCACAGAGAAATCCCAATGCCAAGCTGTCCCACCAGAAAGAGTTGGACAGAACCCTCATCTGTAGCGTGCAAGTCCTGGGCAAAGTTCATCCACCCAGGTACTGCTCTGGTTGCACTCTCCTTTACTTTGCTCAAGAGCCCAACTACTGCAAATGTTGCTCAGACACTTGTTTGCCCGATTTGAGAGTACACCTTCACTAATGAAGTGAAATGATTAAATACTGACCCCAACTAACCGAAAATATCCCCTTAATATTGGTACTACATTGTGGCCACGTGATAACATTAAGAAACCAGGGCAGTTACACAATGAGGACATTTATCTTAGTGAGAGAATAGATGAATGCCGGATTAAAGGGGAAAATGAGAGTATAATTCTCACTTGATTGACCTTAGCTAAGAGCTTGTTTCTGTCTCAGTTTCACAGAGGGCTGCAGCTCACAGGAGCTGGATGAAGATGTAGGTCCAGGAACTCACTGGGATTTGGCCCCCGATCCTGCCATACAGGGCCCCGTCAGACCATTTAAGGATGGCTGTTTGAGCTTCAGCGGCCCCTACATTCTGTGTTCCGACGAGCCCCAGTCCAAGGCCCCAAAAGCTGATGAGGACTTCCAATTTGACGCGCCCTTCATCCCCCAGCTCCCGCTTCCCTCCCTCTGCCCACACCATGGGGGGTATGTTGTGAGTGTATCGGGATCTCAGGTTGACCCAGCTTTGGATTCCGTCGTGGGGCCCTGCCAGGAAGGCGGTCCTGTTACTGACGGGTACGTGGCAGACCCCATCGTCCGGATGATGGACTCTCGGCCTGAGTTGCCACCTGGGTTTCCTGACTGCGACCCGCCAGCCTACACTGCCACGCCTGTCTGGTTTCTGAGGGTTTCCGGGGAGCTTGGGGGGCAAAATGGGGAGCCGGAATGGATGGGGTGGCCAGAGGGGCAGCGTAAACTCATTGATTATGTCGCGCTGTCCAAGACATTTTGAAATAAGGCTGGGTTAAAGCAGAAATACTGCGCAAGAAGCGCTCGCCTGAGAAGATACAATGTATGACAGCATAACAGTATTCAAAAGCACAAGCATCGCACTGGCAGAACACATAGATTCTGTGATCGGTAGTTGTCTGTTGTCAGTCAGATGTGTAAGAAGAGCTTTTAACTGGGCAAATATTTGTTGCTGTGCAAATCAAATCAACATATATTAAAGCAGAAGTTGCTTCTGTGGATCAAGAAGATAATTTGGGAATGAAAAATTTCAAAACCTATTTCCAGAATGTTGTGTAAAATGTCAATAAAATGGTTGGGATGGTGTGTAAAATGTCAATAAAAACAGAATGCAATGAATTTGAATGATTTGATAATTGAAAATAGTGTAAAGACGACATATCAAATGTTGAAACTGAGAAATTCTAATGTTTTTTGAAAAACACCTGCTCATTTTGAATTTTATGACAGCAACACGTTTCAAGAAAAATGGGACAGGGGCAATGTTTACCACTGTATTGTATCACCTTTTCTTTTAACGATACTCTGAAAGCATTTGGGAACTGAGGTGACCAACTGCTATGGTTTTGGAAGCAAAATGTTTTCGTATTTTTGCTGGATATCGGCTTTCAGCTGATTAACACTTCACAGACTCCTTTGTCATTTTTTTTTATAATGCGCAAAATATTTTCAGTGGGTGACAGGTCTGGCTTGCAGGCAGGCCAGCAAATAATTTTCAATTAAATATTGGGTTTAAATTATTTGCAAATCATTGCATTCTTTTTTGATTGACATTTTACACACCGTACCAACTTTTCTGGAAATGGGGTTGTATAATCATCCTTGATTAAGTTCCCAGTTGATTTGCGCAAATTTTGTCCCAATCAGTAACAGGGTGAGCATTAGCGGTACCCCTAACCCATGGCATTGCCATTGACAATGATTGGAAATTTGTTCGCAATCGTTCGCTACCGTGCAGTTATTATAAGCATTATGAGAAATGCCAGCGACTTGCGTGTCTTGTACACTCACTTTGGTGTAAGTGAACGAGCATCTGGAAGAAAGAGTGTAAGTGACAAATGATATGCAGAGAGGTACAGTGGTGCGAGGTAGCTGCATTAGAGAGCCTCCTATCTAGATGCACATACTATAATAATGCAGATCAGAGCAGTACAGAGCTAGTCTACAGTTGATGCACCTGGCTGAGCATGAAGTCGCTTAGGGGCTGTTGGCTGGGTTTGCCCAAGTGATCTAAACGCACTGCTGCGGAACAGCTTTAGAGGTCATTAGCTGTCGCTTATCTGCGGTCTACATTTTACTGATTGTGATGTGCGGTATAAGCTTTTTAGCGTGTCTGTAACCGAGCAATTTAGGGAGGGAGGGAGCAGGACAGAAAGAGAGGGAAAAAGGAGAAAAATGGTAAGAAGGGTAATTTAGCCCTGGAGGTGCAGCCGTTTTCACAGTGGAAGCCAAGCGGTTTATCCACTGAAGTGTCCTTGCAGTTCAGCTATTTGTCAAAATTACACAGCCTGGCTCTGGATCTGTCCTTGGAAGCTAAATTTCCCATTTTTTGTCCAATGAATGTCAATATAGATCTCTAAAAATGAATGTGTGACCCCTTTTTATTCTTGTTTTTACATTCTGCTGTATAAGCCTTAAGTTATGGAGTCTGTTCTGAAATGACATTCTTCTTTTTTGAAAGCATACATTTTATCCTAAAAATTGCCTTGTTTTCTTGCTAAAGGAATCAAAATGTATGAATTTTTTGGTGACTTTGTAAACAGTTCAAATTCTGAACATAGGTATATCGCTAAATTATAATGTATTGCGGCTACTCCGTTGTATGAGAGGATAAACGGAAGCGAGGTGGCGATGTGCCTGGAGTGTTTTAATAGTGGTCGCCAATAGATGGTACTGTTTCTCAGAAATGTTTCACAATGACCGGATTTTCTGTGCTTGTTGATTGGACATAAACCCACTCTCCGATGTCATGTCCCAATTGTTTCACACCACCAACGCGGTGGCTGTGCATCAAAGAGTGACGTTTAAATCAGATTTGATTTCCCGTTATGTTTAATTTAATTTACAAGTGACATCAGTGCAGCGAAAGAAGAAAAAAAAATAGATGAAAAAACGACAAATGAAATGAGGAACGGTGTGTGCTTTTGTTATTATTGAATAACCTCATAACCCCAGAAGTATGTCACACAAACCGAATAAAGGTATGTGTGTTTAGGTGGGAATGTGTGTGCGCTTTTTGTGAATGAGTTTAGTGATTACCTTTGCCCTTGAGCCGTCTCTACCTTGTTTGGAAGGACTTGAGCCTCTGGACAGAACGTTAATTCTTCCATAATAAAGTGCGTATTGGATGTGTCTCTGCGTTATGTGTGTATAGCACACTACTCATGCAGTGTGTGTAAACACTCCGGGGCAAAAAAAAAAAAAAAAAAGGGCCTAGCCCAAAACGGCAAAATATGAAGATTATAATGGACTTAACAAAAATCATTAGCCAAAAATTAGCAAGAATTAAACATAAATAAAGTAGCTTAGTATTGAATGGCTTGAATTTCTATAAATATCCAAGCCTTGTTGGTGAACTTGTGGACAGATTTTTACACGGAGTTGAAAAATAAAATCTGATCCTTCCTCTTTAGAAAACAACTTTTCAACTGTGCAATATTCTGCTGTGGTCCGAAGCATTAATAGACTTTTCACAATGAAGCAGTTCAGCTTCACAGTGAAGCAGTTTCCAGCGTTCTCCCAAACAGTTCACTGCAGCAAGAGTGAATATGCTAATGGTGGCAAAGGAAGTCTCGAGTACGTTTGTTTTATCCTTGCTTATGTTCTGACGTACAATATGTTATCAAGTCCATCAAAAACTGAATATTTAGCAATTTTGAGGCAGGCCCATTTTGTTGCCTATGAGAATACATGCACTGTGTGTGTACATGTATATACTCCCCCCCCGGCTGTTAACATCTGGCAAAAACAGCTGTGGGCTAGCTATCGCCCCTTTGGGATTTATTACCTCTCCTTACAACCCCCCCCACCTCGCCCTCACACACACACAAACACGTACACACACACACGTGTGCGCGCTCACACATACACACTTACACCTTACACAGGAATACTGCATCCAACTGGCCGCTGAGGTGACGACTGCCTGTTGCCATTCATTTTCAAGGCCAATCTGCCTCACTCTCAGGCTGCGCTGACAGGATATTTATCTGCTCCTTACCAAAACAATGCAGGACATTGTACCCATGGGAAGAGCCCATAGACAGAAAATGATTAAGGCTATAATAACTGGTGTAGGAAAAACTAAGACTGAAGATTTATGGTCAGTACGGTGACCAACTACTTGAGCTTCAAATACTCTGGTCTGCCACCTGTGCTGGAGGAAGTGAGGGGAGGGAGTCGACGTGTTTTTGATTGGCATTTGAACTTTGAATGAGTTTCCCTTGGTGGGGTTTGGGGGGGGGGGACAGGCAAGTTCACCTGAGATGGTGATAAAGGAGTTAGTACGTGGAGATGTTCAGAGGAGAGGAAAGACACGTAAGAGACATGGAGGGCCAGTGCATCTGTGGTGCCTGATGTTTGTATGTGTTCGTGAGGCCGGTGCGGTATGCGTGAGAGTGCTTCACTCTGGAGTTAGAGCATTTACAGCGGAACAGTGTGAGGTTTTGACCACCTGCCCACCTTTGTTTGCGTGTCTGCGGTGTAGACGCACAGTCACTGTTACTGCGTTGACGTCCACTTGCGCATCTCTCCACCTGCTGAGCCAAACACCTCGTCAAAGCCTATGCAGGCACCACCGTGAGTCCGCGTCCCGTCCCGTCCCGTCCTGCGTCCGGGAACGTGCCGGGTCACTTTAGGCGGTGGCGGCGTGTGTCGGCCCAGCGGGACAATGCTGGAATTTCAGGAACGTCGTCCGAGCTTCCCGTGTTCCCGTTCCGAGCAGAGGTACTCCTTCCTGTCCTCCCCTGAGCTGAAAACACTCTGCGATCCTCATGCAGGGAACAGACACAGAAACAATGGGCCAGAGCTGGAAAACGAAGCCGCATTTTGTGGCGAAAACAGCCTTGACTCACGGTAAATAAGCGAGCGCTTTTTTCCCCTGTGCTTGATCCGCATTCCGGACCACTTCTAACACAGTGGCCAGAAACACTTGCATTCCACCAGCCCTGAGTCACTTATGAAGCGCCATTGTTCACAGAAAGAGAGGGAGAAAGAAGGGGAGAGAGATGGAGGGGTACGAACAAGGGGTGACAAGGAGAGAGGGGGAGAGAAATGCTGGGGAAGAGACGGATGAGAGGGGAATGAAGGGGAAACAAGGTAGAGTGACAAGAGCTAGTGAGAGAGGGATATTGTGTGGGAGAATGGAGTAGAGGTTGAAAGAGAAGAAGAGGGGGGAAAGAGAAGAAGGATAGAGAGGGAGAGGGAGAGAGAGAGAGAGCAGGCTGCGTGCTACCAGGCACTGTATTATCGTGCCCTGGCCCAACGATCATGGCAATTGAGACAGATTTGACAGGAAGCGTGAGTGGAATTCAGCAGCAGCTATGCACACCTGCGGAGATTGTCCAGCCTCTCCCCTAATGTCCGGCTGTAATTCCCTGCCTTTCTGCTTCACTAAAAAGCACCCCTGAATCACTACAGTCAAGCACATGGAAGTAAAGAATATTAAACTAAAGCCCAGCAAACCAGTTTGGCCTTAGACATTTCAACTTTAAAGGCAGGAGATGAGAAATGCACACTGCGATTTCTCTTGATTGAATATTCCACTGTTTTAGAATCAATGACTATGACCGAAATCACTCACTCATTCACTTTTCCCTACTCACTATAAGGGGACTCATATGTAGGTGACTATATAGTGATCTTATGGCCAGAGGGAAGAGACGCTTTCGGAAACTACCCGGTTCATTTTGTTGGCGCTGTTAATGACGTCATTCCTGTCACACAATTAATTATTCTTCCGTTTGCGTGCAATGCATGATGGGACGTATTGCTGGGTTGGTCACCATTGTTTGGTCACTGCATTTTGCGGTGGATTGTGGGATGTAATGAGTTCACTATATAGGGGACAATAATTCTTTCTAACAACTCGGATAGCACTACAAAATGGCGAAACTACTATAAAGTGAGTTGTGAGTGATTTTAGACACAGCCAATCACTGCTGGCGATTAAAAGGCGACAGAAAGATTACAAAAGGAATTTTGGAACACTTTCGAAAAGCCCTCTCGTCAACAGTTTAAATTACAAGCCGGTTTTAAAGTGCAGTGTCACATTGCAGAACCAACGAATGCTGCGTTAGCACTATTATAGCGTGCTGTAATCCCGTAAGGCTAACCTGCCGTGCCTGGGTTTGCGAGTATTCAGAGGTTGAAATGCAGGGCGGAGAGGTGAGGGGGAACGGGAGGACAGAGTGATAAACTGCTGTTATACCTCCACCAGCTGCTGGAACACCAACCTGCTGACTGTGTGGGATTAGCGCCTGAGCGCCAATACACACATCACGGATGGAGAGGGAGATTGAGGGAGGGAAATAAGGAAGGAGAATGAGATTGGGACTTAGAGAAACAGAGAAAGGGAGAGACAGAAAGGTGTGGTGGCAGAGAAGGAGATACAGTACTGTGCAAAAGTTTTAGGCACATTTATTCAGCAAAACAAAGATATTTCCAAAACAATACTATTGGAAAAAGGACCATGAAGAGCCATGAATCGTCACAAACTAAATCAAATCGATATGTAGCGTGACTACCCTTTGGTCAGCTAAATTAACTGTACACTCGTGTTCTATAGTTTTAAAGGACTGACTTTTTGCTTGTCCCAAGCATATTGGAGAGCCTGCTGCAGTTCTTCTGTTGACCATCTGCTTTCCCTGCCCCCGTTCTCTCCAGGAAATCCCTGACAGCCGTGATGATGTCGAGATCAGGGCTCTATCAAGGCTATATCATGAGTGTCAACAGTCTTTAATGAAACACAATCACATTTGACCAACATTAAGTAAAAACAAATTAATGGTGCTCACAACTTTTGCGCAGTTCTGTATGTAGACACATTCACTGCCATGCAGAAAACGCAATTCAGACCATAAGGGCAGTTCAACCACCTTTAAGGGTTTTGGGAAAATTGAAGAAACCCGACATAAAGTGAACGCCATTCTGAAAGAGCTCTTACTCCGCCCAGGATTACTTGAACACCTCCACACTCAGAATCACTTTTTGACCCAATTATGCTTTACTGGCGTGAGCAACCAAACCTACCGTCAGTATTCCAGAAGCATCGGCCCCCATAAGATTAGCATAACCATGTTAGTGATCAATCAAATTCATGATTCATGACAGCCAATATCCTATTTTCCCAAACCATGGAGCGGTATCTTAGTGGGTGGCTTTAATGTGCACATTATAAGGAATTCTGATAATCCCAACCACGAGGTACTATCACAATCATATATGGCCACCTTCCTTTGTGAGGCAAATTTAGCAAAAATCATAATTTGACTTATATAAGAAATCTCTTACGTGAAGATAACATTCAGGAAAGACATACTAGAGCTTTTGAAAGCACATCACCTCAGGACTTGTTTTGAGTTTGAGTTGCCTTTTTTTGAAAGAAAACTCTCTTTATAAAGAAAGAAAACTTCTCTTTCTCTCGTAATAATCACGACTTATTCACCGTGACTATAAAGATTAAACCTCTAACTCTAACACACACCCTCAACAGTGAAAACAGATGCCAATATGAATTGCACAGGCATAAAAAACACACGCGTACGTGCAAACACTGCACTGAGGCACACATGCACACACAGAGAGTAAGTTTGAAGGTTTAAAAATAAAACTAACAGGAAGAGCTGCTGTGTGCTGAATGGGAGAGATAAACATTACAGTCACTGCGTGTGCTTGCGTGTTTGCCTGCATGTGTGTGCGTTTGTATGCGCATGTGTGTTGTGTAGTATCCCGATGTGACTCAGTCATCTCTGCTGAATGTACCGGAGTGACCGAGAGGCTCTGAGAAAATTCACTGACAGACGTAGACAAGCACTGGGAGATCAGAGGGACAGGCAAAAATAGATGCAGGAAATCTCAAGCATATTCATCAACCCTTAGAGCGCTAAATGCAGCTATTGTTGCTCAATGATTTAAGATATCAAAATTAAAGCTACTGCAAATCTATCATGTGCTGACTTGTCTATCTCTTTTAAACAAGTTGCCACATGATAGGTTTTCAATAGCACAAGATAATTCAATTTATATATATATATATTTTTAAATTTATTTCAGCGCTCTAAGGGTTAATGACATTTCATGGGACAGCTTCCCCAAATCTCTAACAGCTAAAGACCGAGGCATTGTTTTCCCCGCTGCACATGCACTTGGGCAGAGACTAAGATCTACGTCCCTGTTCTTCAAATCCTGGTCCTCAAGGGCCGAGAACTGCTGGTTCTCCACCCTGCCTTCACCTGGGAATCAGGAATGGAGCCAGCCCAGCGAAACCAGGGGCAGATTTGGATTCAAAGACCAGGTTTGTGTATCCCTTAACAATGTTAACACTGCATGCCCAACTGCTATATATTTGGGAAAAGCAGAGGACTTAAGTCCGGGGGTCAGAGAGCAAAAAGTTCTGCCATGTTTTTCTTTCAACCATAATTCAACCCATTAGCTCAGGGCTCTCAAACTGGTCTGTAAAAAAGGCCGAGGGCTGAAGGTTTTATTCGAAGCTGAGCAAGCGCACACCTGTTACAACTAATCAACTGTGTAGGTGGAGATCAGTTGATGAAATTAGTTGTATCAGGTGTGCTTCTGCTTGGTTGGACTGAAAACGTACAGCCCCTCGCCCTTTACAGCCAAACTTCTAGTGGAAAGCAGAGCATATAGAAACAATCCCATACTGAAGTCCAAAAGTTTATTGACAGCAACAGTTTTGAAAGGCTGTCATTCTTAATTCTGTTCACTCCCCATATTACTATACTCCATGTTCGATACATTTAGGATGTACATCCCTCCAAATTTTGTCACAGTCCAAATACTTATAGTCCTCATTGCATTTTCGTACCCCAACTGCTCCCCGGCTGTGTCACGAGAACAGGGTCCTTCTCTTCTGTAATTCCGTTTTTCTCTCACCCGTTTGTGAGAACTCTTCTTGCACTCTGCATCTATCCCTGTGTACATTTCACATTCTGTCCATCTTCCTCAATGTTGCTGGTTTCTCATTCTCTCCACCGGACAGAAGATCCTGATCTGATCCTCGTTTCTCTCTTATTCGAAGTTTTGTTCATCTGTCCCTGCTGTGAGGAATAGGGTTATGCCAATGCAAACAGGGTAACAGAAAAGCCCACATGACCTGTACATGGCACATGGAGCATAAGGACAAACTCAGTGAGACCATTGCATTACCTCAAAATAAGCTTGCATAAATAAATTAGCGGCACTCAATCTTGCGCTGGGGTAGACTGTGTATGCTGATTTTCATCAGCAACCAATGCCTGAATTTTTACAAGCAGTTCATTTTTTAAATCTGAATTTCATGTTTAAAGAGATCATTTACTCTCTTAAACCACATTATGACAGCAATGGCTTTCCATCCAATGAAGTTTGAACACCGAATTAAAGTCAAGACAGTTAAGAGTCTGTGATTTCAATGTGGCAAATGGTTGGAATAAGTGGGTGAAAACCATGGAACTACACAAAGCCAATTTCAAAACACTTACTTTCTCAATTCCAGCTGTCTCTCTTTCAATGAGGTTTAATGAAAATTAGTGCCACAGAAGCACTTTGGTAAACCTCCTGCATACTGAACTGAGCTTTAACAAGTAGTCAATTAATCGATTAGTCGATCATATGAAAACTGGTTGCCAGCTATTTTGATAACCGATTTGTCATTTTAAGTAATTTTTCAAGCAGAAATGTGAAATATTTGCTGGTTCCAGCTTTTTAAATGTAAATATTTTCTGCTTCTCTTAGTCATATATGATAGTAAATGAAGAGTCGTTGGGTTTTGGGAAATTGTGATGAGCATATTTTTTCACAATTTTTGACTACAAATTTTGTAGACCAAGCGATTGATGAATCGTAAAACTAATCAGCTGTTTAATTGATATTGAAATAATCATAAATTGCAGCCCTAGTATTTTATGATCTTGCTTTTATGTAAATAAACACATGACTTTCTAAGCAATTAAATAGCAAGCAAACATGCTTTTTTTCGTTTTAAACGATAAACAGGTTTTCAATTTCATCAGTAACTTTCGCAGTCCACAATAAAGAATAAAAAGCTAGCTTATGCACAAATGTGAAGTGTCTTGAAAGTATTTAAACAAACATGCACAAGTATCACTAATTCTGTGAAATGCCTCATATCCATATGTTTTGAATTTAATATGTGGATGCGAGTTTGTGACTGCATGTATGTGGACAGGTGGGCGAGCAAGTTGTACTGTTGCTTCCTATTTAACCAAGAAAGTAAGTGAATAAACACTGTAAAAAAGCCAACATACCAAAGCACAGCCTCACGCAAGGGAACTTCAAATTAAAATTTTCCTGGATTTATTCTTATATTAAAATACCAACCTTTCCGGAAACAATGAATTAGATTGCAAGGGAATGTCAACATTTACTTGCAGCTGAGAAGGTGACAACAGGCTTAAAATATGTAGGAGCCATGGGATGAGAGACCCTGCTATGCAGTCACGTCATAAAATCTTCAAGCTGGACTAATGTCAAAAGCCTTGTCCCAGTCAGGATAATGTCCTCCGCTCTGGCTAATGGATACTGTTCCATCCATGTGCTGTTCTCTTCAAAGCACTTACTCATGTTCGAAAGGGATGAATGATACAATGAA
Source organism: Gymnothorax javanicus (assembly GCA_029692085.1). NCBI lineage: Eukaryota > Metazoa > Chordata > Actinopteri > Anguilliformes > Muraenidae > Gymnothorax > Gymnothorax javanicus. Next base: position 50,195,613 of record CM056206.1, on the reverse strand, counting down.
AAACATACTTATCGGCGACATCACTGCTACTGTCATGAATTTATTTAGTGCGCTTGTGTATCCCTTAACAATGTTAACACTGCATGCCCAACTGCTATATATTTGGGAAAAGCAGAGGACTTAAGTCCGGGGGTCAGAGAGCAAAAAGTTCTGCCATGTTTTTCTTTCAACCATAATTCAACCCATTAGCTCAGGGCTCTCAAACTGGTCTGTAAAAGGGCCGAGGGGCTGAAGGTTTTTATTCGAGCTGAGCAGAAGCGCACACCTGTTACAACTAATCAACTGTGTAGGTGGAGATCAGTTGATGAAATTAGTTGTATCAGGTGTGCTTCTGCTTGGTTGGACTGAAAACGTACAGCCCCTCGGCCCTTTTACAGACCAGTTTGAGACCCCTACATAAGCTGCTTCCACTGATTCGTAATACTGCCAGGCTGATGATTTGCACAAATTAGCAAAGTGTGGCATTTAGGAGGAAACGCTGTGAAGGCCTTCAATTTTTCAGGACCTGGATTTTATACTACTGGCGACAAGTCTGGTCAAAGCCAGTAATGCGACCACAGGTCAGGTCTGCTCTTCCAGGGTCAGTTGGAAAGCAGTAATGTTAGCTCCTCTAAAACACACAGAGTACAAGCAATAAACACCTCCTGCCCCCAAACAGCCGCTTTGTATGATGGCAGAGCAGACCCCTGATTGGCTATCTCCATCTGAACTCCCCTTTAAGCAGGGTCTTCGTTGCCTTGCAGAATTTGGAGGGAGCGTGATGTTTAGATGTAGCGTTGGGTTGTGAAGATTGACAGTAATTTGCCCTGAAGTACACACTGCATATAAACTGTGTACAAGCTTCCTTACGTTGCTGGGTACTTAACCACTGCACTGCACGGAACATGCACAGGGACTACAGAAAGACCAAAAGCCAGCACGAATGACCAGCTGATCAACATGGGCGGCATTTTGCTGAAATGCAATGAGGACTATAAGTATTTGGACTGTGACAAAATTTGGAGGGATGTACATCCTAAATGTATCGAACATGGAGTATAGTAATATGGGAGTGAACAGAATTAAGAATGACAGCCTTTCAAAACTGTTGCTGTCAATAAACTTTTGGACTTCAGTATGGGATTGTTTCTATATGCTCTGCTTTCCACTAGAAGTTTGGCTACTCTGCCAACCAGCTGAGGGGTCTGAAGTTTGGCGAGAGGAAACTATGTGTGACCTTATCTGCTCAGTACACAGTGTATCTGGAAAATAAGTGGATGAAGATTTATAATATTGCACACATCTACGTGTGTGAAGAAACCTTCAACCCTCCTTCACCCCTCTCCTCACCCCACCGGGCAACATTTGCATCGGTTGATTGTGCGTGAGATTTCGTGTGGTGGCGCTGGGCGTTTGTCGAGAGGCTGTCAGGCTCCAGCCGAGTTGATCTCGCCAGATGGACGAGGCCAGCCGTCCGGCTTCCAGGAGTGTTGCGAAGGTGGAAGATGTACTGTGGAGTTTCGGTGAGAAGCCACAGGACAGGGGTGGGCCAAAGTTCAACAGTGAGCGTGTCCTCAGCGTACCACTCGCTCCATCTCTCGCCCTCTCCCTCTTCCTCCCTTATGCCAAGATCCTGTCAGAGAAAGTCACTGCAGTTTAATCAGTACATTATCCACTCTGTGCAAGTCCACCCTCTCTGTTTACATGCGGATACATCCTACCTCAACTGCTCCCCGGCTGTGTCACGAGAACAGGGTCCTTCTCTTCTGTAATTCCGTTTTTCTCTCACCCGTTTGTGAGAACTCTTCTTGCACTCTGCATCTATCCCTGTGTACATTTCACATTCTGTCCATCTTCCTCAATGTTGCTGGTTTCTCATTCTCTCCACCGGACAGAAGATCCTGATCTGATCCTCGTTTCTCTCTTATTCCCGAGTTTTGTTCATCTGTCCCTGCTGTGAGGAATAGGGTTATGCCAATGCAAACAGGGTAACAGAAAAGCCCACATGACCTGTACATGGCACATGGAGCACGCAAGGACAAACTCAGTGAGACCATTGCATTACCTCAAAATAAGCTTGCATAAATTTGCTTTTCGGCTAAATTAGCGGCACTCAATCTTGCCGCTGGGGTAGCACTGTGTATGCTGATTTTCATCAGCAACCAATGCCTGAATTTTTACAAGCAGTTCATTTTTTTTAAATCTGAATTTCATGTTTAAAGAGATCATTTACTCTCTTAAACCACATTATGACAGCAATGGCTTTCCATCCAATGAAGTTTGAACACCCGAATTAAAGTCAAGACAGTTAAGAGTCTGTGATTTCAATCGTGGCAAATGGTTGGAATAAGTGGGTGAAACCATGGAACTACACAAAGCCAATTTCAAAACACTTACTTTCTCAATTCCAGCTGTCTCTCTTTCAATGAGGTTTAATGAAAATTAGTGCCACAGAAGCACTTTGGTAAACCTCCTGCATACTGAACTGAGCTTTAACAAGTAGTCAATTAATCGATTAGTCGATCATATGAAAACTGGTTGCCAGCTATTTTGATAACCGATTTGTCATTTTAAGTAATTTTTCAAGCAGAAATGTGAAATATTTGCTGGTTCCAGCTTTTTAAATGTAAATATTTTCTGCTTCTCTTAGTCATATATGATAGTAAATGAAGAGTCGTTGGGTTTTGGGAAATTGTGATGAGCATATTTTTTCACAATTTTTGACTACAAATTTTGTAGACCAAGCGATTGATGAATCGTAAAACTAATCAGCTGTTTAATTGATATTGAAATAATCATAAATTGCAGCCCTAGTATTTTATGATCTTGCTTTTATGTAAATAAACACATGACTTTCTAAGCAATTAAATAGCAAGCAAACATGCTTTTTTTGAGTGGAGCTTCGTTTTAAACGATAAACAGGTTTTCAATTTCATCAGTAACTTTCGCAGTCCACAATAAAGAATAAAAAGCTAGCTTATGCACAAATGTGAAGTGTCTTGAAAGTATTTAAACAAACATGCACAAGTATCACTAATTCTGTGAAATGCCTCATATCCATATGTTTTGAATTTAATATGTGGATGCGTGTTTGTGACTGCATGTATGTGGACAGGTGGGCGAGCAAGTTGTACTGTTGCTTCCTATTTAACCAAGAAAGTAAGTGAATAAACACTGTAAAAAAGCCAACATACCAAAGCACAGCCTCACGCAAGGGAACTTCAAATTAAAATTTTCCTGGATTTATTCTTATATTAAAATACCAACCTTTCCGGAAACAATGAATTAGATTGCAAGGGAATGTCAACATTTACTTGCAGCTGAGAGAGGTGACAACAGCCACGCTTAAAATATGTAGGAGCCATGGGATGAGAGACCCTGCTATGCAGTCACGTCATAAAAATCTTCAAGCTGGACTAATGTCAAAAGCCTTGTCCCAGTCAGGATAATGTCCTCCGCTCTGGCTAATGGATACTGTTCCATCCATGTGCTGTTCTCTTCAAAGCACTTACTCATGTTCGAAAGGGATGAATGATACAATGAAAAACATACTTATCGGCGACATCACTGCTACTGTCATGAATTTATTTAGTGCGCTCGACCCACTGCAGGCAAGGTAGCAGCACACTTTAAACCTGAATTAGAAAAGCAGGAAGCCGTTGGCTTCTGGATTGAATTCAACCACCACAGGCCCGCCCACATCACTTCCGGGCTATGCCTGTGATGACAAGTAATGATATAAAACACTACTCAATTTATTTCCTGAATTAGTGGAGAAAACAAACAAGCAGCTCCCCTGAAATCCGACAGACAGAGAGGTTTCTGTGGTTTTAGTTCTCAGAACTGCTACGAACAAGTTTTTAATCAGAAAAAGAGAGGAGGGTAAAATTTCTTCTCTATGAACACAAAGGATTGTATAAATTTCATAACATACAGGACACAGACAACTCATAACTGTACTGAATAAATAATGTTAATAACAGATATATTTGCAATTTACAATGTCTTCCCTTATCCTTTTCCACCCGCACTGTAGCACCAGGCATTTTAATATTTGTAATACTTTAGATTTTTCATATTCACCCCGAAAAACCAGGCAAATATGTTTACAATGAGAACACAACCTGACCACAACCTATTTTCCCCAAAGCAATTCCAGTGTTTTAGATTAAATTAAATTAAATATACTCAAAGAGAGAAAAGGGTTTTACATCAATCTGCTGGTGTATGTGCGGATTTTAACATTTCTTGACTGAGATTCAATGTTTCGTCAAACAACTGCAGGGAATTCTGGGAAGTCGAGTTCCAATTCCTTTAACAGATCCATGGCACAAACTCCTCACCTGGGAGCAATTTGGTTCAGTCTTTCGGATTTTCTCAGGAAAAATAGTCCCCTGGGGACTGTAGCTTGGATTAGAAAGTTCTGTTTTATGGTCCCAATAATTTTGACCCCTTGGTGGTGACTAGTTCCATTAAAAAAAAAAAAAGTTTCCAAAATTTCCGAAGTTTTTTTCCCTCAGTTTCCTTTTTTAGTGTGGATACATAAAGTGAGGAATGTGAGCTGTAGGCTAACTGGAATACCACACTCAGTGTCTGGCAGATCGGCGTCTGCAAACTGCCATGTTCTAAACAGAGTCAACCGGCCATTAGCGAGTTGAGGGAAGTTGGTAGGGAAATGGCCGCTTGTGCTGGACTTCAAAGAGCTTAAAAATCAAAGCTTCTTTTGCTCCCTCCGCTGAGAGCTGACTTTCATTCTTCTGATGAAATCCTTTGAAGGAAGGAGGCGCTTCGCTCTCTCTCAAGGGTACTTTCCCCAGTGCCAATGCGCCAGTTCTCATGGCCAATCTCCAAGAGGTCACAGGCCAACACTTTGCACTGCGCCTCCCCAGAGGCTGATGGGAGTTGTAGTTCCAGTCTGACTCAGGGCCATTTGGTCATTTTCCCAGGTGCGCAAATAAATCCATGCATTTCCCAATTCGGAGGAGGTCACACATTCCTATTAGTGTTACTGCTGGTGCCGTCCGTCACATGCCACATATGACAAGGAAATGCCATCAAAAAATGACATTTTTACCCATGAGAATGAATTGTCATACTGGCCAAATGTCCAACCGACCCCGTTGGGATACAAGAGGGGAAAAATGCGACCAGGCTATTATGTGCACGACAGATAGAAAATGGGAGAGAGTGTATTGATCTGAATCTAAACTATCTGCACAGTGACACCTGGGGGAGTAATTTATAACTGCCATCATGAGTGATTACATTAAGCTGAGGGGGCAAGCCAGGAACACACACCTGTACATGTGCTTGTGAGAGAATGTGTGCGCGTATGTGTGAGTGTGTGTGTGTGTGTGTTTGTGCGCGCGCGTGCAGATGTGCTTGTGTGTGTGTGTGTGTGTGTATGTGTGTGCGCACATATGTAAATGTACGTGGGTGTGCATGCGTGCCAGTGTTCAAGTGAGTGCGCACATGTGTGTATGCACGTATGAGTGTATGTGTGTGTGTGTTTGTATGTGTATGTGCACACTTGGGTGCGTGTGTTTGCGTGCCTGTGTGTGTGTTTGTATGCGTATGTGCGCATGTGGGTGTGTGCGCCTCCGTATGTGCTGTGTTAGAGTGAACTCCTCCGCCCCTTGGCTCTACATCAGCATAGCTCGCATGGCAGCCTTGCTTATCCTCTGTCGGGTCCTTTGCACTCTTCTCTTGGGCGGGCGTTTCCGGGCGGGGGTTTGGGCAGGCGTTCGAGCGGGAGCAGGGGGGGCCGGCGCTCGAGTTTCGGGCGGTGGCCTGGTGGTGGTGGGGAGTTGTGATGTCACTGGAAAAAAGTTTTGAAATAAATTAAAACGTTGACATTGATGTCCACTCTTTGTATTTTTGTTTTTTTTTTCCCCCTCGCACTGCTGTTCACATCTAAGAAGATTTGAACGTCTATTAGCCAATATTATTAATATCCAGGCAGAGGCAGTAAGCATTCTCTATCAGATAATGCATGCATACACAGTTTACACGCAGAGAGAGTATGTCCTGCATACTCTTTCCTCAATCTAAATCACATAAATCAAAAGTCATTCTGATGACCAAATCGCAAAACCTATCTGCAGAATTTTTCTGATTGGCGGATTTCACTTTGGATGATGAGAACAAGGTAGGCTGCTCATCCAAAGTGAAATCCGCCAATCAGGAAAATTCTCCAGAGAGGAGGTTTTGTGCTTTGGTCATCGATTCCACATTTTGAAACATTTGAAACCAGGCACTGGAGGCCGCTGAATTGACTGATGAAAGCAACAAACTGCAATTTTACATTAAAGGGGTAAATATTGCTAACAGTAACATAACATAATACATCCAACAACTGTCCGCAGACCATCAACATGCTTGACAATGTACTTACCAGCCATCTGTGTGGTTGTGTGTGTCTGTGTTGGCGGGTGATGCGGTTGATGATGCTGCTGCCGCTGCAGTATTTTTATTCGCCGGCTCTCCAACTCCAGTTTCCGCTGCAGTAATGCCAGCGCCCCTCTCTCATGCTCCAGACTCACCGAGGGACGACCCCAGTGCGGTGTTTTGGGGTGTCGAATTTCGCCGGCGCCCGTCGCCAAGCGTCGCCTTAGCGGCTGTGACGCGGTACTCAGCTGCAGCGGACTCTGCGTGGCATACGCTCTCGTCTCGGGGTCCCACGTGTCGGCAGCGAGGCTGCGGTCGCTCGACCGCTCGTTCTCGGCCGCGTATCTCTCGACGGGGTCGTACTGCGGTCCTCGCCGCCTGCCCTGCGTCGCGTTCTCCGTAAGGTTGAGCCAGGGCGGGTGCCTGCCAATTGACGGCTCCTTGGTGGCGTTGAGCCCGTGTAACACCACGCCGGACACCCCCATGTCCTGGACGGGCCTTCTGAGGCCCAAACCCAAAAGCAGGGCTCTTTCCACCTCCTGCTGCTCCGTCAGGTTCCGTGTCCCCAGGCGATTGAACCTGGCACGGGAGTCCATCGTTCGGCCGTGTCCCGGGAGCACGTTATCCCCGCGAGGGGGTGCTTGCGGCAGCGGGTGGTACCTGGAGGGTCCCTCCTCCGACTGGAAGTTCTGGTTCCACTTGTGCTCATCCCGCCGGTGAAGCTCCTCCTTGGAGTGGGACCTGCTCAGGGCGTCCTTGGGTGTCTGCCTGCGGGGATGGTGCTGCCTTTTCGAGGAGGTCCTGGAGGCCTTTGGGAGGGGGACGTTCTGGCAGTGACACTCCACGTGGTCCTGGATGGAGATGATGGCCTTGTCATAGTGCGGCCGCCCGCTGACATACTGAATCTTCATCACCTGGTGCAGAAGAGAGAGTGCTGGTTACTCCAGAGGAAAGACGAGGGGACACTTCAGCTCCCACCTCAGGGCAGCACAAAGCACCAGCTACTTACTTATCTCTTAAAGGGATACTCCATGCAACATGCTAACCTTATGACAACAATGTATAGAAGTATAAAGGTATAGCTGTAAGTAGCGAGTTTGGGTGGGTGTGGTGTATATATCTGTATTAGGCAGTTAGTTTGTGTGAGTGTAGAGTATATGCCAATAGGTTGCCGGTTTAGGTGAGCATGTAACTACAGTATACCGGTAAGTAGCGAGTTTGGGTGTGTGTAGTATATAGTATTACTGTAAGTAGTGAGCTCAGGTGAGTGTAGTTCTTGGCATTAGGTTTGGATGAGTGTATTATTGCAGTATACCTGCAAGCGGTGGGTTTGGGTGAGTGTAGTGTGTATACCTGTATTAACCAGCGGGTTTGGGTGAGTGCGTTATTTAATATACCTCTAAGTAGAAGGTTCGGGTGAGTGTAGTGTATATTCTTGTAGGCAGTGGGTTTGAGTGAGTGTGGTATATTATGGTATACCTGCAAGTACCAGGTTTGGTTAAGTGTGTAATTAAAGTATACCTGCAAGTAGCGGGTTTAGGTGAGTGTAGTGTATAGTATACCTGTAAGTAGTGAGTTTGGGTGAGTGCAGTATGTAGTAGTAGGTAGCGAGTTTGGTTAAGTGTGTAATTAAAGTACACCAGTAGGTTTGGGTGAGTGTGTTATTTAAGTATACCACTAACATTTGCACCTACTGTTGTGGAAAACAACAAACATTTAAATCTGCTGCAATAAAAAGTACATCATGAATAAGTATAGATAAAAAATAGACTATCTCAAATCAAGCATCATAATACCATTGGAAAGACAAACAAAAGTTGAAAGACAGATCATGAACATCACAGTTAAATGTCTGTCACAGGAACCCTTACTAAAATCAAAACTATCGCGGATATCTCAGGAAGCACCTATGCTGATTTAGAAAGGTCCAGTAGAGCATCCTCCAGGACAAGCATAAGTTTCCTGTTACCCTTTAAATTATATAGCCATCCAGCTAGCTAGCCAACATTAACTAAGGAAAATCTTTGTCCATAATCGTCATATTTAAGCAATATGTTTTGGCTTTGCCCAAACTTCACTAACTTAGCAAGCTGTAATAGGCATGAAATTCTCTGAAATGTTTTGCAGCACTTTTGTGTGTCCAAACTGTACTTTCAGATTTTTGATACGTTAGCTAGCTTGCTAGCTCAAAAGAAATTGCTGTTACAGCTAGTAAGCTAGTGAAGTTAGGGCAAAAACCAAATGACATTGCTTAAATATCACAATTATTCACAAAGATGTTCTTTAAATAGCATTAGCTAGCTAGCAAGATAGCCAAAAAATCTGATGAGTAATATAATATGCGTTTGCATATATACTGGTGTAACGCAGCTTAAATTCGCAAGCTATAAAATAATATCCCGAACTGTCTTCTTGCTCCTCAGTTAACAGAAGTTGCTAATCAAGACTGAAGGAGGTCATGTGGGTGTGATTGCTTTGAAAGTGACAAATGGGAGTCGTGAAAACTTCTCCCATAACAATGTAGTTTGGGAAATGCAAGTTCGCGCTCCACTCAGAGAGGGGGATCTGGCAACAGCATGATGTGCCCAGAACACAATTATTTACTGTGAAAGCATCGCTGGTAAGCTTTCGCCACCGTGGCAAAGAGCCTTAAGAAACCTTTCGCTACAAATGGATGACTTTCCCCAATGGCAATGTGGTGAATGGCCAGCACGCATCTAAGGTGAGTGTAATGCATATACCTGTAAGTAGCGGGGTTGGGTGAGTGTAGTGTATATACCTGTAACTAGCGGGTTTGGGCGAGTGTAGTGTATATACCTGTAAGTAGCGGGTTTGGGTGAGTGGAGTGTATATGCCTGTAAGTAGCAGGTTAGGGCGAGTGCAGTGTATATACCTGTAAGTAGCGGGTTTGGGTGAGTGTAGTGTATATACCTGTAAGTAGCAGGTTTAGGTGAGTGTAGTGTATATACCTGCAAGTAGCAGGTTTAGGTGAGTGTAGTGTATATACCTGTAAGTAGCGGGTTTAGGTGAGTGTACTGTATATACCTGTAAGTAGCGGGTTTGGGCGAGTGTAGTGTATATACCTGTAAGAAGCAGGTTAGGGCGAGTGCAGTGTATATACCTGTAAGTAGCGGGTTTAGGTGAGTGTATATACCTGCAAGTAGCGGGTTTGGGCGAGTGCAGTGTATATACCTGTAAGTAGCGGGTTTAGGTGAGTGTAGTGTATATACCTGCAAGTAGCGGGTTTAGGTGAGTGTAGTGTATATACCTGTAAGTAGCGGGTTTGGGCGAGTGCAGTGTATATACCTGTAAGTAGTGGGTTTAGGTGAGTGTACTGTATATACCTGTAAGTAGCGGGTTTGGGCGAGTGTAGTGTATATACCTGTAAGTAGCAGGTTAGGGCGAGTGCAGTGTATATACCTGTAAGTAGCGGGTTTGGGCGAGTGTAGTGTATATACCTGCAAGTAGCGGGTTTAGGTGAGTGTAGTGTATATACCTGCAAGTAGCGGGTTTAGGTGAGTGTACTGTATATACCTGTAAGTAGCGGGTTTGGGCGAGTGTAGTGTATATACCTGTAAGTAGCAGGTTAGGGCGAGTGCAGTGTATATACCTGTAAGTAGCGGGTTTAGGTGAATGTAGTGCATATACCTGCAAGTAGCGGGTTTGGGTGAGTGTAGTGTATATACCTGTGAGTAGCGGGTTTGGGCGAGTGTAGTGTATATACCTGTAAGTAGCGGGTTTAGGTGAGTGTAGTGTATATACCTGTAAGTAGCGGGTTTAGGTGAGTGTAGTGTATATACCTGCAAGTAGCAGGTTTAGGTGAGTGTAGTGTATATACCTGTAAGTAGCGGGTTTGGGTGAGTCTAGTGTATATACCTGTAAGTAGCAGGTTTGGGTGAGTGTAGTATGTATACCTGTAAGTAGCAGGTTTGGGTGAGTGTAGTGTATATACCTGTAAGTAGCGGGTTTAGGTGAGTGTAGTGTATATACCTGTAAGTAGCAGGTTAGGGCGAGTGCAGTGTATATACCTGTAAGTAGCGGGTTTGGGTGAGTGTAGTGTATATACCTGTAAGTAGCAGGTTTAGGTGAGTGTAGTGTATATACCTGTAAGTAGCAGGTTAGGGCGAGTGCAGTGTATATACCTGTAAGTAGCGGGTTTGGGTGAGTGTAGTGTATATACCTGTAAGTAGCGGGTTTGGGCGAGTGTAGTGTATATACCTGTAAGTAGCGGGTTTGGGCGAGTGTAGTGTATATACCTGTAAGTAGCGGGTTTAGGTGAGTGCAGTGTATATACCTGTAAATAGCAGGTTAGGGCGAGTGCAGTGTATATACCTGTAAGTAGCGGGTTTGGGTGAGTGTAGTGTATATACCTGTAAGTAGCGGGTTTGGGCGAGTGTAGTGTATATACCTGTAAGTAGCGGGTTTAGGTGAGTGCAGTGTATATACCTGTAAGTAGCAGGTTAGGGCAAGTGCAGTGTATATACCTGTAAGTAGCGGGTTTGGGTGAGTGTAGTGTATACCTGTAAGTAGCAGGTTTGGGTGAGTGTACTGTATATACCTGTAAGTAGTGGGTTTGGGTGAGTGTAGTGTATATACCTGTAAGTAGCGGGTTTGGGTGAGTGTAGTGTATATACCTGTAAGTAGCGGGTTTGGGTGAGTGTAGTGTATATACCTGTAAGTAGTGGTTTGGTGAGTGTAGTGTATATACCTGTAAGTAGCGGGTTTGGGTGAGTGCAGTGTATATACCTGTGAGTAGCGGGTTTAGGTGAGTGTAGTGTATATACCTGTAAGTAGCGGGTTTGGGTGAGTGTAGTGTGTAGCGGTTTAGGTGAGTGCAGTGTATATACCTGTAAGTAGCGGGTTTAGGTGAGTGTAGTGTATATACCTGTAAGTAGCGGGTTTGGGTGAGTGTAGTGTATATACCTGTAAGTAGCGGGTTTAGGTGAGTGTAGTGTATATACCTGTAAGTAGCAGGTTAGGGTGAGTGTAGTGTATATACCTGTAAGTAGCGGGTTTGGGTGAGTGTAGTGTATATACCTGTAAGTAGCGGGTTTGGGTGAGTGTAGTGTATATACCTGTAAGTAGCGGGTTTGGGTGAGTGTAGTGTATATACCTGTAAGTAGCAGGTTTGGGCGAGTGCAGTGTATATACCTGTAAGTAGCGGGTTTGGGTGAGTGTAGTGTATACCTGTAAGTAGCAGGTTTGGGTGAGTGTAGTGTATATACCTGTAAGTAGCGGGTTTGGGTGAGTGTAGTGTATATACCTGTAAGTAGCGGGTTTAGGTGAGTGTAGTGTATATACCTGTAAGTAGCAGGTTTAGGTGAGTGTAGTGTATATACCTGTAAGTAGTGGGTTTGGGTGAGTGTAGTGTATATACCTGTAAGTAGCGGGTTTAGGTGAGTGTAGTGTATATACCTGTAAGTAGCGGGTTTAGGTGAGTGTAGTGTATATACCTGTAAGTAGCGGGTTTGGGTGAGTGTAGTGTATATACCTGTAAGTAGCAGGTTTGGGTGAGTGTAGTGTATATACCTGTAAGTAGCAGGTTTAGGTGAGTGTAGTGTATATACCTGTAAGTAGCAGGTTTAGGTGAGTGTAGTGTATATACCTGTAAGTAGCGGGTTTGGGTGAGTGTAGTGTATATACCTGTAAGTAGCAGGTTTGGGTGAGTGTAGTGTATATACCTGTAAGTAGCAGGTTTGGGTGAGTGTAGTGTATATACCTGTAAGTAGCGGGTTTAGGTGAGTGTAGTGTATATACCTGTAAGTAGCGGGTTTAGGGTGAGTGTAGTGTATATACCTGTAAGTAGCGGGTTTGGGTGAGTGTAGTGTATATACCTGTAAGTAGCGGGTTTGGGTGAGTGTAGTGTATATACCTGTAAGTAGCAGGTTTGGGTGAGTGTAGTGTATATACCTGTAAGTAGCGGGTTTGGGTGAGTGTAGTGTATATACCTGTAAGTAGTGGGTTTGGGTGAGTGTAGTGTATATACCTGTAAGTAGCGGGTTTGGGTGATTGTAGTGTATATACCTGTAAGTAGCAGGTTTGGGTGAGTGTAGTGTATATACCTGTAAGTAGCGGGTTTGGGTGAGTGTAGTGTATATACCTGTAAGTAGCAGGTTAGGGTGAGTGTAGTGTATATACCTGTAAGTAGCGGGTTTAGGTGAGTGTAGTGTATATATCTGTAAGTAGTGGGTTTAGGTGAGTGTAGTGTATATACCTGTAAGTAGCGGGTTTAGGTGAGTGTAGTGTATATACCTGTAAGTAGCGGGTTTGGGCGAGTGTAGTGTATATACCTGTAAGTAGTGGGTTTGGGTGAGTGTAGTGTATATACCTGTAAGTAGCGGGTTTAGGTGAGTGCAGTGTATATACCTGTAAGTAGCAGGTTTAGGTGAGTGTAGTGTATATACCTGTAAGTAGCGGGTTTGGGTGAGTGTAGTGTATATACCTGTAAGTAGCAGGTTTGGGTGAGTGTAGTGTATATACCTGTAAGTAGTGGGTTTGGGTGAGTGTAGTGTATATACCTGTAAGTAGCGGGTTTGGGTGAGTGTAGTGTATATACCTGTAAGTAGCGGGTTTGGGTGAGTGTAGTGTATATACCTGTAAGTAGCGGGTTTGGGTGAGTGTAGTGTATATACCTGTAAGTAGCGGGTTTGGGTGAGTGCAGTGTATATACCTGTAAGTAGCGGGTTTAGGTGAGTGTAGTGTATATACCTGTAAGTAGCGGGTTTGGGTGAGTGTAGTGTATATACCTGTAAGTAGCGGGTTTGGGTGAGTGCAGTGTATATACCTGTAAGTAGCGGGTTTGGGTGAGTGTAGTGTATATACCTGTAAGTAGCGGGTTTGGGTGAGTGTAGTGTATATACCTGTAAGTAGCGGGTTTAGGTGAGTGTAGTGTATATACCTGTAAGTAGCAGGTTTGGGCGAGTGCAGTGTATATACCTGTAAGTAGCGGGTTTGGGTGAGTGTAGTGTATATACCTGTAAGTAGCGGGTTTGGGTGAGTGTAGTGTATATACCTGTAAGTAGCGGGTTTGGGTGAGTGCAGTGTATATACCTGTAAGTAGCGGGTTTGGGTGAGTGTAGTGTATATACCTGTAAGTAGCAGGTTTGGGTGAGTATACCTGTATATACCTGTAAGTGAGCAGGTTTGGGTGAGTGAGTGTAGTGTATATACCTGTAAGTAGCGGGTTTGGGTGAGTGTAGTGTATATACCTGTAAGTAGCGGGTTTGGGTGAGTGTAGTGTATATACCTGTAAGTAGCGGGTTTGGGTGAGTGTAGTGTATATACCTGTAAGTAGCAGGTTAGGGCAAGTGCAGTGTATATACCTGTAAGTAGCGGGTTTAGGTGAGTGTAGTGTATATACCTGTAAGTAGCGGGTTTGGGTGAGTGTAGTGTATATACCTGTAAGTAGCAGGTTTGGGTGAGTGTAGTGTATATACCTGTAAGTAGCGGGTTTGGGTGAGTGTAGTGTATATACCTGTAAGTAGCGGGTTTAGGTGAGTGTAGTGTATATACCTGTAAGTAGTAGGTTTAGGTGAGTGTAGTGTATATACCTGTAAAAGTGAGTGTAGGTTTGGGTGAGTGTAGTGTATATACCTGTAAGTAGCGGGTTTGGGCAAGTGTAGTGTATATACCTGTAAGTAGCGGGTTTGGGTGAGTGTAGTGTATATACCTGTAAGTAGCGGGTTTGGGTGAGTGTACCTGTATGGGTTTACCTGTAATATACCTGGGTTTGGGTGAGTGTAGTGTATATACCTGTAAGTAGTAGGTTTGGGTGAGTGTAGTGTATATACCTGTAAGTAGCGGGTTTGGGTGAGTGTAGTGTATATACCTGTAAGTAGCGGGTTTGGGCGAGTGTAGTGTATATACCTGTAAGTAGCGGGTTTGGGTGAGTGTAGTGTATATACCTGTAAGTAGCAGGTTTGGGTGAGTGTAGTGTATATACCTGTAAGTAGCGGGTTTGGGTGAGTGTAGTGTATATACCTGTAAGTAGTGGGTTTGGGTGAGTGTAGTGTATATACCTGTAAGTAGTAGGTTTGGGTGAGTGTAGTGTATATACCTGTAAGTAGCGGGTTTGGGTGAGTGTAGTGTATATACCTGTAAGTAGCGGGTTTGGGTGAGTGTACTGTATATACCTGTAAGTAGCGGGTTTAGGTGAGTGTAGTGTATATACCTGTAAGTAGCAGGTTTAGGTGAGTGCAGTGTATATACCTGTAAGTAGTGGGTTTAGGTGAGTGTAGTGTATATACCTGCAAGTAGTAGGTTTGGGTGAGTGTAGTGTATATACCTGTAAGTAGCGGGTTTAGTGCAGTGGTGAGTGTAGTGTATATACCTGTAGTGCAGTGTATATACCTGTAAGTAGCAGGTTAGGGCAAGTGCAGTGTATATACCTGTAAGTAGCGGGTTTGGGTGAGTGTAGTGTATATACCTGTAAGTAGCAGGTTTGGGTGAGTGTAGTGTATATACCTGTAAGTAGCGGGTTTGGGTGAGTGTAGTGTATATACCTGTAAGTTAGCAGGTTTGGGTGTTTGGGTGTAGTGTATATACCTGTAAGAAGCAGGTTTGGGTGAGTGTAGTGTATATACCTGTAAGTAGCGGGTTTGGGTGAGTGTAGTGTATATACCTGTAAGTAGCGGGTTTGGGTGAGTGTAGTGTATATACCCGTAAGAAGCGGTTTGGGTGAGTGTAGTGTGTATACCTGTAAGTAGCGGGTTTGGGCGAGTGTAGTGTATATACCTGTAAGTAGCAGGTTAGGGCGAGTGCAGTGTATATACCTGTAAGTAGCGGGTTTAGGTGAGTGTAGTGTATATACCTGCAAGTAGCGGGTTTGGGCGAGTGTAGTGTATATACCTGTAAGTAGCAGGTTTGGGCGAGTGTAGTGTATATACCTGTAAGTAGCGGGTTTGGGTGAGTGTAGTGTGTATACCTGTAAGTAGCGGGTTTAGGTGAGTGTAGTGTATATACCTGTAAGTAGCGGGTTTAGGTGAGTGTAGTGTATATACCTGTAAGTAGCGGGTTTGGGTGAGTGTAGTGTATATACCTGTAAGTAGCGGGTTTGGGCAAGTGTAGTGTATATACCTGTAAGTAGCGGGTTTGGGTGAGTGTAGTGTATACCTGTAAGTAGCGGGTTTGGGTGAGTGTACTGTATATACCTGTAAGTAGCGGGTTTGGGTGAGTGTAGTGTATATACCTGTAAGTAGCGGGTTTGGGTGAGTGTAGTGTATACCTGTAAGTAGCGGGTTTGGGTGAGTGTACTGTATATACCTGTAAGTAGTGGGTTTGGGTGAGTGTAGTGTATATACCTGTAAGTAGTGGGTTTGGGTGAGTGTAGTGTATATACCCGTAAGAAACGGGTTTGGGTGATTGTAGTGTATATACCTGTAAGTAGCGGGTTTGGGCGAGTGTAGTGTATATACCTGTAAGTAGCGGGTTTGGGTGAGTGTACTGTATATACCTGTAAGTAGCAGGTTAGGGTGAGTGTAGTGTATATACCTGTAAGTAGCGGGTTTAGGTGAGTGTAGTGTATATATCTGTAAGTAGTGGGTTTAGGTGAGTGTAGTGTATATACCTGCAAGTAGTAGGTTTAGGTGAGTGTAGTGTATATACCTGTAAGTAGCGGGTTTGGGTGAGTGTAGTGTATATACCTGTAAGTAGCGGGTTTAGGTGAGTGTATTGTATATACCTGTAAGTAGCGGGTTTGGGTGATGACGGGAACACACTGCAGGGTCCTGGCGTTGCAGCAGCCAGAGCATCGCTGCACCTCCACACAGGGGGGCCACAGCATGAAGTTAGCATTACGGCGGTCCAACATGGTGCGAGTCACCTCCTGAACCTCCGTCCGCACCTTACACAGGGCCTGCTGTGCTGGCTCTGCATCTGAGATACACACACACACACACACACACACACACACCGGTGCCAATTTACCTACCACAGCCCACTGCTCAGTTTCAGCTCTGTGCGTTTGTGTGGGTGTCAGTGGGAGAGAGAGAGTGTTTGCGTGCTTAACTGCTTGCATGTGTAGAGAGCTGTAGAACACAGACAAACTCAACAGCCGGATGTTATACTTTGCTTTGGGCGTCCAAGTGGATTATAGGGTGTGAAAGTTCTTTTTTTTGGGTCTATTTGCTGAATAAAACTAAAACTGCAGTCGAGAATAGCCTTGGATCGAGTCCACACCTGGAGAGCTAGCGCGAATGCAGTTTGTCTCAGATGCCTGTACACATTATACAGAGGCATTGCCAGCTCGGAGATTAGAGCAGTTATGTCTTTGCATGTTCTACATGAGGCTGACGGCGAAGGCAAAATGTTAGATGTTGTAAAACAATACGGTTTGGAATGTTGGAATGACCACTGCATGTACTCTTAAATCAATCATAACCCAGCTGACAGAAGCAATGTTGGGGTAAAGATGCAAAGATATCAGTCAAGCAACTGCCTGCCAGCCCTGAGGAAACGCTGGCCTCAGGGAAAGGTGCTTAGCTTGCTCTGCACACTAGACTGCCAAAAATACGCTCTCCCCCAGGTCATTTTTTTTTTCTGTAGATTTGGATGCTGCTCCTGCTGATATTTGAAAGGTAAATAGAACATGTGAGTGTCGGAGAGAGAGCATGAGAGGTAAAGGAAAGAGGAAAAGGACAGGTGTAACCACGATAATTTTAGTACCTTTTTATTAAAAAAATTGTTTTTGAGTATTAGATTTGAAAATTTGCTTCAATTTCAGTTAAGACACATTTTGTCTAATTTTTTTAAATGAGATTTTGACCATTCCTATTTCAGTTTTTATATTTTAGAGACCTCCATCCTTTGATTGTAATTTTGCGCAGGTTTAGATTTACATTTTAAAAGGAAAGAAAGAGAACCCCATAAGGCCTAAAAACATACAAACCGAAGGTAACAGCTCTGAGAAATGATAACATTCCATATCTTCTGGCTGACAGTAAGTGTTTCGTGGTATCGACAGGCTGTTGGTTGGATTTTAAATGATTAAGCTGAAACAACAGATTTTCATTTCCCGCCTATTTCTATTTCGTTTCAGCTACTTTTGGAGTGTTATTCCAGTTTAGTGTTTGTGTGCTATTTAGGACTAAAGTTCTGCTCTTGTTTTTATTAGCGAGATGCTCCAGCTATCCTGTCACTTGAAGCCATTCACCCAAGATCTGTGGTTATTTTTGCAAGCAAAATGCTTTTGTTACCATTTTACTTGATGTCCCTCACCCAAGTTTTGTTCAGATTTTTATCACGAAATGCTCTTGCTATCTAATAACTCTGCCTGGCTCAACAAAATTTAATTTTTATTCTTATTAGCAGAATGCTTGTTGTCATTGTTTCAATTGATGCTACACACCCAAGAGTCGTTCTTATTTTTAGTTGTGAAAGGATGCAGTTGTTATCATTTTTCTTGGTGCCACTCACTCAAGTTTCGCTTTTTTTTATTAGCTAACTTAGCTTTGGCCATCGTTTTACTTGTGCCACTCACCAAGACTCCTGGGCAAGCGACTGAAGGTGCCGTTGGAATGAAGCCCCTTAGATGACTGACTGTCTGGATCCTCCTCTGAATTTACAGGCAGAGAAAAGAAGACAGAAAAAAGGAAGGAGCAGAATTAGACAAATGTTCTGTCTATTGACACTTATTCAATCATAATAACACTGTGTTAATGACAAGGCAGATGTGGAGTGTTACTGCATTCTCATGTGTCTGTACGTTGATGCAAAAAGCGAAAACAACACATTGTTCTGGGCACAAAGGAAACAGTTTGTGGAACAATCATCCCTATTTTTACGACATTCTGCTTCTGACCGCTGCGGAGTGTGTGGGCCATACTCCATGCAATGAACATATACAAGCGTATCCATAAGTGTGTGCATATGCATATGTCAATGTGTGTGGATCTGTGAGGGCCCATATACTGTACGTGTACACTTGAACCATATCAGTATATAATTTCACAGGGTGTCAGCAATGCCCCAGTGAGACTGTGACCCCATAGGCCAGCATGTGACCACATTTGTGTACAGTCTAATTAGTATGACTGCCCATTGTACACACGGTGGGTGTGGTGGATGGAACAAAACAATGGCATAGCCACCCACACACACACACAGGTCCGTACCTCTTGAGCCGTACAGTAATAACGCTCAAGGACACTAACGGCTCCAATTGTCCACTCTTTTCCTCCGCGGCAGTTTTTCCCAGGCTGGAGGCCCACAGCACCAGCTGCAGCACCAACCATTCAACCCGACCCACCTTTTTCCTTTCCTACACCTCCCGTAACTACGGCAACGGGGATAATCAAAATGCACGTCCAGGTAATGCTATGATGCAGAGGACTACGAATGCCCACAACTTCATAACCTAACAGTAACATGTGATCTCTTAAAAACTGCTGTCTTGAAACCAACAGTGCAGTGCAGGGTATGCACAAGGACACGGAGTGCATCCACCTCTTTTTGTGTCGATTTACAGTGTACCCACCCATCACCCAAAATGCCACTGAAATACATGGGAGCGTATACCAATTTTCTCCTTAGGAATGTACCCATCTACCCACGTCTCCGGGGACCGCAACATTACTGCTTAAAATGGCTTCTGGCTTATCATTGTTGTCATGAGAAAACCTCTGCACTCCAACTTTTTTTTCCTCTTATTCAGAAGTTTTGAATTTAAAGTGTCTCAATGCTTTTATGATGATCGCACTGACAGAATTTGCTTGAAATCACTCGCAATATAATTTCCCAACTCAGCTGGTTATGAAATCTGTCCATAGATCCCGTCCTCTTGTAAAATTACAGTTTAGCAGGTAAGTCCTTCCTAAGTGCATATGTGTGTTTGTGTGTGCATGCATGCATGTATGTATGTATGTGTGTGTGTGTGTGTGTGTGTGTGTGTTCCTACCCTTGCTTCCTACCTTTGTGGAGACCCACTGTCCTTATAAGTGAAGAAAGCAAGATTTTCTTATCCCAGCGGAGATATTTTTCAGTCCCCACAAGGTAACTGAACTATTCCAGGGTTTGGGGTTAAGGTTAGCGTTAGGTTATGTTATGGTTAGGATTAGGGTTAGGTGTATTTTGTTTATGGTTAGGATCAGGGTAAGGGGTGAGGGAATGAATGAAAGTCTATAGGATTTCCCCACAAAAAATGAAAACGTGTGCGCATGCTTGAATGTGTGTGACAGCGCAGGAGAATTAGAGCGCAGATTTACCTACGGAGTCAGTGAGCAGGAGCAGCTGCAGGTCCTGTATGGAGGTGATAGGGCTGCTCCTCACCAGCTCCACCAGGGCAGCAGGGAGAGGGTCCCCCTGAGAGAGACAGAGAGAGAGAGAGAGAGAGAGAGAGAAGAGAAGAAGGGAATAACCACAAAGCTCTTATTGGGCCTTTCAGTTCATCTTTCCATCCATCTCATCAGGGTCACGGGGGGGCGTTGGAGTGTATCCCAGCCTACTGTGAGCGAAAGACAGGAACACACCCTGGGCGGCTCGCCATTACACCACAGCCCAGAGAACAAAAGTGAGGAATAATGAGATAAGATATACTTTACTGAACCCTGTGGGGTAATTTGTCCTCTGCATTTGACCCATCCTAGATACTCAGAAGCAGTGGGCAGCCACAGAGCAGTACATGGGGACCGACTCCAGTACTAAAGCCAGACCCTTGGTCAGGGGCACTGCTAGGGAGTGTTCCAGTACAGCCTGTCTTTCAGGGTAGGGAATACCGGAGTGCCCAGAGACATCCCATGCTAACACGGGGAGAACATGCTAATTCCACACAGAGAGGTCCTGGTCGTCCAGGACGGAAACCTGGAACCTGACCACTGCACCATCGAGCCGCCAAATAGGAACCAGGGAGCAAAGCCTACCAGCAGGAATGACTGTTACCAAGAGTAACCAATTCAGTGCAGAACAACTCAATTTAATTAAATAGAGTTTTAAGTTTACATAGTCGAATCGTTTTACCCATAATCCCCCACAACAGAGTTCCCCAACCTTCAACATTTCCACAGCACACCTTCCAGAAGTACACAATCTCCAGGCAGAACATGAGCACAATGTTGAGGGAGACATCAAAAAGTAGGCTAAATGTCATTTAGGGTTTTAATTAAACCATATGCATTTCTGCATGGATTCTTCATGGCAGAGCGCCCCGGCACGCTATCTGAGAATTGAAACCTGAGGCCAAGACAGGATGATGCACGTTTAGCCGGCAGAATTATTCTCCTTCATCCTTTTTTTGTACCCTAGGAAGGAGAGCAATTTCACAAATAGTTGCTTCTTCTTTCAAAACATGGGAAATATTTGTCAAGTATTGTTTTATATTTTGAGTCGGATAACAGGAAGGGCATCTCTGTGCTGCTCTCTTACAGTCTACAGTGACATCAGTGTGCGTTTGTTCTGCAAGCCCTTTAGAGCTATTAAGATGCAAGGACACACATTTTCTAGTTTCTACCCCTGTGAAAACATAAGACCACAAAGTAAGACTCTATTTGTTGCAGAGTGAAGTAATGGATATGGATATGGATATAATGACTCCTGCGCGATTGATACTGGGGAGGCTCAGATTAGCATATGCCTGTCTCCTGAATCCTTGTCATAATCATCTGTGTTCTAATTGGCAAATTTGAACCCAATCAACAAAATTACTTGCGCCCTCACCATGAACCGCCACTGGAAACCGTGATATCTGAATGCTATATAAACCTGTTCAGTAGAACACTTACAGCTGTCGACAAACCGTACAAACGTATGTCTAAACATGGTTTTCACACCTGTTCACTTACCTATCTGGTGGAAGAGCTGTCTGCAAGGGGTAATAAAAAGGCATGAGGTCCCAATGGAAAATTCTGGTAAAATTCCATTCAACAAGGCTGATTTATGGAGTGTTTTCAGCACTTTTAGCTGGGCAGTCAACTCCTCCCCAGCTGAACATTCTGTAGTCAACCAATCCAAATCACTGGTGACAAGCTAGTTCTAGTTTAACTAGTTTCAACAAGCTGTGGCCAGCCACAATCTAGCAACAGTATAGCCAAAGACAGATGAGCTATGACCAGCTAGAACCACTGACAACACAGCTATAACCTGCAACTAATTCTAGTCTGTCTCAGCGAAATTTATCAGCACGTCGGCCTGTGACAGGTCATCACTCGATGGAATACAGTGAGGCTTGCGCCTCTCATCTTAAAGGCCCATCCACCTTAAAAACAATCACTATAAAAATGGCTATAAATCTGTACTTTTAAAATTTGCATGTTATTCGTCATTCAAACGAGTGGTGACAAACACACTGCCACTGTAACAACAGGAACAGTGAAAAATGGCATTGTTGTGATGGCATTCAATGAAATTTTTTCCCCATATGAACAACAGAAAAACAGACAGCCAACAAAAATCAACCATGCATATGAAGACCAGACCACAATGGAAAAAATGATCAGTCACATTTTCCCGTGGTGGAGAAATGGCGAATTAAAAATTCAAAACGATCTTAGAAACAAAGCAGTGAAAAAATATGCAAAAAATATAAAATATTATAATAATATATAAAGTATAAAATATATATTGGACTCTCATCATTTTTCCTTTGAGGTCTTCATATGTGAACGACTTGGTATCCCAGCACGACAGGATCACCTGCTCAAGACCAGTACACCATGTTTTAAGTCCTCCAACACTTTTTACAACTCATATTGCTCCTGTGCCAACTTTTTTTGGAATGTGGGCTAATCAAGAAAACCACTAAGTGCTCAAGTGAGTAAAAAAGTAGCGTTGTATAAGTTGGTGCTCTTAGGTCTCAGGGGGAAAAAGTAGCTATTCGGACAAACAAACTCGATCCAGGCACTCAAAACACAAAATAGTGCACGTAAAAAAGCCTTTTTTATGAGCACTATTTCATACTAAAAGTGCCTGGATTTAGTTTGTTTTTCCGAATTGCATTTTTTAGAATGTACTGCTGGCAAAAAAAAAAAAATTCAGAGAGAGAGTGTATTTTCAAAAACAAGATTGATCAGGTAAAAAAAAAGAAATATCTTGTCTTACACTGTTTTCTATTCAATACAGATGTGGCATCTCACTCTCGTCAATATTACTAGAGATACTAGAAAGCCAGGATCATCAAATCACTGTACTTGAGGTCCAAGAACCACTGGGCTTCTGCCCTCCCTTTACCTGGGAGTGATGTGCAAAGGCAGTCTGGCCAATCAGAAGCACTCATTTTTCATTGACCAAATTTTCACACTCACAGAAGAAGTTGAGGAGCTCAGACATACAAAGTAATGGTAAAATGTATTGTGTAATTTACAAAACAAAACAAACACTTTTTTTGCAGTAGTATTAAGCAATGAGCATGAAAACGCAGTACTTTGCATTAGAGTTTCGCTAAATTAAAAATTAAATAAATGATAGCCATAAATGGATTACTCATGCTCTTGTGCTTGCAAGGTGCATCACAATGTCAGCCATACTGATTAGCCAATGCTAAACCATAGACTTTATATAGTCTATGTTCTTCATCAAAAGGCTAGTGCCATCATCACGAAATTAACAAGATACTGACAAAGAAACAGGCAAGTGGAACAGAAAACGTATCACAAGTCAAATATTGTGGCAAACCAGCCCCATCCTAATCAGGTGAACATAGCAACTATACCATCATATTCCATAGCATTCTGGTGGCTTTTAGCAAGCCAGATTGGCAAAGCTATTTATATATTCTGTAAAAAGCACAACACTTTCATCTTTCCCTGATCTTTCAGAGCTGAACAGAGTAAAAAAAACAGGGCAGGCCATTCTTTAAAACCAACAACCCTTTGGAGGTATCAAATTTATTCCTTGCTATTCTCCATACCCCAAAACTGAATAATTTTTTTCAAGTTTTTTAATTGAAAAAAAAAATGTAATTACCTCTGACCTTGAGTTAAATAATGTAACAAAAACCTATCTTGGATAAAGTACTCTTATACAAGGGCAACTTGTTGGAGGAGATTTTCTCTTCTATTTTTAAACAAGAATTGCCCAATAATTTTTCAATGAAGGTTTTGAAAACATCAGTGGCAACTTTTGAGCTCTTTTAAAAAAGTTGGTTTTCAAAGCGTTTGATTTTGATATCCATCACTAGGCAAAGTTGCCTATAACGCTCTAAGGGTTAATTTTTTTTTTTTTTTTTGCTCACTGTTTATTTAGCCCTCTTCAGCAGTCGCAGCAGTCGTTTACGATCAGTTGAGACATTAGGTTCCCGGATTTGGTCTTTGTCATTGAGTCTCTGTGTCTGAGCAGGAAAACACAGCACAAACACATCACTCCGAGCAGTTCCTTTAGAAACAATACACATACACTGCATAAATACACAATGACACACACAAAACCGAAACTGAGTGCATCAAGCTGGTATCAGAGTCATGAGGAAGATATCAGACTAGCCTTGTAAGTCACTTAGCAAATGTGTGTATCAGCCTGGGAGAGTCGGAGAATTGCCTTAATACTTCAGCTGGTCAGAACATTTATACCTAAATCCTTTTGTAAGATCAAAAGGCACAGATGGGCTAGATTGTCAGGATCATGTTTGCATGCATTGTCTGCATGCATGTAAATTTATGAGTGACAGTGAATATGTGCATGTCTGCATGCAAGTGAACCTGAATGTCTTTCTGTGTGCACGCAAATGCGCTTATTTGAACAAATACTCTCATGAGCATACTATTGTGCACGCGAGTATTCATCTGTATGGGTAAGCAAGACACAGGCTATTTCATGAGGACCATGGTTAATTCCAATTCCAAAGAATATAAGAGGAATAGGGTGGTAGATGATTCTCCTACAGGGCCCTGTTGATGCAAAGCATCCTTCCAAAAATTATGGAGTCAGAAACAGATTCAATATTCAGACCTATGCTAAAATGCAACAGTTAACCCTTAAAAGCGCCAAAAAAAAAATAAATATATATAAATATTTAATTATCTTGTGCTGTTGAAAACCTATCATGTGGCAACTTGTTTAAAAGAGCTCCCCGGAGCTCTTTTAAACAAGTCAGTCACAAGATAGGATTTTAACAGCTTTGATTTTAATATCTTACATCACTGAGTAACTATGGTTGCATTTAGCACTCTAAGGGTTAAAGCAGAACTATAATCAGTAATAATCTGGACACAAGTTGGGCACATAGACTGTTGAAGCCTGTATTCATAAGGCATTATGGGATGGCAGCCATTCCTTACTCTCACCTAGCAACCAGCTGTGACCCCACCTTGCTGGGCTGGATCTTGATTGGTGGATTGGGTTGTTTCCCCACTCACGACACCCAGTTCACGATCCCTGCCTGGTAGCTAAGCAGCCATTGTTTACTCCAAGCAGGGTTTCCCTTCTTACTCTGTACCTGCCTTCATTATAATCCACACTGCTGGCCGGCACCTCGGCCCCAAGTCAGTCATCCAGGCTCCCCCCCGCAGCTGGTCTCCAGCCCTTCACCGGCACTCCCCTCAGTCAGTGTGTTTACACCCACCTGGCCTCCCCTATTATATGAGCAACGCTACTCCTGGTGAAAGTTAAAGGAGCTGTGTCATGATTACTGCACATGCTCACTGCATAAGTCAATCTGGAAACTTTTTTTCTTCTTCTCTCATTATTGTTGTTGGCAACTAGCTTACATTCTTTGTATCCCTCGGCTAAAGCTTAAAATAGTGCTTTGAATCCGCAAATTTCCATAGAAAGCTCCTTAATATAAAAAGAATAATGCCGGAGTAACAAAAATATATGAATACAATTCAGAACAAAAACGAACTGGCAGGGATGGAATCAGATTATGATTTGCAGTCAAGCAGATTCACTGTGTTAGGATGTATGCTCTGAGCGTGCGCTGTATTCGTGACACAACTCCTTTAACTTCAGTTCCATGGTGAGGAACAGTGACTGACTGACCATGCGGATCATCTAAGCCTATGGCCACGTCCACACTGATACGTTTTAATTTTACGTTTTCGCCCAGCATCCACGCTACTCTGGCGTTTTCAAACCCATTAAAGGAATACTGTTGAAAATGCTGGTTTCCGTTGAAAACTCCATGAGTGGATAGAGATAGTTTTTGTTTTAATTCACCGAATTACAATGAAAACTCATCAGTGTGGACGTTGCCTATGCCTCCGGCTGGCCATAGGAGGATGGGATCCAGTTGCTCGTCTGGTTCCCCCCAAAGTTTCTTCCTACCTGCCGTTGGGGAGTTTGTTCAGCCCCTGCTGCCTTCTCTTGCTCTTGGAGTCGGGGGCTGATGGTGGGGGGGGTGTATTTTGACTCACTGCATTTGAGACAAATGCACTGTATGAATATATCATGACCTGACCCATCTCCATCTTTTTTCTCTTGCAGTTGAAAGTGTTCATGCAAGTGTGTGAGTGCTCAGGTCCATAAAAGTGTGCGCAGATGTGTGTGTGTTTTCTTGTCTTTGAAAGTTTGAGAATTACTGGGTGCACACCTGCCCTGCAGCCATGTGTCACACCTCTGTTCCCCTCCTCTCTGCAGAAGACACCAGACACTCACTCAGTCCACCAGCAAGCAGCTCTAGCCAGCAAGGCAATAGATGACCAATATGACTGCAGTCCCATACAGGGGGTGGTCAAAT